>CM028908.1:2441546-3136546 GCA_016801845.1 Polydactylus sextarius | reverse complement strand
TTCAAAGTGATGAGTCCCTCTGTGGTTCAGCGTCTTCATTCAGAAAAAAAGAAAAATCACACACACACCGGTCCGGCTCCTGTGTGTGTGTGTGTGTGTGTGTGTGTGTGTGTGTGTGTGTGTGTGTGTGTGTGTGTGTGTGTGTGTGCGACAAAGACCTGAGGAGGAGTCTGGGCGCAGAACCGGGACCCGGTACGAGCAGACACCGGAACCGGGTTGACAGAGAGGATGAAACCGGCGTGTGCTCTCCGCCTCAGCACCGGCCTCATGTCGTTTCACCAGCAGCTGATTTTTCTTTATTCAAACCGCATGGAGAGAGAGGCGCGTTCACGGTGCACGACGGCGGAGCCCTCAGCTGCGGTGGCGCGCACTGCTGACCGTGCACAGAGGTCCACAGGGAAACAGGAGCCTTTAAATAATACAATTTAACTCCGTTCAAAGAGGGCAGGACTGGAATTTATTTATTATTATTTATCTTATTTGTAATATGTATGTAATACATCATTTTGTATACTATTAAAATGTATTATTCTTATTATTACTAATAAGAGTATTATTATAAGTAGTATTTAACTTATTTCTTTTATTTATATTTCAGAAATAGTTTTATTAGATTTATACTATATATTTTGATAATACAAATAAAACTGCCACGTATATGATAATCTGTTAATGCTATATTATTATTATCATTATTAGTAGTAGTAGTAAGATTAAATCTGAATATTTACAGAAAAAAGAAAAAACAAGAAACTCTTCAGATAATTTATGATTTTATTGAGAAATTTAATCTTTATTCATTTTTTCATTTCTTTTATTTTCTAAATTGATTTAGATGTGGTATTTTGATTAATGCTCTGAGCAAAACGCAAACACTAATGAAACACAAACATGAAGTACAGATGATGGAAATGTAATGTTTGAAATAAAAACTTTAAAAAATCTTAGACACATTAAAAATGGAACTGACGATTTTACTAAAAGAAAAGTTATCAAGGTTCATCCTGAGAAGAACATGAACATTTGCACCGAATTTCAGAGACAGTGTGTAAAAATCTTCAGGATTCATCATCTGGGGACCACGAATGTCATCATGTTGAAACTATGGTGTGACTCCACCCAAAGTGGAGCAGACTGATGGAGCAGCAGATAGACCCAGACATTTCCATCTGTGGAGCCAGAATCTGCCTGGACATGATCCAACGACAGCGGCGTCACAGAGGAAACAATCAGAGTGAAGGCGGGTAAACAAACCATTCTCACTTCCTGTTGGTCAAACTGAAAAACACTTTTGTTTCACTCCTTTCAATTATGATGTGTCACACTGGATCACATTTTAATAAGTAATTCTTTGTTTTTGTTGCTGTTGTTTGTTTGTTTTTTCCAAAAAGCAAAAGTGTGAAACTGTCATGCGATGAATTAATGGACACATCGTGAATCCAATCACCAAACAGCAAAAATGTACAAATCAATTAGATGTTAAACTTTCATTAATTTCTTTATTTACTCAGAAAGATTCAGATTATCGATCATCATCAACTTCTGAGTCAGTGCAAAAATAATCTACTTATTTTTCTTTTGAAATAAAATATTTCATCAACAGAGTCAGACTTGCATACATGAGTTATGTTGCTGTACGTTTGTCCGGTGCTGCTGTACAGTTTGTTAAATTACATAATATTATATAAGAGTATAATATAGTGATATATGTCCAGTACTTTCCTCTGGGGTTCAATGCATCAGATGTCCTCATCATCCGTTGACGATGAGGGAGGAGATCTGCTGCGGCAGTGTGTAGACGATGAGGGCGAGGAAGAGCGTCAGGATGGCGAGGATCACCAGAGCGATGATGTATTTCTTAAACTTTTTCCAGATGAGGAAGATGAAGGTCTTCATCGGGTTCACAAACCAACTGAAGCTGGTGGTCGGACGACTGTAAGATGACAGGAGACAGTTCACATCTGTTCACATCTGGACTGACGCCACATCAGGCTTCACATCCATCATTTAAAAGTGATGAAATCAGTTTACTTCAGTCATATGTCTCGTTTCAAGTGAAAAGCTTTTGTACATAACAGCTGCTGAGCTCATGGGTTTTATTTTCCTCATTAATGTGTAATTCTTCAGTGAAACTATTTAAAATCCAAGTGTATTGTTTTCATACGTTCCCATGTTCATTCTCATCTCATCATAACATTGACATTTATTCAAATATATTAATATTAAATTCTGAATTTATTCACGTGTGACTTCTTTCTCATAGAGACTTTATAATGACAGTCATTATCATTTATCATTACTAATATCATATCATTATAATATTTGAACGAAGATGGCTTAGGTCTCATTAAATCACAACTTCATTTACATAATATTTCAGTTATTTCCTCAACAATTATGACTTTAACTTTGTCATATCAAAACTTTTTTCTCAGCTGTATTTTATTATATATTAAATTGACTTTATTCAGATAATATTATCACTTTGTCCTTTAAACATGATATTAAATTTTATTCGTATTTCATGGTTTAAGACATTATTCTCATTAAATTAACTTTATTCAATATTATAACTTTTTCCTCAACTCTGATTTTATTGTTATGTCATTCTTATTTATTTCTAAATGTGTGTGTGTGTGTGTGTGTGTGTGTGTGTGTGTGTGTGTTATACTTTGGTTTATCCAGTGGCTCCGGCTCTTTTCGAGCTCGCCCCACAGGATTCGCCTCAGCCTGCTCCAGTGTCACCAGTTGAAGTTCAGCTTCCACCTTCCCTTTAATATTTACATTAACATCAGACTTTAGTACATACATATACACTGTTAAATAAAAGGGATATTTAGCTGTTGGGTATTTTTGTACCATTAAGAGGAAAGTGTTGCCACTGCTGTCGGTATACTGGATTTCCTCCGGTTTCATCTGACTCCTCTTGTCTTTTTTCTTCTTCTTCTTCTTCTTTCCTTTCTTCTTGGCCTCCTCCTTCTCCTTCTCCTCTTTCTCAAAGTCCTCAGCCGTCTTCAGCCGAGTCAGTGGCCACCAGCCCTTCATCTTCTTAGCGCGAAAGATAGAGAATCGAGGTCCAGCTCGATCCTTCGCCATCTCGATAGTGCACTTGGAGGATGACTTTGCTGCTCGTACCATGTCATAGAGACGCAGCTCGATGGAGCCTGGAGGAGGACAGACAATGGATAGGCAGATATACCCAATACAAATGGAACTTTAATAGACAAAAACATGGTTGTGCCATGAACTTCACCGTGACTTTTGTAAAGAATGCCACAAGATCCAGATCTCAAATGTGGCAGGAGAAACAGAAAAACTCAGGAGAATTTTAAACACTCACCAAGTTTCTGTTTTTCAAATGTGTAAACAAACATAGACAAAGACTAAATCCTCGTCCTAAAGATCAAAGAAAAGCAGCAGGTTTCTACAACAAGCTGAACACCAGGAAACTAAACAAACTGTGGATAGGAAGAGAAAGTGTTCAGACCAGGACTCAACTGTCCACCTCCATCTGAAGGACAAAGGACTCAGATGGACACATGTTGGACAGAAAAGACAGATGAGAATCGTCCCCCACTGACTCTTCCCCTCCTCCCTGGTGTAAGTTCCTTTGTTTTTTCCTATAAACTTATTTCGTAAAAGAGGGGGAAAAGAAAAGAAGGTAAAAGAAAAAAAAACAAAATCAGAGGAGGCGTGCAACTCCATCTGCTCTACAGCGCTGTCCTCTCAGGTGTGGTCACATGACCTCAGGGGACTCAACCAACTGCTCCGAGTGACTGTTAATGACCTAATAACCACTCGTTAGACCTCTGGTGTCCACACAGATTTGTTACTATTTTTAGCTTTATCTATTTAAAATATAAACACAAAAGACAGTAAATATGTATAATGACTATCTCACCCAGGAAGTCATTGGCGGCGATGCGATCGTAGTCCCAAACCTGTAGTGTCAGAACAGCTGGCTGTCGAAACTCAGACTCTTCCAGAGAGAAGAAGGACTCCTTCTTCTTAAAAACGACCTCTTTCTACAGGATGAGACGAGGAGATTTACAACCAGACTGTGTCAGACTGCAGGGTTTATATGAACAAATGTCAAAAATCAAAGTCTGGGTTTATATGTTGGGAAATAAGATATTTGCTAGAAATTCTGGACATATAATTCTGAATCTTTTCTTGGTTTGAATGATCAAAATATTTGACCTGTTTGAAACTTGGTTTTAGTTAACACATGAAGACATGTCATGAAAGATGTTTTTAAATCAAAAGGAAAAGAAAGAGTAGAGGAATGACAGGAATGTTTCTTTTCAAAATAAAACCAGGAAGATGAAAGAAAAAACAAAGTAAAAAATGTTTGGAGAAAAGAAAGTAAGTGGAATTGAAAATGCAGATGCAGATATGTCATGATGGACATCAAACCGCCATTTCAATGAGAGATAGATTTTTTTAAAAATCAGGTGATTAGGTAACTGTACTGATTCTTAAGCATAAAAATAATTACATGTTTTATATATCATAATGTGTATGTGTGTGTGTACCTCAGTAGGAAGATAATCAAAGCGAAACACAAATCTCCAGTTGAAGTTTCCTTCTCCAGTTAGAGAGTTGAAGTGAACGTCAGTTTCCTGTTTGTCATGTTCAAGTCCCTTTATCCATCTGCACACAAAAACAACAACTGAAAACTGAACAACAACATTTACCAACATTTTATAAATAAAGACAAAAGATAAAAAAAGAAAAAAAAGTAATTAAAACAGATCCTGTCAGAGTTCAGGGAATAAAAGATGTTCAGTATCTGTTTAAAAATGTCCTGAACTGACATTAACTGACATTACAATAGTTCAGGTTTCCTCTCTGTTGACTTGTTTTGTAATAGACTCATGTTCACATTGAACTGTTGAAGCTGAAGGTCAAGATATTTGTCAGACAATCTAGACGTCTGTGTCATGAAAAACATTTGATTTATGTTAAATGTTAATGTGTCAGTAATGTCTGTATGTGTGTGTGTGATCTCACCCTTTAACATAAATATCTGAGGACGGGTCGCCAGTGAACGGGTTGACATCATCCAGAAACACATCATCTGTGTTCCAGATTGTTACACGCAGCTCGTACCTGTTGTCATTGGAAACAATTAAAGTGTTATATATTGTAACTTTGTTGCGTTGGACTCAACCAGAACACGTTGACCTACTGTTCAGGGAGGCGGGGCTTGATGTCAACTGGAGGTGGAGCTGGAACATCAGTGGGAAACATGTCGACCCACATATGAAGGTAACCCTGCAACATCAGATCATATTTTAGCAGCATGTTGGGACCATAATTGTGTTGTTGTTGTTGTTGTTTGTTACCTGTGGCAGTCCAGGTTTGTCCTGGTTCAGCAGCGACCTGATCTCCACGTGCTCTGGGACAAGAGGGATGGCGCCATGGATGAACTCGTTCATCTCTCCCCAGCGTCGCAGCACACTCAGAGCAGCGTGCTGTTCCATCTCAGCCTCCTCCTCCAGAGTTCGCTGATTTTTCTTCAGCAGAGCTGACGACAACAACAACAAACAAAAACAACATCACTACTGTTAGAGCTCTTTATACTTGTACTTGCTGGCCTCTACATCTGTTTGCCCTACCTTCAGGTACAGCATCTGGTGGGATCTTAAAGATCTTGTTGAGGACTTTGACCTCAGACACTCTGTACTCTGGAGATGGGATGCTGTTTTTCCTGCAGAGTTCAGCCAAGATGGCTGATGGCTTCTTTGCATCACGCCACATGTTGTAACCATCACTAGAAACAGACAGGGACAGGTAAAACATTACATTACATTACAGCAGGTTCTGCACTCAGATTTTGTAATTTCTGAAACTGATGTATCATATTTCTGGTCTAGTGCATCTTAGAGTTGTAATAATGTTTCTGAAATGTGCTGATGTGCCACAGTTGTGTCGTATACTGTACATTGTTCTGGTAATAAACAAAGTCATATTTTTGGTTGTAACATATTTTGAAGCTCTTTCTTCCAAATTAATGCATTCATGGTCTAGGAATTACAGACAATTTTATACAAAGTCAATGTACAAGGTCAGTGAACCATAAATGTCACCAAATGCTGAGTTTCCTCCCTTGAGATTCAGTTGCTTCTTGTTTTCTGTTTCAATTTTGTCTTCAGTCAGTGAAAAGCAGCTCAAATAATGCAATGTATTTGTGATACCGACGTGTCGTAATAAAGTGGCAGCCCACAGCAGGCTCTGTGGCGGCTGTAGAACCGGTTCTCCAAGTCAATCCGTGTCTCTCCGATTTCATCATCAGCTCCCACAAGATCGTGGTCCATCACGGTGATAATCAGCTCTGTCTCCAGTGGGAAAGACACTGTGAGTTCAAACACCCTGGAAGACAAAGTCAAATATTAAGACACTTAGTCGGTGATGGACGGAGTGACAGATGCCGAAGGTGCAGACATGTTACTGACTCTCCAAACGTGGGGTTGAGCTGTTTGGTGATGTAACGCTCTTTGTTGTCGACGGTCTGCTCACCGATTCGCACCACCAAATATGGGTCGGCTCGACCATTTGGGTCAGTGGGAGCCAGACTGGTGGCCTGAACACAAACAAAGACAGAGATACTAAACAGCTGTGCTTAAACAAATAGAAAGCCGACATGTTAGTTATCTGAGTATGATTTCCTTTAATTCCTTAGATGCAACTAGTGGACAGACAGAGAGAGAGACAGGTACCTTGATAACGTAGACTCGCACTAAAACCTTGAACGGTGAGTTTTTGGGGAGTCCATTTGTGATCTGACACTTGGTGTCTTCTTCGTCTTCTGGTTCAAGTGGATAAACCAGAAAAGATCCCTGAGGACACAAAGTGTAGAATAATGAAGAACATGTTCCTGCAGAGAAACACAAACAAACAAACAGCTCTGCTTCCACTGCACCTTGTATTTTCCCATCAACCTCTCCTCTTCATCCTCCTCTTCATCCTCAGCGCTCGCTCTGCCTTTGTACAGTGGGAAGATGTGCAGCCAGTCCTGAAACTGACTGAACTCTGACTCCAGATCACCTGAATAGAGCTGAATACACACAAAGGTGAGATTAAAAGTTAAAAACTTCATTTACACTGAATATGGTCTTTCTGAGTTCATTTTAAAGGTCTTTTTTTGCCCAAAATTATTATTATTATTATTTCATATATATATATATATATATATATAATATTTTATTATATTTTATTATATTTTATTTGTTTATTTGTTTCTTCTGCTGTCAATTAAAATTCTCCTGTAAGAGACTAATAAAGTCAAGTCTAATCTAATCTGATCTGATCTGACCTGATCTATTATAATCTAGTTTGATCTCTGTTAGTGTTACTACTAAGTCATATGTTTGAACTAGTTTAACCAATTAACCATCAATCACAGTGACCTCACACCGTTAATGTGGCGATCTTCTTGCGTTTGGGAGGCTCAATCTGCACCACCACGACTTCCTCCTCCTCCTCTTCGATGTTTGCCATGGTCAGATTCACTCCATCTGAACAAAACCAAAACACAAATATTATAGTTCACATTTATACACAGCACTGATGTAACCCCTGCAATAAATGTCAATTGCCCTGAAATGATACTGTACCTGTCTCTGCTTGTTCCTCCATCTCCTCTTCCTCAGCAGCCTAAGAGAGCATTAGAAATAAGAAGTACAATTTGCTCTGTCAATTAGCAGCATCATTTAAAAGTCATCTACTAGCACTAGCACTGTATCTTATGAAGGTTTAGCTTGAAAGATAGTGGACCAAATCAAGTCTCACCTTCCTCTCCAGCTCCTCCATTGACGCGTAGTATTTGGACCACCAGTCCAACTCTTCCTTCTCTGGAGCCTCCTCCTCCAGCTCCTCCCCATTCTTCATTAGCTTCCTCAAAGGAGACTGAAAAGGTCATGGTTACGGTTGAAACATCATTTTAAAAAAATCTGGGTTTGTGTATTGCATTCAGAAAAGGAGAGGGAGGAGATGAACATAAATACCTGAACCAGCTTGATGGGGTTGATGGGAATCCTTGACTGTTTGACTGAAAGGTTGCTGAGTCCCATGTTCTTCACTGACAGCAGAGGTTTGGTCTCCATCTTCTCACTGGCTGGAAAGAGATTCACGGAAAATGTATCTTTAAAAACTTAAGAAGAGAAGTCAAGAACAACCCCCAGAGGACAATGCAGCCAGAAAGACCTACACTCAGTTGGCATTGTTGACGAGCAGACTGGAAAAAACCATGGTCAAACCATGTGTTAGCAAGCATCTTGTTCAACCACCTGAGCCACAGCTGCCATGAATCTGAATATTTTTATTTCTCATCCCCAAGGATTTGTAAGTTGTGTCAAATTAAAATCCATAGGTCGACAAATATGTCTGATAACATTAACCCTGAATTTACACAATGTCACATCAGCTCCATGGTTTCCGTCTTGATCTTGTATCCAGTTTCCACCAGCAGCGTTTCAGCAGCAGTTTGTTGTGGTTTCAACCTGTTTGTTTCTATAATGTGAAAGTCGACTTCATAAAAGATTCTTTAACTTCCTTATGTTTTTAATTGTTACTATAATTATTATTATATCTTTTTGTCATGCTGTAAAATTAAATTGCCTCTGTGTGTTTCCATGTCTGTAATGACCATTTCATTGACCTTGTTGCTCCTATTTCATTAGGCTGATTACTGATGTGACAGAAATGAATATTTATGAGGACAGAGTTCCTGACTGGTCCGTTGAACTGTTCACAGAAAAGTCCCAGAAGACACATCTATCAAAAATAGATATATCAGCATATTCAACATATAATATAGTGGCCGAACACTTCTAGAATGCTTCTAAAATTAACCACGTTGATGCTGTTGGAAATTGAACAGTTGATAATATAACTGTCAACTGTTAGTTGACAGTTATAACATTATCGTCATGTCTAACATAAGCACTAACGTGATGTGATGTTCCTGGTGTAACTTTGGGGTAAAATTAAAAATCCAGCCACATGAAGAATGGGACAATTAAGATTTAACCTTTAATCTTTTTTGCTGAGTTGCCATAATATCATGCTTGCAGTACAAAGATACAGAGCTAACCTAAAACAGATTAGTCATTACCAAGGGTGGAGTTACCTGCCTACTACCATCCCTCCTTCATTAGCTCTTACCTCTTAACTTAGGCTCCTCCTCTTCCTCTTCTGGCTCCCCACCAAGCTCAGGTGGAGCATAGTCCATGAGGCTCTGAACCACATGAGTGCCGACCAGAGCGAGTCGACCAAAAGCTCGTTGCTCAACAACAAACAGCGTCAGAGGAGGGTGGAGGTAGGCTTGCTCTGGCAGTTCCTGGTCAGATTGGACAGGAAAACAGGGGGAAAAGTTAACTGAGTCCCATTTCTGTTTGAACGCAATTTACAAATCAGATGTGCACCACTGACCACGTCTATGTAGCGGACTAGCTCCTTGAAGTTAGGGTGAGTCTTGTAACTCTCAATCTCCTCAGACTCCAGTTGTCGTCCTGCACACTCCACCTTTACCATAGGGCGCTCCACCTCAAACAGCTGCACCCTCTTCAGCTCCCTTAGACCCCAGAATAGCACCTGAACATACATATAAACACCTGAACACAACTGCAAATGTCAACATTATATATATATATATAAGCATATGTGCATGTTTGTGTGCATCAGACCTCGATCCTGAAGGTCTTCAGAACAGGTCGGACTCCCTCTGGGATGATGTAAAATCTCTGCTCCTCCAAATAGGTCAGCTCCTTAGGTTCCACACTGCTTGGGAGGGAAGGCTACAGGGGCAAGACATGCATATAGTGGGTTTTTTGTTAAAGACTTTTATCTTTTTTCTATAATTTTATCCATCTGCACTTGAAATGTTGGCAAAAACTGGCAACATATTTTGCAGAAAGCGGATGTGTAAACTCTGATGTTTTCATTGGACAGTTGATATTACATTACACTCCCTTTGGCGCACAATTTTGTCCAAAGTAACTACCATTTACTTCTTATCAATAAATGTCCAAAAGCCCAATTATATCTTATAGCATTTCATGTGCAAACTTCTGCAGGTCACACACAAGTTTTTCAACTCTGGTGAATTTTGACATATGAATTTGAACCATTGACTTCAATATCAATAATGGAAAAACTAAGAAGGAATTGATATGACTCTCCACTGTAAATGTTAAGTCAGGTGTTTTATAAAATTGCAGAAATGGTTGGACATTAAAGATAATGCACAAATACGAAACGTGGCGAAACCACTGTGGCTTTTATCCAAAGAGTAACATGCCAACTGGACAAAACTCAAGCTGTAATAAATCAGAATTGAGTGAGCAACATAATACCTCTCCAAATGAGTAGTCCAGCTCAATGAGCTCGAAGGCAGCCAATAGTTCGCCAGCAGAGGCCCTGCCCATGTTGATGTCATAGAAACGGAGGCGTGGCTTTTGGTAGTACTGCTCCACAGTTTTGAACTCTGGCTCAGCGAATGCTCGACCCAGAGGCTTTGGACTAGCCTGCACACACATATGACATGATATTGTTTTCCTGAATAAATGTGTAACAACAATAATAACAAGTAGAAAGTAGGAACATCAGTGTTACCATGGCATCATAGTCAAAGAGGTTGATGATGATAAGAGGCGGGTCTCGTTGAAGGTCCTCCATTGTTCCCTCCAGCAGGACTCTATCGAACAGTAAACACTCACTCCAGGCTGGAGAGAGTGTGTCATACACAACCTGACAAGATAAAGACACACAATGGGTCTTTGATCATTACTGTCTTATGTAGAAGGAATGATTCCTCTATATGATTCCTCTTCTAGCTATAGACTCCTCTATATCTATTGAATTTTTTGAACCAGGTTTATTCATGTAAGTTGTCAGAATTTGAAATCAGTGTTTCAGTGCAAAGAAAGAACACATAAACATTTAAAACAGTGGGATCTGTGTACCTACCCTAGTGACCTGACACTGTGTGGAGAAAAGGACCTTGGCAAAAGGATCTGACAGGCCATTGTCATCAGCTGCAATCACGCCACGCCCCTGGTACAGGTGACATCGTAGTTGGAAGTATCTGCTGTCTGCATAGAGAGCAAATATTTTCAATCAATCAGGAAAGGCAGCAGCTGAGACCCAGAAAACAATGTAAACCAGAAGTGGTCTCTGGGCTAGATCATAACTCACCCTGGCAGGACAGACTAACAGGAAGCTTTCTCCTCCCAGTGGGGACTACCCTCTGTTCCTCCTCTTCTTCCTCATAGATCGGCATGAACTCCTCCGGCAAACAATTGATGGCCTCTTTACTGTACTTGGAAAGACCAAGCCACAGGTACACCTCCAGCTTGGCAAAGATCTCACTTGCTGAGGCTCCTGGAGACTAGGAAGATGGAAGAGAGACAGAATGGTGAGGATGACGATGCTTTCAGAGACAGGATGGTTAGGGTCAATGATTATTTTAGATGCACAGTTACCTTCATGTAGAAGGTGGCGACTCGACCACAGTCTCTGCCCCTCTGTTCCTCCACCAATGAGAACAGAACAGAGTGAACAGGGATCCTGACATAAGCCAGTCGCTTTCTCCCGGTCAGTAGCCATAAGAACACATCTGGGATTGTACTCTGGGGCTGGAGAGAAATTTGGGAGTGGAAATGTCAGACCTCAGACAAACTGTACATGCATACATCTGTTGATATCTTTGTATTGACCTATGCTAACCTCTTTAGCCAAAAGGCGCAGTTTCTTCAGGATTTTCCTGCTATCAATCAACCGCTGTTTGGCCATCCGCCTGGTGATCCTCCGCTTGGCCCTCACAGCTTGTCTGGCAAGCAGAACCTGCAGAAAGTCAGACATTTAGTTAGACAGCCAACAAATGACCATATACACAATGACAGGCAGAGAGAGAGACAAGTGAGTGCAGTTACCAAATTCTTCTTGATAAACTCCTTTCTACATCTGTCCAGGTTATTGGGACGAGACTGAGACCTCTTGTCTGAGAAAAAGCTAAACTGTCTGCAGAGAAACAGGAACAAGAGATGGACAGACAGAGGTATCGTTATGGGGGACAAATCAAAGCAAATTAAACTAAATCATTTCTGGTTAAATTTCCAAGAGAAAACTGACTTGCAGGAGGCCACCAGCTCCATCAGCACCTCAACCAAACGCTCCTTCCCATTACTCCTTGGCCTCCTCAAGAGACGTTCAACTTCATTAAGTCCAATTTCCTAAATGAGGAAGAGCAGAAAAGACATGACCATGGTTTGTAAAAATTTTCAGATGAACTTCAATATATTTTTCTTGAGGGAACTTGAAGATCACTTGTTCTTACAAGCCTGTCAGCCATCTTGTTGAGCCAGTTTGCCTGATACAGACGAAAACTGTGATCTTCAAACTGACTCCAGACATATAGACAAGGCTTCTGTTTCAAGGAGGGGGGCTGGAGAGGGATACACTGGTATGACCTGAGAGACAGACAGATAGTTAGTCCTCCAAGAATTTACCATTTCATGGTACATAGTGGTGAGCCAACATGCAAGGCATTGCCCTAATCATCAGCAATCAGCAATTAGAGTTTAGTAACTTCCTCAAGGACAAAACTGAAAATAGTGGACAGTAGTCTTCTGTTCAGTGAAATTAATTGTATATTAAAAATTGCCACAAAGAGTACTTCACACAGGTGCATAGTGTGGTTAAAAAGATTCTTGCCAAGCCCTTTTTTGTGTGACCCTTTTTCAAAGTACTCTGACTAACTCTGACAGTCCAAAACTATGCAGGTTTGGCTGATGGTTGAACTTGTGATAGAATGGCAACCTGTCCTGGATGTACCCTACACATTCAGTATTTAGTATTGATTGACTATCAAGTGCCTCCCCCTCCCCTTTGGTTGAGGACCCTGTCAACAAAGTCTTTAACACATTAAGAAGAAACATTTCTGCATCCCCTCAGCAGTAGCGGACATGGAAACAGTTTGCTTCAATTGTGGCATTGCCTGCTCTGTCTCTGATGTAAAAAATATATATATAAAGAGCAGGAAGTCAGAAGATATAGAAGCAAAAACTGAGGTGTAGGAGAAGTTCAGGAAGGCAATGGAGAAGGCCTTTCCATTGGCAAATTTTCCAGCATTTCAGTAACAGGAGACAGTGTTTGGGCTTAAGGCATCGAGGGAGGACTGCCACTCTTGACCAAAGATATTGTTGACTAAAGGAATTTACTGTGGAGGATGCAGAGTTTTTGCAGTGACTTATTTACCCAGAAGACATCTGAGAGACTGTCTATCCCTTTTGGACAAGACTATTCTGGGATCATCCGTAAGGATGTTTGGGCTACAGTGTTATTTACCTGTCATACTCTGTGGGCTGGGGTTTTGTGGGAACTGACACTGATCTGTTCTCAGATTCAGGACTCTGTACTTCCTCTCTGTCCAGCTCCTCCTCTGACTCCAGCAGACTCTGCTCCTCCTCATTCAGATCCTCTCTACTCCTCCTCAGCTCCTCCCTGCTCCTGCTAAGGTCCTCTCTGCTTCTCCTTAGTTCCTCTTTGCTCTGGCTCTTCTTGGATCTCCCAACCCCTACTGCCTTCCCAGCATTCCCTGTGAGAAACAGGACAGCTTTTGAAGCTCAGATTTTTTTGATGAACCATGACTGTATTAATGGAGGTTTACCAATGACTTGGTTTTCTTACCTATAGAGAGTTCAAAGGACAGTGGTCTGTTTCCGACACTTGGATCTATCATCGTGACTTCAAATAGAGACATGAACAGAAGAAAATCTTCCCTCTGCCCCAGAAAACCCTGAGGATAAAAAACAAGGACACTTGTTTTGTACTTTCAAAGTATTTTAATTACTCTGTATATCCTTTAAAGATAATGTGGGACATGGACAGAGACAGACCCCAAAAAACAAAAACAAAAGGTAAATCAATACTGTGGTGATGGCACTAACCTCAGGGAGTGGGTGGATCTCCTGAATCTCCACAGTAACTGCCTCTGGTACCTCAACTGCTGCTTCCCCTGAGTCTTCAACTATTCCACTGGCAGCCTGTGGTGCTAGGTCAACAATGAGCAAACAAACATATAAATAAATTACAAATACATGAAGAGTTGTTCAACAACAAAAAATAACGATGTTCAGGTCAGTTTGGTTCAGTATGATAGACAATGACAGATGATGAACGATGAACAACATCCTCCTCTTCAGTTTCTCATTTTCTCCTCAACTGACTCACTTTCTTTCTTCTCCTTCTTGCTGTTTCTTTTCTTCCTCAGGCCCAGTTTCCCCAGTGCTCCTTTCACCTTTATACAACAAAAATAGGAAAGTCACACAACAATCTTAAGAGATCAGACACACCAGATTTAAATATGAACTGTTTTGATATAAAGTCAGGCCCTAACTGAGGCCCTAACTAATATGAATAACAGGAAGTAGTTATTTACCTTTCCCATGGCAGCTGAGGCTGTATCTGTGGTGACAGCAGAGGGGGACACATATACCTCCACATAGAGAGCAAGGAGAATTCGACCACGGTAAAAAATTCCATCACCCAGGCCCTCGTTCAAATCCTGGAGAAGAAAGATATTAGATGTCAGTTGCTCCAGATTAGTTCATTGTAATCCTATATAAAATGCTTTTTGTCTGTTTTCTTGCAAAGAGGTAGTTAAGAGGGTGTTTGTACTATAAATATAAGACAATGGCCTGCAGCTGTTAGCCTGACTTTGCACAAAATATGGGGAAAAGGTAGCCTGACTGTTCAAAATGTTAAAAAAAAAAAAAAAAAAAAAGTTGTGGGTTCATGGGGAGTCATGTATTGGACTACATTTCGGTCAGGTCCTGTGGGATGCCTGGAAATAGTAATAACAAGACTTCTTATCTAATTCTTGGCAAGAAAGTTAATAGGTGTATTTCTGAAATATCACAACGTCATTGCTTTAAATGTTGGGTTTACCTGGTGCACGTCTCCAAGGGTTGAGTTCTGTGGCGAACCATACAGATTGACCCAACTTGGACCAAAAGTGGGATTAAACCCTAAAGACAAGAGGGCATATATTTTTCTATGACTTTAAATCCAATATTAAGGTCATTTTAACACAGATTTACAGTAAAGATTTCACATTATAAGTCAAATAGAAAATGGTGTGAATGTTGCAATTGAGCCACTGAAAGGATGAGACAAAACTAAAAAAACTGTAGAAGTGATTGGAATTAATGAGAGATCCATCGACACAATAAAACAAGGGCAGATGAGAAAAATGAAGGCCTTTTACTTCAATATGATCAAATATATGGTACAATGTTTAAACTGTCTGTTGTACCATTTCTGGTGGGGTCAGAAATCTGATGTAGGTCCAGGAAGTGTGTTGCCAGAGCGATGTCTCCCATCTTGGCATCATCAAGGACCTGGATTTTTATTCGCTGAGCCAGTGGAGGAAACTGCTCGATAAAAGAGATCTCCTCATTCCATACCGGAGAGCTGGTAGCATTAGCAACTGATGTCTCTCCCTGGACACACAAACATCAAACAAACTAAAGTAAGTAAAAGTCCCCTTTCCTCCTCCTCCAGCTTTTCAACCACCACTTCCTCTCTTTCAAAACCAAATGGGTACAGCATAGTGCGACATGCTCTGATGAAAAAAGTAGAAGATATTTTAAATTGATGCAAACCTTGCTATTTCCACAATAATCTGTAATAACTGTAAACAAAAACCTCAACAACAGCCACAAGTCTTTATCTTGCCTTTAATGGAGATAAATGCGACCCTACGTCCACTTCCAAATATCAATAGCGGAGTTCTTCCTTATGGTCTGAATGTAGCTGAAAACACATGATAAAGCAACCATTGGATCTGTCTTTGACTAATTGGTGATATCCTGCTCCACCCCGAAACTTGGCAAACTATCACCTCGAGCAGGTACCTCTTTGGCAGCTGGATTTATTACAGAAAGTAAATCTTTGGTTTCTTCTTCAAGAGTGCCTCAAAAGGATCATGATCTCTTAAGCATGGCTGACAGCAGCATTTAACATTTGTGTGTTTATGTATGTGTACCTGTTGCCCTGCAAAGGTGACTTTTACATAGGGGTCAATGAAGACTGTGCGGTCAGTGACTTTTGACATCTTGGCCATTAAACCTGAGTCCATGGTGGGCAGACCCTCCGCCCTGTAGATCCGCACACGGAAACGAGCCCATGGACGCTCAGAAGGCATACCCCGAGGAAGCAGCAGGTTTCTGCAAGAATAAGAGTATCAGAAGCTGTTTACATCAAGTTCAAACATATTAGCCCATTCAGTTTGTTTCCTAGTTAGGCTACAGATTGCAATACTATCTATATCATTTCACAAGTGTTAAAATGGAATAATATGTAGGCAGCGGTCAACGTTCGACAGGGTCCTCTGAAACATGCAGCCCTTGATTTGGGACACAGCTCTTGTGTTTCAAATATGAGAACAGTTATTCTGGGCCCTGATTAGCCCCAATGTATTTCACGCAACTAAAATGTATTTGCTTTCTATGCATTTGAATTGACCAGCACGATATGTAGAATTCCTCAAGGTTCAATCCTTAACCCTCTTACATTTATGTCTGTATGCCTGCATGAGACCAGAGTATCAAGGACAATGAACTTGAATCAGTCTATCATAAATATGTATAGAGCAAAGGATTTAGGGGTCAACAGGGACTCAAGATGATAATTAAAACGGTACTGACTTCTCTAGGTCATCACTTGCTCCAGATGTGGAGACTGCCGGCAGACTAGTCACGTTCAGAGCATCTCCCTTCATCAGCACACTGAGGGTAGCCTTAACATAACCCTTGATGCCTGACCTGGTGTCTGTTGGGTCGGTGAGAGGGGCCCACTTTTGGTAGAAGCGGTGGTCTGAAGTTGCAGACAGAACAAGAGGTCAGTGTGATATTTTAATGATGATACTGCAGTGTGGGTAGTACTGGTACCTGGCTGGTTGAAGACAGTGGAGATGTCTATCTTAAAGGTTCCAATGTGGGTCATTAGAAAGGGGAGAGTCCGTCTGTGTAGCACCTAAGAATAGGTGACATCACAGGTATTTAGTCTGGCCACGCCCACATCTGTTAACATGGTAAAAATTGAAAAACAAACATCGGCACTAACCTTTATCTCTATGACTTTATCAAAGAGGATCTGTGCAGCCTCCTGGAACTCAAACTGGAAGTTCTGAAAGAGGGAAAAATTAATTCTACAGTACTCTGGTTAATTTCTTGCTGAAACATGCTGTATTTAACTGTACTCTGCTCTACCTCGTTGTAGAAGGGACAGTTGGTAGATTTTTGCGTTGCTGTGTGTTTTTTCTGACCTCCCACTCTGATGAAAACTACAGGACTGATATTTACTCCAACCAGTTTCTGAGCTTCCAGGATGTTCACATTCACCTGCACACATATACAAAGATGGATGACATGAAGGTTGTGCATTCATGTTACAATTTTGTGATATATAGGCCTGCAATATCTGATTTGTCTGGTCTCTGGGTGCCAGCAGAAATTCATTGTTTTGTAAAGAAAACCATTACTAGGAAGTGGCTTAAAACTGACGAACCAGATTACAATGACTGACTATCATAGATGATATCCAAGTGATGGAGAATCTCATATATAGAATAAAAATGAAGGAAGCATTTTTAACTAAAACCTGGAGAAAGTGACAATGTGAAAATCAAGAATGGGTCCAATTTGATGATCAATTAATGTAAGTAGATAAAATAACCTAGTACAAGTAGATAATTAGGTTGACTTTTGTTCATAAAATTATTGTTGTTTAGTACTACAGTACCACAGTAAAAAATAAACATTGGAGAAATTGCCTCTTACATTACATCAGCTGATACATTATTATTCTGTAAAGCAGACACTGTAGACACTTAGACATCTTGGCTTCAGGTGAACTCACCTGGAAGCTCTGAACTCGTGGCATCCCAACAACACTTTTGGACATTGGCCTGCACCGACTAAATGCACAAACAGATTTTTGTCACTTTCACTTCCACAGATGAGTGGACAAAACTCATGTTAAACCATTGATTGGGTGACCAGACCTCAGCAGAGGAGTAAAGATGATGTCTGCAGACTCCATGTCCATGAAGTCGTCATCGTAGTCATCATCGTCGTCGTCTTCGTCCCCAGTCCCGACCAGGTTTCTCCCTAGACGACGAGTCTCTCTGTCCAGCTGATTTGGACCAGTGACGGGTTTCGGACTGTTGGGGGAAAAAAACATAGCAGTTTTATTTGTTTAAACTTTACATCATCAGTAAATGACATTATTTAAACCAATTGCTGTTGTGTAGAAAGAGTTTTCAGCACATCCAGGAAAGAGTTCAAGTTTCTATGCTGTGATATGAGGATGATGATAAAACTTTTCTGATATTTTAGGAAGAGTCCATAAATCACATGCTTAATGTACACTGAAGATGAAGTAGTTTAAGGAAGTATTCTTCTTCTGAGTCTTGAGGAGAGAGTGAATGACTTGTGTAGAATCTCACCTCTCAGAGTCATCAAACGCGTCATTCTTGATTATCAGAGATGATCTGTGAAAAGATACAAAATGAGTTAAGAGAAAAGAATATCTTGTTCAGTCTGGTACAAGCTCTCCCTCCAACTCTGCAAAAACTGACTGGTATCCATCAGAGATTAATATCAGTCACATGAAGAAAGAGTTCAATTTGTCAGTGTTTAAAAATGAATCCACAGCATTTAGATTAGACTGAAAAACTTTTTGAAAGTACAAAATGTAATCAACAACTAGTATTATTGTACAATATACAGTAGATCTTCTCATCTGGATGTTTGTGTCACACAACCACAGACTTGGAAATATGTGTTTTTAAAAATATCTAGTCGAATGCAAACATGATCTTACTCATCATTGTCCTCAACCCTGACAAAGTCAAGGTCCTCCCAGCTTCCTGCAGTTCCCTCCACTGGATGATAACGTATATCCAACTCTACATAGATCTACAAAGAGAACACCTCAGTCATATTATTAAGGACACTTGGATAAATATCAGCAGAGAATAAATATGCGTGTGTTCGTACATCAGTCAGGCCGTAGTTGGCATCAGTGAGAGGTTCCCGTAGCAACAGCCTCCCCGCGGTAACAACATGTTGGAGACTGACAACAAGTTTACCTAGAAGTCTATGCAAACAACAGCAAGCAGAAATAAACAGAAATAAACAGAAATAAACAAACTGATGTCATAGCAGTCAAAATGGAAACCTGTGTGTGTATGCTACCTGTTGGTGAAGACTTTACTGCAGTTGTAAACGCTGACAGTCAAAACTTCCTCTGTGACCACTTTACCATAATGAGGCCAACGGAAATACTGTGAGACAGAGAGAGATCAAAGGTAATTATCTTATATTCCTCCTGTGTGAACAGAGATGGTCATCACATGACCTTCATATTGAATACCAGTCATAAGATAATAGTTCGTCCTCCAAACACTCTTTGACCACTGGACAAGACCAAAATGAGCTGTGTTGGAGCAAAATGTGACTATTTGCTAAATCATTATTTTTGTGACTTTAAACCTCTAGGATCTCAGATTTCAGTTTTTTTATTATAGTTTTTTTTTTTTTTTTTAAATGTTGCAATCAATATGTAAGTCTTTTCTTTCAATTAACAGAAAACATAGAAATAGTGACAGGTAGTTCTGAATGTTTGCACAAAAACACAAACTAAGAAATTGTGTTGAATTGTTTTGGGAATCCAAAGTTGTTGGGCAAGTAAACTTCCCATTCATAAAAGCAAATAAGTGGCTATAACATTATCCACATCAATATGATTATATTGAAAATCATCTTTCTCTGCATTAGTCTACTACTTTGGGTCTCCAATGTCACAAGTGAGTTGATGTACACACACGTTGGCAGGAGGTTGGAGTTTGATCAAATGTCTCATTTGATCAAAATGTCTCATTTGATCAAACAAACATCTAATTTCTGTTTACAATAAAGTCAAACTGAAACTAGAACAAGAAGGAAGTCAGTACAGGGGACAATATTCCCCTAAAGCCATTTAGCATTTATCACAATGTGTTATGGTTGGGTGAACACACACACCTGGTCACACCTGAAGAGCAAATACAGTGTGACTCAGCAGCTACACAGAGAAATTAACTGCTGTGTCCATGTTACTGTGCTCACATTATCTGACCTGTCTGTTTACAAGCAGCTGGTGATGTCAGGAGGTGGAGATCAGTTTGGCCTCTAAACACATTAGTACCCATGAGTCTCCATAAGAAGTCTGCTAATCGTCCACTGCCCTCATCACTCGTGGTGTCCCCCAGGGCTCAGTACTTGACTCCTTCCTTTTCTTTATCATCCATCAGCATACATACTCTCTCTGTGACAATCACATCTACCACTTGCTCAATCCAGTGATGGATCCAACAGACCCAGGCCCAAACATCATCACATACTCCGTCCAGTTTGTCTTCAACACCAAACCACATCACTTGAGGGAGAGGCTCATAGTTTCTTATTATTCCTACAGATGACTGTGATCACAAACTGCAGGTTTACTTGTGGTTCCTAGAGTCTCTGAGAGCAGAACGGGAGGTAGAGCCTTCAGCTATCAGGCTCCTCTCTGATGGAACCAGCTCCCAGTTTGGGTCCATTAGGCAGACACCCTTTCTACATTTAATGGTAGACTGGAAACTTTCCTCTATGATAAAACTTAAGCTGATATAGTTGTTGGTATTGTTTTTCTTCTTGTTGTTTAAGTGCCTTGAGATACATATTTTAAACGATTCAACACTGTATAAATAAAACTGAATTAAACTGGGATTTAATTTGTAATGAGTCAGTTATCATTATTCACTCATCAATGGTTTTAACGTTGAAGCTGATTACCATGTAAACCAAGGTATTAGACAGTAAAATTTGGATAAATTGATGAGGTTGGATAAAACATCAAAGTACCATTAAAGCTATTAAAATTGGTACAATTTCATTCCATCAGTCCACCCAATATTTGTTGTTTGTTGTTTGCTGTACTCTGAGAATCATGAAAGTTTGTACAAAACTTTGCTGTGTCCAATTGTTGTTCAGATGTTTACTGTCCTCGACATCTACAGAACTATAACAGGTAAATCACGTCAACTGTAGGTGTGTGTGTGGGTGTGTGTGTTGAAGGAGCAGCTATGCGTTTGTGTGCGTCTGTGTGTGTGTCTGTGTGCGTCTGTGTGTGTGTGCAGTGTAGGAGTGGTACAGTTTCCTATCAGCTCCATTAAAATAGTTTCAGTCAGAAGTAGACAAATAACTTCAGCTACCTGCTGATCTGAAATCTCAGCAACTCATTGTCCTCACGGACATACCTGCATCTACAAACTTAATACATGAAAAAAATTTTATAAAAATGTTATAATTAATAATATAGTGGCTTTTTTTCCAGATGAAATTAAGGAAAAAATGATGGAATCAAGAACCAAAAAATGCACAATCACCACTCTGTTGTACCTCTTCCTTTTATGAGACATGGACTTCACTGATAAAAATAATATTCTTCATCAATCATGTTCCAACTTTCTCATTTAACAGTTGACAGATCAGCTGCATTTGTTTTTTTTTTTTGTTGTTGTTGTTTTTTAATTTTCACCATAAATGATCAGTTGGACTGATATCCAAACTGTTTGATTTGTCCTGAAGAAAAGTTTTAATGTTTTTTGTGTCATCGTCCTGAGAGAAGTGTCGTCCTGTGTTTTTACTGTGGAGACAATGACGGTGTCTCTTCCAGTGCTTTACCTGACAAGCAACCTCAGATCATCAGTGACTGTGGAGATGTATTTGTTTTATTCAGATAGTTGTCTTAATGTGTTTCCTTGTAGCAGAAGCTGCATCATCATCTCCTCATGATTATGATCATAATCACACTGAACATCTGCTTCTCTTTATCCCACTGTGACCTTCTTTTCTTCTGTCTAGGTGATAATTTGGATTTTCTCAATGTAAATGACATTTCCTTACATGTTTAGTCACAAACATTGACTCCTCATTTTCAAAAGTTCATCAAGTTGTCTTACTTTGAGTTTCCTAACACTGGGACGTTTTACTTGGTCCACCTGTATGTTTCCTCTTTTACAACCAATTAGAGACACAACCAACAAAAACTTCAACTTGTTGAAAACTTTCTTTAAGCAGTTTTATAATTATTTCCATTGTTTACACTGGCAGCTGCTGTTGGGGCCACATTTCCTTTCAGTCAGCTTGTTAAGGATGTTAAGGTTCAGACTCATTTGTACATTTACATTTGTGCCGGTATTTGTTTTAGAAATGTAGGCTCCATGGTGATTCCATTAGTTTTTCCTCTACTTGATATTAAAAACATGCCATTAGTTACAACAACGTCCTTTATTTTTTTCTGTGTTCTGACTGGCCTGAGTACCAGCAGGACAGCTTCTCACTGACCTCATTAAAGATGGCGATGTTCTCACACTGCAGGACTCGGGTCTTATGGGTGAAACCTGGAGGACAGACAGACGGTTTTATACATATAAGAATACTTTTTTACAACAAAAGTTTGTTCGACACAAACTAAAAGCACATTACAATACAAGTAGCAGTGTATGAGGTACACCTATTCATCATGAGTCCAGTCTGATGTAATAAGACAGCCCTTTAATAAATCCTCACGTCACCGTTTTTACTGAAAGTATTCTATATGATGTGTAGTTTGTAGAGTTATTTCTATAATTTAGCCACTCCTCATTCATATAAATGAGGTGGACAAAATAGAAATAGAAAAACCTGTCACTCAATGTTATAACAGTAATGGAGGAGGATTTTTTGGAGAAACTCATTTAAGAGCAAACTGAAGATGTAGGTACATGTGTGGTAAAAAAAACACAATTACAACCAACATCACAT
Organism: Polydactylus sextarius; assembly: GCA_016801845.1. Lineage (NCBI taxonomy): Eukaryota > Metazoa > Chordata > Actinopteri > Polynemidae > Polydactylus > Polydactylus sextarius. The sequence goes on along the minus strand of CM028908.1, from coordinate 3,113,648 downwards.
CAACTTTGGAGTGTGGAAGAGTATTTTTACAGACTAGTTTTATAGTTGCAACATGTTATTATTGGTTAATCTGCTGATTTTGTTTTTGATCAAAGAAAAAATCAGCAGCTGAAAAAATGTTTTTTTTTTTTTAACCTGTTGCAGTTTTATTACTTCTACTTATATAAAGGATCTGAAAGCTGAAAGTATCTGTGAAGAACAAGTAAGAAAGTTTGTAACTGACCTCTGAAGCTGAGTTCCACTTTTCTGTCACATCGTCCCGGCAGGTTGGAGATCCTCCTCAGATTCACACTGATGGACATGGTGATAATTTAATAACCTGTTTTTTTATCTGACGCTTCACATGTTTCAACTTCTGAGCTCGTCTCTCTTTGTCAGCTGGAAACTGAACTGCAGTGTGTGTTTTCTGTTTAACACAGAGATGGGAGGTACAAGTGTGTGTGTCTGTTAGGGCAGGTCCTTTCTAATGTTTGAGAAGGCAAATAGAGTTGTTCAACTAGTTCCTTGAGGAAAATAAAACACACACTCACTCTGCTCCTTCACATCAAGGAAATACTGTTAAACATCTCAATCAGAGGAAAAAAAAACTCTGAAAACAAAAAGTAGCAGTCAAAGAATTAAAGAACTAAAGAAGGATTTTCTTCCATGAGGTCTATGATGAAATGTAGTACATAAACTAGAAGAAGAGGTTAGTCTATATTTAGAAAAAAGAACCAGGAAACACAAAAATTGTTAATTTACGAAATTTAAGATTTCATTAAGCTCCCAATCTTCTGGACACTTTTTATTGGACCTTCAAATTGATAAAACTCATTAAGATAGTTGTCATTGTTTGTTTGTTGGTTTGTTTATCATCAATTCAATATTTCAATTCATCATATAGAGTAAAAAAAAAAAACTCAAATAGAATGACTTTTGAGTTACTTGAAAATAACAAGTAGCCCTAAGCTGATTTAACTTAACAAAATCAATTAAATAAATAAATTCACATTTATTAATACAATCACACAAATTAATCTAAATTGATCATTTAACCTGACTGGTAGAAATAATATGTCATGTTGATAATGATAATATAATATCATGTTCACTTCTAGCTTCTCTCTGCTTCAACGGCTGTTTCCCACCTTTTGTCTTTTGTTATCACATTCATAAGATCTTTCAGTATCTGTATAACCTTTTATGTTAATTTCCAATTAAAGCTTTGCTAGTCATTGTAAACTGTGTGTTATACTGACATATATTTTTACAGTTACATTTCAAATTATACAAAATTACAAAAAATAAAACAAATTGTACATATATGTATTAAGTTGACAAGGAAGTATTAAAGGAGCACTTTAATACAATTTCTGTATGTTTTAAATGATTGTTTCCTGAGAAACTGGTGAATTGAAAAATCTCACTGGCAGCAACTTCTTTCAGTTTTCTGTCTAAAAACTCAGTTCTTTGTTGTTTTTAACTGGCGGTCTTAAGAAAACACACAGAACGTAACTGAACAAACAACTGACTATCAGAGACGATAGATGTTGAGGAGATTATCTTTGTGATTATCAAACAGACAATGACTCCAACTTGTTTCTGGCAACTGAAACTAAAACGTCAGAGCAAAACACATCATTGTGTTCATGAGGTTTTGTTACTTGCTCATCTTTGTGGTCGTGACTCCATCAGGTTGGTCCCAGAAAATAAATCCAGATGTGAAGTAACTGACAGATGTTTCATAATGAAAACTACACTTCTCCTGTGAATGGGAGCATTTTGAACAACACCTTCACAATAAATAAGGTTTAACTGAGAAATATCCTGCAGCTTGAAAGTTGTAACAAAATAACAAGTCGGTTTTTTTTTCTCTCAAAAGTGTTTTATTATTTTTCTCCCAACAGTCATCATGCAAACAGATCTAATGTTACTGGTTATACTGGTTAGTAATGAAGTGGTTGGTTAGTTGTCAGTGCAGTGGTGGTCACATGACCATTTTAATCAACAGATAAAGGAGGGCATCATGGGAGGTGGAGGCGTTTATCAAGATCAATTAGGCAACATTTTTGTTTTAGTTAATGGCTTCACAGCATCAGGTGACCATATAGGAAGTTCAGCATCATGATTCTCTGGTGACATTCGTTTTTGACAAAATCTAAACTTTTACTTTGGTTCTTTCTTTTTTTATAATACTTTCCCTTTGACAACAAACAGAACAAATCACACATTACAGCAGCCTGATAGGGACAAAAACATCCACATACACAAACTTCATGATATCAAAATGATACAAGAACAAAAACATTTTTTAAAAAACCTGATCTCTCTCTTCTCCTGCTTTCCTGTGCATCATGAGATGATAAAAAACTACACAAGCAGATAACTTTCTGAAGCAGATACTGTTGGTATAAAACACTGCTTCATCTGAACACATCTAACATGACTTATATGCCCAACAAAATGGTCTTAACTTGATTATTTTCTTACACTGATTGTTCCCCAACTTAAGAGCTGCAAATAAAAAAAACATGGACCCAGCAAAATACAAAATATAGTGGTCTCAAAAACATCTGAGAGTGTGTGCGCGTTAAAGTGTGAGTGTGTCAATCCGTATAAAGTCTATTGTTTATTTAAAGAGATGATTTGATCAAAAAGAATCTCGCTTTATTCAGGTCACGATTGACTATGATTATGACTCCCTCAGTGCTCACATTAGGTGACTGAAGATAACGTTCACTCAGTGTTGTTACATTAGAGTCTAAAAGTGTGTTCAGACTGTGTGAGCTCCTCATTTTTCACCTTTTCTCTGAACCTCTAAGAAACAGAAAAGGTGTTTTCATCCACTTAAATTCAACATCTGTTGAAATATTTGCAGTGCAAAATGTTCTTTGCGTCAAGTCTGAACACACTTACGAACATAAACATTTTATTTTATCAATAATCAATTATTTTGGCTGTAAAATGGCCATGTGTTTTTATCACTTATTGCAGATCAAAGCAAGAGATCTTCATATTTCAGAAACTATTGCAGTTTTAGGTCGACCGACTCAAAAATTGTATAAATATTAAAATTTAACCTAAGAAATATGTATAATTATTTAACTATAATTTGGGGAAAAAGTGTCAATCTTGGGAAGATGAGGTTCACAAAACTTTCCATGTGACCTGAGTGCAGTGTTGTCACTTTGCTGCTCAGGCAGCCACGTTTTCACACTTTTCACGTGTCTTCACACTGTTTATATGTAAATTCACGTGTGTGTTAAAGTCCTGGTGAATTATCACAGAACAAAAGCTAAAAAAAAATGAAAGTGAAATTTTGGCCACAGACATTGAGTACAAACCACCGAATGTTGTGATGAGATGTGATGATGTTGTGAATGTGTGTGAACTTATAGATATTAAGAATAAAGTAGCTGAGCAGAGACACACACTGAAGTGTGTAATAAGGCGACAGCGGTGAAGCTACATTTAAGAATATATACTATAATATCATTCATAATCTGTTTACCAGCATTAAGTGCAACAGCAAAGTGCAAAAGATCAATACCTGATTAATAAAGCTAAATGATTTGCATAGTTAATGTTGAAGCAGCAGAAAGAATGAATGATCTACAATCTATTACATTATTATAAAAAAAGAGCAACATGATTATAAAACTGATAAAGATAAAAAGGGAAAAGGTTTCATCTGGCATTGTGATTGGCTGAGCGCTGAATGGTGCATCATGATTGGCTAAAGTTGAGTGTGGACCCTTTAAAGTGGTCTGAGTGAAGGATTGTGGTGATCTGAGCCTGGAATAAATTCAGCACCGTGTTTGGCATTATGTGGCGTCTTCTGAGTGAATCTGTAGGAATGCAGGTTGTCGCCATGTGGGCGTGGCTGTAAGGTTTAAGATTTGGCGGCAGCTTTAGGTTTTGGCGGTTCAAGGCCTCTCATCTTGAAATAAGAGACGACCTGGTTGGGAACCTCAGCGAGGACAGACTGAGCCAGAGCTGATTTAGGAGCCTGAGGACAGAGACACGTTGTTAGTAGAGATAAACAATATTGAATTTTTGTTGATATTCGATCTGCTGATATTTTCAAACTCATTTTGGCCGACATCAATATGATATTTTTTTAACACAAAGTCCAGATATAACACAAAGTCCTATATACAGATATAAAACAAGTCAAACAACATTAAATTCGTAATTAAATAAAAACTCTGCTCACTCATGGCAAATAAGGAAATGAATTGCTACAGTATGGATGAGATGTAAATTAATGCTACAGTTATTCTGGCTGAAAAGGGGCAAAGACAAAACTACCAGCCACAGCAGGAGATGACACACAGTGAACTTTCTAATACACAAAATAAAAAACGCTGTATTTATTCTTAAGCAAGATTTTCAATCAGCCCATGTCCTTAGTGTCTCAAGGAAGACAAAGTCTCTAGAACAGCTTTTTTCTACTTATTGCGTATTGCGGTAATATTGCGAAAATCAGAAACATCCTGTCTAAAAAGGATGCTGAAAAGTTAATTCATGCATTTGTTACCTCTAGACTGGACTACTGTAACTCTCTACTATCAGGGTGTTCCAGTAACTTCATCAAAAACCTTCAGTTAATCCAGAATGCTGCAGCACGAGAACTGACAGGAAGTAGGACCAGAGATCATAGATTTCCTGTTTTAACTGCCCTTAACTGGCTTCCTGTAAAATCCAGAGTAGAATTCAAAAGAATTGCTTGCCTATAAAGCCCTTAATGATCAGGCTCCATCATATGATAAATATCATAGTTCCTTATTATCCTAATAGGTTTCAGGTTTCCTTGTGGTTCCTAGAGTCTCTAAGAACAGAACGGTAGGTAGAGTCTTCAGTTATCAGACTCCTCTGATGGAACCAGCTCCCAGTTTGGGTCCAGGAGGTAGAGACACTTTCTACATTTAAAGTTAGACTGAGAACTTTCCTCTATAATAAAACTTATAGTTTAATGATAATAACGATAAACCTGTGTTTTCCTACACTCACGCCACCTGCTCCTCAGTGTGGGAACTGTTGGGGTTTTCTTTTCTATAATTTTTTGTTTTATAATATCATGATCTACAAATAACATTTCATTTAATTTAATGATTCCTCTTCTTCACTGTTTCCATTAACAAACATGTTCAAACACTCAGAGCCTTACGTCTGCGAACTGTCTGTACGGGACAAACTGGACGATGTCTCTGGCGACGGCTTCGCCCACCGTCGACCTCAGCACGCCATCGTCTCCGTCCAGCAGCTCCATGGCCTTAAAGTCAGCTGGCCCCACCCCCACGATGATGATTGACAGCGGCAGCCGTGATGCCCGCACAATGGCGTCACGGGTCTGATCAAAGTCTGTGATCTCGCCATCCGTGAGGATGAGGAGGACAAAGTATTGCTGCAGAGAGACGAAGACACGAGTCAAAGCTTCAGTTTGTGTTTCTAGTTCATTTCTGTGTGTGTGTGTGTGTGTGTGTGTGTGTGTGTGTTCTCACAGCAGCGCTGTTTGTTTGTGCAGCACCAGTGGCAATAGAAGCGACGTGGTTGATGATGGGGGAGAAGTTTGTGGGTCCAGACAGACGGAGCTGAGGCAAAACCATCCTGTAGGCCTCAATGATGCCCTGAACACCTAAAGCACACACAAGGATATTTTAGATTTTGTTGTGCTGCTGCAACAATTGAGGAAAACTTGCTTGCATTTTAATTATTGGTTTTTAAACAAAAAAAAAAGTAATAATAATTCTGCTTTTGGTTTCCTGTGAAAATTATCTATCATATTAAACATCTGAAAAACTACCACAATATCATAGATATAATTCAGGCTTCAATCACTACTACCATCATAATTTAACTGGATTATGGATTGTTGTTTTTTCTTATTTCCTCACATTTATCATCTCACATTTATCTTTCTGACCGACTGAAGGACAAACAACCCAAACTAAATTCCCAAATCTTGAACAAAAGAGTTCAAATTAACTCCTCAGTTAGTCACCAATCACAATTAACACACAATCACGTTGTATATAATTATATAACTGAGCTATTTTTCAGCAGAACCAGTAGTTTTATTTGTAAACATTTATTTGTGTGTCAACCTTGGCAGTACGGGTTGGTGGGGTTAAAGTTGAGGGCAAACTCATGATGTGCAGCCTGCAAGAAAAAAACAAAACAAAGACAGTTCAATTGAAATCACAAAATAACAAATTCATTTTATAGCAGAGATAAAAGAGAAATAACTGACTGACCTGATAATCTGGAGGCAGTTTGGCTCCAAATCCAAATGCTGGGAAAAGTTTATCGCTGAAACAGGAAACGTACAATAAACCAGTTACAGTCACGAATATAAAGCACTTTATGAAGCTGCTGTGAAAGTTCAGGAAGTGTGAAGCATTGATTATGTAGGATAAAGGAATAAGAATCGGGGTGTAGGGTTTAAAATGTATAGATGGTACAGAGCTCAGGACATAGTTGTAACAAAAGCAGGAACAATAATTCTTCTTTTGACAAAGTTCATGGTCACAAACAACAAAATGTCAGGAGAGTCCAGGTGCTACTCAGTGTGTTGTTAACTATTCTTATTCACAAAAAAAATGTAAAGAAAACAAATCAAACTCTTTGCTTTTCATCATTGACTTTGTAATATTTGCATAATATAACTTTTTTGCTATAGGGAGCCTAAGTCATGGCCCTTTTGGTGGATCCACTGGGTCTTTAGACTGAAAAAAAAAAAGAATGACAGTGAATGAAGAGATAAAAATTATTTTCTGATCCACTTTGACTTCTACCCTGGATCGAACATATGTTGTATCATGATTTGATAACTGATTTGATAACTTGATGATAACTATTAGTGTAAGTCAATGCTGTGTTTGTGGTGTAACAGTTGATTTATCTGCTTCTGAAAATACGTAACTGGTTCAACTACAAACCAAATAGTCACGTAGGTGACGTCAAGTCACAAACTTTTCACTGAGTTTCTTTCCCCCTCTCTTCCCGGCTGAAGAGAGAAACAGGAGTAGGTGGATAAAACTCACCAGGTGAGATATTTCCTAGGTTAGCGTAGCTAACTGTTAAGCTAACGTTAGCTGTCAGAGTTTGATGGTGACATAAATTCAGCGAGACGAGTGTTGTAGTCCGCTACATGGTCTCACACTAAACCTAAAGTAGCGTTTGCTGCCTGTCACAAAACAGTGTTCTCTCCATGTCAGAAATTATCTTTAAAATTCACAAACATCATATGTAAAAATCATGACATATTTTAAACAGGGCCAGAAAATCATTTTTATCTTTCCATTGACTCTTGTTCATAATTTTTATTAATAGAACCCATGGACCAGAAGTAGATGGGCGTGACTTAGGCTCCCTATTGAAAATATCAAACTGTTACAGTGAATGTGCCTCTTTTTTAATTGAAAAAAAAAAAAAAATAAAAAAACAAAAACAAAATCCTCCTTTGACACATTCATAAAAACCTCCATGTTTATGGTTTTACAGAAATCTGGGTGCAGTTTTTAGTTGAATTCAGAACTGAAGCTGTAGCATGTAGGGTTCTGGTGTAGAAAGTTAAGTTGTTAAGTTTTTACACTTTAGAGTCTGAGATGTGAGGTTTAGGGTGTAGCAGCTACAGTTCAGCACCGTCAGCATGGATCAGGGCTCAGATGTGTAGTTTTGAAGGTTTAGTTTGTGTGAGTGTGTACTAACGTGTCGTAGTCCTGAACCACTTGACCCACAGACCACAGAGCAGACAGGTACTGGTTCAGTCCGTCTGGACTCATGTAGTGGAGCGAGTTGGGTGAGCGAGGGTCACCGTTTGAGCCAGTGAAGTCGATGCCAACCTGCAGATTTGTACAACATTTAATTAATGAAGCAAATTAGAAATGAGTTAATATAAGCCATTTAAGATGTGCGTGTGTTGTAGACATACGGTGAAGTTGATCTGGCAGCCGCCCATCACATAGTCCAGGAAGGAGTACTGAGTCAGCAACTGCACACACACAGACACAAAGACAGGGGTGTTTGTTTGGTTTATAATAATTTACACACATAAGACAGAAGCAAATAAATTTAAAGATAACACAAACATTAAAATGTTCTGTGTTGTGCAGATGACAAAGTAAAACTGTAGCTGCTGACGTTTGTCAGATTGCTTCTCTGCATTTGAATTTGCTTCAAGGCTACAACTTAACAAGTTAGGGAAGCTAAGTTAGCATGTTAGCCTACATCTCCTTTAAATTAGCTTGTGTTGTCACAGCACAGACAGTCTCAGCCATTTTTGGTTGGTAAAATGCTGTTTTACCAACAAAAAAAAGCTTTTTTTTCTAATAGAAAAATCTCTGCTCAGCTTCACTTGTTATAAAAAGATTGAACACGTCGCGTGAAAGACTGTGAACACATTAGCTGACATGACGTAGCAGCAAATAGTTGATGTCTTCCTCAAGAGCTTCTTTTCCCAAAGATGATTAAACCCTATCAACAACTGGTGATAATTCTCCAGCTCTAATCTGCAGCATCATTCCACATGTTTGGTTATTTACTTTCATCATTATCATCAAAGGCACTAAATTTGAAAAACCTCTTGGGCTCTCTGTTTTTATAAATCAGTGATCTCTAGGTAACAGTTTCTACCTTGCAGCTCTTCACAGAGACGACTCCTGAGTTCTTGTAGCTCTTCTTCTTCTTCTGTTTCTCAGGGTGGATGCAGTCAAACTGCACCTGGAGATCATGACATCACACAGTTTAACGACCTTGGACGTGACGAGTGAAAGAGGTGTGTTAAAGCATGTTTTGCATGTCTTTGTCAGTGAACTCACCGGTGAACCATGTGCTGCTTTCTGCAGCTCAGACACTTTAGTGGTGAAAGAACCAATCAGATCATGTGATCCATCGCTGTCATAATCAGAACAATCCACCTGCAGGAGGAGGAGATTCAATGATGTGATTTGTTATTGATATTGATCCTGATTGGTTACTTCTGCGAGCAGTGTTGTGAATGGTTGAACCTTTATTTGTCTGTCGACGTCGCTGCAGCAGAACGTCTGCAGAGGAATGCAGAACTTCCTCCAGGAAGGATTCAGATTATTCTTCACCACCTACACAACATAAACACAACAACAAACCATCATCATCCTCATCACAAAGACGTCATCCTCTGTGTTTTTGTGTTTGATTGTTTTGTAGTTAGTTCAAGCTGTGTGTTGTTGCTGATTTACTGAATCAATCTGATATTGATTCACTTGGACAGATTTCAGCAACAGATTTTCTTGGATATAAAAGATTTTCACAAAACTTCAAAGCTTCAAATTTTACAAAGATGAAATTTTAAATTAAAAATTGACCTTAAGTCGTTATAAGGATGTAGTTTTATTGAACATGAGCCAGAGACATCAACAGTGCAGCTCTACAGCACATTAATGGTGATAATTCCAGAGTTGAACTGTGAACCTCTAGTTTGTTTATCTGACACATGAAGCTTTGTCTCTGTCCAGTTCTTCTCTGTCCTCAGACTTTAGCCTGAGAGATAAAAACATTTTAGTTCTTTTAGTGGAGCAGCCTCGTCGTGCTTTTGTTCACTGTCTCTATTGTGGATAGATCTCTTGGGAAATAGCAACACTGAAAGATCCATCAAAGCATCCAAATTCAACATGAATCATAAAATCATTTTTTTAAACCCAGCCCTGGTATTTACTGCTCATCTGTGGAGCAATTATGCTTTCAAATATCCTCCCTGTAAACTGAATAGTGTAATAAAGAATAGATTTCTTACAGAACAATAACAAAAACAATAAAACAACAAATACACAACAAAGACAGAGAAGTAAAGTGAGTGTTTGAGTGTTTACCTCTGTTCTGTGAACCAGCTGCCACTTTCCATCATCTCCTTGTTTAAAAAACTCCAGAAAAGGATCAGACTTCCCAAATGTATCCTGAACAAACAAGAGATATGTGTCTTGACATCTCACTCATAATTTCACATAAACAGGTAGTCATCAGTGGTAAAAACAAACAAACAGAGAGGTGAGAGGTGATACATTTCTCCCTGAAAATTACACTGAACCCAGACCAAATGATGGATTAATGCAGAGGTGTGGTGACACAGTGAAGGTGGAGAAGAGGAAACAGATAATGATGATGATGATGATGAAGAGCTGGATGTTGAGGAAGAAGAGGAGGAGGAGCAGAGTTACCTTCTTGTCGAGATTTTTAGCCTCCAGCTCCAATTCAATGGCTCTGTTGTCCTTTATTTCCTCTGCTGTGACCTACACACAAACAGTTTTATAAATAATATCGATAATAATAAAAATACATATATAAAGAGAAATCACACACAATGGGAACGTACTGTGATGGTTCCTTTCCCTGCTGGTTTTCCTTTCTTCAGCTGCAGAGGTCTGGTCACAGATTTACTGGCAACGATCTGAAACACACATAGAGGAGGTTTCTCTTAAGATGTATCCAGAGACAGTGTTGTGGTTGTTGCACAGTTTGTCCAGCAGAGGGCAGCATCTGGTTTGGTTCATACCTGCCCCAGTGTCAGCTCCACACCTCCCAGGTAGTCGTCGTCTCCGAGGTCAGAGGTGGAGTTGTCGATGTCGTAGATCCCGAGTTTCAGATTCTGAACTGTCTCGAAGTGATAATCGAGTCTGAGACGCTGACTGAAGGACGGACTGGACGTGTTGTTCAGACGCTCAGTGCGACCAAGCTGAAGGACGGACAGAAAGAAGAGTCAGATAACTAAAAAAATAATAATTTAAGAGTCACGTGTTCAGATGTGTAGCTGCCATGTTACCTCAGTCCAGTTGTCTCCACTGGTTTTCTGCAGCAGCACACAAAGAGGATCAGACTTTGATCCAACATCTTTATCCAGCAGGTTGGTGCAGGAGATGCTGAGCTCCACCTTCGAGACGCAGTCAGCCATCTGGAGGAGGAAAGAGAGAGTTATTAGTCTTATTAAAAACTTCTGATATCTGAAACTGAATGACGTGTCAAAACGAAGCAATAAAGAGACAAGAAACACAATGTGTCCTGCTGTTTAAAGCTGGGTTCAGTCCCAAACATGTCCACACTACTAACAGTGAACAGTCTGCAGAAGTTATCACAGTTCAACGTTTCATTTTGCAGTTATTAAAAAAAAAAAAAAAAAAACCACACTGCATCCTGTTTCATGATGAGGAAATGATCCAACGTGTACACTGACAACAGGCGATATCAAAACCAGACGTTTAAATCTGGATGCAGAGTGTGTGGAGTTACAAGTGAAAGTATGGTGAGGTGTGATCATGACGTGCAAGAAAAACCTGACATCATAGCTCAACAACAACAACCACCATGCAAACCACCATTTAATACCTCATCTATAATGGATGAGACATCACATGGAGTCAGAGATAAACAGACCAAAGACCTATTAGGACTGTTCTGTCAAGAAGAATAAGTAATAGAATAGAAAAATTGCAAAAAAAAAAGGGCTCATGAACAATGAATCATAAAAGAAGTCAAAGACCAAGTAATAATCACAATCCATGGTTGTTTTCAATTCAGATTATAATTAATTTATTTTCTCTATTCATCAACTCTACTACAACTTCCCTACGGTAATGTTTTATTCGTTTTATTCAGTAATGATCCATACCCCACAGATGTTCAGTTTAGTGTCACAAATGACAAAGAAAAGCAAAAAAACTCTGCACATCTCAACCTGCTCAAAATCTGTATGATTCTTTCTGCAGTAAAACTTCTCATGTCGCGTTAACTTCACTGATAAACCATAGCAACATGTCAGGTGGAAGATATTGATTCAAATCAACTTATCTTTTCCACTGAAATGACTTAACATGACCGTGACACTGTCAGTTGAAATAAAACTGTTTAACTACACAAATGTATCTTCTTCACATGCAAAGGAAGCTGCAGGATCCTCTTTAACAGCAGCTATAAACCAGGACTCTGTATGCAAAACTGCTCAGTGTTTTTATGTTTCAATAAAAAATATGTTACATGCGACTTAAAATACTGAGCTGAGAAAGAAAGTGATTAATTTAAGTTTAACTTGACAGTAACATGTCAATAAAGATATAATAATTGGATTAATATTTGTACTTAATGTTTTTAAAGAAACTGTGTATCATGTCACGTGTCGCTCTTGATACTATCCTTTCAATTAAGACAAGAAATACAGAAACAAAATACAAAAACAAAATACAGAATCAACAAGGTCACAAGTGCATTTACTCAAGTAATGCACCAAAACCTTAAAATTTGATTACTTAAATTTTCAATTTAAGCAACAATGCACTATTAAAAAGTACTAAACCCCTACACTGAACTTGAAATGAGTAATATTATGTAAGTGAGTTAAGATTAAAAGAAACCTAACAGACTCCATTGTGTCTCATAATAAAATACTGTTTTACTTTTTCTTAATTCTTTTATTTTACCGATCATTTTTGCATATTTTATTTGCATAGTTTTTGTTTGTTTTGTCTGATTGATTTACACTGTTACATTACTTTTAAATTGCAGTGCTGCTACTTTGACTTCATAAAAGATATGAATATTTGAAGTCAACGTAAGTATGTGTTTTAAAAATTTGCAGTGTTTACTGCTGAAAACATTATTCTGCGGTCTGGTTTTAGGATTTGAAGCTAATTGGGATTAGTTCAGATTAGGATTTCGAGACCTAAAAAAAGACTGAAACCTTGAAGAAGTGACCTCGTTAATGCCAATGTTCATTTCTATTATTTTCACTTTTACTACTGGAGGTGGCGTTTTATTTTGAAAATTACCTAAAACTAAACTAAAAAGTCCATCACAGGAGTCAGAGGCTCAGATGTCTTGTTTAATCTAATTAACAGATGTGACATGACATAAAATACACATGATAAATAACTTTAAAATCACTGTTTCTCGACGATCACTAACATCCATGAACATTGAATCATTTACTTCCTGCTACAGCGACGCCTCATGTGTGTTTTTACAACCGTCAAGAGCTTAAATACCACCAGGTGACAATGTTACACCTGTTAAACCAGATCAAACTAAAAAGTGTTGTTGTTGTGTTGTTGTTACTCTTCGAGTGAATGAATGAGTCAGCACCCGGAGGCAAAAGCAGCATCACGCTTAATGGAGGTTAGTTCAAAAGTAGTAAAACCAGTCATCTACTTAAACCTTCACAGTTTACACGAATCATTCACAATTGTTAACACACTCTGTCACTTCTACACACACATGTTGTGCCAATATAAACTTTAGAAATCACCTTATCACGGCAGTTTTTCTTCGTCAAACCACAAGAACAAACAGAGCCCGAAGATTATTCTCTCGGATGGGGAACGGCACCTTTTCGATCCAAATAAACAACGAAGAGTTAACTAACGTTCAACCTGATCACTGTTTTAGTATCAATATCAAAACTGACCACTGATCAAACTTGTAATTTCACCGTCACTGAAGCAGACCGTGGTCGTTAGCCTCCGTGCAGCTGCGGTAGCTAAGAGGGTGGGGTGCGCACACACGCCCCGACGCACGCATACATACGCCCAAACGTGATGTGCTCTGATTGGACGGAGAGAAACAGAACCGTGTTCTGATTGGACCCGAAAGTCTGTCAGTCACGCCCCCTGAGCTGATAGTGATCAGCTGACGTTTGTAGCTTTTCAAGCTAACAGCAGCACAAGGCAATATTCCGGTTCGACCCCACCATAATAAAAGCAGAGTCAAACAAGCCCCCAAACATCCGCTTTCAGCACGTATTTCACTACTTTACAGTTATAAAAAATATATAAAATACACACACAGCCAACACGTACAAGTGATTTTTGACCATAATATTTTAGTCTATGAATTACTAAGAAAATCTACCTGGTTCATGAAGAAAATAATTCAATAAGAGAAGGACACAAAAAGAAAGAGAGATCCCAAAAGAAAGACATCTTTCTACTTTAAGTTGTGTAAAACTATTTATGTAGTCTAAGAGCATAAACAGGTGCAGTGAAGGTTTCTCTCTGATATTCAACTATTTATATTTGAGCAAGAGTATTCAGTCAAATAATTCATTCTAATTACATCTACAGGTTGTATAAGTCGACTTTAAACACTTCTTTTGTCAAACTACCAGTCCTAAAGGCTCCACATTTAATTTACATACTTCTAAAAAAATATATATATATATTCTGTGATGTTGAAGAGCAAATATTCAGAGCTATGTATGAGAAAAAACAAAATCAGGTAGATATATGAACACACAGCACAAGCAGCACTCCTCACCAAAAAATCCAGATTCATTTTATTCATTGTTTGCAGCAGAATCATAGCCGACTCGAACGTGCTGCAGAGTCACGTGGTCACATCACAATTAAGAAACTCAAAGAGAGAGAGAGAGAGCTTTGGTATCACCTCCACCTCTAAAGATCCACCTCCATAAAAAAAAAACATAAATTCTGTCAAACCTTCCTGCTTCTGTCTTTAATGATTTGCTCTACTGATGAAATGGACTTTCATCAAACCCACAGAAGCTTATTTTATACTATAGTGAAATTATCAAACTTTCCAAAGATCCCAAATCAGAGAGAGAGAGAGAGAGAGAGAGAGAGAGACTTATTTTTGGTAAAATGATGCAGCAGAACATCTGAATAACATCACATAACTTTGAAAAAAAACTGGAACAAGTTTTGAAACAATGTTGAGAGAAACAGAGAAATAGCATGATTTTAACAACCTTAAGCTACCTTAAGAGGTGGAATAAACGTATTGTGTATTATTTTATTATGTATCAATCATATAAACTAGATAACCTGTAACACTAACAGCTTGATGAAAGAAAAGAAAGACAAAGTATGAATTCTCTGATAAAAATACTGAACGGTGCATCAGAGCTACATTGAAGTACCTATTAGTTGAGGAATGAAAATTATCTACATCTATTAGCTACAATGAAATGTACAAGAGTTAACTCTTCAACATGTGAATCTAAAGATACAACCAAAATAGTGCTGCGACTTGTGTAATAATCACAGTCAGAAGAAATGAAATATTACATTGACATTTAAAATAGCAATTAAATAATAACATTAAAATCTACCTGCAATCCTCAGTTAACAATGCTGAGAAAATTATCCAGCCAATCCAACATTTATAGATTAGCACCTAGCACATAAATGCTAACACCTTTCCACCAGCGCTATATTTACAGGCTACAATCAAACATATAAATGCTGCCACCATCTACCATCAAAATCTACCTGTCATTACCACTACTGTTACCAACTTCCATTTACTATCTACAGGCCATGTTCTACCATTTACATAGCATCTAAAAGCTGTCTAAATGGCTGTCACCAAGTGACAGCCATTTACATTCTATGATTTACAAGCTAAATATTAAATTACGGCAACCGTTATCATTTATAATATCAAGTACCTTCTACAGGACATCATCTATCTTAACTATAACTATAATTTATGCAACAACCATCTGCAGCACCATGCAATATTTAGAGACAAGCCTTAGTCATTTACTGACACTTGGGAGGCCACTTATCAGCTAAAGCTGCCAGTCTACGTCAAACATTAAAATAACTAAAAAAATTATCTAACAACAATGAATCATCTACTGATGATTTATTCCTTCTAATGTGGGTGATTTTATTCATGTTTTCAATGAAGGATCTTGGTGTCTGTGACTCACCTGTAAGTTCAGCTTTCTGTCTATTTATCAGTGGATCTGTTTGTCATTTAGAAATAATTTCACCTCAGTCTCATAGACTCACAGTTCAGACTCATCTGTTCCACAGGTCAAGTCCGTCATCACGATCTGATGATCTTTCTTTTCTAAATCATTTATCACCACACAGACACAGTCATGTTCACCATCAATCATATACCTTGATAGTGTTTCATTTCACTTTATTAAGGCCTTGCAAACACACAAACACTGCATGCACAACCAGTCAGGATACCTGTATCGAGGTTAACCATTTCCTGTGAGCAGACGGTTCCTCTTCACAAAAAACTAACCCCACAAATACAAAGAGCAGCAGAAATGATTTCAATTCTGCACTTCACAAAGGGTCTAATAAGGTTCAGACCATTTATCTTAATACTTTTTGTGGCCATAATGTACGAAGACATAAATATTTGTGGTTAAAAGATGTTCTGTACAGATTTAGCTTTGCTTTACCTCATAATTAATTTCAGTGTTGCCTCTGATCCACATAAAGAAAACTCAAGATTCAGCAGCAAAGAATTGACCGATCAGCAATGACCTTCCCTGCTAGTACAACTGTTAGCCTTGCTCTTAGTATCAATGCAGAGGTGGCTGCTAATGCCAAAGAGACAGAGCAGGTGAAAACTGCTGGGTAGCAATGATAATAAACCAGAACTGAAGACAACAGAAATATAAAGATTTGTTTCAGAGTCATTGTGTAAATGCATCTTCAGTGTAAATCTTCAGTCCAGACTCATGATCCTACAGACCAGACATCACTCACTGTTTCACTCAGAATATATGAATTAAAAGTTGGTGGTTTCATGTTGATAATTAATCAGATCTGTCTGAGGCACAAAGTTTAATCTCATATACCTCATATCATTAAAATGTCAACATGGGGTAATTTTTATTCCACCCCAGTTAATTTGAACAACCCCTCTTTTATATTCTATTATAAGAAAATACAAAAGCACACAAGTCAAGCAGGAACTGAAAAATAATTTCCATCATCAGACAGTTAAGGGCAGACAATCAGAGAGAGCTGGTCGCAGTTGAGCCATTGTGCATCAGGAATGTCCTTTTATTTACCAAAGCAAAGGAGACTCCACATCATGTCATGTCATCATGTATGGTTATATGATCATACAATTTTGTTCACACTAACAATAGAAACAAAACAAAACAAAAAGAGCTTTTAAGGTGAAAACATCCAAACATTATCATCGGACATACATCACAACAAAAAAAGCTACCAAACTAAAAAAAAAAAAAAAGAAAAAAAAAAAGGAAAGACTTCATCTCCAGCGCTCTATAGTCCACAACACCTACTGAGCATGTACTGTGGAAAGGTGGGAAGTTCAGAGGGGGTAAGAAGGGTGAGGGAGGGGGTGGTGGCATTTTAGAAACAAAGCAATATCAGAAAAAACTGACAGAGGAAAAAAAGATTCAGCAGCTCCAGGTAATTATTTACAAGAGTCAGCGATCTGTCCAATCTCACATCCACAGAGCAGTGATGCAACAAAGAAATGGGTCATGTTACCATAGCAACATAGCATGATTTTAGTATGTTTTACCATAGCAACAACAGAGCATGATTTCAGTATGTTTTACCATAGCAACAACTCATGTCAACATTTCACCACAGCAACAGAGTATAAACATTTGATCACAGCAACATACCTTTATATCATAATTTTATACCATAGCAACAGAGAATTCTGAAGAGTTTATCATAGCAACAGAGAACTCTGAAGAGGTTACCATAGCAACAGAGAATGTCAAGATGTTACCACAGCAACAGGGCACCAATGTATCGCTGTGGTAGGAAAGCTTTTCATCGACAGCATGATTTACCATAACATGGCAACGGAACATGTTAAAATTTTACCACATCAACAAAGCATGTCAATTAAAAAAAAGAGAGGAGAAAAAAAAATCACAGCAGCATATTTGAGCGCATACAACAACAACAACAATGCCCCATTATAATCATGATGTTACCATAGCAAGAAAACAAAGAGCATGTTCTGGACATGATTCAACACAAAGCTGCACTGTGATGGAAATAGTGTAAGAAAAGATCAAAATCCCATCATCATAATCATTGTTATTTTGTGCTACTAGAATCAGTGAAGGAGTTGCAGGAAAGAGCACAGTGTGGATTAGTCTTCCTATTGGACAGACCACAAGGGGTGTGTTACCTCCAATTATTTACACTCAGGGGGAGGAGCTTCAGTACTGTCCGAGTCAGCAGACAGGACAAGGTCCAATCTGGACTCTTAAAAGATGAGTTTTGAGTCCAGAGTCATGTGTGGTTTATTTTATGTTTTATCTACAGTCTGTATTTGGTGAGGATTTAACCGAGACTGATCTTGACTTTGCGGGCTCCGATAGGTCGATCATTGAGGTCCATGACTGCAGCCGCGGCCTCTTCATGGTTCTGGAAGGCAACCATGGCCTCACCGGTAGGAAGGCCTTTCTCGCTGAACTGAAGGCAGACTGAGCCTGGCAGCACTTGGTAGCCATAGAAGAAGTCCATGATCTCGTCCACAGTTACAGTAAATGGCATGTTCTGAAGTTTTACAATTGTGGGGCCAGCGCCGCCACGTTGACCATTAGGGTTGTTGGACGCTCCGGGGGCTGGCTGGTTACGAAGACCATCAGCTCCTGGGGTGAACACTTGCTGTCCACCAGCAGCCCCACCACCTGGACGTCCTTGGTTGTTGTTAGCTCCTCCTCCTCGGGTTTGTCCTCCTGCACCTCCTTTTCTGTTGGCATTGTCAAAGGGAACTAAGCCTCTCAGTGCATCCTGACTGAAAGGAGCTCCTCCCCCAGCTCCAGGTCGAAAACTTGGTGGCTCCAAGATTGGAGCTCCAGGAAGTCCGGCAACTAATGGAGGAGCCACGCCGAGATTGACATCGCCCAGCCCTCCTGCCAGGGGAGGAAGAGGTGGAGGACCTGCCAGCCCGTTCCCTGGAGCTGAGAATGGGGTCACGAAAGGAGCATTGTTGAGGTTCCCCATGGTGTTACGGAGAAAGTTGAACTCCTCACCGCTAATCCCAGCGAATGGATTGATCTGTGTTGGTTGGGGACTGGGTTGGGTTTGCTGATGCGGATTCTGGTTTTGGTTCTGCTGGTTCTGGTTGCGTTGACCTCTTTTGTTCTGTGGAGGAGGATTTCTCTCAATCTCTTTCATTTGCTCAAAGGTCACCAAGTGGACAAAGGCATCACGACCATTGAGTTTTTGGCGATGCAGTCTTTCAGCTTTGCGGGCATCTTCCTCAGTCCGCAGTTGGAAAATAGCTTGCCCTAAACCATTGCCGTGACTATCTGTAAGAACCTTCAGGGTGTCCTCATAAAGTCCCACGCCCTCCAGGAAGGCACGGACATCTTTCTTGGAGACGTTGTAAGGGATGTTGGTAATGTGGGCACAGTTCCTGGGAACTTTCAAGCCGTCCTGATTCTTGCCATCGCCTTGTGCCGCTTCACGTTTACGAATGGTGTCAATCTTCTCAAGCATTCCTTTACGGCTGATTGGGTGGACCTGGATGAATCGGGTGCCCATGTACTGCATGTGAGCACCTAGAGCTGTCTTATAGTCCTGTTCTGTTTTGAACTCAAGGAAACCCTCTCCTGTGGCTCGCCCATTTGGCCCATACGCAATATAAATACTGTCCTCTACAATAGCCAAATTCTTAAAGAACTCCTTAATTTGTTTTTTGTCTGCCTCGTAGGGAAGGCCCTTTAGGTAGACACAGTACTCCTGTCTGTGGGGAGAACGTGACCTTCCTCGCTGATCCCTACTTCCTGACCCAGCATTGCCACGACGGTGCTGTTGGTCCTGTGATTCGTTGCTGTTGTTTGATTTGCTGCTATTGTGAAGACCATGGCCTGATACACCATCACCGAGGCTGGTCCATTGACGCTCAGAACTTGGGGTGATCTCAATGAACCGTTGGCCCATCATACCTCCTCCCCGTTTCACAGCTTCAAAGCTATCCTGGGGCGAGAAGAACTTGACCATAGCTCTGCCAGTAGGCCGACCCTGACCATCCCTCAGCAAGCGCACCCCATCAACCCCCAGACCCCGAAAAAATTCCCTAACTTCCACTTCTGAGCAGGAGAATGGGAGGTTCTGAAGATTTACAAACAACTCATCAGGATTGGCAACTCCTGAGGCTGCAGCAGCAGCAGCTTTCATATGGGCCTGAAGGCCAAGAGAGGCTAGAGGGGAGAGAGGGTTAAACAGCATGGGGTTGGGGGTGCCAAGCGGGAGGCCAGAACCCAGTCCCCCTGGGGGAGGTAGGGAAGGGTTGAAAGGAGGCAAGGAAGACATGTGGGGGAGATGAGACATAGGAGGCACTGGAGGTCCTTGCGATAGGGGGGAGACTGTAGGTACAGGAGGGAGGGAGGACACTGGAGGGGGAACTGGGATGGTGGGCAGCGTGGGCATGGGGGGCATTGAGGGCATGCTGGGAAGTGGAGGGATTGGTGGGGGACCTGCATTCAGTGACGCTAAAGCTGTGGTGATGGTGGGAGCAGAGCTATAGCTGTTGGGGAAACAGGGCACCACACTTGCCAAGCTGGCTGCCACCTTGTTGCTCTGCTGCTCTTGAGTTGAACTTGCTGCCGTTACTGATGCTGAGGTGTTACTGAAACCCTGGTTACCGTGATTGCCGCTTCTCCCCCCCGCCCCTGGCTGCACTGTGGGTATAGGCGTGGCACCGGTTTGACGATTAGCATTTCCTCCTGCGGGGGCGGCGGCCTCAACGGCACCTGCACCAGCCTCAAACCTCCGGCGACTGAGTTCGATCATGTTCTGCATTTCCGTTTTACTGCTAAGCAACAGCGACACTTTGGACCCCTTAATGGAGCCCCCTGTACGCATCATCCCCAGCCGAGCATCCTCGTCAGTGGCGAAGACGATGAAGGCCTCACCGTGCTCACCCCCAACGATGTGTACTCCCCCGTCAGGGATGGTGAGGCCAGAGAAGAAGTGTCTGATGTCCATGGTGCCAGCCACTATGGGCAGACCTTGCAGCCTGATGACTACCGCCATATTGACTGCTAAACAACAGCCCTACAACCTGGGGAGAGAGCAACACTACTGTCAGATGAAGAGCAGAAAGAGGGAGACCAGTGGTTTCCAGATGTTTCCTCAGCTAGTAAGCCTTTACGAGCATCGCCAACATTATGTGTAGTTTATTCAGATTTTCTTCAAAACAATCGCAGACCAGTTTTTTGGACTTTGTGCACACATTTTTTGGATAATGACATTTGGAAACCACTAGTGTTTGTAAGGGGTTTAGGGGTGAGGGGTTTTGCAAAATTTGCATAAAACTGACAAAAATACCTAATCTTAAACATTCACCAAACATCTGTAGCTTTTTAAGAGTTTAATAAACTTGTTCTTGTTCTGAAAATTATGAGATCATGCTGCACATCAGACTTGTTAGATCCCAACAGAAGCAATCTTAAGCATTAACATAAGTTTGCTTTTCATTAGTTTCCACAAGTTCAAGTGTAAAAGAAATATATGATGAAGCAAAACAGAACTTCATTAATATCAGCAGACACATATTTATATAATAAGCTTAAATCTTTTAAAGGATACAAAAGTAAAATCTTAAAGAAGAGAACGTTTTGAGAAACAAAACACTCCAGATATCAAGACAGAGATGATATTTTAAATTGAGAGTTTTTTTTATGGCAACAGTGCCAAGCAGACTTTAACATTCACCAGCTGTGATGTCGTTTCACAAGTGAGTCTACAAAACATTTTGCCAGCTTACTAACTATACCAACTTCCTCTTTCTATAGCAAGCATTAACCAGAGCCACATCATATTTTATAACTCCTCTCAGGGAATTTTTATTAGTCTGTAAACTGATATTCACAGTTTCTAGATTTACATTTATGTACCTCATGGGTTTACCTTGAGTGTTTCAATAACACTACTCAGTATAATGCTAAGTCTGCACAAGAAATCTTCTCATTTAACTTTCTGGCCATCTAATTATCTGAATCCTCATTTCAAAAAGAAGAACTTGCCGTTTTGAACCTGAAAAAGACAAAGAACTGCTAAATTTAAACATGTCACCACTCAAGCCTTCAATCTCAACAGAGGTTAAACAGGGGTGCAATGACAAAAATCAATGTCAATTATGAAAATGTGTCGATGCAAAATTTTACACTGTATCATGCCCAGCTTCAAAGGATTTTGGTAATGTTGTTTTTACACCAGACATTGTTTAGAACAGCATCTCTTGCCTGTACCAAACAAATGTTCAATAACTGCAGTTCACTACAGGAAGTGCAGGAGGCAGTAGCACAACTGTCGACACTGACTGCCTCTGAAACTGAACCAACAAAGAAGAAGGAAGACGGGGGAGCTGGGCGATAAATCAATTATATCAATTCATTTGAATTTACAGTTAAGGACAATGTGTTTTTATGAAAATTGGTTTTCTCTCAGTTTTAACTTCCGCCACCAACTAGACTATGGCAGCCCGCTACAGTTTCATTTGACCATCATAAAATAAAATAATAATAATGAACAGTATTTCACCGTCTCTAATCTGTGTCACTCGGTCTGTCACAGCTGTACTTGGTCTCTATCTGGCTCACAAGCAAGTGAGTGCGCACACACACACACACGCTAGCACATCTCACACTGCATTGTTTTGGGCAGTGGCTCCCGTGCAGACAGTATTGAGTTGGATAATGGAGCAGTGTATTTTGCAGATATCACTTTGCCAGTCAACTTCTTGCGTGCTGGTAAACTGAGGCTAACTTTCCACTCTCCATGGGGTGGGGGGCGAGCGTACGTGTTCGGTTGGGCGGGTGCTCCTCCCAGCTGACTTTTTTTTTTCTAAAGTTAAAAATAGATTAAAATCAAAAATCAGATTTTTTTGTGAAAAAAAAAAAAAAGAATCAAAAATTTTTTCGCCCAGCTCTAGAAGACGGGGTGACCAAGTGAAGATGAGGCCCAAACTTTCCAACATGTTGAATTATTTCTGTGAAATTAAAACAGCCAGACAGGTTGAATACAGTTGGTGCAAAGTAGAGCTGGAGAATCACGGCAGCACCATGGTGACGCATGAGCAGCTCAAACCTTAACACCTAATGTTACTACAGATTGAGATGTTTTACCAATCAGCTATGTACAGTGTTTGTTCACCTTTGGGAAAACAAGCTCTTGAGGACAACATGAACTATTTGATGATACATCATTTTACTGCTGTGATAACATAAGATAAATTAGAGGAAATGTAGGCTGACATGCTAACTTAGTTTTTCTAACTTGTTAAATTAAACACAGATATATTGTAGTAAAACTCAGACTAGTTTTTCTCCATGAATAAATGTGGTGTTACAGTTAAACTGTTGTATCATATAGGCCTACCTGTGTTGTAAAGCCTCAGATGTTTGTTTCGTTGACAACCAAAATAATGTTAGTTGCAGCCCTTGTGTACATCTGAAACGTTGAGTGCAGTTGAGTCTTTTAAAGTAAACTTTACTGTTTCTAACATGCAGGACAAAAGAAATCGCTTGTATTTTTGGCCGACGGTGAAATATTTCGTGCAACACCTTCATGAATCTCATGCAACTTGAAACTCACCAACGCAACTAAGCTGTGTGAAAAGTTTCACTGTAAACCAGACAGATGTTTTTTTTTTTCTGTAGGACACTGAAACCTGGTGGAAAAGTCAGAAAAAAAGAAACATTCCTGTTCAAGACAAACTGATAGCAGTTAACCTTTTAACAGATCAAACCGACGTGTGTCGATATTTTCAGCACTTGGCAGATTGAACTTCATCAGTGTGAATGACCGGCTCTTGAAAAAATACATTGTGCCTTGTATGATTTGTGTTACTATTAAAAGGATTTGTTTCACCTCAGAGAATATCAGCTGCAATATTTCAGAACATCAACAGAGCAACACGCCTCTCAAAAACCAAAACCTACCATGAGTCACAGCTGAAACTGACAGTGTTCACCACAAATCAGTCTAGATTTAGATTCAGGCTTTCCTCAGAACAACCAGTGAACTGAAGAGCTGCCTCTGATCTGAATAAACCACACGGCAACCAGCAAACAACAAGCAACAACCCAGCTCCTATCTGGCAACCAGGCAGCACAGATTAACAGGACAGATCCTGTTGCATCTCGAATCCTCAAGCAGTATCAAACCAGCCGACAGCATGTTGTAGAAAAACACCACACAAGCGACATGTCAACCAGCAAAATCTGCAAAACATTTGTCAACAAACGTTAGCTTCATGTCAACAGGAGCAAACAGCAGCAACATCATCCAACATTTTTAACAAAAGCAATGTCAGGTACATGTAAACCAGAGCAACATTAGCATCATATCAACCAGAGCAACACAAGCATTATGTAAACCAGAGCAACATCAGCAACTGATTACCAGCAGAGCACCAAAGACAGCAGCTCATCAGAGTAGAAAGCAAACAGAAGAGAGGGGCAGAGCAGAACAGTTCAGCCAACAGACACAACACAACTGTTTCCCAACCAACTCTGGATCCTTATATGACGTCCGGACCCTGATCCTGGACCAGCAGGCTCTCTGTCAAGGTTCTGATTGAACTGCTCACTAAACTGACATTAAAACTGATATTAAAAGTATTGAAAATACAACATGAGCTGCTACCTGCAGCTCACAACACAATACTTCACTGACGATATCAGTGTTAAAATCAGCAGAGAAATCACACCAACAGTTTATCTGACGCTTCTTCAAGATTTATTTTTGATGGACTTTCCATTTGGACAGCAACTCCCCCCTCTGCTAGAAGTCTTTGTAAAGCATCAACAGCAGCAAGAAGATAAAACACAGCAAGAGAAGAAATACGGCAACAAGAAAGACAACCAAAGCTTCCAAAATGAGGTATAAATTTTGTCTGAAGCTGCACATTAGCAAAGAATCACAGTGGAGCTGATAGAGAGACTGAAGGGAACCTCAACAGCCAAAAATCACAAACAAAAAAAAAATCTAATGCAGCAAATCCAGAAGTAAAGAGCAATAAGAGACCATGTTGAATTTTCAGTTTAAAGTTGGAAAACGAAACTTAGACTGTCCAAAAGTTGTCATCAACGTCAAAACACAGCAGACAGAGAAGAATCCTGAATGATAAACATGAAGATCTTAGAGGAAGAGTAAATCTCCACAGACAGGATCTGAGTTTCATTTTTCTTCACGTCTCCTGTCAATTCACAAGTGCTGCTTGCAAAGAAATCCACTGAGCTGCACAGTGATCCAGACAGAGCAAAAACAGACAGCAGATCCAAAAATCTAAAGTACTGAATTCACCAAATGAGGAAACTGATCTACTGACTCAACAAAATTTCCTTTCAGACATGAACTAACACAAACATACAATTTATACTTATGTACATTAATAAATGAACACTACACTGTACTGTGGTTGTCTTTAAAACACTAATACCGGTTTCATACCTGAACAATAAAAAGAAGCAAAGAACTACAAAATATGCTCAATAATTTCAATCTGGTTGCTCTTAAAAACACTGCTTCTCCATCTGTACCTGCTCTGTTAGACTTTTTAACCACTGCTACAGACGCCAAGAGACACACAAATAAAAGTCCATAAAGACGTGTTTAAGTTACTCTGCAGAAGATGGCAGCTGATTTTGCAAGTGTTTGGGAGAGCGCAGCCTAATCAAGCTAGTATTACTTCTTCTATCTGCTCTTGGTGATGATTTAAACGAAAAATAGAAAGTGATGAGCCAGCTGCCATGTTTTATCCTTTTTTTGGAGTGATTTGTTAGTAATAAGTTAATTAAGCAGATTTCATGTCTGAAAGGGACTCAACAAATCACCAAACCAACACCGATTGTAACCACCAGCTACAAAAAAAAAAAAAAAAAAAAAAAAACTTTCCATGACAAATGTCCTTCATCTTTAACATCCGTCTACCTGCTCACATCAGCAGGTGATGGTGACGTCACGACCAGGGGCGTGGCCTAAAATGTCCAGGTGTAGGCAGTGGCCGCAGGAAAAGACCCGAAACTCAACTGAGCTGCAAACAAAACTGTTCAGAGATCATATTCATTCAACACCAATGAAGAAACGACCAAAACGAGCTGAATCGCGTTAATGAATCACATACAAACTTTATCTTTCGTCTCGGTTAGCTAGCTAACGATGGCGAGCAGCCTCGAACAAGACACCGTTTTTAACAGATTTGCATTGACTTCGGACCAAGCAGTTATTAAAGACAAATATCCGACACGATGCATCGACAGTGACATCCTAGCAATTATAGTTAACTAGCTGAAATTAGCTAGTTTAGCACAGCTTAGCTGCATGAGCTGGCTAACGTTCAATTAGCCACCTAGCTGCTTGTGAACCTCGCTTTGTGTGTGTGTGTGTGTCGGTGCGGAGCAACGGACAGGATGCGCGTTTTTAACGGCTCCTCTCGGGCTCGGCTCCCGGATGTGAGTGTGTCACTGAGCGGACTGCCGCTGCTGGGTCTTACCGAGAAATTTGTCAACAAACACACTGATGTTTAGCTCATGAACTGGGACCCGTTTTTTCTTCTGTGCTCGTCTCTCTGCAGCCTGCTACCAGCACGAAATGTCGGAGCAATCATCGCGAGACAACAGATGTGCTGACGCGAGAGGATGCGGCCATCATTTCCCTGACGTCAGAGCGGTAACGCCCCCTGCCGGCTGAATTTGACACATACGTTCAAATGTCCTGTCCTGTTTATCTTTTAAACTTTTTTAAAATTAAACAATATAAACATTTAAACACATAATAATGAAACACATAAATACTTATAATATATATATATAACAATACAATCAATGTTGAAATTTGTTATGGTTTCATTCTTAAAATTAATTGCAATATTTTTTACAAAAATCTAGGTTAGAGCCCATAAATTAAGAGAAAATATACAATAATAAAGTAAATGTATTGAAGATTCTAATATGGCTCCTATGACACAAAATTATTAACCAGGTCACCATTCAGGTGTAATTTATTAATTTTGTTTGTTTGTTTTTAAGGTATTTTGTGGCCTCTGTCACATTGTAGTTGTTTTGACAGTATGATTACTAGCAGAGCCGGTTGAGTTGTGGACAATGATTTTAATAACAATAGCAGTATGTCTGATTTGGTTGTGCCAGAACAAGGACCATGTGAAGTTTCATATATATATATATATATATATGTGTGTGTGTGTGTGTGTATATATACACATATACAAATAGTTATTTTATACTATATCACATAAATTGTAGATATATGTACATATATATGTATTTGATATTTATTGTACTGTATGTGTATCATACATCTTTCATATTTCTACAGATTTTCCTGTAATTTAAACTTGTGTGTATTTTTTGTCTAGTCTTTCTTGTATGATCAGTGGAGCATCTTTGTGTTTGTTTTTGTTCCATTGCTATTTCTACTACTATAAATATTACATTTCTCTGGTGAGGAATAAATAGTCTAATCTAGTCTAATGTAATCTAATATTTTCATGTATTTTTTTTTTTGTCTCCATGCTGCTGTAACAGTATAATTTCCCCACTGAAAGACAAACACTGGGATTTGAACAGTGAGTCCTGCATTATTCATGTTATTATTGTATCATCATAGAGTCTGGTTACACAGTGATGGAGGCAGCAGGCTGGTGTGTTAATACCAATTTGACAGTGAGCCAACTCTTCACATTGAACATCAGCATTGGACATCACTTCTGCTCTCGTGGCTGAATGTGAACAAAGGAGGCAGCAGATAAATGCTAAATGCTGAGTCATCTTCATGTGCAGGTCCAGCTGTATAAAAAAAGGTTGTGAAACAAAATTGTGTTGCATAACCATGAAGCAGCAGTTTATTGGATAAGAATATATGTTGAGGAGAACAGTGAATGCTGGAGTTTATAAAGAGAAGCTCAGATTAACTTTATCCTAATTCATCAAATTACATTTGTAGTTTTTGCTCAGACTTAATTCTCCCATCAATCCTTAGATTCGACCAATATGTAACAAAAATACAACTCACAATGTTTCTAATGCGTCTTAAACCTGAGCTGTTGTTGTTAATAAATCAATGTTCAGGACTTTAACTGCAGTTGCGAACAGTTTAGTTCTTCACTGACTACTGATTCAATACTGAAGTTAACACAAACCTGCAGCGTGAAGACAGAGAGGAGCAGAAATCATCTGTGAATAGAGTATGAGATATTTATATATCTATCTGTGAATCGTAAACCACTCATCAAATCTTAAAACGACTGCAGATTTAAGTTTTTAGCCTATTTAGCGGTTGACACCTTGACAAGTTCTTGAATCACAAAGTGACATCAGCTGTTCTGTCGGCGATCTTTGGATTTAACAGGTTCTGGTATCACAATGCTGGATCTCAATAAATACCATCTACATTTTTCACATTTTATCACATCAGTAACTCGTCCTCTTTCGTCAGCTTTAGGACACCATCACCAGTGAAGTAGGTAACTGAGTTTTTGATCCGGGATCCGGCATCGTCTCCTCACAGAGCTTCTACAGAGACACAGAGTTACAGCTACAAACAGACTTCAAGTCAGACAGGAAGTTTGTGCGTGTTTGTATACAGGAAGAAAAAAGCTGGTCTATTCCCATGATTCTATGGGAACTGTCATCATCATCATCATTGTCGCCATCAGCTGAGAAGCAGCAAATAAGTCTAATGCTGCGTCCACTTGATGCTCTTCAGGTCGATGCCCTCCTGAACCATCTCCCACAGAGGACTGAAATACAGACACAGAGGCATTCGGTCATATTTCAATCATCAGTCAGACCCTCAAGGATTCTGCGATGTTGCGATCGCTACTATTAGTGCAAATTAAGCTACATTAGGTACAGTATCTCAAAACTGAAGCTGGATGTTTACAATGTGCAAATCCAGAGTAAATGTTTTATCATCTGTTCACCTGTAGATTTCTATCCAACACCTCTGATTGTCTGTTTGCTTGTGATTTATCTCTCAGATCTCAGCTGCAAACTTGTCAATATTATAATATTACTAAAAATGACAGAGAATGGGTTTGATCCTTGTTCACACAATAAAATGTTGGTTGGATGTGTAACGCCCTCAGAAGCTTCATAAAAAACTCTCAGAAAGATATTTTTAGGGTGTGATTGTAAACGTGGGGTGTTGCACCTATTTTACATCTTTTCAGTCTTCATTATGAAATACAAGCACTTGACACTGACTGGCTCCTTTACTGTCGCTCAAATGAATATAACTTCACCGACCGAGAACATGGACAGACCATCTTATTACAGATAATCACCTTTGAAGGACTGGGGGGGCAGTGAGATACTGAGATAGACATTTTTAAAAGAGGAATCTCTATTAAAAGGAAATGTTCAGAATTTCTAGCACTTTTCACATGTTCCTGAATGTGCGTGGACGACCGTTCTTCAACAAAGACCAGGTCAAAACGCTTTTTCACTCTGTCACCTTTAATAGTAAAATTAAAGAGAAAAACAGAGACTGACCTCATCTCTCTGAGTCTGCGAACCTGTTGGACACATTTCTCTGCAGTGTAGTCAACTTCTTCTTCTGTGGTGAATCTGCCGATACCAAACCTGAGACACAAACACAGATTTACATTCATCTGCATCTGATTCGAATTAAGTCAAACCAGAGAAAATCAAAGAATGTTTACAAGAAGGACTATCAACAGGACCATTTAATGTTTTTTCACTGAGATGTAAATAATCTGGATTATTGTCAGGATGATGATGATGATGAGTGTTTGTACCTGATGGAGGAGTGAGCCAGATCTTCATCTGCTCCAATTGCTCTGAGGACGTATGAAGGCTCCAGAGAAGCTGAAGTACAAGCACTGTGCATGCACGCACACACACACACACACACACACACAATTACATATTACACAAATATTCACACATTTATAAAGGACAAGTCTATAATTTTCAACCTGTCAGTTATACACACAGATTTATAGACTGGGGCTGCAACTAATGATTAAATTGGTCTTTGATTAGCCAGTTATTATTTCAACCACACCCACCACCTGTACTTCCTGTACTCAGACCCAACACAGTTAACTGTTGTTTTAGCGGTGGTGACACTAAGTAGGAGGCTTTACATCACAGTGAGTTATATGATACAGTTTACAGACAGTTTAACTGTAACACCACATTTATTCATGGGGGGAAACTAGACGTGTCTCAGAGTTTTACTTCAATGTCTGTGTGTGTTTAATTTCACAAGTTAGAAAAGATAAGTTCAATAAATAGAAACAGTTTAAATAAAACCTTTTCAGTTCTACAGGAGTTTGAATCTCACCTGCCAGATGACAGAGCGACATCCTTCAGAGCCATCAACAGACTCTCTCCTTCCACATAGGCAAAGGACAGATTGATACAGCCTGATACACGCACACACAACAGAGTTCCCATTATTCCTTTTGATTGAGCAGCATTTTGATTCAAACTGAAGTACATGACAGTGATGTGCTTCATTGCTTCTCTGCGTGTGTGTACCTGGATAACGTTGCTCTGCGTCTCCGTTCATTACAACATCAGGAATCTCAGATATGATTTTCTGGACGAGACGACTGGCCAACATGGAGACTCTGTTATGGTCATACTGAACACATACACACAAGTTAGTCTCAGTATGTTTGGTTGCATTATTTAACCTCTGTGGTGTTTTGATTAGTCAGTTTTACCTCCATCTCCTGCTGAGCGATGCTGCAAGCGGCTCCCAGTCCGACAGCCAGCGGTGTGGGGACGGTGCCAGAGCGCAGCCCTCGTTCTTGCCCACCACCGTTCTGCAGCGGCTCCAGACGAACACGGGGGCGACGACGCACATACAAAGCCCCAACACCTATGAACACAAACAAAGTGGCAACATAACTAGATGTATAGAAGCTACAGATGTCTCTGGTGTTAATTAGAGACAAGCCTTTATTTCTATTTCATGTGCAGGACAAATAGCAAAGTGTTCAGTTGAAGTACAAAGTTAGCTGAGGTTTAGCTCAACTAAATTAACTTAGTTATCTGGAGTGACATATCTGGCTGAAGTGGCTAAATTAGGCCATGTAGAAAAGTTAGCTAAGATAGTTAACAGTCAAGTGAGCTACCATGGCCAAGTGAGTTGAAGGTTAAGGTTAGGTAAAGTTAGGTAAAGGCTCAGTTACCTAATGTAGCTAAGTTAGCTGAAGTGGCTAAATTGGAAAACATAAGTAAATTAGCTTATTTAACCAATTAAGCATACCATAGCTAAGTTAGCGACAGTACTTTACATAACCATGTAAGCAGAGATGGTTAAGTTAAGTAACGTAGCCAAATTAAGTTTCTAAATGAGCTAATGTAGCTAAGTTAGCTAGAGGTAGTTAACTTAGCCAAGTGAGTTAACATGGCCAAGTTATCTGAAGCGGCTAACTTAGCATGAATAGCTGCTAACTCTCATTGGTGCAACATTTCAAAGGCTGCTAGCAGCTCAGCCTTAAAAACATTTCCTGTTTGCATAGTTTATGTCTCTAGCATATTTATATCTTGGTGTCTGTCTGTATTTATTAGTTTATACAAACCAGACTCCTGGATGTTATATAAGGACACTTTTTAACTGAATCTGGTGTTTACTAGAGGAAATAGACAAACTCTGATTGGCTGCTGTGTGTTACCTAGTAAATACATTAAAGTTGTGATCCACATGAAATTTATCACCATCACTTATTGACATTGTATCACCACCCAGACCTACTTACAAATGGATCACAACAAACCTTTGGGCCCGTAGATCTTATGGCCGCTGATTGACATTAGGTCGATTTTCCAGTCAGAGACATTGATAGGAATTTTTCCAACGGCTTGAGCAGCATCAGTGTGGAGGAAGACGCCTTTAGAGCGACAGATTTTACCTGTGGAGAGGAAGAGAAACGCTCAGTGAACAAATCAAATCAAGAAATACATATGAGAAACCTGTTCACATTGTCACAGTTACCAATTTCTTTAATGGGCTGTTTGACTCCGATCTCGTTGTTCACTGTCATCACAGACACCAGAGACGTGTCAGGACGGATGGAGGCCTCCAGCAGCTGATTTAAACACACACACACACACACACACACACACACACACACACAGACACACAGACACACACGTTTTTTAACACACATTAACTTCCATGTCTTATCTAAAAGTTTTATATTTTATATTTTCTGTGTTCACCTCCAGATCCACAAGTCCATTCTTCTGGACTGGCAGATATGTGATGTCAAATCCTTCGGCCTCGAGAACTCGACATGAGTCCAGGACACATTTATGCTCCGTCTGTGTGGTGATAACATGACGCTTCTTCGCCTGGTAGAACCTGGCCACACCCTGGAGAAGAAGGGAACAGTCACTAATGACTTCACACAGACTCATTTTGTATCCACATTTATTCTCATACTCTTGATTAATTTGATGTTAACATGTTTTTGTTGTATTCTTTCTATTTTTTATTTTTGTGTGTGTTCTTATTTCATCATGTTACAAAATTTTGCTCTTATTCTATTATTATTTCTGTCACTTTGTTAACTACTTTTCCCATCCTGTATTTAATGTGTACTTCTGTGTAATTCTTTACTATCAGGGCGCTCCAGTGACTCACATCAGAAACCTGAAGTTAATCCAAAATGCTGCAGCATGAGTCACTTCCTGACAGGAAGTAGGACCAGAGATCATACTCCTACTATAATGGCTCCTCTTCACTGGCTCAATCATATGATAAATATCATAGTTCCCTATGATCCCAACAGATGACTGATCACAAACTGCAGGTTTAATTGTGGTTTTTAGAGTCTCTTAGAGCAGAATGGGAGGTAGAGCAGTTATGAGGCTCTTCCCTGATGGAACCAGCTCCTAGTTTGGATCCAGGAGGCAGAGACACTTTCTACATTCAATGTTAGACTGAAAACTTTCATCTATAAAATAAAACCTGCTCCTCTGTTAACACTAGAGGAGTAGGTGGAGGAAATGGAAGTGAAGAAGAAAGTGGGTGAAATGATGAAGACGAGAAGCATAGCAAGAGACACCTTGATGGCCATGTTGTTGGACTCGGTGGCTCCGCTGGTGAAGATAATCTCTCTGGGGTCTGCTCCAATCAGGTCAGCCACCTGCTGCTCAGAGAGAGAGAGAATATGAGGTCAATGTCTCTCTCTCAAATATATCATCTTAGATGTGACGATGGAAATGAGTGACCACACATCACGATGTAAAAAGTTTATAAATAATAAAGTTTCTTTACCTTCCTTGACTTCTCCATGGCGCTCTCACTCTCCCAGCCATAAGCATGTGTCCTGGAATGAGGGTTTCCATAGTAATTAACCTGGTAGGGCAGCATGGCATCCAGCACACGAGGGTCCTTCACACACACACACACACACACACATAGTGCAGGTGAGTATAAATGTAAATATCTCTCTGTAACAGTGACGATGCAGTTAGTGATAATTACCATTGGTGTTGTGGCCTGGAAGTCCATGTAAAGGGGGCGGAGCTCATCTTTCTCCAGCTCGTGTTTCTTTATCAACTCTGCAGAACAAAACAACATGAGGCAGCTGGTTTTATTTACTAAAGAATCCTAAACTCTTAAAACACTGAGTCAGATTA
The DNA here is from genome assembly GCA_016801845.1 of Polydactylus sextarius. Taxonomy (NCBI): domain Eukaryota; kingdom Metazoa; phylum Chordata; class Actinopteri; family Polynemidae; genus Polydactylus; species Polydactylus sextarius. The sequence continues at coordinate 3,080,278 of CM028908.1, read as the reverse complement.
TTGTGACTGACGAGTCACGACCTGCTGCTAGATAATGAAAGTAATGCACATCCAGGTTATGATATTATCCACAGCTCAATGCCCCGTGGGTTGATATTCTCCTTGTTGACTCCAAGGAGTAAATGAGAGTGAATTCTCTAATGTCAGTGCCTGATGTTCTGGTGACGTGTTTTAAAAGTGACTGTGTGGAGTATTACACCGTCTCACAAACAGCAACTTATTACACTATATATACAATGCTAGATATGATGGACTGAGACACTGTGAAATAAAATGACTCTTTGTTTCCCTGTGGAAGAAAAAATTGTAACATATGCATAAGCAAAATGTTATAATTAGTATAATATTATTAATAAATCCCTAATACTAAATCATTTAAACTTTAAATTCAAAGCGATTAACAAGTGTTTAAATAAAGGCCATCAAAGTTATACTTAGCAGTTTAGAGGTTCGTGAGGCCAGTGCTTAAATATTACTGTCTATCCCGGACATATAAACATGCTTTATTAGATTACTATTATTGTTATGCATTGTAACTTTGAATAGTAACAACTACAGTCTTGCCTCTGTTATAATACTTCAAAATCGTAAACACTGACACAATGAATAAATGCAATTTAATTCAACTATTCACTAAGATATTATATAAAAACAATAAGATAATAAAATAAAAATGAAATCTATTAACCTTTCGATTAATTAATAAAGAGCCAATTAGAACAAAAAACTATTGAATTAATCAATCACATAATATAGAATAAATTACCTAAATTGCTAATAATTCACACCTAAAATCCATATCTACTTATGAGTTATTCGGCCAATGACCTTAAATAATCGTATAAACATATTGTATAATTTTAACCCTTCATTACTTAACGTTGCATCACTCAGTTTAATGGCTGTTGTTTAGTTTCTTATCCTCCAACAAACTGCGTCACATTGGGATTAGCTTCATGCTACTGGTTGCTCTGATGTTTATAAACGGGCTAATTCGCTCCGGACAGTTGATACCTTTCTGCAGAGAACTAGCGGCTCTGCCCTCACAGCCAAGCCGGAGAGGGAGCCACGAGCCCGGCCTGAGCAGGCGGGAGGAGACGGTTCTGCCTGAAGAAAGCATCCTGATGTCGGACTGGTTTTACCTGGAGCCCCGCTTACTGACCTCCGGCAAAAACGACAACACGCGGGCCGCGACTAAAACACCAGTGTAAACCGGTTTGAACCAGTGTATGCGGTAGGTCTATGTGGAGAAAAATAGACGATTTGCGAAAATAAAAATAAAACGTGAGTGAAGTTTGGTTTTATTTGAGTAGCGCTGCCGCCTGACAGTTACATCCAGGTCAGGAGTCAAGGTGGACACAATCAATACGGATACTTCCGGGTGGACTTTCAAAATAAAAGACGACAAGTTTCAAAGCGCGATAGTAACAAATTCACATATTTTTATATCTTTCGTAAAATTAATAATTTGTCAATCACTTGAATAAAAAAAACGGACACATTATTAAATATTAGAATCTTTTTTTTTTTTTTTTTTTTTTAAATTTTCAGTGTGTAAATAAGGCTTGACCATTTAGACATAATACAGCTCCGCTTCTAGTACTCCAGCACTTTAATTGAAAATTTACAGATAATTTAGTTGGTTATTTTCTGTACACTATCTCTAGTATTTATTCTTGCATTTTGTATTTTCAAAATTAAACGTACTAAAAACACAATGAAACAGCCGCATTTAAATCATTTTATTTTTCTCTTTTTTGAAGGAAGTAGCTGCCTCTACGGTAGCTTGACGCAGCTCGGTGTCGGTGCTGTTTCATGGACGCACAGGGACCGGAAGTGGAGCGGTTACTTCCGCTAGATGAACTGCGCTGTCATTGGCTGCTCTGTGTTGTTTTGGTTCCGTGCAGGGCGGAGCCGAGACAATTTCCGTCCGCTGATTGGCTAGAAAAAGAGTTTATGAAACGTGAATTTTGTGCTGTTTAAGGTTAAAGAAAGACCGATGCACAGTTTGATAAAGTTAGTTTACGGTTTAACTGACTTGTTTTGGCACAATTAAGCGAATATTCGGGCTAAACCATCAGATATTATGTCAAAGTCAACACGTTTTGTTTTTCTCATTTAATCACGTAAATTTGCTCCTCAGAGGTACATTAACTCATAAACGCTTTTTAACAATCGTCCAGGGATCTTTACATACCACAATTCTGGAAACCAGGGATGTATTTAAGATAACTAAACGCCTTCAGACTGTGGGGAAACATGTGAATGTAATTGCCCTATTGATGTTTTGATATTTATTAATTGAATTTAATATGTTTTTTTTTAGCACACTGTATAAGTTGAATAAACATAAAACACATCAGATTATATGTAAGAAATAATTGTGCTTGATGTAGTTCAGCTTTTAGTCCTGGAGGGGGCAGCTCTAGAACAGTAGCGTCGAATCTAGCCAATAAAAAAAAACAAAGAAGAAAAAGCAGCAGGATTATCCTGTCCGTCAGTGGCAGTCAGTCGATCTTAGATGCTTTAGCTAGCAAGTTAATTTATTTGGTAATAATACATTTATTTTATAGCGTAAAGTGAAAATGAGAGACACGTCACTGCGGTGGTGGTTGTCACTCTGAGGTGAGGTTTTCACTTTGTCGGGTTTATTTCTGGATGTGAACTGGAAGTGTTAGTTGATGCTAGCGAAGGCAAGCTAACCTGTTACTGCACTGTTTTCAGTACGTTATAGCCCTAATTTAGAGACTTTTGTTAATCATAAACGTCATTATTACGAGTAAAACCCCTCTGTAATCTAATGAACATTAATTTATATCATGTTATTAAAGTGTTATGTGTTTGAATTTCTGGACGCGGAAGCAGCGAGTGACGTGTAGTGACGACTGACGGTAGTATATCGTGTATTGACACTGTCGGTTTTCTAGAAGTTTATTACTTTAAATTTGCCATGTATACCTACTGTGTTGTGCGTCTGCTTTATGTCCATGCATGTAAGCTCTTCTTCGTGTTTTACTGTGTCTGCAGTCTAAAATGTGGTTTGGTTAGTTTCAACAGGGTGTGAGCTGATAATAATATCTGGTCAGTGCTCTTGTTGTAATTTCCACTTTATAATAGAGGATAAACACATAAGACACTAGCCGTCCTTTATTTATACTGTGTAAACCAATGACAATCAAACATTCACACATAGGCAGTTTAGAGCCACCTGCATGTCTTTGGGCTGTGGGAAGGAGTTGAAGTTTCTGGATAAAATCTACACAGACGTATAAATGAGAGTGAATTCTCTGATGTCAGTGTCTGATGTTCTGGTTGTTTCCAGTCAGACTCTCAGACTTAGACAGTAGCAGCAACAGTAGCAACATACAGATAGAAATGTCTGCACACTATGACAGAGGAAGGAGAAAGGTGACATGTTTTCATAGTGACTGTGTGGAGTATTACACAGTCTCAAACACAACAACTTATTACACTATTTCTACAACACTAGATATGATGGACTGAGATGCTGTGAAATAAAATGACTCTTTGTTTCTCTGTGTAATAAAAATGAACAAAACAGAATAACATCCCCAAAAATCAGTACATGTTGGTTATCAGGCAACTTATTATTTTAAGAATGGTATTGACACAGAATTTCTCCATCAGTGCATCTCTACTTATCACACAATTCAGTGTCATTGTCGTATGTTTAAGTCAAACAATCAGTCCTTCATCTCTCCAGTCTTTAGAGACAAGTCTGAGACAAGACTGAAATGTCAATAAAGGATTTAAAGATTTGGATTTAATGAGCTGATTCATAACTGGATTCAAAAAAATCATAATTAACATCTCAGATGCTGTCACAGGTGACACCATGCTCCTCGACCTCGAGCAGCTGAAGATCAACACGTTTGACCGATAACCCGCCATCATTGCTGCCACCATGGGAACGACAATGAGCGAGCCGTGTATCTACGACAAACTGTCCGAGAGCATCGACATCCTCCGCCAGTCGGGATACCGCTATGGGATGTCAGAGCGGGAGATCGAGAGGTTCATCAAACAAGTCCTGGAGACCAACGAGCCCAGGAGAGAGCCTCCACAGTTCCCCATCCTCAGAGCCACCATTAAGGTGAGGACTGATACTGCAGCAAGAAAATAGCTCAGGAGTTTTACCTCAGGGTTTTCAGTGACTCCTGTTCCATTTGCAGTTTGTGGTGGCGGTGGGCTTCCTGCTGGTGGTGGTGCTCGCCTTCACCTACCCTCAGACCAACCCACAGCTCGGTCTGGTCAACCTGGGCTGCTACAACTGGTCGTCTCCACTCAGCCACGTCCGCCTGCTGTCGCTGCCCATCGCCAAGAAGTACAACCTGCAAGGTCTGAACACGATCGCTCTGTTTTTTTTTCTGATTTCTCTCAGTAACAAACACATAACCACAACAACAACTGTTTCCTTGATTTCAATTTGCCATGTGTTGCAGGTTTCCATGAGTGGTGGAGCGCCGGCTCCCTCAGGCAGAGTCTCGTCAACTGCTCAGGTTGCGCAGAGATCTCGTCAGTGCTCGAAGTCCCAGAAAGCCTCAGAGGAACCGTGACTTTACGACGAGGGCCACAGCTTGTCCTGCTGAAGGTCAGATGTCAACTCAGTCTGAGCCAGAGTGTATATATTAGTGAAGTAATCTAATAACACTACTGTACTTCAGAATGTTTTAGAAGTATCTGTACTCTGCTCGAGTTTTTTTTTCAAATTCTGTCAACTTTCACTTTGACTTCACTACATTTCCTAACGTAATGACACTTTTACTCTAGTTTCACTGTTGAGTGATGAAAGTAAATGTGGTGTTTTCTCCAGCGCTCCAGTTCACTCTAAATCTACCTGTGACTGTTTAGACCACAGGTGTAAAACTCATTCCACAAAGGGCCATGTGGCTGCAGGTTTTTATTCCAACTAGTCAAGATCACACAGTTTGACCAGTTAACTGTGTGGAGACTGAGATCAGTAAATTAAATGAATCAAGTCTGGTGTGCTGCTGCTAGGTTGGAACAAAAACCTGCAGCCACACGGCCCTTTGTGGAATGAGTTTCACACCTGTGGTTTAGACTATCAACACCATGTTTGAGGGTTGATGGAGGCTCCATCTTAAAGGGTGGATGATGGAGAAACTTTAACAATATCAATGTCAAACAGAAATTTAGTGAAAAAAGAACAGATTTAGTATTTTTGGTTGAGTATCTGTACTTCTACTATAGTAGGACTTTCGGCTACATAATACTTTGTTGATCTTCAACCCTGCAGGGCGGCCAGTCTCTGAGCGTCCAACGGCAGCAGCTTGAGGAGCTTTACCTGGCTCATTCAGGCTCCATGTCTATTCTATTAGAGGAGGATGACGGACTGCACAACCACAACCTCGGCCTCCCGCAAGGACCCGCCAACTTCACACTGCTCTGGTATGTGGTCAAGTTAAATCATGTCTTGTCTCTGTGTTTTCTGTGTTGGAAGCAGCATGTTACCCAGAAGTGATAATAATGAGGATTAATGTGTGTCAGAGCTCTTTGATGGTTGATTGACAGTGTTTGTTTGTGTAGGAGATTCAGCTCTGGGACCAGGGAGAAGGTGCTGAGGTGGCTCTTCCCAAAGGCTGAGCTCTGCCCCCTGCTGGACAGTGCTGGGACCATCCTGCAGCGCTGCCTGGTCACACACAGCAACAATTCACAGAGCAAAGTGGGTTTACCTGACATCATATGACTAGACCATATAACTGTTACCGACAGGAGTGATAGAGGAAACTATAAAACTTCAAAATAAAATGCACAATATCTATCAGTCTAGCAGAACAAGTGTACCAAACATACTCAAATGTATGTTGATGTAACAAGGGTTGATACTAGAAACATTCCCTCTGTGTTTTCTGTGTGTCACAAGAAACACGACTTCAAATCACGAAAGTTTTTTCCTGTAGTTAAAGACAGTGGCCTTCATTTATCAACTGAACGTAGAAACCAGCGCAGATATGAGCAGAGAAATCGTATGACAGGGCTCATGTGAGATTCACAAAACATGGTATCACACCAATCCCAGCGTAAGAACGAGCAGCTGTTGATAAATTTGGCGGCTGAAATCAATCGTAATTAGCATATCACAGCTCCGCTCACATCTCTAGTGGATGCACCGTTTAGTATTGTTTGGCAGCCTGAAATCAGGAATTAAAAGTAAACAATAAAAATGTGGTGTAAAAAGAAATAACAGCTGCAGTCAACAGTGTTTCAATAATCAATTGGACAACGGAAGAGGTTTGAATTTTTTCTGTTTCTATCTGTGATGGTTAATGAAACATTGATACAACAGAAAATAAAATAATAAAAATAAAAACTTTTATTCAAAATAAGGTCAAGAAGAAAGTCCGACCTTCAATTGGCACCACCCATGTCAACACAGACCAAATACATATTTTAAAAAATATTTTGTAATTAATAGGCTGCATATTTACGATAAGGATTTGTCGTGACTTGTGAGGCACACATCTTTGCTCACCTCAAAATCGAAAACGGCATCAAATCACGAACTCAGACCTGACGTAAGATATCATCGTAGCCTACGTTCACGATCAAATAGGTAAATGCCACTTTACGTAGAAATAAATGTACACTCAATTTACGCCCGTTTTCTGTCGTACACTAGTTTGATAAATGAGGGCCAGTGTGTGGCAGCCAGTTTGACAGCAGCTTCTCATTTTCTTACCTTTTTTACTCTTTCTACACTTTTTGCCTAAACGTTAAAACATTTTAACTAAAACCGTTTTTCCTTTTATCAGGGCGGCTTTTTTCTCATGTTTTTTTTCTCGTGTTTCTCGTGACAACCAGTTGAGCCGGTGCCTGATTGTTTCTCCAGTGATCAGCTGATGACACTGTGCTGCTCAAAGATATGACGCGACAAGAGACACCAGATCCTGGTGGAGATAAGGTGGAGGAGAGGCGGATGCAGAGCAGGAGTTAATGGAATAGAAAAGAATAGAAATTATTTATTTGTCTCCATGGGGAAATTTGTGTATTTGACAGCAGCGTCAAGTAAAATTAAATAAATAAGTAGCTTGTATGACAAAAAATAAATGAAAATTAAATTAAAAGAGGAAAAAAAAGAAAATAAAGAAAAAAGAAAAAGTACAGTGTTTATGTTGGTATCATAATGTTGTGGTCTGACAGCTGTTGGAATGAATGACCTGTGGTATCGTTCCTTCTTGCTCCGTGGGTGTAGCAGTCTGCTGCTGAAGGAGCTGCTCGGGGCAACTACAGTCTTGTGCTGGGGTGAGAGATGTCGTCCATGATGGACATTAGCTTAGCTAACGTCCTCCTCTCACCCACCTCCTTGATGGTGTTCAGAGGGCAGTCCAGGACAGAGCTGGCCTTTCTCACCAGCTTGTTCAATCTTTTCCTGTCCTTCTCAGAGCAGCCACAGCCTCAGCAGACCACAGCAAACTTGAGCGCTGTGAAAAGAAAAGACAGTACAAACCATCAACACCATCTGTAACTATGGGGAATGTACGATCTCTCCCCATAAGATGAAGAACTCACGGTGTTGACCAGCCTACAGAGCAGCATCATGTGTCTCTCTGAGACCTGTCAGTGGACAGGGAGGCTAACGAGACCGGCGAAGAGGAAGGATGTGGGGATTGTGTTGTTTATTAAGAGATGGAGTAACCTGGAGCACATCAGTGTTACTGAGCAGCTGCTCACAGGAGCTGTTTGCTGTTAGCGTGTGGTCGTACGACATCCAGAGAGAAGTTCTCTCAAGTCATCGTGATAACTCGTTCTCGGTCAACGCTACAACTACCTGTGAACTCTGACATGTCCCAGCTGAAAACATCAAACCCACAAGTCCTCCTCCTCATCTCTGGAGACGTGCACCTTTTTCTTTTTTATATAAAATATTTATTTAAAATAAAAAAAAAAAAGAAATATATTCTATTCTATTTTATTTAATTTTGGATGAAGATTTCTGAACATAACAATTTAATTAATTTGTACACACACAGACAGGATGGACAATTTTATATATGTTTCCCCTCCTTCAGTTAATTATTTTTAACATTGTTTTCCAAGGTCTGTGTTTAAAGTGCAGGCTCAGTGTATTTTATGTGCAGTTGTTCTATCATCACTGCAATTTGTGTTTCAGGGCGTCCGGGTGTTGGGTTGGCTGGTTGTGGGTGAGGGGCTGCCGACGGTTCGAGTTCTGCCTGTTCAACGTTGTCAGAAACACTGCAGCTCCTTCAACCTGTGGCTGACGGCTGGAGACATGGGTAACATGCTGCTTCCAACACAGAACAACACAGACAAGACACTAAACCACATCTTCACACTGTACAAACTGTGTATGAACACACACTCTCACTACCCGCCAAATCATTTCTATTCATTTTTGCAGTGTACGCTGACCCGCGGTACTGGCAGATGGAGCTGTTCCCAGGTCGAGGACAGAACATCATCTGTGACGGTTCGGCCTTTTAATGTTCAGGTCGGAGGTCGGAGGTCAGGACTGGGCAATGTGCAGATCAACTGTGGATGTCTGACTTTCTGCTGAGGCGTTTCAGAGCGGCCTTTCTGTGTCCCGCCCACTGATGCCTTATAGCCTTCACATCTTTTTTTATTTTCTTTCCTCATGAAGCCTCTCAGAGTCGCCAGAAAACAGGAAACCACAGCACACAACTTCAGTTTGGGGAAAATAATGGTATTCTTTACAGGTTTCATGGAGCAGAGGTTAAACAATGACTTCATGGTGTCGTTTTACAATAGACCATCTCTGCGTTCACAGCTCGGACGTTCAGGATTTGCTTGTGCCATAGTTTCAAGCGATTACATAACACGTCATGAAATCAGCGGGTGTGTCTCTGTTTGAGGAGGTTGTGAATCGCTGTGTGGAGCCAAACATGTTTTTATGTCAACAAACAAAAATAACAACATTTAAATTTCCAAATTTTAAGTGTTTGTCGTGAGCAACAATTTACTGCGATGAAAAAACATCCTCTGTGGCTCCAAAAAACTAAACAAGGTCAGTTATTAGTCTCAGTTTACATCAGAAGGTTTTATGTTTGTAGAAGTTTCTCTAAACCAGAGAAAACGTGTGTGTAATATCATCTCAATGTAAAAGTTTCAAGAGGAGAAAATATTGGACGTGTGCAATGAGTGGAGTTCCTGTTTGTTAAGTTGTTTCATTCCAGGTGGCGCAGTAGGAGTATGTTTGAGTCCGGTGTCCAGTTTCTATGAGTGAGCACACAGATGTTCACTTCCTCCTGAAATCTGATGCACACCTTCATCCTCATCTTCATCTTCACATTAAAGGGTCATCAAAGCGATAAACAACTAGAGGTAACTTCAGTTGTCCACATACAGTTTATCATACAGTTACAGCTTCTCTGATGCATCGTGATTTAAATCAGTTAATTTGCTCACAGCTATTTTAGTTTTATCTATATGTTGTTAAATAAGTCTAGTTTGTAACAAACGGAAACAAAGTTGGGGAAAACGATTCATTTCGACAAACGATAAGTCAAGAGCTTATCGAGAGCTGCAGTGATTTCTCTGTTAATCTTGTTGATAAAGTCACAAAAATTCAAATGATAGTGATTTTTTCAAGCAGTCTAATGTTAGGAGGTCATGTTTTTGGACCATTGCTCAGACAGAGTGAGGTGTTTGAATATTTTATTTTTAGATAAATCACTGGAAAAGTAATGTGAAATGTTCAACATGAGTCAATGAATCAGGAATGATTTAAATATAAATATAGAAAGTACAGGAAGCAAATTAACCAGCAGCAGAGAATCTCATATTATTGAGTAAATTTACCAGCTGAGTGTAAAAGTTAAGACTAAATCATTTGGAAACAGAAATAGTCTCAGTGAAAATTAAAAACTAAAATCTGTCTCCAGTTCAGAAAGAACATGATGCTGAATTCATCTATTTTTTTTTCTTTCGTTCTTTAAACGACACTTATCAAAACAGTGGTTGATTAAGGATAATTCAGGAAACAAATAAAAACAACAGGCATGAGGAAAATAAAACCAAATTTGGTTCTTTTTTGTGTAAATTGGGTGAACTGACCCTTTATGAGACAGTCACAGAAACAGAAAAATAAAAAATGACTTACACTTTATTTTAATCCAACAAGTCATTTATCAGCTTCAGATTTTTTTTTTTAATCTTTGAGATCTTATGGAGAAGACGGCTTCTGTAATTTGGGTATTTGTTATTTATTGTTATGATTGTATGTATATATATGTTCAAGCCATTAATTTTCATGTCAATAATAATAAATTGTTGTCATGTTATTCTGCTCTTTGATTATAATTTGCTAAGATGTTAAAATCAGATCAGATTCTCTGAATTTTGTCTTAAAATCCTGGAGGAAGTAGAGAATATATTTTGTGCATGATGGAGGAATATTTAGAAAAGTTGAATATTAAATCATTTTGCCAAACTTCAAGTCTGTCACATCTGAATTTCTGTTTGAGAGATTCACTCCCTCATTTCTTCTCTACCAATTCCTACTGTTGAACACATCTCTGCTTAATAAAAAAAATGAAAGAAAAAATGTGGGTGAACCTTTGAGGATGAACGGAGGTTTGATGTCAGAGTTTCATGAGAAAATGAAATCTTGTCCTGTAAATGTTTCTGTCAGTGTGAGTTCTGATGTTTGAAGCTTCATTTTTAAACAAAATCAGTCGACACCAAAGACAAGAAACATGACAGGTGAAAAACTAAATCAAAGGATTAAAACACATTTTAATGTAGTTTTTATAAGATTAGAACAATTTTACCACATAATGAACATTAATATATATAATATGTCTTTATGCTTAGAACATGTTTATTTACCAATAATGATGATGCACCATTGATAAACACATTAATGAACGTTTTTATTGTTGGCCATTATTAAGTATAGAGTAAAAGTAAAGTACATTTTTAAATGTGTTTTTGTTTCCATACTAAAATTGTTAATTATTTAACAAGATTATTATGTTTTTCTTTTTAAATGCATTTATTCATTGTTTTAATTAAAACAATTTAAAACTGATTAATTATCATAGTGGCACATGTAACACTAAATCACATTCATTAAGTTCCTAGATTCTCCAGCAGGTACCTTTGAATTTTTTTTTTTTTTTTCAGGTCTATGTCTCCCAACTTCAATAAAAGAAGAACAGCTGCGTTTTAAAAACACCATCCCCATTTGAAAAATAAAGTAAATTTAAAGCAGCGTAATAAAAACACAGATTCATAACATTAGTTCACCTTTAAAAACATTTCAATAGGAATTTATTTCCACCAAAACAGGCTCAGTGTGCTTCAACAAACACTTGAGGGAAGAAGAAGAAGCAGGCGTCGTTTATAACAGAAAAGTACAAACTGTGTAAAGAGGTGGTATAAAGTGCAGCTGGTGGAGGAAACTGTTAGAGTTTGAGAGGAAAGTGCCAAAAACGTCAGATTCTCAGGGTCAGTTCGTCCAAAATACAACAAACAATATGTCTGTGCAGACACAAAATGATCCCGTTTGTCTTCAGCTTTTATTCTAGGACCTCTCCTCCATGATTTAAACAACTCGTATAAAAGACCAAACCAGACTCTGCTGCCGGTCACGTTCCTCCAGCCAGTAGTGGAGACGACTCGGAGACGTCAGGTGGTTTATGATGATGACTTGAGGGGGCGACGCCCCCGTGTGGCCACTCGTACAAATGGCTGCTCTGCAGAGTCACCTCTGCTTGTAAGGTGATTTTCTACGTTGAGGGAATAAAAACATTTCAGAGATGTTTTTGAAGCGGGACGTGGTTAGCCTGGAATAGCTATGCATTACAGTTAATTTAGTACCTACTTTGTTTTTTTTTTATTTGAAAAAAACAAAAATGGAAGATGGAAAACTAATAACCTTCAAAGAATATAATGGATATAATGTGTTAATCTGTGGAGTGGACAGAGGTAGGCTAGCTGTTCATACAGTTTACAGTCTTCATTCTAAACAAATCTAACTGGCTATAGCTTCATCATTAAATCACATTTACCTTCTACAGCTTAGTCTTTAATCCTCATAATATTAACCTGCAGTTTTATACATCTGCACAAATCGTATCTCTATACAGGACTCAATTCGGTTTTATTGTCTGTTAAATTTCAGTTAATTCGACTGGAAAGAAAAACACAAACAGCTCAGACCTTCGTCTGAATCTGTGAAAAGGTGAAAAGCCGAGACAAAATACCTGAAAGTCTCTGATGTAGGTGAGGAAGAAGCTGATGAAGGAAAAAGCCAGAAACCACTCGGAGATGGTGCTGATGATGTGAGCCGTGTAACCCTGGAGAGAAAAGCAACATTAAATCTCTGTGATGTTTTTATGCACATTATTGTTCATAATTTAATAAAGTTGCTGTGAAGCCGTTTGTGTAAAATCTGACCTTCTCTCCAGGCGTCCAGTGCAGTTTGTGTGGGACGTCCACTCCCGGCAGGCTGCTGTACATGATCACTGACGATATGAACACTGACAAAACGCTGAGGATCATGTGTGTTTAAATTTGAATAGTTACAGTGTTTTAACAGAGAAGTGACATTCCAGTTGTGGTGATGGTTGTTTTTATACAGCGAGGAAACAACCCGCTGCAGCACAATCATCTGACAAACAGATACGACTGACTGGTTCGAGATCAACAGAGACACTTGATACTTGATGACGAGAATAAAACACCAACTTAATCACTAATGGTTTCACTTCAGGCAGGGTTGTTTTATGTTTCTATTTGTGCTTGACTCTGAAAGAGGAAGTAACAGCTGGTTTCATATCAGCGAAACACACCTTAATTTGTCTGTTTTTGGGCTTCAGCATAAGAACTGTGACTGCGTTGAAGGATACTGCTAATGATGCTGCACAGCGTCCACACTCCGATGCCGAGGCGGATCAGGTAGATGGTTTTACTGTGAATATGCGGCTGCATGTTGAGCGACAGAAGCGTCTGAACCAGGATGTAAAGCGCTCCGACCCCGAAGGTCAACACGGCTCCAACCAGGTGCATGGAGAACAGCGTGGTCTTCTGCTCTGACGCACAAACACACACAGGTTCAATCGTTGTGCTCACATTTTACATCGACTCACATCTGCACAGATGTGCTCACCTGGAAGTTGGCGACCACACACATCCCAAAGGAGCTGATCAAACCGAGCACCAGCCCAAAGCGGTTCAGACGGTGGAGTCGCAGCCTGTCCTCACCAGTCAGAGCCTCCACCTGTTTGTAACGAACGTACACTGTCGCCATTCCTGCAAAAAGTCACATTGAAGTCACAAGTGATAATAATCATAAATCAGCCTATTAATGCCATAGTCATAGTCATAAACATTTAGTAAAGACAGACAAGATACACAGACACATCAAAAAATTAAAATCAATTTATAAAATTAAAATGATCTAAAAATATTTGAAGTTGAAGTAATTTGAAGTTATTTATAAAATAATTTATTGAATTATTGATCAATATTGTCAATATCAATAAAATAGGAAGGATAAAATGTAATGTTTATTTCTCTATGCCTGCGTCTGTTTTTTCTGCAACATTTTATTCATTTATATTATTATTATATATATATTTCATTGTCTAAATTATTTTGTAGTGTAACTAGATCTTTAGTTATGGTGTGTGTGTGTGTGTGTTACCTAAAAAGGCTGACACGTCCAACATGATGCCGAACACACATCTCTCTGGTGCCATCGTTCCTGTGTCACTGCAACAAACAGTTTAAATCACTGAGTTAAACATGAAGAAAATGCTGGAAATAAAGTTGTTTATTATAATCAATATAAGTATGATTAGTAAAGTAATCACTCTGGTGTCTGTATTGAAACTCCGTTCAGTGAACAAATTTGACAATACGATTCGAACATTTGGATAAAGAATTAGGTCAGAACTCCCTGAATTAGGTCAGAAAAATGCCAAGAAAAAAATAGCTGCTGCTATTGTCACATGGCTCTAAATCTTCCTTTTTATTCTACCCTCTTATTTTTACTTCTATCTAAAATAATTCACATTTACTGTTTACTTGAGCTTCTGTAACATCTTGATTTAGTATCTAAAACACACATCTACACAAAATGCTTTGTTATTATTTTCTCACATTGAGTTTAATACGTCCCTGTTGTACATATCAATCATTTCTATGAACCAATGTAAACCAGATTAACCGGTGACACAACATTTTAAAGGTGTTGACTGAAACACACTAATACAACACACAATTTTATTTTTAGTTAATAGGTGCATGGAAATATTTTTAAAATAATAGATTTAAGGCTTGGGACAACAGCCTGGGCGATAACTGAGTTGTTAGGGTGTGTGTGTGTGTTCAGACCTGATGTATGGCACCAGAGGATCCACATGTCTCAGCACTACTGCTGTGATATAAGCAAAGACGAAGGACGCCGCCGTCCAGACGACCAGAGCAGCGGGAAGGAAACACAGGCCCCGCTGGAACCACCACATGACCACCTCCTCACAGTGTGTGTGTGTGTGTGTGTGTGTGTGTGTGTGTGTGATGTCACTCTGCCCTGTAAACAACACAGAAAAGACGATTATACACACTGATGTACAGCGGCCATGTGGTCCTGGACACAAATATATAAATCCACGATCACTGATACAAAAATTGTTCAACTTCCAGAACACACAAAATAATAATGATAAACTATAACTGATGATAGTTAATTGCAGTCTGACAAATAAACTAGATTAGTTAGATCATTTTAATTATTTATGTGGGATATGATCATGTGACTTCCTGGAAAAGCTGACTAAGGAACATAACAATGTGTTGTAACTATTATAACGCGGTAATAAACATAGCGTTAGGAAAGTCCAGATGCTCTCAATGAGGAAGTGAAAGTCGGCTGCTAATCTCACAAGAATTACAAACCAAACCTCGTTGAATAAACTAACAATTTAATGATGTTTCCAGCGCTAAAATAAAATGATGACGTTATTTATTTTCATAGATTAAGAAAATATCCGACAACAAACGATACACAAAACGGCTCAAACAGAGTAAACAAAAACATTATTTTATAAAATGCACAACTAAATAAAGATAAATGTTGGATGAACACAAACAGATACATTCACTTTAATTCAAAAAGCTGATACAGTTAGCTAGCTGTCTGCTAATCTTTAGCGGCCGATAAAAACGTTACAAATCAACATTTCTAATGGTTTAACCACACAGCTGCTGTCAGAAAGAGGAAATAAACTTGAGGGTAAAGTGGGTCACTCACTCAAACATAATGACACTCACGTTATCTGCGTCCTCCTGCGACCATAATCCTGCTCCAGCAGCAAATATGCACGTTATAGCTGTGTTAAAACTAAAAACCTGGCGTTTAAAAGTTAGTCTAAAGTTAAAAACATCAGGGTCCAGCGGAAGGTGTGTGCGAAACCTCCGTTTAAAAATAGAGAAATTTAAAGTTGTCAGCGGCGCCGCTGGGAATACAAGGAAGGACCAGAGTGCGCATGCGCCAGTCAGCGACAAGATAATAAAGTGGGAAACCTTTGTCCTGAGTTTTGTTTTGCAGGCGAACGTGAGGAAACAGCGCCAACCCGCGCTTTAGTGGCTAAAGTTGGAATTGCAACAGAAGGTTCATTACCTGCTGCTCAGCATGTGACATGAATGGCCACCAGCACGTGCTACGCTCCATTAGAGAAGACCAACTGACTAACTATCCTGCAAGAGGCCAGTGTTCACGACTAAACTAATTATATGTTTGATATATTACGTACAAAACAAAACAGCACATATAGGTATGGTGTGTGTCAGACAATCTCTTACATTAAAGGCCCACACTGACAAATGCTCAAACCAATAGTAAACAAACTTATTTAAAGCAAACCTCATATGTTATACCAATATCTTGAAGCATTTATTCTTATTAAGTTTAATAAGTTTAGTTTCCTCACAAATGTGACAAATTTCCTTTCACATCCTGTTTTTGCAAAAGTGCAATGGTCTTACATGACCTAACAAAAAATGTGCAACTTTAAAGGTCAAATTACAGGTTTCTCACACAATTTTTTAAATTTCTTTAGGATTTGGATGAAATGAGCCTTTAACACATCAGCAGCAGTAAACATAAATAAAACAACGGACTCGGTTGAGGAGCAGTGACAGTAAAAACACAAGCTGGAGGCAGAACAAGCAGCAGCCACATCTGTTGAAATAAAACAGGTTTTTATTAACTGTCAGGGACAAAAGTTTGATCTGATTCTCATCAGTCACAACCTTAAAAACTGTGACGTCATCATGTGACCTCATCTCCTGCACATTGAAGTCCACGTACACCTGGTCTGCGTCAGGGGCCGTGGCCTCGGCAGAGGAGAGGGAAACTTAACGTCGACGAGACGGAAGGAAATTTTTTTTAAAAAAAAGGAAGGAGTGAGGCTCTCACATCAATAACCGTCATGGCAACGACAGAAGGTCACGTTTAACGGACAAATCTAGTCAGTTTTTGTTTTTCTCTTATTGTCAACAAATCACATGAATGAATGAATCCTACAGTAACAAGTTCACAGTAATATGTTATCTTAATTAATTATAAGGAAAAGACCAAATGTAGCTGCAGCGGTTATTAAACACCCGGTAGTTACAACACGTTAAGAAAAAGCTCAATATCTACTGACATTTAAAATAAAAATTATATTTTGTATTTTGGGTTTTAAACTGAAATTAAATTTTGACTGATTACAAATTAGATTAAAAAGGTGATAAATAAACAAAGAATCACAAAGAATTTGTCTTTCTATAAAATGTAAATTAATCTCCAACAAATATGGATTCATCCACGGCAGAAAATAGTTCCCCACAAATGTCAAAACATTTACATTTAATAAAAACGACTGTGACATTAACCATTAATCTGAGCCGTTTTAAAAATGAAACTACATATATGTAAAAGGGATTTGTTGACAATAATGAAAGCATAAGATAAGTAAGACGATGATTAATGTGAATGGTGGAAAGTGACACAACGGCAGCAGCAACGTTATAAAAAAAAAAAAACAGCTGAAATGAACTCTAATCAAAAAATCTTGATCTTTGTGCAAAACGTGAGAAAATCTAAACACAAGAGTTAATTCGTGACTTGAACAAGGTTGATTTACGACTTTCAGAGAATGAATTTATGTCTGAAAGTCAGTAAATGGACTTTAAGTTACATGTGCGAACACCATGTGTCTATTTACAGTAAAAAGAAAAATGCATATCAAGCCTCATCTCATAATTGATCTCAAAATGAATATTTCAGTAATTATTATTAAACGTGCTCATGAATAAACACAAAGCAACAGGGGCGAGGGGCAAGTTTGTTCAGTCAACGTGTTGTCGACGTTACGTTTCCTCTAAAAACCAACGTGACGGCGTGAAAACAGCTGCTACGCTTCGTTTGATGTGAAGGAGAAGAAGTTTGTTTGAAACCATAAACATGAAGGAAGGGTTTTATAAATGTGTCAAAGCAGGATTTTGTTGTTTTTTCATTTAAATTAAAAGAGAAGCACAGACGTTGAAACAGTTTGGTATTTACAATAGCAAAAAGGTAAAGTTATGTAAATATTACAAAAAAAAAAAAAAAAAAGGTCAATGATGAAAAGCAAAGAGATTGATTCGTTTCCTTGACATTTTGTTGCGTGAACATGAACAGTTAACGACAGACATTTCTCTCCTCGAACACACTGAGTAGCACCTGGACTCTCCTGAAATATTTGCTGTTTGTGACCATGAGCTTTGTCAGAAGGAGATTTATTGTTACTGGGGCAGAAGATGAAACTCAGACAAATTCAACTCTGCACTGGTGAAAAAGAAACAATGACAGTAATACTCCAGTATCTTTATATATATTATTTGTCCTCACATTCAGTTGGCAGAAGCACATACTTTACTTTTTTTTTTTTGTTTTTGTTTTGTTTTGTTTTTTTTGTTTTTTGTTTTTTTACACCACGTCAACCCCTGCATCTCTACGTGGGAAACAGAGGGAAGAAAAGATGAGTGCAACTAACAGGAAGGGACAGAGTCAGTAAAATGGCCGGCGCTTCCTCAGTGAGGAGCTGAAGTGACGACTGAACAAGGCTTGATTTTAAAAACAAAAATGTGAAGATGGCAGGCGATCTGGTTGCAAACACTGACACAGTAACGCACCAAGTCAAAGAAGGAAATGATCTGTGGGAGAAAGAAAGGAAGAGTCAGTCAGGAGCGTTTCACAAACTCAAACACATTTGAATCTAGGGCTGCAACAACTAATCAATTAATCCATTAAAATCAACTAGTAAATTAGTTGCCAGCTGTTTTAATAATGGATTAGTTGGACTGATCAGAAGATCAGTTTCAAAGTTTCTTAATATGGAGGAAGAGTCAACCAGTGCTGCAGTGGCTGCTAAGCTAGCTGCTGCTGCCATAAAACAATAGAAGAGAACCAATGACAAGCCTTGGGTAGGTCACATGACCGATCTCTGGTAGAGATTAACAGTAGTGGAGGCAGCAGAGGATAATGTTGTTACAGTGGAGGAGGCTAACGTTAGCGCTAACGCAGAAAAGTCAAGTGGTCATGTGTTGTCTAATCCATGTATTCAGAGCTTGTTAACATCGCATGTACTTACCAACGCAATCCACAACACCAGGTACTCGTCAATAAAACTATTGAAATACTGATCCAGGAACAGTAACCCTGGGCCCAGGAAGGCTAAATCGTGAAGATGCATCTCACTTTTTGTCATATGTGCTACCTGCGGACAGACAAATGGACAAACAGCACAGTTAGTGCCAAAAACCAACCAGGAAATTTAGAAATAACTACTGCAACAACTTCCTTCTTTTAACAAAAAATGTCTTGTACTTACAACTAATTTATTGGTGATTTTGGCCGAGACGAAGCCGAACGCCAGGATATAAAGACATGGATGTTTCTCAAAGAGCTGGACCGCAGACTTCTTGTATATCATCATCGCCAAAATTATAACTGAACCAATGTGTAGGACTGGAGAGAGGACGCTGGTTCCCTGAGGACAGAGACAGACACAGAGACAAGAAGACAAACAAAGACTCGGATTGTTAAAGTCTAGAGAAAACACACAACAGTTGCTGTGACACTAATACAACAACATTTTGTTTATACTGAACCAACGTCTGACTGACGCGTAAAATCAATCAGAGTAGAATCCATCACATATAATGAGTTACTGAGGAATAGCTGGTTTTAGGAAAAGAATGTGAAATCATTAACATTTGATTGGCTCATTTGATTTATTTACTGTAAAATAACAAATATCAATGGACTGAGGCTTGTTCTGATCAGACATACAAACAACATCCAGCATTTTTACATGGGTAGGCGTAGGAATGTTATTTTACCACAGAACATCATCACAGACACTTTTATGTCATATCCTGTTTACAGGATATGACGTAAAAGTGTCTGTGATGGTTACAGACATTGTCCGGTGACGATTACTGACATGGCACATTCAGACGGGGACTAAAATCACTGAGAAGCTCTGGTAATAATTACTTTACCTCACCTCTCCATGTAAAACTAATCCTGTAAAATGGGACTTTAATTCCAGTTGGGCTGTATAGCAAAAAAAAAAAAAAAAAAGGTATCACAATATATTTTCTCATATCGACCAATATTTGTTCGTCTGTAGATGTGGCCCCGTAACAAGCTGGCAACCGTCCAGGGTGTAACCTGCCTTCACTCATAAGCAGCTGGGGTAGGCTCCAGCCCTTCAGACATAGATATACTATAGATATGATTAAGATCTTATCTTTGGATTGGCTAATTCAATACCAAGTGTTTTGTGAACTTTGACCACTAAAATGCGGTCAGAGAAATGATGAGAAATCATGAAATGATTCCCTCCAGTTGTTGTTGAGATATCACACTCACAAGAGCAGGACAGAGAACCAGAAAATATAAAAATAAAACAGTCTTGTACGTTTATTTATTAGACCACCTGTGAGCCACTAGACTGGCTTCTCTGCAATTTGTGATTTGACAGTTTCAGAATAACAGGAAACTTACTGCTATCGTGGATCCGTTTTTTCCGACGCCTCCTGTAAAAATAACTCTGAAGTAATTGGTGCAGGAAAAGATGGCTCCTAAAAATGTGCAGATGGCAGGAACCATTTTCATCTGGACATTTAGGATCGGAATCTGAAAATCAAGACGTTAACACGTTAAGATTAAAGACTGAAAACAACAACAACATTTACATCAACACGTATCGACCGTTTTTCTAATTGTTAAACGCATTCACCTTCACAATAAAAGCACCGTGAGTAAATGTTAGGAAACATTAACAGTTACAGCAAAACATTGAAATCAGTCTCATAATTAGATTGATGATGATAAACATAATTAAATAATTACTTATGTGAATCTGTAGGAATTAGAACCGAATCACAATTTACCAGTGACTGCCAAAAAGCAGATCCTCCCACGGCGGCCAGCAAATACATGATTATTATGAAGATTTGCACTTCAGTCACATCAATGCTGAGCGGGAGGAGAAAGCACAAAATGTACAGTAAAGATTAGTGAGGTCTAAGGAGCAAACAGTCAGTCACCGTAACGTCTTCTTCCACAACACCATGCAGGACGCGGAGACGAGGCGGAGCGCAAATTTAGGACAAACACTGAAATATTGCATTTTACATTTCTGTCTGAAATTCTGTCTGATTGAATGTGTGTAAGTAGTGAACTTTAAGGCGTATTCCTGGTTTCTTCCTGCTACCAGTCTGCGAGCAAGAAACGTTTACTGTAATACTGTTCATCTTCAAATGTCTTGTTACTTCAGAAAAAAAACCCACAAATGTATTCAGTTTGCAGTGACAGATAAGTTAATTATCGCTGTTGTCTAACGCAGCACACGTCAGATGTTTCACTTCTCTGGCGTCTCTCTCATCATACTTTGTTTGGAAGCAAATATGAAATAACACAACTCTAAGTTTAGCAATTCCTGCTGGCGGGAATCATCCAAGCTCACGTGACACAGACATGGTCACGTGACATGGACATTTAAAGTAAATGTCAAGCAGAGTCAAAGCAAAAACCAGCTAAGAAATTTCAACCAACGAGTGATTCAGATTTAAGAAACTGAATTTTGACTCAGTGTGTGTCAGCGTTTGTTTTGTGGAAGGAGACGGTCCCCAGTCGTCTGACATCAAACATGCAGCAGCAGCAGCTGATTTTTACCATCATGTTCCACAGGCGTGGACCCACAGTGGCTGTGAGCATCTGTAATCCTGACAGACAGATCTGCACCTCTGTTATGTCAAATCTACACACAGACACATCCACGTTTACTCCTCATCGACCAGGGTCTCAGAAGATACACCATCATAGATCCACTGACATATCTGATATATGTGTGTTCTTATTCATTTGTTAATCACCATTAGGTCTATATTTAAGATTTTCCAGCTCATAAAAATATAAGTTGATGCCACATTTAATGGTCTTTGCTGCATCTTAACCCTCAGAGTTCTAGTGCTACTTTGATCACTTGTGAACTATTTTGTTTATGCTTTATTTACATTTTAAAAATGTGTGAGTGGTTTCCAGATATAAATATGTGAATACCAACAGTAACACTTCTGTTTCTTCATGTGACAAAAAATGATGAAGATATCAAAACTAAGTGCGATTCCTGCACTGACACGTTGTACATACGTTGACACGTGTGTAAAATTTTTTTTTTTTTAATTGATATTTTTATCTCAGGTTCTACTTGGTCTATTAATATCAAATAAAAACTAGAACACAGAGTGTAAAGCAGCACTTTTAAAGCAGGTTGACGATAAAGTGCCACTTTCAGATGCTGCGACATCTTTAACCATCACATGATGTGATGATTTCAGAAGTCTAATGGTTAAATAACACATAATTAAAGTGATGATGAGGAAACAACATGAACAAAACAATGAGGAGCTGATGCATATAAACATAACTGTTGTAGTTGTTGGTAAATTTAAATTATTCAATGATTTGTTTTATTGAAGTTGTTCTAATTTTTTGTCATCTGCACATTAAATACTGAAACAACTGATCTGGAACTTTACTATTTCGCTTCTTTCAGCACCAACGTCGCTCAGATTTCCAATGAGTTTTTAAAACAACAAACAAACCACACAAAAAAACAATCAAATAGGTTTTGTTGACTCACATGCCGAACCGCAGTGTTCCTGACACATATGTTTGCCAGTGAGCGCAGTAAAACATGAACATCCCAGCAAAGCAGCAGAAGAACATCCAGTCGGGGTTGGTGCCCAGTTGAACGGCGATACTGGTTCCCAACACCACAAACACTACAAGGGCCGATGAACAACAATAAAAACAATAACAACAATGACGTCACAGGCCTTTAACAAAGCTTCAGATTCACTGAGAAACAGCAGAGTCCAAACAGGAAACAAGAAACTGACCAGTGGAGAGTGAGTCGCAGCCGTGGTCGAACAGCTCGCCGAGCGGAGAGCTGCTGTTGGTGCGTCGGGCCTGTTTCCCATCGATGGCGTCCAACGACTGGTAGATAAACAGACCCACTGCACAGAGGAGGTACGCCCACAGAGGAGCCTGGAACACACAGACAAAGAGTTCAATCAAAAAGGAAATAAACCAAACCGATGCATTACATCCAACACACGATGATCAGCTTTGGACATATTTAATCATGTCTGTCTGTTCCACAGATCATACCCTGCCATACTTCCTCCAATATAAGCCAGATTCAGTTAAAAAGTGTCCGTTTAAACTAATGAATACAGTCAGATACCAAGATATAAATACCTTAGGGATGTAAACAACGTAAACAGGAAACACTTACAAGGCTAAACTGTCAGCAGCCTCTGAAACATCACACCAACGATGAGTTACTAGCTACATTAGCTCACTTAGCCACTTCATCTAACGCTGATACCTTAGGTCCTTTAGTTACAACCAACTTAGCTATTTTCAACAATTTAGCTTATTTAACCACCTCTATTGATCAGTTTCTGTTGACCTTCACTAAAATATAACTACTTCCTGATTTTATTGGGACATTTAGGTGAAATATTATCAATATTGACCTTTAATCACTAAATTATAATCACTTCACACAGATGCTGCCTGCAGCTGCAACTATCACAGCAGAAAGATAAAAGAGCTGTTGATAAACAACAACGTCCAATTCTGTCCAGTCACATCTCCGTCTGCTTGTAACATCCCGCTGACAGAGAATCTCAGAAATCCAGCGTACTGTAAACACAGCTGGCACAGCTGGACAGCTTCACACTCTCACCATGTTTTATAGACAGATGTGCTGTTTGAAGATGTTTCACTTGGACTGTAGCAGAGTTTAGTTGTGTTAATCCGAGTTTAAATTGATTTAGTGACAGGAATATTCAGCTAATATTTAGAGAAATGATTATCATGATTATCAAGTCATTTTTAAAGCATTAAGACTTACAACTGAGCAGTTTGGGGCCACTTATAATACATTTTGCAAACTCGCAAAGTCAGAAAAAGACTTAATTCACATTAACAGATTTAGCGTCAACGCTGGTAACAGTTTAGATTATAGGAACCTGTTTTTTCTACATCAACTTGTTGTAAAACACAAGAGCAGAGAAGCATAATGCGACACAACACACAATTAAATCTAATATTTCTGCATCAAACAGTCACGCTGTTGTAGACAACGTCTCCATGTTGATCAATAATGTGATGTTTCCCTGAATAATCAGATATAGTGAATCAGACTCTACCATGTAAACTGATGTTTGATTCTATTGGTAATAATGACTAATGTAAATAAGACATGTGGTTTGTGTGGATCTTCTCACATACAGCTGTAAGAACTGGTCGCTTTAGTCAAAATTAAATGTGCAGTAATATTACAGGCTCAGATTCTGGAGGGAAAATAAGTATTATTTTGTCATTTGGTGTAAAATCCGAATGACAAAATCTAAAAGTCTGAGTCTAATATTAATCATGTAAACAGGAATATGTAAAGAATATTTCAGACTCATGGAAACACTAGATTACACAGACTGTCTTAGTGAAAATAAGATCAATATTGGTTTAATTTTCCGCTTTAATAAACAACTCTTGATTTTAAGTCCTGTTAAATCTTGGTGGTTTACGTCAGCACAAGTGAAAAGCAAACTGAAAATGTTTGAATCAAAGCAGCCTTGACCGACACCTCCAATCTGCCAACTCCCCTCTCCAGGTTTACTTTGTATCTTTAGCCTCAGGCTTCACATATTTTCTCAAATATATATTTTCTCATATTTTCAAAATAAGATGTTCATTTCTGTGTTAGTGGTTAAAGCTTTCTGACGGGATTTTCCCAACTATCCTTCTCAGGTTTAAGAAAACTGATTAACAGTTTGGTATGTGGATCGTCCACATACCAAGGTCCTACCCTCTTTACATTGAGCGTTGTGACACAAAACAAACATGAAACAAAAACAATTTACACAGACAGAAAACAGGAGTAAATGAGAAAATGATTTTTTAACGCTTGACTAAACTTGACAGAGTATTTGGTTCCTAAATAGTTGCACACAACAAAACACTTTCACCTTATGAACTCTAAGGTTTTCATTCATTCATTTTTACTAAAATATTTAATTCTAAAAGATTTTTACTATTTTATTGTGAAATATCTGCAGGAAGTCAGGATTTATTGACAGTAGTTATAATAAGAATGATGATGATAAAATAAGAAGCAGTTAAGGGTTTTCGTTAACATGACTTGTAGCTATTTGTCCAGGAAATGTTTCTGAACATCGACTCACCTGCTCAGTGGCGGTCGGGCAGTAATAAACAAGCACAAGGGTGGTGAAGACGTTGGTTGCCAGGCCAATGATGGTGATGAGGTTTGGAGCGATCCAGGAGGGAACTCTTCCAACCAACCATTCCCAGTAACGCTGCATCAGAGGCTCCAGCAGGGAGCGTCCCGCACTGCTGTACCTGCAGCAGATTAATACAGATGTTCAGACACTTCTCTTAGGACAAAACAATTAGTGTTTTTTTTTTTTTTTGTTTTCATAATGTCAGCGCCCGCCACATCAGTGTCATGTTTTCCTCTGAAGATTCGCCTTTGTTCTAGTCAATGATTTGATTTCCACCAGCAGCATCGTGGTGTGTCCCAAAAGCATGTTGAATACTCTGCCAGGTCTATTTTTGACAAATGTGTCTTCTGGGACTCATCTGTGAACAGTTCAACTGACCAATCAGGAACATTGTCCTCATAAATATTCATTTCTGTCTCATCAGTAATCAGCCTGATGAAACAGGAGAAACATGGACGATGAAAAATTCACTATAGATGTTGAAACTTACAAAATCATTTTAATGTTCCAGCACAACAATGAGGCATATTAATAATAGTAACAATTAAAAACATAATGAAGTTAAATATTCATTTATGAAGTTGACTTTCACATTATAGAAACAAACATGTTGAAACTACAAGAGGCTGCTGCTGAAACGCTGCTGGTGGAAACTGGATACAAGATGAAGATGGAAAATATAACGGTGACACTTCCTTTAAATTAAATGTTAGTTAAAGTGGTCAAACTTCAAACACATTGCAGTAACAAACATCTGTACTGTTTTATTTTTATTCTGCTCATGCAGAATGGTTAACTTTTTTCTTTTCACTCCAACCAGTCAAGACAGATGTCTGCCCATCCTGACCCTGGTTCTGGCGGTTTGTTCCTCTTAAAGGGAGTGTTTTCTCAGTTGTCACCAGCTGCTGCTAAAAGTGTTGAACTATTGAGTTTTTCTATTTTATAATAAGGTCAAGTATTTTAAGATAAATGTTTCCAAATATGCAGACCAGTACTACCTGTGCTCTTCCAGTCTCTTGAGCTGGTGTCGGGACAGGGGGGGTGACGGCAGCTCGATCAGCCTCCGCAGGACACCGGGGGCCAGCCAGCAGGCCGCCTCCATGCCCATGCCCTGCCCAGGGTCCTTGTCCCGGCCAAGGCCTCGGCGAGAACGGAGGCCCCCCCCTTGCTGCTGCCCCGTCGTGGTCATGGAGCCCTGCTGCCTGCTGGTCTGGTCCCAGATGGGTCTGGCTCTGCCTCTGCCACTGTCCTGCTGGAGGGGCTAAAGATCCACAGTGGGGCTGGGTAGTACCTGAAGAAGAAATGAATGACAATGTGTGAATGCATGAACCATTTTACTGATGTAACTATAGCGATTAATCTGTTGATCATTTTCTGAATTTATGAATCAATGTTAACATCTGTAAAGTAAAGTCAAAGGTGACGTCCTCAAATGTCTTGAATGAAAACACAGAAGCAGGAAAATGTTTTGTTTTTTTTTTTGCTTGAGCTTACTTTTGTTACAAAATCATTTTGATGTTAAGACAGTTAAATACACCTGCACCACACACATGTGCTTCCTTCAGCTGAAAACCTTTGTTAAAGAAGCTTGGGTTGATAGTAAATAGTAAGATGTTTAATGTAAAGGAAGCTGAAATATACATAGGATCCTCCTCCATCAACAGATATAACAGGTACAGTGTGAGATGTGGGGGAGTCAAAGATGCTGCTGCAGAGATTAAATAACAAGCGTACTGATGTTCAGTGTCATAAAAGTAAGGTAAGACTTACAACTGGATCGTCAGCATAAAGGACATCAGCGGGAATTTCAAATAAATATTTGGTTTACAGTCATACTGTCCAAAGTAAAAGTGAAAGCAAGAAGTCGAAGCAGCTCAGTAGATAACATGTCTGCGTCTCCAAAGAGCCAGGAATTACTTTTAAATGACTTTATAACTCAAATCAAGGCCCGTGACAAGCAGGAGAACATATTTTTGTGTGTTACCTAAGAAAAACATCACATTTAAAACCTTCAACAGCTAAAACCAGAGTGTTTTATGTCTTCAGGAGCTGCAGGAGCCTCGACTGATGGAAACGTGTATCTCTCAGATGAGCGGAAGAGTAATGGAAAAAAAAGTTTAACCCTGTGGCCTCAAAATGGCCTGAATCTTCTCAATAGTGTCACACGTGTTAATGTCACATGTGTTTTTGTTAGTGTTGCTGATTACATGAGGACACGGTACAACCACGTTATGTTGATGTTACAAATGATTTTACAAATAATTATTAAACGAACATGACTTATACTGGCTTAATTAACCTGCTTTATCTTAAATAAATGCATAACATAAAAACAATAATAAAACAAACACTTTATAGGTTGCATCTGTTTTGTTTTACTATTTCTTGTGACTGTCAGCGACACTTAAACTCCTGTCAAGCCTCGACCTGCTTCGGCGTTTGCTAATGTTGCTAGCATGCAGGCTGTTAGCTAACTTCACATTAGTTTTGCTGCTTTTAAAAGCAAGCATTCGTTAAACTAATTTAAACGTATTCTGTGTGCTCGTTCTCACTTCTTCGCACTTATATTGTTGCAAATATTAAAGCTTTTAAAATGTGATTAAATCCGACTACACTACTGACACCTCCCTACGCGTTAGCATCGGCTATCTTGACGGCTAGCTAACCCAAAAACCTGACGGATGTAACCGACTGACCTGGCCGATTAAAGGACGAGAGCTGCGAACAGTCCGAGGGGTGGTAGCGGCGCTTCAAGCCGACAGACAGCACCTCTCTGCAGATTGTTAGTTTTAAATTTTCTGGGTATGAATCAGAATACCGGAGGCACGTTCACAGCTGCAGATGGATCACCGCGACCGGTGTCACTGTGGTTGACACAGCAAGCTAGATAACGTTAGCCCGTCGCCACGGAAATATCGCGAGATTGTTTCGTATCACATGAGATTTTTTTGCCCCGAGTGTGGTCTAAAAGGCAGGTCCGGGGCACTTTTTCAAATATTTTAACACAAAAATGGCATGTCAGTACACCAATGAGGAGAACTTGAACACTATTTCACCTTTACATTTCAAGTATTAAAAGTAAAATTAGGATTCTGTGCTGTATCTGGTATTGTTGGTATTGCTGTGTTGTTTTGAAGAAAAAAAAAGAAGCACATAGTGTTTAGAAAGTGCCAAACTTTGTGCAGCCATAGGCTGTAACAACAGGAACACCATCTGCACATAGATAAGTAAAATAATAATAAATAGCTATTTAAAATGGGTAGATGCTAGATTGGATCTGAACGTTCACGATTGTTGACGCTCTAATAGTTGATAGGGTTACCCTTACAACTAACCAAAAAGGTCCATCCTCCACTCCCTGTATAAAAGTATCAGCAAGGTTTTCAAAAGTCAACACTGACATGCAACCGAGCATCAATGGTTGCATATTAATGCAACATTTTACAACCGTCCCCTGTCCGTCCAGCTGACCCAATCTAGCGTCTACACCACCATCACATTTCCTATCAGCTGATCACAACTATGGGCAGGAAGTTACATATTCAAAAAAGGGGACTCCCTAAAAACATTGCACTTCACCTGGATAGGGAGCCTAAAAGAAAAAAAGAAAAAAAATGCTAGTCAGTGGACCCCCCACCAGTTATGTATTTTCAGAAGCATATACATCAACAATTACTCTACAAACACAGCCTGGACTCATACTAGTTATCATTTAAATCAAGATACAACATATGTGCGATCCAGGGTAGAAGTCAAAGTGGATCAGAAAATAATTTTTATCTCCATGTAATTTTTTTGGGTCCACTTATAGGGGTGTGACTTAGGCTCCCTATGAAATGCTATCAGTCAGCATTTAGTTAGCTTGTAACTAACTAACTTAGCTTGTAGCTAAGTTAAGTATGTAGCAAAATTATATTAGCCAAGGTTAATTTCATTCAATATTTTATACACTATGACATCTGACATTAGTATGACTGAGTAGTGTCAAAGTAGTATGAGTTTTGAAAGATCCTAGTCACGAAAGGATACCTGGACAACAGCTTGGAGTAACATGACTTCTTTAGTGAACTCTCAATAGCTGCGGTAAACTGCACACAGAACATAAACTTCTCCTCTGTCACAACTTATGTTTACATTTATGCTGTATGCAGGATACACATACAGAGGCTTTTGTTAGTTATTATGAGCGTTATCACTTTCCTAGAATGTGCAATTTTAAGTGCAAAGAGTTTGGAGCTTGGAATGATGCGCTCTAGTGGATGCATTGCTTAACAACCATGCCAACATAAAGTACACATTGGGATAAAAGGTCTGACATTTGAAACAAAGGTACCTACTTAAATACGCCAAGGGAGCATAAATGGGCCTTAAGTGTGGAAGTGCACGCCATCATGCTTTCACCTTGAACAACATGCCTGTTTTTTTTTAACAATGAACACAGTGGAGCTTCGTGGTTTTTGTTGTGGTGCGAGTTGGAGTTGGACTGTGAGTGTGAACATCGCTGGCAGGCAGTACATTGGATTGCATTTTCAGTGTGATAGTGATGATGACATTAAACATGAGAGAGACGAATGAAGGCCTGGCTGACACCGATGAGGAGGGTTTTATTTTACCTCATACAGATCTTCATTTGGTCATGGATTTTTTGATGGCTCGATTGTCAAAAATTGTGTTTCATAGGTATTCAATACAGAATACGTCTTTTATCTTTCAAATATGGGACAAATCCGTAAAAAAGTATCTAGTACTAGCTAGGTACCCAGCACTAGCTACTTTGTAGCTATGTAGCATCCTGACTATTCAATGTAGCTAGTAACCTAATGGTAGTTATTAACGTAGGAGCTACGTAGTCAAGTACTCATGAAACTTCATAGTACACTGCATCTTGACAGTATTCTACATAGCAAATATAGTTAGCTATTTGTTTACGTAGTTAGCTATGTAACTAAGTACCTACCTACTTATCTGCATAAGTAGCTATATAAGTAGCTAGCTAGCTTGTGTTGTACTACTCTGAGATACTACTTTTGCTACTTTTTTTTCCAGGACAGATTCAACATTACAGTGACTTAGAATCATAATATGATTAAATAAAACAGACACACAGGAGATAACTGGTTAGCATGCTAACTTTAGTAGAGGAAAGAGTAAATAAAGGTTCACATTTGCATTGCTTCAATCACTGGACACAGATCTTGGTGAGGACAGTTGTCATGTTTCTACTAGGAAGGTAATTAATTATCTATTAATGCTCATGCTAATGGTAGCAATGCAACAATCATTTAAAAACTTTAAAAAAAAATGTATATTTTCATTTGCTACTCATGAATATAAGGCTGCCATAAATTAAATAAGTTGTTTTCTCATTACTCTGATATATAATGAAATAAGTTTTAAAAAATTTAGTTTAATTTCACCAAAAAATGCAGTGTCTACATGAACTATATTCTATTTTATATTGTTTAATCTTGCTGTGTATTGCAGAAAAACTAATTTTGTTTTTTGTTATTTTTTTGTCAAAATGCCCACAAGCTTGAAATAAATGTTATTATTTGGTTTTAACCCCCAGCCCTTCATGTAAATATAATTTGACTGAACAATAAATTTAACAAAAAAGAAAATTTTCTATGGCTTTGCCACATTCAAAGAAATGATCAAAATTAAAACTTTACATTTTTTAGATATTTGGACATATCTACAGTTGAATGGGTGTCATGGTTCACAAAATGACAATGTGCATTCAATTATTTTTGTTTGTTTATATTTGTATAGCATCTTCATGTTGGTGCATTGTTTGGTGCTAGCGTTCTCTGTCCGGCAGCTGAATCAGGTAGGGATTGAAGAAGTCTCTCAGGAGGCTCTGCACCTGGGAGGGCTGAGGGCCTCCTGCAGCCCGGACCAGAGCTGGATTCAAATCCAGGTTCAGGATCTTTGTGGGGTTGAAAGCAGCCGAACGGATCTGAGCCGTGTGGAGACCCTCGATGGCACTCGACAGCCAAATGAGTCTCTTCAGACTCTGGATGTTTCGGCTGCGGTCGTGCATCAGCTGGTGTTCGGTCACAGCTCGGCGGCTGCCATCAGACAAAGACACAAACAAATTTAGCTGCAATCGCAATTAAACTTCATTGAATCATGAAAGTAAAGCACGAACTTCTGTCTCACTTCTCGTTCTGTTGACAATGGCCTGTTGTAACGACAACAAGTAGCAGGACAGCAAGCCACTGCACAGCTCTGTGGGACATCTGCATCTTCTGCAACAAAACAGCAACAAATGCGTCATTTAAACAAATAAAATAAAGAGGAGCATTATCTGTTAAGTTGGTTAGAAAAGTTGTTTTAGCTGATGACCTCTTCTCATAAAGAAACATCTAAGTGCAGCCCCTTGATATCGACCTTGATATGTTTTGAATAAGTAAAATTGCTCTTAACTTCACAGAAAAGGTCAGAGATGTTTTTTCTTTATCTTGCAACACTTTGACTGCTTCTAAACATAACATCATTTAAAGCGTGTCACCACATTTTCACCATCATATTTATATGCCGAAGGCTTCACAGCCATCAAAGTTATTAACAATTAAAAAAGAAAATGAACCTCAAAAATGTAAAAATTCAGACAATACATGCAACTTAATTTTTAAAAATTACAAACCAAATCAACAACACATAAAGAATGTCAATAATAGATCAAAAACAAGTGAAATGAAAATCAAGGTCAGAGGACACATTTAAATATTTTAGATCTTTATATAACTTTTAGCAATGTATATAAACGTATAAACTTAAATATAAACTTTAAGCAGTATTTTGTAGAAAATCAGATCACTTTAAGAGGCAAAACATTTTTTTGAGTAAAAGAAGCAGCATATTTATGAACAGGAGCAGGATTTCCAGCTGACTGAGCTGAAAGTTAAAATAGGTGAAAGTTATGTGTAGAGAGAAGGAAGTGATATAGAAACAGGTAAAAATAGAAATTTGTTCATCCTATAAACACATTAAACATGAATCATCACATTTACAGAATGCAACAGAATATCAAAAAACTTAAATGTAACAAAATTATAAGTTAAAGATTTTCCAGTGTTTCACTTTTAACTTTTTAATGACTGTAAAAGAAAAAGTACTTACATCGTCCCTGTTGGTGACAGCAGCTTCTCGAAGGATTAGACACTAAACTGACTTCAGGTTGGACCTGCAGACCTTTTATAAAGCCCTCGACCCACACACACACACACACACACACACACACACACACAGTTCAGACCTCCCACTGACATAAGAGTCACAACAGATTTAAAGTAAAGCCATTGATTTGTTAATGAAACAGCGTCAGCACCAACATCTCTCTGACATGCAAATATCAGGCAAGAAAATATCAAAATATTTTGCAGGTTTTATGTAAATACAATCTCTCTCTCTCTCTCTCACACACACACACACACACACACACACACAAAGACATGAACACAGACACTTTACATAATCAGGTGTTTTTGAAAAGAAGAATAAAATTCAATTGATGGATTATAATTTCTCAGTTTCCGGGTCTAATCCTCAGAGGTGGTGAATAGAGGTGAATAGTTTTTATTGATGCTGTGTTTGCAGACACAGTGAGTCAGTGATGAAGTGAGCGTCAGCGTCTGTCTGTCACTTCAGCTTTAAACTTTTACAAACAGCTCTGCAGTTAAGATGCTTGTTGCCTAGAGCTCGTCTCCTGCTCCGTGACATGACAACCACCACCACCACTATCATCATCATCACTTCCCCCCTTGACACTAATGAACCCAAATAAACCAGAGCCTCTGGTTGCCGTGGTGGAAACAAAGTTGCCAACAGAAACTCAGTTGTCTTGACAACAGCTTCCAGGTTGAGTTTCCCTTAGTGAGAAATGTAGGCCACCGCTGGAGGCTGGGGAAGTGATGAGAAATGATTCTGTCCATTAAGGAGTAAATGAAGAAGTTCAGAGACAGAAAGTAAGAAGCGGTTTTTTTCTTTTTTAATTTAAATGCTAGAGTGGTCATCTCACTCCAGTTTCACTCACACTACCAGTCTGAGTCCTACCCAAATCAACCCAGAATTCACATGTGCCTTCAACAATTATCAAAACTGTTACAATTCAAAAATCAGCCATGGAAAGATGAAGTTTGCAAAATCTTTTACAAACCAGACTGATAAATCATACAAGTGAACAATTCCTGTCAAATCAACATGCACATAAATGTCTCATACCAGTAAGTTACTGTGGCTGCATAGATAATAAATGTTTCTCTTGATTATTTTGACCTGCTTAAAGAAACTGGGATCCACTTGGTTTTCACCATCTCAGCAGAGCAGAAGTCATCTCTCACAAATGTGTTAACACTTTTTTTATTGGATTCACTTTTTTTTTTTTATGTCCTTTTGCAAAACAGTTAACACAGATGTGATTCAATCAGCACGAACTCCATTGTTTAAACTATGGTAACCAAACAGAAACCGTCTGTTCCCAACTATTACAAACCACCCAGGTCAGTATAAAATCACTAGAGCACCTGTTTGACACTCAGTCACACAAATCTTCAATCAGAAATAAAT
This sequence comes from Polydactylus sextarius, assembly GCA_016801845.1. Lineage (NCBI taxonomy): Eukaryota > Metazoa > Chordata > Actinopteri > Polynemidae > Polydactylus > Polydactylus sextarius. Next base: position 3,046,828 of record CM028908.1, on the reverse strand, counting down.
CTGTAAACACCATAGAAGGAGTCACCTCCATGTTGCTCTTTGCAAGTATGGACAAAAGTGGTCTAAGGCAGCTGAGTGACAGTAAGAGGCAGAGGAGCTGAGGAAGAGGATCCATATGTGAGGTGGAGGAAGTAGGAGTTTTTTTTTTATTTTGGTTTCTTTCTATAATATTTATAGTATTTCAGTTTTCAGCCACAGTTTGGAGAAATGATGACAAGGAATCAATGAAGTTTCAAAGTATTTCTGATTCTGGATCCAATTCTTTACATGATGGTAAATTTGGCACATATCCTATTTGTAAAAAGTCAACAGGACATGTAGGCTAGCACAATTACCAGCACATCTTCACTGTTTCACACTGGTTGCTGTGTTTTGTATTTTGTTGTCCATTGTGCAATGATGGATTGAAAGAGCATGAACATTTGGCTGCAAGTTTTAAAGACAAAGTTCACTTTTGCTGCTTATTTTAAATGTTTAGACACTGTTAGAGCCATCTGGTAACAAGACAACTGTTAACTGATTTGAAAATGTGGAGTTTGAGTTGACTGCAGCATCACAGCAATTGAGAAAAACTGTAATGTTCAAAACTTAAATGCTTAGACAGTGTAATACGGAGTACAAACTCATGCACGACTTAAAGAGGCGTAAATTTAAAGAAAGTTTAATAACGGTTTAGTAGCAGAGGTTGGTACACAGGAATCAGATCAGGGAAAAGGCAGAAGCTGGGGTACACAGGTAAGCAGTCCAGGAAAAAACAGAAGGTTTGGTCAAAAATCAGAAAGACGGTCTAAACACGATGAACAGGGAAACACTAGAGAATAACTTCTAGAACATTTGCTACGAAGACAAAGATGAGTGGCAACAGGCAACAAAGACTAAACAGGCCAGGAGAGGGGAGACGAAGACACACAGGTGGCCGCATTAGGGGAGGGCCATGCAACCACCCAAGGGGGAAACACAGGACAGCAGCAAGTGGGTGATCTAGAGGGGAGTATTTCAAAATAAAACAGGAAATAAAAAACAATGTTCCTAGGAAAAGTTAGAAATGTAACTTAACTAATAGAGCTGGATGTGACAGAAAGTGGCAAATTATATTGTTGGGATCACTTTGAGAGCAATTTGATGAATGATAAAAACAAGGAGAACCAATTGAAATCTATTTACAGAACATCACACATCGCTAGGAGACCAGCAAATTGATTTTGATTCGTATGGAAGTATTTTTCCTATTTTCCTAATTCCTCTCATCTTTGGAGCTTCTCTCTGCTTCTAAAGTTCAAAGTAAAAGCACACACTTACTTACCTTACACGTACCTTACAATTCAACCAAGAGGTTGGTAGAGAGGGACAAAAAATCGGCAAACTGTAACGTCAAGCATCATCCCCATTAGCTCAGCTCGTTAGTAGTTGTGCCCAGATTTGCATCCCACTGTGACAGACAGATACAGTGAGTCAGTCTCTCTCTCTTTCTTGTCACGTAGCCAAATGGTACATTTCATACCAAATGGTACGCGATACAGTGTGTACAGCCGTACGCCTGCAGGCACCACTGGTTCCCATAGTGGAGTTTCTCACTACAACTGTGCACGCTCACAAAATCCAGATGTAGCTAATTGCGGCCATGATGGTGACATCAACACAAATATAAGTCATGGCTTCATCACATCGACATCAAGAAGATCAATCGAAGGTGTGGATCCAAATCAAATATTGTTTTTATTGCAGCTAAAACCGTTGCAGTTGTTTCTATCTGCCATCTGGTTCACATATTATTTGCTCCTCTGATGGATCAGAGATGAGTTCAGTTCAGTTATTGACTTAATTATGACACAAACAACAAACAAACAAACAAACAAAAACATGCAACATAAACTTATTCAAAAACCAAAAAAAAAAAAAAAAAACAGTTGTGTTTTCCATGTAGTGTTTTCCAGATGTTAGAGGGATGAACAGTCTGTGTGCCGGATACATCACATAAAATCTTCTATTTAAACATCCACAATGAAACCAGCAAAAGAGGCTGTAGATCCTCAGACTCTTATTGATTCCTGACTGGTCTCAATGAAAACCACTCACATGGTTTGTCAAGTTAGAACTGTTTCCAAGGTGTTTGTTTTTTTATGACTTTCGTCATAAGTTGCTCTTAAAATAAGCTCCATTCTCCTGTGATTCAGTGTAACATTGCTGTTAATGAAATAAATAAAATACTAATTTTATTGTTCAGCCACTGAGCTCAGATCAGCTTATGAGCAACAGGTTGCCCATAAAGCAGAGACCTCAAGTTTTACAACAGTAGTCAGAGGAAGATTTTGCTATTTTTTATATATATATATATGAAATAAAAAGGTAAAATATCAGTTCTAGAAATGTTAGAATATAAAGGAGGGTCATGCACTTCACATTTCATATGTTATATGTTTGTAGGAGACATTCAAAGAAAGAAGCCCGTGTCTTTTTTTTTTTTTTTATGTTCTTTGGTGCAGTAAAACAGTAGTTTCCAGTTAAACCCCTACCAGTCGACCTAATTTCATGTCTTAATTGCACTTATCTGATAAAATATAAGCTAAAAACATGCGTATTGCAAGTGTAATTATGTGATAATTGATCATTTTTTTTGTATCTGAAATGATTCTTATTTGTGCAATTTATTCATTCAAAATCTTTATTTGTGTATGTTGTGATCCATCTGGTATCCACACAGTGGCACTGTTGTACTGAACAAACATAACTGCAGCTGCAGATATAAATACTGACGAGTAACATCTAGTGTTAGGAGTGATGGACAGCGCCACCCACAGGCTACCGTGGTCAATTACAGCATGAACATGTGTTTGAACAAACATCTTGATGATTTATTGAGTTTTATTTTCATACGATCAGTCAGTGATCCCCGTTCAGACAAGTCCTTGAATGTGAAGGTACAGTGGCAAGTAAAAGTATGTGAATCATTTGGAATTTTATGGTTTTCTGAGTAAATCTGATCTTCATCTAAGTCAAGGGTATTGACAAATATAATGTGTCTAAAATAATAACACAAAGAATTCTGATCTTTCATGTCTTTATTGAACACATTCATTCAACATTCAAAATGGCAATGGAAAAAGTAAGTGAACACTTAGAATTATTAACCAGTTGACCCCCCTTGGCAGCAATAACCTCAACCAGGCGCCTCCTGTAGCTGTAGATCAGACCTGCACATCACTGAGGAGGAATTTTAGCCCATTCTTCTTGGCAGAACATCTTTAGCTTTGACATATTCTTTGGACGTCTCATGTGTACGTCCCTCTTCAAGTCAGTCCATAGCATCTCTACTGGGTTGAGGTCTGGGCTCAGACCTGTCCACTCCAAAAGGCAGATTTTGTTTTTATGAAGTCATTCTGTTGTGGACTTGCTCCAGTGTTTTGGGTTGTTGTCCTGTTGCATCGCCCACCTTCTACACAGTTTTAGCTGATGTACAGACAGTCTCACATTATCCTGAAGAACTGTCTGATATACTTGGGAATTCATCTTCCCCTCAGTGAGTCCAAGCTGGCCAGGCCCTGATGCCGTGAAGCAGACTCAAATCATGTTTCCTCCACCAGACTTTATGGTTGGGATGATGTTTTTATGATGATGCCGTGCCCTTTCTATGGCAGATGTAGTGCTGTGTGTTTTTTCCCAAATAGTTCAATCTTAGTTTCATCAGTGCACAAAACATTTTACCAATACTGCTGTCGAGTGTTTCTTTTGCAAACTTCAGGTGTGCAGCAATGTTCTTTTTAGTAAGTAGAAGTTTCCTTCGATACCCTGCTTGTTCAGTGTTTTACGTATGGTAGACTCATGAACAGAGATTTTAGTCAATTCCAGTGATGCCTTCCAGTATTTTGCTGTTTTTCTGGGTTGTTTCTTTACCTCACTGATGACTCTTCGTTGAGCTCTTGGTATCAGTTTGGGCGAAAACCATGAAATTCCAAAAGGTTCAAATACTTTTTCTCGCCACTGTGGATCTTATCTGTAGCAGTGGAGTAGTTTACACACTAAAATACAAATGTGGCTTCATGCATGTGAGGAAAAACTAAAAAGACAATTAAAATTCTGGATTTTTGGAAGGAAAGTAATCTGGATATAAAGATTTTAGATTTATAAACTGATAAAAACACATTATTGCCAAATAGACAAGTTTTTCTAATGTCTGCAGGCGTCAGGAATCCTCTCCTCTTCCTCCTCATCATCATCCCTCTTCAGTGTACAAGCTTCACTCAGTGTGTACAGCAAATGTCAAAGGTCAGTGTGAATGTATTAGCACTGAGTTTGTGTGGGTTTGTAGTAACTGAACAGCCTCAGGAGTGAAGCGGTCGCTGCCAAACAAGTTTTCCTGCCAGGAAGTGGGAGGAGGTGGTGGTGGTGCCAAGAGTTTCAGTCATCATCATCATGTCTACGAGACGAGAGGTTACAACACTCACTGAGTGTGTTTACATGTAAATTTTTTCCTCAATTGGATTGAAATCGATCGGATCGAAGAGCTGTTTACATGGCACCAATTAAAGCGATCCATGTTCCATTCGCACTGGCCCAGAGCAATTATACTTCTCCAACTGCGTACTGTGTGGCCACGCAGTCGGAACGACGCAGCCGTGAACTCTTTCAGAGTTTTCTGTCGGCTGGTGGGTGTCGTAAAGCAATTCAGCACCAGAACAGTAGGGGGCGATATGTTTCTTTCCGCTAGGCACCGTCATGCTGTTGACTTCTTCATGGGCACTCATGCATGTCACACAACCCCCATTTTTGGTACAAATGTCCAGTAACAAGACATGTAGTCCAGCGATTTGATTGCATGTTTACATGAGTATATTTTCCTGTTCAATTGGATTATCAAAAGGTGTTCACCACATCTCTCAGTCCGATTCAAAGTCCAGTCCGATCGAACTGAATCTGATGGGATGGCGTGGATACATGAGGTATTTTGAATGTGATTTGGCCTTTAATCGGATTAAAGCGGTGCATGTAAACATACTCAATGATCCTTCTGGGAAAACTAGATGCTACTTCAAAGAAGTGTCATGAGATGTGGTTAACAGTGTGCTAACTCCAGCACAAGCAAAGGGCTCAAGTTTGATGCTGAACCTGCAACATTTATGCAGAACTGGTGTCAAAGCAGATGCACAAATAACATCTTTAAAGCTTGGCTGAAGTTAATAACACTGATCATCTTCTCTTGAAGTTCATCTGGAAATTACACTGACACATATAAACTGACCTAAACAGTGTTTAAGACCAAACAAACACCTCCATCCCTGACTGCAACAGAAAATGTTAAGAAATTATACAAGAAACAAGACAAAAGGCCAAAGTCTCCAGATGACACAGATCCAAGTCTGGGTTCGGTATTTATGAGATCAGATTCAACCTGTAGGACTGAAAAAAAAAAAATCTGCTGCCAGAGTCGGAGCTGTTTAATCAGCACAAGAAGGACTTTCACAATACAACACAGGTGGTTTTAATGTCACTGATGATCTCCATGTCCATCAATAATCTGATGTGAGCCAGAATATGATGATATTCTGAATAAGGCGACATAAGTTGTGTCCTCCTGTGTTTACTGACACCTATAGCTGTAAGAAGAACCATCTGGAAAATCAAATGTCACTTTCAACATAAAATGTACAGTAACATTATGGACTCAGTTTGCGGCTCAGATTGTAATATCGATGTGTCGTTATGTTTTAATAACACTATGATATTGTTCATGTAAACAGGAATATGAAGAATGTTGAATATGAAGAAACTAATGGAAACACTAGAATACACAGACTGATTTATATTCAGAGTATTGTTGAACATGGAGACATCGTCTTATAGAGGCAGAAACAAAAAATAAACTTGATTTGAATCAAACTGAATCACAAATTGACACAGATTTATTTCAAATTCCAATGGCTTTATTTTATGTATATAGATTTGTATATATTTATATATATTTATATATTATGTATATTATATACTTATGTCACAACTTTTACTCAGTTGCTTGATTATCATCTTTTGTTCAGTTCAAACGACATGACACTAAGACCAAAGGCATTCCACATGATCATATCTTACAAAAGAGTAAAGAAAACAACACGCGTGCGTGAAAGTCTGCGTCATTAACACGCACACGTACATACATCAATGTTCAGGTATTGTGGTTCTGTTTCTGTAGAAAGAACTGAAAAATAAAAGGTGGAAACAGACGGAGACGAGAAGACGAAGTGAGAGTGAGAGGGAGAGAAGTGGACGAGTCTGTTGCATAGATCGAAGCAAACAGGAGCAGGATGCTCAATGGAGACGGATGGCGAGGAGGTGACGAGGGACAGAGGTGACACACACACTGAGGAAACACACCCACACACACACACACACACACACACACAGGGGAAGCACAGGAAGTTTGATTTCTGCTCACAAACACATCAGACGCCTGAAGACGTCAACATGTGTTGAATTTTCTTCTTAAACACAAAGTGAACTGAGGTTGTTGTGAGTGGTTTTACAGATATTTTGACCTGATGGTGGCGCTGTAATGAAAGCCAGTGGATCATTCTAATCCAATAAATGCTGACACATTTGACATGAACAGATGGTGGCGCTGCAGGAAAACTTTCATCAAACAGACAAAAAGCCACAGACGAAAGTTAAAGATAGTTCATCTCCTGCCAGACAACACGAGGCGCCATGTTGGTTTAATTTCCCCCCAAAATTTTTAAGTTAAGTTTAAGTTTTAATCTCCCAAACTATTTGTAAATGTAACTAAAGAATAATGCATTAAATAATAGATGTGAATAATCTGAATGAACTAAATTGATTAAAAAGCGATTTCAGTATAAAAGAGGATATTTTTGACTGGGTTGTATAACAGGCAGGACATTACATTCATGTAATAAAGAGTTCAGATCTTCACTGGTGTTGACAGTCAATTAAATCATGCGAAGTTTAAACTGATCATTTACGATTTATGATCATTTATGATGAACGAGAAAAAGTTGCTTTGGAGTAATCTTAAAATGTATTTTCTGGTAATTTACGGCCAAAAATGATGCACTGGTCAAAAAACAGTGATGATAAATGAGGCAGCTGTAGCTGTTTTAACATTGAGCTCTGGACAAGATTTATCTCCGATATTAACGTAGACATTTACAGGTGAAAGACATAAACAAGCTCCATCATCTTGACATTTGTTGCTGACCAGTAGAGGGCAGCAGGTCGATAATAGATTGATGGACATGATCGACGAGATACATCCTACCTGAACCACCTGCTGAATGAAACTGTCAGTGTCTCCCTCGTCCTCTCACTGCACAGGATGATGATGATGATGATGAGGAGGAGGATGAGTTCAGGGGACGTCTGTAAATCTGAATGTTTGTGCGACGTGATGAGAGGATGATGGAAACAAAAATCTTTCATCAGGTCGTCCATCAGACGTCACACAGATTTAATTTCCTCAGTGTGTTTCACCTCACTGTGCAAATACATGTGTGTGTGTGTGTTATGTTGCGTGAAGTGTGTGTGTAAAGGGGGCATGGCATGTGTTGGAGATGTTTTTGGAAAACAAGTCAACATTTGTGATGTTTCATTCCATCATACTAAAACATGCAGAACACAGAACATTGAACACATATACTGAACAGTTAGTTTTTATCCAAATGCAGTTACTTGTTTGTTTCTTTTTTTTTTGTTCTTTTTCTTATTTTTAGTTTTTATCGTACTTTTCGTACAGAGTGGCTGTAGGCTACACAGAAACACGACGGAACCAATCGCACCAGGTTGGACATATTGCTTTAAACCACCAAAGTTTTGTATATATGTCATGCATGCCACATAGATGATATTATGTTTATACAAAAATAACACCAACGCCTATTACTGTGTATCATAGTAATTACAGAAAACAAATCTTTTCAGTCTTTTTTGCAATGAAGTTCAACTGAGAAACCATGTGTATGCATCTATGAGTTTATATCTAATATATATAAACACATAAATGCATTATATAAATATATAGATATATATGTTGAGTGGTTATGATTTGAGTTTTCCAGCTGTGGTTTTCCAGTTCATCTGAACCTTTTTTTCTTGTTGTTTGTGAATTTCTGACGTGGATGCGAAGGTTGTCCGACAATTATCCTTTAATATCTGACTACAGGAAGCCGTTCTGAGAAAAGGCAGTGCTCTGAAGAGGAAGCAACAATGACCAGGACAAAGAAGCGACTTCTTTCTCGTATGATCCGAAAAAGGAACCATCGTTAAAAACTTAAAAAACCAGATGAAGTCTTTCCTTTTCTTTTCTTTGTTAAGTTTCGCTGCTGAGTCTCGTCCTGCCTTGTCCTTTGACTGTGTCTTTTTTTTCTATTGTTTTTTTTTTTTTTTTTTAATTTGAATTAATTTGTGACGTGGCTGAAAACCAGAAGCACAAACAGATCTGGAGTGTCTCTGGAGCTGAGCTGTGCACCTTGAACAGGAGACGTGAGGGCAACCAGTCCAACCAGTCCAGCAGACAGACGACCACCACAGCGGCCACACCGAGAGCAGAGGGACGTATCGTAAAGAGAGGGAAGGGGCGTGGTTAGGGCGAGGAGCGGGGAGGGTCACATGACTGCAAACTGTCAACAAACTTGTGCAGAAGAAGAAGAAGATAAAAGAGATAAAACGACTTTGGCAGAAGTGTTAAAGCTTTGCTGGGTGATGATTGGCTGATTGCCCCCGGTCCCATTTCCTGTCAGCAGCACAGAAGGTTCACATCGTCCACGTACATGACAATATTTACATGGTACTGAGTGTAGGAGCCCAACTGAAGAATAAGAGTAGAAAAAAAAGAAGAAAAAACAGAGAAAAAACAAATAAACAAACGCATCATTGTTTTTCGTTTTTTGGGAAAATACAGCAGGAAGAGGAAGTGATATCATGAGCGCTTTAACAGTCATGTTCTTTTCCCCGCAACTAAACTACTTCTAGTCGAGTAAAAGTGGAGATGACGTCTACAGCTGCAAGCTCCGCCTCCTTCAAATGTAGGAATTAAAAAATAAATAAATAAATGTAGACAGAAGCTGAAAGATGTGGCGTCCTTTCTTCTTTGGTCTGAATTACGACGATACAACTTCAAATAAACAACTCTCAGAATCGAGATCAGAACTGGGGCCTGGCAAGTGTGTTACGATCCTCTGAAACACCAGTCGACGTTTTTAACACCGTGACCAAGAATATATGACATTAAAACCGGAGGGAACGTCACTTCCTGTTGTCATTGATGGCACAACAAGAAAAGAACTGGGAAAAATCCTGAGCAACAGAAACGTCGTCAGTTTTGGGCTCCAGGACACACCCATTTTAAGGAGGCGGAGCCTAAAGCACGACACAGCTTTAATCTTCATTTAAGTTGTTAGTAGTTGGAAAACAATAATTCGCTCGTTTAAAGAAAATACAGCTGCAGCTTTGTCATAAGCCCCTCTTCCTTCAAAGATCTATAAGTTGAGAAATGTGGCATCTTTTTCTTCTTTGGTCTGAATTAAGATGATACGACCTCAAATTAACAACTTATTGCCGTTGTTTTTTAACACAGTTCGACTGCAGGGTCAAAGATTATCGGCCAACATCAACAATGCCAACGACCAGGGTGATTTAAAAGAAGAGTGGAACTTTTCTAAACTTGACAAAGACAATAAGTCTTTTAAGTGACAACAACTTTCTCCGTTTTGATTGGAGGTGAGGTTGCGAACATTTAAAGGAGGCGGAGCCTGAATCGTGATGCAGCTTTAATCTTTGTTAAAGTTGTTAGAGGTTGGAAAACAGCATCAATCCACTCATTTAAAGAAGTTAGTTGTAGTAGATTAAAGAAACAAAAACAAAAAAACAAAAAAAAAAAAACAAAAACAAAGAAACCCAGAGGTTGCATAAATAATTATACACTCCCATTTAATGTTTGATACAGTTAGCTGTATTCACGTTGCATCTGCTGAACTCTAATGGAGTTGGATAACTGCGAGATCACATAGCGTGTAATGTAGTGTGACAACATCTTCGATAAAGTGGATATACTCATGATGATAAAAGGGGGCTGATGAGACTAAAGATTGTTGAGATTCGAATTGAACGGCGGCCAAACAGGAAGTAAACAAGTCACTGCAGGTTTCTGAGCCCTAACATCAGGTGACCAAGACGACACACGTGGCATAAATATTCAGAGAGCTGTAAAAAGACAGAGTCCACGGTAGATTCATCTCATTCATGTACGGTACTGTCACCAAACTCTTCAGCCTATACATATATATTCATATATCTCCAAAATATTAAAAAGTACTTAATATAAAAATACAGAAGAATTGTAAAAAATGAGCAAAACATTGAATTTTATATGAAAACCATGCAAGAAAGATTCCCCATTTAGTTAAATAGTAACTCTAAGATTCAGGAAAGCAAGGGAATGAAAGGGAAGTGGTCGGATGAGAGAAGCGCAGGCGAACTGCCACCCACTCGCTCTTCATGTAAACATTGTAGAGGTCCTTTAAACTTGGTTCGGCAGTGACGACTGAAGATTTTCTCCTTGCTTTTTTGGTCATGTTTGGAGTAAAGGGCCCGGGAGGGTGTGGGGGTGGAGGTGAGGGATAGGGTGAGAAAGTCCAAAGGAAACCTCGATAACAATGAGATAAAAAACAATACAGACAACCTATAAAATATGGCTCTGAGTTACATAGAAAAAGCTCATCAGATCAGAGGGGAGGAAGAACTGAGTCATGACAAAAAGTTGGAAATATGGCAGTAGTAGCACATTACTTTATAACGTGTCCTAGTTCCTATATCACTTGATGGCTGCTAGTCAGACTAAGAGGGGATTAGAAGCAGCGTTGCTTCTGATTGGAGGATGATGCCTTCTTCTTTTAAGACAGTAATCTGTGGACAACGACGGCGGCGACGGGAAGTAAAGGAGCGAGCGGCACACACGGTGGATTTAACTCCACGGGCTGAAACATCATCAACGTCAGCGCGGACGCCACACTGACGTTTGCTAATCGAACACAACAGAGCGGAGCGGGATGAAGATGACGATGGTGATGGTGATAGAACAAACGCCTCCTCTGCTGCCGGCTGAGTGGACGTCACTGACACAGGATTTGTACAAATCTGAACACAAACAGGGAGGAAACATCAGAAGCAGCTATAAGATTTGTCTTAAACACAGACGGACGGTCCAGACTCACGTCTGTTCAGACGTACGTTAACTTCCTGTCTGTCGAACTCAACTTGACCTTCATTTTTACAACAGAACTTTGACAGAAACGCATGAGCGGTGCAAACCTTTGCAGCTCAAAGTTTGAAAAAAGTAGGAAAAGAAGTGAAACTCGAGGATAAAAACGCGAAAGTTGTTTGTTTGGTTTTGAAACTGAAGACTGGCGTTGAGCTGCAGCGTCTGCATCAACATCAACCAACATCAACATAACGGGTGAAAGTAGTTTCCCAAGACGCTTATATCGAGGTGGTTTAGCATGTGATCGCTGCAGATGAGTCAGACTGGGTCGCGTTTTGCTCTTAGCAGATCTCATCATTCAAATTTTAAGAGGTGTGAGGACGAAAAGACATGAATGGATACGTGGGAGCTGTAAACTGAAGCCCAAGTAAAAAAAAATTGAAAAAGAAGTGAAAATCGATAAAAACACACAAGTTGTTTCTTGGTTTCAGAAGCGAGGTTGAGCTGCAGCGTCTGCATCAAACGTCAACAACCTCTGGTCAGTTTGAGCTGAAATTAGACCCTCGTTTATGTCATCATGGTTTAGCATCTGATCTGCAGACGAGTGGGGCCGGCGACGTTTTTCTCTTAGATTAATGTCAGAAAACAGATCAATCTCAACGTGTGGCAGTGGCGTTCAGACATGATTTGATGCCTTGTGTCTGTGTGACCTGCAGAGATCCACAGGAGGCGGCGTAGTGGGGCAGTAGTTAGCGTCGGTCGTCGCTTCACAGTGTCATGGTCGCAGGTTTCTGATTGGATGCCAAACTGGAAACGAGAGAAAACTAGTGTTTGAGCTTCACTGTCGACTGTTTCTGAGGTTGAGTTCAGTTGGGTTAAACAGACAGGAAGTTGACAAGCTGCGAACAGACGCTGCTGCAGACCGACGCACACACGGTCGTTGAAACAGAATCCCAAAATATTCATTCCTACATTTTCATGCGACTCAACACGAACGAAACAAAACATGCATCCTAATAGTGGCTTGGGGGAGAGTGGGAGGGGGCGATCCACACCGCTGTTTCCTGTCAACACTGTGGGCATCTCAGCGAGATGAGGTCAGCGAGCCGTCGCTGGACACCGCTAACGTTCGATATTTTCGGGTCGTAAACATTTGGTGTTTCCACAACCAACATGCAAACACAGCGGCTACAAAAACAAAGAAAAAAAGAAAAAGCAACACATACAGACACGATAAAGGGAAGAACATCTTTTTAAACAAGTTGAACCTTGAAGACTGTAGTGTCACACTCACAAGACATTCTCAGGAGTTTGAATTGTTAACATTCGTAAGAGGTTTTTAAAAACAAACAAATGTTTAACATCTAAAATAAAAATAAAAAACAATACAAGAAAACAAAAATAAACCAAAAAGAGGTTACATTTTTGCATTTTTGCCTAAAAATCTTCTGATCACCAAACCTGGCTAGCTGTGTAGAAGAGCGGAAGCGTATGTACATGAAATAAATCGCTGCACTCTCTGAAAAGTTTGTTGTTTTTTTTTTTGAGAGTGTGAAGCACAGAACACGACATGCTGCTGCGAGTCCCGCCAAAGATCGAACCCAACATCATTTCAAAAGCTTTTTTTCTTCAAAAAGGATCATCAAGTAAAAAACATACATGAATGGACAAACGGACAGGCATTCTTCCAACTGTGGACGCTCGGGGTTTCCACCCTCTGCTGACTGGTGTGTGTGGTGGCGATGGCGGTGGTGGACGCCACAGTCAGTATGAAACACACAATGTGGTGGGAAATGACTGCGGATGGTGGAGGTGATGAAGCGAGGGGGGAGGGGGATGAGAAGAGCGATGACTTCCCTCCTCAGCAACAGTTCAGTTGGTGGGATGATGGTGAAGAGGAGGAGGAGGAGGAGGAGCTCAGATGGATGATTCTCGGCTGTGGGGGAGGGCGCTCGGCGGCTCTCCTCCTCCCCTCGCCCCGGATGAGGAGGCGCTGGGGGGGAGGGGGTCGAGCTCGATCTCGTCTCCGGTCTCCTCGATGGGGGCGATGCGAGCCTCCTCCTCTGACAGGGGCACGAACTCAGGATGGGCCATGAAGCTGTGGATGGAGCTACGGGACTCTGGGCTCTCCAGCCCCGCGTACAGGGAGCTACGGAACGCGTTCACCACCTTAATCTGGAAAAAACAAAGAAACAAAAACCAAGGAAACATCAGACAGAGTTATGAAACAAAACAAGCAGCAGGGGCTGATGGGATACATGGTGGGTCTGAATGTAGGTGGGAACAAGTCACACAGCTGCACAAGGTCACACAAAATAATCACAACACATCAACACAAATGGTCAAAAAACTACTACAACAAAAAATCTACTAAGAGGTGGCTGAATGTGGCTGCACACACACACACACACACGCACGCATGCACACACACATAGAAATTGGAAAGAAATAATAGGCTCCATTATATCTCATCTTATATTTCCAATAGCCTCTTCAGAGTGATTCAAGACCAGTCCTGCATCACTCTGTCGGAGCTTATTCCACGGTAATGACGGCCTCGCAGAACATTATCTCTTACTTATCAGGCAGAATGCAGACACTTTCTACATTTTATGTTAGACTGAAAACTTCCCTCAATGATAAAACTTAGTGATTGTTCAGGGTCCTGGACCTTCCTTTAGTTAAGCTGCTATAGGATCAGTGCAGTGGAAACTTTCTGCAGGGATCTCTGACTCTGGAGCAGCAGCATCCACATCCTACACTGTAACAGGAAAAGGGCCGAATCCAACCTGTTGACACGAAGCTGTAAACACACTATTGTTTCAGATGTTTCCCTTTAACTCAAAGTGAGAAAATCACTCCCTGTAAAAGGGACATGGATGGGACCTTTTCTATGTTTAATCTCGAATAAAAATTAAAATGTCTTTAAGTATTAAAAACACCAGATTAATCTTAAGCTGAAACACTTCCTGCCCTTTTTTCAAACGAGGATCCATCTTTTTGGAATTTGCTCCAAAATGTAATTGACTTCTCTGCACATCCACACTCACACAATAAACACACTGTTGCACTGTGTATTTACAGCAGCGTCAGATTCAGAACCACAGCTTCTGCTGCAGCTGATCACACTGATTTATACGCACCAGCAAACACTCTTCATTATAATTAATAACCCTGCAGTTCAAAGCTCTCTATTACGGGACCACAGGAGAGCTGCAGCTTAGAGCAAACATGCAACTGTCTCGCACACACAAACGCACGCACACACACACACACGCGCACACACACACACACACACACACACACACATACACACAAGTTGAAAAGCTCTTGGCTGTTAAACCATGAGAGACTTGCTGAGCCTGACAGATTTAACCCTGCTCAGGATTAACCCATGAAATTATCTTGGTACCCAGGCTGTCGTCTCTGAGACGAGAAAGAGGGAAAAAAAAAGAAAAAAAGAAGAAAAAACAACAAAGAAAATAGGGCAGGGATTTTTTTTTTTTATCCTCAACATTCACAGCTTGATTCTCGTGTGTGTGTGTGTGTGTGTGTGTGTGTGTGTGTGTGTGTGTAAACAGTGGTGATCTATCATGGCAGCAAGTCACATCAGGGTTAAATAGATGCACATTTCCAAGAGTTTAAATCTCCATGACATGCAGGAGAAGCAGCTGAGAGGGAGGGTAGCCATGATACGAGTGGAGGAAATGAAGACAGAAAGAGATTAAAGATGCTGCAGAGTGAAGGTGAAGAAGGAGACAGAGTAAGAGATGGAAACCGATCACAGATCAGGCATCAGCACGTCTTTTAGTTAATTAATTCATCAAATTAACAAGATGTTGCTTGTTTCTGTTGTACAACTGTTTCAGAGGGTTTCCACATTAAAAGTTTCCACAGGAGCTTTTATTATGATATTTTTTTGTAAATGAGGACGTGCGGAGGCCCGTGGGTGAGTCATGCAGCATTCAAACACAAGAAGTAGAGCCAGAGTCCAGCCAGGTGGAGCAAGGTGGTGGTGGTGTTAGCTGGCCTCCGGTCACCGACTCACTGCCTTCAGCGGAGGAGGAAGCAGCAGCAGCGGCGGCGATAAGGGGCGGGGCCCCGGCCGAGTTGGTGAGAGAGGAGGAGGAGCTAAGCCCTACGTGGGTGGGGCTAGAGAGAGTTTTGGCGGCAGTGGCATCATTGTGCTGGCTGACGACGGACGGCTGGCGGCGCAGGGCACCTGGCACCGCCGCCTGGCCCGTCTGGAAGGTATAGACCACATCCATCTGAAGGAAGGACAGCACCAACCAGAGTTAGAGAGCAAGGAGACAGGACAAAGGAGGGGAAACAAGGAGGAAGGAAAGAAGGACAGACTGGTGGAGACGTTAGAAAAGAGTTTAAAGTTTGTGTTCAAGGTTTGGAAGTTATCATGTGATTGTGATCATAATAAAGAGAAAAGAAGCAGTCGTGCAGGAGGAGCTGAGATCTGTGGTGAAAACATGTTAGTACGACGACATCACCTCAAGTTTCAGTCTTTGCAAGACTTTGCAGCAAAAACCTTTAATCTGTCCTAATTACATTTGTTTTACCTGCAACATAATTAAACAAATGCAATACACATTTATCTGTAGCTAAGCTAGCATGAACGCTAACCACTAATTCTAGCTAACCTTGGCTTGGCTAACCTTGAGAAAGCATCATTGTTCAGGTGCCTCCAATTTTGTTTTTATTGTTCATCTGCAGCTTTTGCACTCAAACCAGATGTTCATACAATATTCAAACACTCATATTAATAGATTCAAACCTTATCTTTTTTAATTTTAACATAATTTTAACAGAATCAAACACTTTGACAAGATACTCAGCATAGGATTTTTGTTTTGCATTTTTTTACATTTTGCACATTTTCTTTTCTTTTTTTTTTTTTAAACATCTTAAAACCTAAACAGTGTCAATCTGTTCTGCAGCTGAAAGAATAAAAATATCGTAAAGCTGACAGAGTGGGTGGAAACGAGCGACGAACGCGAGACAGAAACAAAAACAAGAAGAAGAGGACGATCGACGAAGGATGAAGAAGAAGATGAAGAGGAGGAGGAGAGTTAAAGACAAACTCTACTTGAATAAAACGATAAAAGAAGAAACAGGACAATGAACGAGGAGCTTTTGAATCAGGCTGAAAGCTCTTTGAGAGAAAGTGTGTCACTTGGAACGACTGATAAAGTTTTGTACCAATTATTCCCCCACTGTGTTTGACTGGCGAGGCATTGAGCGGCACGACGCTGCCCGCCAGGATTAGAGAGGAGGAGGACAGGAAGAGGAGCATGAACAGATAAGAACCTAATTAGCTTGCAGCCTTTCGTCGCTTCCCTCTCCTCCCCCCTCCATCCTCCCATCCTCCCATCCCAGGAGGACGACACACTGATATTACCGATACAACAGGCATGAAGAGAAAAGACACAGAGTTTGGTTTCACTTCCTCTTCGTCGTGACAAAGCACGGCTCAGTAAACAGCTAAAACTTCGCTCCTCAAGGTCAAGATGTTGGAGAAACGTGTTTCTGTAAAGATGCTGTTCTTCTCAAGAGGACGAAGCAGAATGAGATACAAGTTATTATTAATTCAGACTGTTTCCCCTCCAGCCACAATAAGAAGAAGTTCTTCCTGCTGAGAAGGAAACGTTTGACCTCTGTGACCCTGAGCGAGTGGGAGCCGAGCGTCGGCTGCTGTTACCGTAGGTGGGTGTTAGCATCAAGGCTAATGATGCCTACAGGGACTGAACAGGACTGTGAGTGTTGATGGCTCCTGTAGGAGGAGGGTCACATATAACACGTCTATTATCTCTGTCAGAGTCATCGTTAAAGCGTCGATATGACGAGTGGCTGGTTTGTGAGAGACGACCTGTGACCTGTGATTAATATTCAGGACAGAAAACTACAAATAAATCATGAAAACTCAGATTATAGGAGAAAAAAAATCAATCAGAGAAATAACTGGTGTTTGATGCTGTAGATCTGTGTTTTTCAGTTGGTTTTCAGTTAAGATATTTTACAAAGAAGAAGCTTTGCACTTAAATATCGAATGGTTTGAAATCTGTGTTGCAAATATAAATTAAAGTTAAATATAAACTAAACACATTCAACTGTACAAAACCACATGTTTGTATAAAATATGAAAAGGAAAGGGGCACCGCTGTTTTTATTTTGTTGTAGGTCGACCAGTGTCGTCAAACTGGCCACTATTTAAAGCTCTGTGGTGCCGAGATATGCGAGTGATGAGAGCGCCATAGACGTGTTTGTCGGTAAAACAACTGCAGAATCAGTAGCGAGTAGATAATAAACCTCCTGTTCCTGTGAATCCTGCTTCTCCAGAAAACAATTCACACACTAACAAAGGAATCAGAGGATTCAAAATATCAATATCAATATCAAAATATGAATGTCTTGAAGAAAAACTTGACAAGATTAATCTCTTTCTTGTTGCAGCTCATCGAGACTCTAAGTCTGAATCTAAACTCAATTAAAGACGTGTACGTCATCTGTGCTGCATTTCTACCTACATTTATATACTGTACAAACCTTGTTTGAATATAATTATATGTGTCAGAGCTTTGCAGATTGAAACTGTACACTGAAACAAACGCTCATTGATGAAAATATCCAATAAATTTTCTGTCCCATGTCGGTTCCTGTCCCTAATTTCAGTCTTGTAATAAAGTGGCTCTTTGCTGCAGCCGAGCGTGAAATTAACTGGGCAACAGCTGCAGAGAGTTTGTGTCACAGAGGAAATTTTGATATTTAAATATCAAAAAATTCAAATCAGAACAGTTCAGAAAAATGACTCTACAGTAACGTTGTGACATATGCTCAGAAATATTTGTTGTGGCCGATGTGTCCTCGCTTTGTCTTCTCTGTTGTGTCTCTGTTGTGTGAGTTTTTACATAATTCATCTCAGCGGACATTTGACGAACAGAAGGAGCTGATTTAGATTCAACTAATCAAATAAACATCGTCACAGGAAAACAAACAAAGAAAAAATATGTCAGACTTGTGTGTTGTATCCAGAGTCGACATTTGAGTCGTGTGATTCCACAAAAACCTTAAAAGAAAAAGTAAAGTTAAAAATGGCGGCATCCTGTGGCTGCGGCGTCGTACCTGAGTCTGGATGCGGTTCAAACCTCTGAACCACAGGATCTGTCCTCGCCTCAGCTCCATCTCAGCGTGGTCGATCTCGTCGGCGCCCTCCGTCAGATCCTCGTCTGGGATCTCCTCCTTTGTGATGCCGTGACCTGCCTCCTTCAGGAACTTCAGGTGGTGGGTTGGGATCGCTGAGATCAGCTGCGGACAATAGCAAACAAAAGTTAACTTTGTTAAAGGTGCACTATGTAAGTCTGGTTGCTTTTTCTCTACAAAGCTCCTCCTACAGTTTTAGAGTAGGGCTGAGTTCAAGATGCACGATATGTAGCCAAACGTTTAATTCAACAAAGGTGCTAAATGACTGGCGTCATACAACAGGTCTACTTCTACTTGAACACGACAACCAAGTTGGACAAAACCACCTTGAAAGCCTGTTGCCTCTGAACTCTTCACAAATCCAACATCACTGGGTCATAGACACTGATCTCACGAGTGTTTTTCACCGAGACAGTGGAGACAGCAGAGACCCTTCATTCACCCTGTAAAGGCTGAATTATGCTTCTTGTGAACTGAGTGGCCGCGTAGTTGTATCAACGCTGCCGTGAACTCTTTCATAGTTCTACGTCGGCTGGTGGATGTCACAAAGCAATGGTGAGACGAGAACAGAAGAGGAGATGGGTGGCGGTGTTAAGTGAGATTCTGGAAATTAGGTAATTCTAGCGGACCAATCACAGCCTTGCGGTGGTTAACAAATTGGGGAGTTGCACGTCAGCCCACAGAGAGGGGGTCGGACGGGCTACGCAACGACGCAGTGGGCTCTGCATGTCTGCATATCTACGGTTCTTGCACAGTGCAGCTTTAAATTAAAATGAATGGTGTCAGATCTGTGATTATCGACGACAACAACAAACCTCAGTTGCAGGGTTTCACCGTTACAACAATGCCAGACTTCCAATCACAGAAACATGAGATCTGCTACAGAATATTTACATTTTTTTTCAGATGGGGGGCAAATTTGCTTTTAATGATAGACAGTGAAGAGACAGGAAACAGGGTGGAGAGTGGGGGAAAGATACGCAGGAGAATTAACTTCAATTGGGATTCGAGCCAGCAAAAACTGGACAGCATAAACACCAACATGGTGGACCATAATCACACAGCTCTACAGTACAAGCGCTTACATTATTTTTTCCGTTTGTAGTTTCATTATAAAAGCAGCGGAGTCACGGAAACAACTTGCCACCTTGCTGCAGCTTCATGTAGTTGTTTCCATCTCCTTATCGTTCTGTTTCAGACAAAAGGTTGTTTTACTGCTAATATAAGTCGCAGACCCCTGATCATTCTGTCAGTGTCAGTGTCTGCCCTCAACCTGAACTCACCTAGCCTCAACTTTTCATCTGTCTGACAACGTGGTGTGTTTCTGCAGCTTCTGCGTGTTTCCTCAGAGGGACGAACACGCTGAATTTGTTTTCCCTCGACACTCGTAAACATGCATCGCGCTGCTTTCATGTGCTCATCACCATGGTGATGGTTGTGATGGCAACACTGCTGCAGCTCAAAGTGCGAAGTGTCACAAACCTCACATTTCCACCTCACTATTTCCGCAGAGGTTTCATGTGTGGTCCTGAGGAGACGAAAAAGAACCTGCAGGTACTAGTTCTGGTCTCACCTGTCCCCACAGCAGCTCTCCCACACCGATGAACACACACCACAGCCACTGGTCGATAGTCAGAGCGGCGCAGGAGAACGGTTTCCCTCCGAACTGAACGATGATGATCTGAGAACAAGAGGAAAGATGAAATGTTTGTTTCCATTAAAACTGTTAAAACTGAACCAAACTGTTCTTTAATCTTGTCAGAAGGAAACTACTGAACTTTTTTCTTTAAATTAAACTTCAATTGTCCTGGTGTGAGCAGAGTTCAATAAAAACTCTGGTTTTCTATTTTTTTTCCAGAAACATTTTGTGAACCCAGATGAAATATTTTAATATTGTCACTGTTCAGAATCAGCATCTTAATTATGAAATAGAAAAACAAATATATATATATATTAAATCAAGAAGCTTAAAAAACAACAACCTAATGTTCAGGGCACTTCACAAATTGCAGCAGATGTTCTTCCTGAATGTGAACGCCGGCATAAAAACTGTTGTTAAGCTTGTTTGTTGTGGTTTTTAATGTTCTGAAACATCTGTCTGAGGCAGTGTGTCTACGACTGTTTACATTTAGCACTTATTTATTCCAGTTGGAGTAAAAACTACAGTCAAGGAAACAACTGACCCCTTTTTTTCTTTAAATTAAACTTTCTAAAATTAATCTCTTTCTTGAGCTTGACAACAATAAAACTAACTTTAATCTGTTGAATCTGTCTGTTTATTTTTTCTTGAAAACTTGCATCCTCTTTGTTCTAACTAGCTTTTTATGACAGGTATTGTTTCTGTGTTTATTCCTGAAGTTAACTTGCTACCACACAGCCTCATTTTGACAAGCTTGTAAACATCCCCAGAATAAAAAGTTGACTTTATTTTGCTTATTATTTGGTGTTAAAATCTAAGCCCTATCTAATCTAAGATATAACTTTGTGTGAAAAACACAAGGCTAAAATAAATATCTAAGGCCAAAAGGTCAGTTTGGCTGTGAACGACAACTGAAGACTGAGAATAATTACAATAGAAATTAGAACAATTCCTCAGAGAAGCAGCTTCATGGATTTTTAATGGCTCAGACTGAAGGTACAATTTAATTATAAGTTATAAAAGAATAAAAGAAGGACAAGAGATGACAATGATGATATTTACCTGCAAGGCAAAAGTCCCGAGTACAACGCTGCAGAAGATGGGGTTCCTGTAGATGCCCTCGAACACGTTCCTCTCTCCATGGATTTTCCTAGCGTTGATTTCGTTGAAGAGCTGCATCATGACGAACACGTTGAACACGATGGTGTAGTGCTCGGACGGCGGTGAATGCAGAGGAGTGTTACGGCCACTGTCAATGTCGAAGAATGTCTCGCCTGACCAGAAAATACACAAAATCAGACAAAAGCCTCTTATATATATATATATATATATATATATGAGTGGTCTCAGTTCGGTGCTATGAATCGGACAATACACAATACACAATATTTATTTTATCATCTTCTGATGATGCGTTCTGTGCTAAAAGCTCAGTGGATCGACTACTTCGCCTTGGGCTGCATTGTCGAGCACAAATCCACTAAGCTGTGCCTCCCACATTCAATAGCCATGTTTCCACCAAGTAAGTCATGGTAACGAATAGGGGCCGGGAACTTTCCAGGAACGTCGACTCACTCTGTCCCAGCATCCGTGTCTCCACCAGGGTAAAGACCCCGATCACTGACAGGACGAGGGACGGGACGACTTTACCGACTTCACACCCCTTCAAGTGGACCCACTGGGGTCGAAAAAAAACATTACAGTGAATGAAGAGATAAAATTATTTTCTGATCCACTTTGACTTCTACCCTGAATCGTACATATCCTGCATCTTAATTTAAATGATAACTATTAGTGTGAGTCATGGCTGTGTTTGTGGTGTAACAGTTGATTTATCTGCTTCTGAAAATACGTAACTAGTTAGACTAAGAACAAAATAGTCACGTAGGTGACGTCAAGTCACAAACTTTTCACTGAGTTTCTTTCCCCCTCTCTTCCCGGCTGAAGAGAGAACGTGGAGCTTTCCTAGGTTAGCATAGCTAGCTGTTAAGCTAACGTTAGCTGTCAGAGTTTGACGCTGACAGCAAGACGAGTGTTGTAGTCCGCTACATAGTCTCACACAAGACCTAAAGTAACGTTTGCTTCCTGTCACAAAACAGTGCTCTCTCCATGTCAGAAATTATCTTTAAAATTCACAAACATCATATGTGTAAATCATGACACATTTCAAACGGGACCAGAAAATCATTTTTATCTTTCCATTGACTCTCGTTCATAATTTTTATCAGCACAGGACCCATGGACCAGAAGTAAATGGGTGTGACTTGGGCTCCCATAAACTACACACTGCAGACCTGTGTGTGTGCACATGTGTGTGTGTGTGTGTGAGAGAGAGAGAGAGAGGGAGCAAGAAAACAGAACAGTCCGTTTGTTTTTAACATTGTGTTTAGTGTTGGAAAAACCAGTGTTGATTCTGTGGAGGCGCCACACATTGATCAGTATATGTGAAACCCTGTGATCATTTTGAGTTGAAACAAATGTTGGTAATTTCAATAAACTACAAGTCTAAAAAAGGCATGGAAATGCCTTTTTTGTTTCAAAAAAATATAGAACCGTGATACTATAAATATCAAACTGAACCGTGAATTTTTTTGTATTGTTGCATCCCTTGTGTATATATATATATGTATATATATATATATATATATATATATATATATATATATATATATATATATACTTCAGAAAAAGACACAAATGATTAAATCAGAGTAAAATGAGTTGGAGGTCATTTAGATTGATCCCGGTCTATTCAGATCAACTCACCGGCAAAGAGCAGGGTGAAGATGATGACGAGCTGATACACAGCGTGGCCCAGGATGTTCTTCATCATGGTCCTGGAGATGAGCGGCTTGTTGCGGCCATATGGTTTCCGCAGCAGCAGCGACTCGGTCGGCGGCTCGGTGGCGAGAGCAAGAGACGCCAGTGTGTCCATGATGAGGTTGACCCACAACATCTGGACGGCTTTCAGAGGGGAATCCTGCAGGACAATGAAAGACAAATGACTCAACTTTGAGTCTCAAAACACCCAAACTACATCCCTTTCTTTTGTTGTCTCTGGACCAACTATAAAAACTTGAATCAGTCCTGCGTGCTCTAATGATCTGTGTGGACAGTTCAGAGTTGATCACTGAGCGTAAACACAGAGACCACAGACCTGCTGAGTCCCTGTTATATTTCAGGATTATGATGGTGTCGTGTTGCCATGGTCTCAGGCTGTGTCTTAACCTACTTTCTGTGTCAGTCCTGGCAGCTGAGGGCAGCTCAATTAATACACAGCCGCAAGTTACTACTTTTTGTTTGTCTGTGTAATTGTGTCAGAAGTTTGTCTTTATGATCAAAGACACCATCACCTCGACTCAGTCACTCAACAGCACAGAGATGTCTCTTCTACATATTCTTGTTTCTGTGCATATTTGACCACACAGATGTTTATAGTTGCAACAAAAACCCTTAAAACTTAAATTAAACAGTTAAAACACAAACTTCGGTTCAGATAAAATAGAAAATACTTTTAAACACATTCATGTGGACTTATTTTTTATCTTTAAATATGTAACAATAATGTAAACATAATAATAAATCATTTATTGTCTTAGTTTAGTTTGTTAGCACAAAACACGTAATCCAGCTGAGCCTGATGGGAAACTTATTTGGTCATAATTTCTAAAAACCAATACCCTCTTCAGTTAAAAGTATTTGTAAATAAATATATGTGTAAATGTGCTCTTTAAATGAATTATATTACATATCATTATTTTATTCATGTCTGTATAACCTAAAGACCAAAGCTGATCAATGAGCCACAGCAGAAGACTTAGACCTGATGATGGCGCTGCAGGAAAAGTTACAGGAAGAGTGACGTTAATACGATTCATCCCTGAGGCTGATACAAGCGCCTGGAGCCAGTTTCATAAGGAGGTTCACAGATTCAACCATTAAAAATGAAACTGATATTTCAATGTGACAAAATGAAATGTTTAAATCATCTCATGTGGGAAAATACGTTTTCTCTGCTGAAAAGAAAAGACTTCTGTCCTGATGTGAACTCCAGTTAAAGAAAACTGAGAATTTCCCACAGATCCATGTGAAAATTATGTGAACATATTAAACTTAAGCTCCAGTTTTCCGTAAACCCTCTGACGTACCTGTGTGATGCAGGCGCCAGTGAACGCCACGATCACAGCGACCACGTTGACGGTGAGCTGGAACTGCAGGAACTTGGAGATGCTGTCGTAGACGTTCCTGCCCCACATCACGGCCTTGACGATGCTGGTGAAGTTGTCATCGGTCAGGATGATGTCAGACGCCTCCTTTGCCACATCTGTGCCAGCGATTCCCTGAAAGGGAAGCGAAGGATACATGAGACAAAAACAATCATAATTTATCGATCAAACACTAATTTGACCTCTTCCTACTATGTCTCTGACACGTGATAAATCAGACACAAACAGCAGCAGTGTCAGTGAGCGACCTCTGATTTGAGTTAAATGACTCCACAGGCTGCGCCAGCATCATTTGTCTACTTTCAGATGAACAAGAGTGTCAGTTGTCTTGTTCTTTCAGAGTCTCCCAAAGTATCTGCAGAGTCTGAAGTCGCTGAGCTGCTGCTCATCAAATTCTCAGGGGTGTGATCTGGGCCACAGTGTCTGAGCTTTCCACAGCTTTGTTATTAGCGTTGATATTGTTCTGGGGTCACAAGATAAATGAGAGGTTGTGAGATGATTGGTTTTCAGGAACATTTCTCTCTTAAAATTTAATGTTTTCTGTTTTGAGCTATGTCATCATCATATTTCTATTTGCAATTGCAAATTGCACTGTCAGTTGTCTCGTGAGGTATTTGCAAAGTTCAGTCTGGGCCACAGAGTTTCTGAGTTTTTCACAGGTTTGTTATTAAAGTCGATATCGGTTGGGGTCATGAGATAAATCTGATGTTTTTTTTTTTTTTTGTGATGATCAATGAAGTGGAAAAGAAGAAATCAAAGTTTCCTTTCACCAGAGGGGAACATCAACTTTCAGATGTGGACAAACTGTGCTGAAGCATTAGCAGACGATGCTGCTTCACTTTCATGGTCACAGATTATGAGGCAGAAAAAAAGCTGTGACTCCTGACGGCAACATTTCTCCTGACAGCATTTCTCTCTTAAAGTTAAATGTTTCCTGTCTCGTTCTCTCAAAGACTCTTATTTTTTCCCAAAGTACTATAAAGTTCGAAGTCACCGAAACAGCAGAGTGAACAGGCGGTGACAAAGAGTTTTCTGTTTCAGCAGCAAAACAAGCACAACGGGTTGGCAAGTGTCTGTGGACTCATATCAGCTCGCTGCAGGACGGAGACAAGACAACACAGAACACACAGGTTTAATGTTTAGATATGGAGTCCCACAGGGCTCCGTTCTAGGCCTAATTTCATCTTGTACAATGTCTTGTTTAAATGATTTGCAGATGATGTTCTGCTATATTTTTCTTGAGAACCATCTCAATCAGCACCTCACCTTCATGATGAAATGACTCAAACTGATTTTTTGATGTTTTAAATCTGAGAAGTTGTGAGATGATCCGTCAATTTTTCAAAGTTTTCTTTCATGCTTGAAGGGAACATGAGCCTTCAGACATGGCTCAGGATCTTTGCTTTAATGGTCACAAACAAAGAGCAACATTTCTCTCTTAAAGTTTAATGTGGCTGTTTCCTGCCTCATCTTTTCTCAGCTGCATTTATGTCCACAAACTGGTCAGAGTCAAATCACCTGAAAAGAAGAACCTGAGCAGCAGCAGCAGGTCGGGGGATTTGACTAGAAAAGCTTAAACTCAGAGTAATTTAAACCCAATCAACACCTGACATGGCAGTACAAATAAAGCTAGAGAATCACTGTTGTGTATCTATGTATCCATGAGTCTCTGCAGACAGATGGAGGAACATCGCTCTGCGTCCTAAATCTGAACAAGTGATAATTGGACGGAGACACTTGCAAACTGAAAATGTTCCAAATGGGACACATTAGAAGAGGAAGGTCGTTGGTTTAAGTCCCCGGTGTGTGTTTTTCTCTGTGTGATGCCGTCTGCAGGAGCAACTGCTGCTCAGACGACTTTACTTTCCTTCACTAAATAAGGATGAAGGTCAGAGCTCAGCTGAGGTCACTGAGCTCATCAACAAGACTTTTAATTGATTAGTATCAGATATAATATCAGTTGTTGTGTGAGTTGTGTTGTGTCATATGTACAGACGTGGATGAATCAGCTGGTGCCTTTACAGCTCATTGAAACATCGCTTCATTTCTTCTGAAAAATGATTCAATTAAAAGCTCTTTTTCTTATGTGTGCCTGCATGTCTTTACTACATCATAGACAAAACCAGTTAAAGTGTAAAAAGAAAAAAACGTTTATTTTACAAAGGTATTCTAAAAACGGAACCGGACATATTTGCTGGTATCCTGGAGAAAAGATTATAAATTATTGTATTATATTCATGTTTTAAACTAAATGTTTAAACTTGCCACTGTGTAGTTCAGTATTGTTGCATGCACCACAGGTCAATACAAAACCATGTTAAAGGCTGAGGCTACAAGACCAATACAATGTTTAGATACTGAGTCCCACAAGGCGACATTTTTGGCTCAGTTTTATTTTGAGCAACATATACAAAGTGGACAATAGACAGACTGTTTAGTGAGAAATTGTTTCTTCTGTGTACGTTAGTTTCTGAAACTACAGTTCCATTGTACTGCATGTGGGTGACATGTTTGCTGTGATGCTTCCTTTTCATTTGTAATAGTTTATTAAAGGCCTCAAACTATTTTTATGAAACACTGTTACCAATGTAAACTGCACTTAAATAGAAATATATAGATAAGAAACTCATACCAGCATCTTGAAAAGTCTGCACAAGTTGTGTAATTTTAGATGCAGCTGCTGGAAACATGAATTTCTTCATGGTGTAAAAAAAGGTTTGCTTGAATTGTTTCATCGATCACCCGCTGTTCAAACCGATTTACAAATAAAGAGCATTATCAGCACTAAAAATTAAACTGACAGACGTGTGAGTCTCATAAATTTAATGAAGAAAAAATGACTTCAGAAATTATAAAACAAAGTAGTTCAATCTGCAATAACGGTTACCTGTGGTGCAGATTATATATGTGGGATAAAATCTGTAAAATCTCTGGTGTAGATGAATCTCTGTGTCTGTGACTTCATAAACACGATAAATGAGTGGGACATTTATTGATTTATTATTTCATTTCACAGTCTCAGTCTTAATGAAGTTTAGAGAAAATACCTATTTATTTCATGGCTGCATTAGAAATGTAATTAACTGAACTGAAATGGTTTTTTTTCCTTTTGGTAAATGATGCAGAGCAAATGACTGAAGAAGAAAATAAAATGGAGAGGTGGTTACCATGGCAAAGCCAACGTCAGCTTTTTTGAGGGCGGGGCCGTCGTTGGTGCCGTCTCCCGTCACTGCCACCACCTGTCGGGTTTCACCCACCGTGCTGTCGATGATTCCTGATCAACAGAGCAGAAGAATGATATGAATATTTCAGGAAAGATTCAGATTCTGATTAATTCTCCTCTCTCAACAATATAAAACATAAAAGCTTCAGTTTAAAATCAGACAGACCTTTGACCAGAGTGTGTTTGTCTGTGGGCGACGACCGAGCCAGAACCCGCAGT
This sequence comes from Polydactylus sextarius, assembly GCA_016801845.1. Taxonomy (NCBI): domain Eukaryota; kingdom Metazoa; phylum Chordata; class Actinopteri; family Polynemidae; genus Polydactylus; species Polydactylus sextarius. The sequence continues at coordinate 3,019,112 of CM028908.1, read as the reverse complement.
TTGGGCCAAACTTTGTCCAGACGCTCTTGTTCCACCTGGAAAAGTAAAAACAAGAAAAAGATTATGATCCAAACTCTGCCAGAAAATAATCCACACCTTGGAAATGAAATGGTATTTTGCAGTAAAATGGAAAGAAACACACAAACACAGACTGAGTCAGTGTGAGCTTCATCTCACACACGAGCCAAAAACTGACGCTCAGCAACCTGCGACTAAACAAACTGAAACAGCAGAGTGAACAGGTGGCGACCAAGAGTTTTCTGTTACAGCAGCAAAACAAATGCAACAGCTTGACCAGGATATGTGGTAGACCCATGTATGTGATATCAGCTCACTGCAGAACCAGCAATTCTTTTCTTATGTCTTGTTTTTTTTTTTTTTTTTATTTTATTTTATATTCCTAATGTTGAAAACCTGCAGCTAAATTAGCTGTAGTCGACGCCACCTGTGCTGCATGCAGGTAAAATGGCAGCTAAAACAACTAGATATTAGTGACGGGACGTAAAAAAAACATAAAACTGTTTCATTCAAGAAGAGAATAATATAAGATAATGTGTGTCACTATATGGTGAGTGTGGTCATTACTCATAAATGTTCATGACTTTGCAAGACAATCTAAACATTTATTTAAGTTATTGCCCCAAAAAACCTCAAAGGATGTCATCTGTCATTTGTCTGTACCATTTATTTGTAAGGCTACGTCCTCATCACCAGGCTGAAGTTTCTCTAATCAGATTTTTCCCTTAATCCGACTCCAAAGCTGATGTTTTCAAGACTGTGTGGAAACACGGATCCGATGTTTACATACGGAGGCCCACAGGGCTCCGTTCTAGGAAATAATTATTTTGTCTCTTTTCAGTTACTTGCAGATGATGCTCTGCTGTGTTTTCCTACCAGATGTGAGTCTCTTTCATAGGAGGTTCTAGATGAATGATATCAGTGTCGTAGCTCTGTGACCTGAGTGTGAACAGTCAGATCAGAGTTCATGGCGCTCGAATGCTGGAGTCATCACCCAGCACCAGTAGCCAGAGGATAAAAGCTGACCTTATTATTGTTCCTCTTTAAAGTGACAGTAAACGGACTGTTTGAGATCCTCCAGAGACAATTCACATCCAAACATCTGCAACAGTTGCCTCCATTTTACCGCATGGTCTGACAAATATGACGTTTTCTGTTTCATGTGAAAAAAGCCTGTATCTACATGGTGGTGTTTCAGAAGGCACATGTTCACATTGTAACACAGACACAAGTCACATCTTAGGAAAACGTCTGGACTAAACAATAAGACTCTACAGATGTGGTAGAACTTGTAGATGTTTTCTGCTTAAAGGCTCAAAAACTTGATCAGGTTGATTTTTACTTATTTGTCAGCCACATAAGTCTTACCTCTCCTTTGTCGTTTCTGATCTGCCGGTTGAACTCTTTGCCCTCCAGACACAGGAAGTCCTCCCCAGGCAGCAGGATGCCACACTTGGTCGCAATGGCACGGGCGGTGTTGATGTTGTCTCCTGTGACCATGCGCACGGTGATGCCTGCGCGCTGACACTTAGTGATAGCTTCAGGTACCTGCAACAGAAACATCAGTGTCAGTAACATAAAACCAGAGATAAGCAGTGATGTCAACAGACTAACTGAAACACTTGAGTTTATTTTGTTGAAGTAAGATTAAACCAGGACGACACAGTTCATGTTTCAAATCTTTTTGTTCCAAAAGAGATAAAATATTGTGTGGAGGCTCATGTCCGTCACAGGTCGTGCAGAGATTAATGACGAGCTGCTGATGCTCTCCCGCTGCTCTCCGGTTATTTCCATCCTGTCTGTGATCTTTGTGCTCTGACATTAAAGCAGCAGGCGACGGCACTGATGCTTTCTGAGCTTCATTACTGGCTTCATTTAACACTTCAGAGCGTCCGAATGGGACACAGACACACAACACACCTGAGCAGGACTTATTTTGTTTATCTCTAAACAACTATACGTTGGAACATTGTTTACTCAAAACACAAATATTATAAACACGAGCAGCTTGTCAGATCAGTTTACATTTAATCTCTCACAGTGTTTCTGGAATAAACTGAACATCAGTGACTTCGCTGCTTGATCTTCTACAAACACAGACTGTGGACATCAGACAAAAGTCGATGTGAATCTGCAGGCGACGGAGCTGAAGGCTCATCCTGCTTCTGTCATTTATCATGTGAACACAAGGAGCCGAGACAAGAAGGATTCATGACTTTATGATTTTTAATTTTTTCTATTTATCTGTCCATCTATCCACTCATGTATCAGACACTCTCTCAGCTAAATGTAGCTTTTGCTAAACATTTTTATGTTACACATGTTAAAACTTATTTTTCAGAATTAAAATCAACACAAATCCAGTTTTCTGAATTCACTGCATTAAACCATCTACCACTCCTGATCTCATTTTCTTGTTTTTGCAGCGTGAAAGAGGTGAGACAATTTAGTGCAGCCTCTGAGCCTCAGTGGTGTGAACTCAGTGATATGCATATCTGTTGACTCCAGGTAGTGTTTTCATTATAATGAGCTATTTTGTTGTTGCTCTGTACCTCAGGTCTGACGGGATCCTCGATGCCGACCACAACGATGCAGGTGAGTTCATTCAGGATGTCGTTCTCGTTGTCCCAGTTGGGCTCTCCAGCCTCGGCGGGGAAATCCCTGTAGGCCACGCAGATGGTTCTCAGCCCGTCGCACGCCATCGGCTCGATCACCTTCTTCACCATATCGTCACGGTCCTTCGGCTTGAAGATGCGAGGTTGACCCTGGCTGTCCAGGATACGAGAGCATCTATTGGGAGAGAGACAGAGGAGTCAGAGGGACATAAATAAATCTGTCAATAAACAAATCTTTAATCCTACTATGACGTCTCGTCTTACTTCCTCAGGACGATCTCCGACGCTCCTTTGCTGTACATGCGGAAACCTCCGTCGGCGTTCTTCAGCACCGTGCTCATCGACTTACGAGACGAGTTGAAGGTGTAAACCTTGTAGAGTTTCTCCTCTGGGATCTCGTCTCTGATTGGCTGATAGTCTCTTTTCAGGTCGAGCACCAGACCCAGCAGAGCACACTCCGTCTTGTTGCCCACATGGCGAGGAAGGCCGCCTTCTTTCTCTGGAGGCTGAGGACGAATGATTGAACAAATTCAAAAGTTATTCATCATCTTCCTTGTGAAACATTGTTTGAAAATACGAGCAATAACAAAAAAGTGTAGTCCCTGTGGCTTGAAAAATATTTTTTGAAGATTTAATATTTTTCTTGTTTTCTACAGAGCTGAATCACTGCCAAGTTATTTTAATATCTAATATTTTCAAGCTGGAAGCAGTCATTCAAATCATGTTTTACTTCAGTTTTCTCCTGCAGATCTGATTAAACTCTGCAAAAATATAAACAACTGAAAAACAAGATAAAACCGAAGAGACACAGTTAGTTATTTAAGTTTTTAGAAAATTAAAACAACCTTGTATAAAGTGTCAACTCTCCTACTTTTATCTTTTCTCACCAGGATCTTGGTTGTGTACGCTGAATTGATGGAGATGCTGTTGACCATCATTTCCAGTGTCTCTGCGTTGATGGCGTCTGGTTCGGGGACATTTTTGTGATGCGTGTCTCCGACGTACGCCTGCACCACCGTCATCCGGTTCATGGTCAGCGTTCCCGTCTTGTCGGAGCAGATGGCCGTGGCATTGCCCATCGTCTCGCAGGCGTCCAGGTGACGCACCAGGTTGTTGTCCTTCATCATTTTCTAAAAGATAACCACCAAGGTTAGTGGCTAAGTTTTAGTTTTAGATGTAGTTTTAAAAACTCACATTGTCATCGAGCTCACCTTGACGGAATAGGCCAGAGAGATGGTGACGGCGAGCGGCAGTCCCTCTGGAACCGCCACCACCAGCACAGTCACGCCGATGATGAAGAACTTGACAAAGTACTGGATGTAGATGGGTGTGCACTCGGCCAGCCAGGCCCGGCCCTGGATCCCGAAGGTGTCAATCACAAAGTAGAGGATGAGGATGATGACGGTGACGGCAGACATGATCAGACCTGGAGCAGAGTGACAAGTCAGGTTTTAACAAGTTCAACATATGGGAGTTTCATATGATTTGTGTGAAAAATAAATGTTACATTGTGGATATTTGTATTTTTAAAACATCTCATGGCATGTCCAATGTTAATATCAGCTTGTTGAAAAATAATGACTTGTGTTGTTGGAAAAGGTGATTTAAACTGTTTATGACCCTGTGAACTTTGCTCTTTATGTTTTTGTAAAATTGTTTTTAAACTTTGTATTTCAGAGAAGTTCTGATGCTTGAATGTGATATTATAGATTAAAATTCAGGTCTTACAGGAAGTTAATGGGCAAAAAAAAAGTTGCTATTTCTCTGCGAATCATCAGAAAACAAGAGTTTTACAGCTTCAGCTTCCAGCTCTTCTGTCCGTCACCTCCTGTCAAAGTGTTTTGGCCCAAATTCTATTTCTGTCTTAATGAGTGGCGGTTTATTATTGACGCTGTTGCTCCACTCTGTCCTGAAAGCCCCCTCAGTGTATTAAGGTCAATTGAAATGACACAGAAAATACCTTCAGTTCCGGAATGAATCATGTTCCTAATGAAACATCCATCCAATAAAAGTGAGTGCGTCCTGACCCTCGGCCTTGGTGTCCTCCATCCTGAGCACTTTACAGGCTATTAAAGGAAAAATCCTACATTTCTGCTAATCCCTTCATTCTTTGTCGTATTCAGAGTCAGTGGAGAAAAATGAGAATCAGTTCCAACCAGAAAAAAGCCTCCAGTGACTCTGTGAGATCTCAGATTTCAGTTTAAACCCTAACCTCTTTATTTTCACCCCTAATTTGCCTTTTTCAAGCAGCTTTGGTGCCGTGACATTGCAAAACAACACAAGTGGACTCCTCTGGTTCTGACTGGTAACATTCATCACAGATGCCAGTGGAGAGTCGCTCAAAATATTTATTTTGCTTCTGTGGCAGAGTAAAACACTTCAGTGTGATAAATTCAGAGCTGACAAATGTAACATCACCTCAGCTGCTGCAAATAGCAGGTTAGCTGTGACTACATGTAAAACACACCAGGGAAGATTTGCAGAAGTGTGACTCTGTAATGAAGGCTTCTAGTTCTTGTTTGATTTGTTTATTGCAAATAGTTATACATTTCGTATCTTCATCGTGTCCTCACATGTTTTTATCGATGCATATGACTAATCCCTCCCCACCTCCTCCATGTGTCATCAAACACTTCAAACCCTCTTCTTTTGCCTTCGGCAGCTGTGATCCTGCACAGTTCACAGCCGTTCGCCGGGTCTGTCTCTGTCTGTGACTGAAATATCCTGACAACTGTTGGATGAACTGAAACATGGTTCAGATATTAAAGTTCCCCTCAGGATGAAACACTGTGTTTGCAGACTCTGCTGCTGTGACTGTCGGAAAGCTTCAGAAAAACTTCCGACATATCTGATGTCAAATTAGAGGCTCTAAGTCCGACTGTGTCGGTCATTTTCCAAAACAGGTGATATGACACTGACGACTGGGACATGCTGAGACCGACCGGAGAGAAATTAACCCGGGATTCAATTTATCTCCCTGCTCTCATTTTTCACTGTTGACATTTATTTCAGTCACAGGTTCAGTGAAACACAGTGAATGTCTTCATGATGTTTTCTTTGTCATCCAGGATACCTCACATGTTGTTTAGATAAACTGCTTCACTTTTTATTGCAATTAACATCATATTTTCTTCAATTATATCCATTACACTATACCTTACGTTATACCTTTATTTTCCTATTAATATATTGTAACGTTATATATGTACATTCAATTTCTCTTTTGTTGACTTTTAAGGTTTTTTTTTTTTTTTTTTTCTCTTCTAATAGAGCTGGGATCCGTTTCAAACATGTTTTTTTTCTGACGCTTTAATATTTTGGTTGTGAGTGTGTGTGTGTGTATGTGTGTCCATCCATCCTCACCAGCCTTCCCGATCTGCACAGCCAGTCTCGTCAGTTTTCCCTGCAGCACTGACTTCTCCTTCTTGGTCACATTGACTTTCTTCACTGGTTTGGCCTCCTCTTTCTCTTCCTTCTCCTCCGACTCGGCGGCCTCCTCGCTCTTCAGTGGCTGGATCTCCAGGGCGATGCCATCCTGGGTCTTGGCTGGAAGAGGAGGAAGAGGAGGAGGAGGGTGTGGGAAGGATAAGGTTGGTGGTTGAGGGGTAAAAGGAGGAAGAGGCAGGTTTTTCAGGACAAATGAAAGAGAAATGTGAGTTAAGATGAAGAGGAGGAGGTGGAGGTGAGGGAGGATGGATGGGATGAAGAAAAGGTTTGAATTGATTCAATGAAAATTACAAAAGAAATAAAAGTAGAGGAGGAAGGGAAGAGGGTTGAGGAGTGGTGTCAGGATAAAGGGCAGAGAGGCGGAGAAACGTTACAGATTCAGTCAGAAGCAGAAGCTGCAAAAGATGACTGGACGAGTTTCTCACAGATCAGAGAAAGAGCCTTGACTCTTTATTATCAATAACATTAACATGGTGAGTGAAGAGAGCAGCATGTCATCGCTTCATGATCACACATTCATTCATTCATGAAAAAAGGTCCAGGAAGCTTTGAAGGAGAGTCACAGACGAGCTGGAGGCAGCAGGTCGTAATGAAGAGCAGCAGACACAAGAGGAACAACACAGGGTTTAACAGGGGGTACACACACACCGTCACACACTCACACTCTCTCTCTCTCTCACTCACATGTGCGCGCACACACACACACACACACACACACACACACACAAGCATGCACGCACTGTCACACACCGTCTCAGACACTCACACACTGGTCAGAGCTGAGGTTTTGGAGTGTGGAGTCTGACATGGCGTCTGGTTTCACGTCGTGCTCGGCAGCTCTGCTCCTCATTTTCATAAACAAACTGTGTATTTGCATTTCACTTCATCAGCTTCATCCTGTTTGGACTGTGTCACTGTGTTGCTGTGTCACTGTAGAAGTGCAGCTTTTTTTTCCATCTGTTTGATCTAATCTGAGTTCAGCTCCCTCCATCCTGCTGCTGTTTGTCATGTTTCCAGACCAGAGAAATAAAAGTTTGTCCTTGTCAACACCTGAGCTGAAAACACTGACACAACCTGATCATTTCATCTTCATCTCCTCATTGAGTTTCTCACATTAAATTAAATACTAAAAATGTCTGATTTGGCCGTTACACAAACACTCCAACGGCTACCAGCCATTTAACACACTGTGTTTTGAACCCTGGTGAAGAGTCGCTGCTGTAACAATGTGTCAACATCACTTCTGGAACCAACAAATACCAACAGATCATGGACATAAAGCAGCTTCAGATTCCTGGACGACCAGAGAAAAACTCAGGTTAGAGAAAGACAAAGGCCTCAATCAAATATATTCCAGTTTCCAGTCAATAATAATAATAATAATAATAATAATAATAATAATAATAATAATGCGAGTTTTAAAATTAAAATGTATGAAACTGACTGAGCCTCATGTAAGAATTTAAAATGTTTATAGGTGATTTAAGGGAAAATGTTGCACTTACAGATTAACTTCTACAGGACTAATCATGTTCAGACAGTTTGATTTTCTCTGCCTTATCATCACACCACACAATGATGCAAAAACTTAACTAGCCTGATTACTCTTAGTGGACGTACGGAGGTTCGTCTGCTCAAATGATGATATGTATGGGGATATGAAATATGTGAGGGTTAAATGTGAGACATGTTGAAAAAGGTTAGCGATAAAAAAATGTTTTGTTTGTTTTGTTGAGACATAGCAGAATTTTAATCCTGAGTTTTATTATACAAGTAAATGAAATTAAATGAGATCAAATGTTGATGCACTGAATCAGGTACAAACCAGGTCCATTTAAAATAAAATTCAAAGTAGAAGGTATGATTAAATCAGTTTAGGTTTTTAATTTAGCAAATCAAATGTAAGGAGCTGTTACACAACTCATCCTTCATTTTACAGTTTCTGACTGATTCAACTTAAGAAATCTGTTTTTAACATTTGATCATCTTGACCTTAGTGAATCTGACTCAGTTGTCAGTGTGTTAACTCCTGCAGTAACATGCTGGGTTTTCTGAATTCAGCCTGAACAGCAACGAATAAAACCTGTTGACAACTGCAGGAGAAGGAGTCTTAAGGGGAAGGTGACTGTGCAGTTAATGTTTGTGTGTGGCTCTTAAACACAGACAAGAAATAAGAAAAACACTGAAGGAACTGTGGATTGTGGAAATATGAGGAAGTTCCTGCATGAGGCTCAAAGACTCTGAAAATAAATTTCCTCTCTGCTTGTTGTTTCTATTTTAGTTGAAGACATCAACTGTGAGCTGCCTGAAGTCTGAGCTTCATAGTTTCATCAGGTCAATGATGATTAAAGTTTGTGATTTCAGGACAAAACGACCTCGACATGAATGTGGAGATGAGTCGACGTCAAACCAGGAAGCCGTGGAGCTTTATGCACATGGTCCGATCTGAAGACAAGCCACAACATTGAACTAACAGGACTGAGACCCACTGACCAATCACAGAACTGTAAACAGGCGCAGCACTGAACCATGGGAGAACGCATGGAGGAGGAGGGAAGGGGCGGAGTCTGACAATCAAAAGGAAAGCAAGTCAACAAACGGAGTACAAACTAAAAATAAAAGAAAGATATTAGAAATAAAAAAAAGAAAAAAAAAAACAGCAATGCAAAACCACAACAGAGAGAAAAAGGAGGAGGTAGAGGAGGCTGCAGAGCTGTGGAGGCTGCAGGAGACGTCAGCAAGACGCAAAAATAACAGAGGGAGAAAAGTCGAACAGTGAGAACGAGACAACATGACGTCCTGAGCAACAACCTGCAAGGAGGCAACAGTCAGAGAAGAAAACAGAAGGAAACTGAAGAAGATGCACAAACAGAACAGACGACAGCTCACGGCCCAGTAAAAGTGGAAGGGTGCACACACACACACACACACACACACACACACACACACACACACACACACACACACACAGCCTCGAAACAGCCAAAACACATGACAGTACTATTGGGATTAGCAGTTTTTCTCTTTGGTGTCGACAGATGATAAATGTTGCGGAAAAAGGGAAAAAAAACAAGCTTTGATTTTTAAAATCCTGTTTCCTGGTTTTTACTGTGACAGGAAGCAGGAAGTTCAAATGTCAAAAGAAATAAAAAAGGTAAAACAATAATCATAAAATAATTTATTCAAGGTTAGGTAAGGTAAGGGATAAAGTGAGTGGCTGCTACTGTTTTAATTCACTGACAGAAACATTTTTACAGCTGTAATACGAATCATGTCACACTCATCGCTCTGCTCTTTAAATTTTCTGCACCACAGATGTTGCTCTTTAAATATTTTAGCATTGAAGACAAGAGGATTAGCAACTAATCTGGCGACTGATTGATGTTTTTAGCTAAATTTTTATCAAAAATGTTCCAGTTGGAGCTTTTGATGTGAATGAATTTCGTAGCTCTGCAACTTTGATTTGAGAGGTGATCATTTTGACATTCACCGACAATGAAATTCTTCTTTTCATCAGGTTTTTATAGTGAGACATCTGCACTAATCAGTTAAAAGATTTTAAAGATTTTGTGGGACTGATTTAAAGTTGCGTTCTTGTTTTTTTATTTTTTTTTTTAAGCGGCAGGGGGCAAAAAGCCTCCACCATCAACCAAGATGTATAAAAAGTGCAGCAGCTGTCGACTTCCTTGTTGCAGGAGAAACAAAGAAACATCATCGTCCCACTGGAGTCGTGTAAAAACAGCTGCTGCTGGAAACTGAGCCACACGATTAATCTGCCATGAAACCAAAACTACAAGCTGAAGGAGAATAAAATGACTTCAGAGATGCAGAGAATGTGACGGAGGGCAAACTGTTAGCAGAGGTCGAATGTTTCTGCAGAGAATTTAGTCCTGTTTCAAATCTGTGATGAAAGTCCAAGAGCAGAGAGTGTGTGTGTGTGTGTGTGAGCATCAAGAGGCATTCAGCTTGCAGCAGATGCTCAAACCACAGGAGGTCGGGAGGAGGGGTGTGTGTGTGTGTGTGTGTGTGTGTTTTGAGGCAGCTTGCGGAGGAAGTCGGACATGTGTTGGATCATACGGGACATGGAGGACAGTTTTCTGGCTGCAGTTTGGAGGTTGGAGAAGTGACGTCATCACCCACACACCCACGCACAATCATCAAATGTGTCAAATATTAAATATTAGAAGACGCTCGGTGTCGCCTCAGAGGTCAAACACAGTTACAGTGATTTAATGTTTCTGTCTCAGCTCAGAGCAGTGGGACAGAAGGAAAAAATGTTTTATTGTTATGAACTTTATTTGAGTAGAAAATATAAATATATATTTAAGGCTCAGTGAAGGTATTTGCTTGTTTGTTAATATACTCAATTGAACTGTCAACAGATTTCTGAGTCTGTTTAACTAGTTTAATGACATCATCTAAGCAGGTTGCAACTTGATCGTTGCCATTAAATCATTTTAACATTAAGGTAAAATGTGACATGCTGTCGTCAGGAATTAGATGTGCATTACTTAAAGTCATCCACAGCTCGAACTGGAAACAACTGCAAATTAAATCATGGAGGATTTTTTTTTAACTTTAATCAGTACAACACAATTCTTAGATCTGGATTCATTTGAATATAGAGTTACAGTTGAATTTTTTTTTTTTATCTTGATCTAAAAAGTGCCACAGATCTTTTAATTCCAGTTTCCTCTGTGCATTGACGTCCCCGTCAGGACTAAAGACAGATGTCTGGCAGCAGTTTGGATCTCAACAGAGCCCAGGAGAGAAAAAAAATATGACAAAGAAGGCTCATTTAGTATAATATTTTAGTAAAACATATCCTTGATTTATCAATTTGTTTGCTTTAAATAAAACATGCACTTAATTTATCAAAACACTTGCACTTTTATCTTCTACAGTTCAACCCCAAAGCTTCACTCTCCTCATCAACTGTCTCTTCCTCACAATAATGTGATGTAATCACAGTGTTACAGTCAGTGTCCTCTACACACTTCAGTTAATGAATCACAGGAAGGACGTCAGTAACATCAGCTCCCAGTTTAATAAAAATCTGTGAATGTTTGAATAAATCCAGGACACGTTTTACTAAAACCAGTGAAAAATATCAGGATTTTCTCTCTCAGGCTCCATAGATTTCAAACAAAGCTTCATGTGTCAGATAAACAAGCTAGAGGTTCACAGTTCAACACTTGATAGTCCCCACAGGATTTTTTTGTGATGTTTGCTGGCAAAATGACAGATTTTGTGGCTGTTTTCCCCAAATTTGCGAGGAATTTTGTGTTTTTATTATTAGACTAAATATAGACTGATTTCTTCTACATTTATATGAAAAAAACTTTGGTAAGATGTTTTACACATTTGTTGTGTAGTGAATTTTTTTTTTTTTTTTGCCATCATCTTTTACTGTTGAATTAAAAGTAAAATGTAGTAGAAAAAATAACAGCTTCGTTTTTTTTTTTTTTAATCATCTTAGTACCGTAGTCGTTCTGAGGGGACGCTATAGTTCATCGCTGCAGAAAGCACAACCACACAGAAAATTTTAAGGATAACAAAAACACAACAAAAATAGCAGCATTCATCCATTCATTCATACAGTTAAAAAATGTTAACCAGGTCCAGTATTTCCCAGACACTGCTGCAATTTCTGGCGGGGGCTGACGGGGGCGGGGGGGTAATGTGTATCATTAATAGCTTCACACTGCAGAGAACTGAACTGTCCGTTTTAAAGTTGTGTTTCACATACGATGACAAATGTGATTTTACATTGACGTTTTTTGGGTAATTTTTGTGGAAGAACAGAAGATGTGTGGTAAATTGCTGATTTTGCAAAATTTTATGTGATCGCAAAAACCTGGACTTTGATTATCACCATCAGTGTACTGTAGAGCTGCACTGCTGACCCACGTTCAATACAAACTACATCCTTATAACGACTTTGGGTCAATTTTTAAAGCAAACATTCATCTTTGTAAAGTTTGCAGCTTTAGTTTGGTGAAAATCTCTTTTATATCCAAGAAAAACTGGTGTTGAAACTGAAACTAATTTCACATTTTTATTCACATTATTGACATAATTTAAGTTTTTGCTCAAAACATCCTGCCGTTCACTCAAAGCTGAGCCAATAATAAAACCAGAGGTCTCCCTGTGACAGTTGCCATGATGACTGTGGATGTTGCGAATGGCCGTCAGACTCAGAGGTTGAGAGTTGCACCCTTCAACAGGTAAAGCAAGGCGAGAGAACGTCCCCCTTTTATAGCAGAGAGAGAGAGATGACTGGACGCTCCCCTCCTGCTGCTGGGTGGAGGGTGAGGAGGGGGTGAGTAACAGGGGAGGTGGAGGGGAGAGGAGGTGGGGACAGAGAGAGACAGATGGGTGGATGAATGGAGGGGTTACCTTTGTTGCGATTTTCGGGGGGTCCTTGTTTTTTACCTGTTCGGACAGAGAGAGAGGGCGGAATGCTGATAAATGGCTCAAAGGAAAAATAAGATCAAATCAAAAACTGAAGGAAAAAACACAAAAGTTCAAACTGATAGAAATAAAAATACCAAACAAAAAAAACACAGGTGTGTGTGTGTTGTGTGTCGTGTGTGTCGTGGGCAGGAATGGACCAATCAGAGGAGAGAGAGGGAGACGCATTACTTCCTGCTGCAGAGTAACAACATCTGACAGGCCAGATTAAAATCGTAAAAACATCTGCAGATTATTGATCAGGTATAGAATAATCCTCAGAAAATCAATTTGTTTGGAGTTTTATTTTGTTCATATATGTGTTTCTGTGTCTGTGTGAAGGTAAATGAGCTCTGAGAACTGAGCCTTTTTACAGCCTGAACTCATATTGTGAAAACACCAGACATGACAAATTTATAACATCTGTTATTGACGGCTGTCCGTCACGTGCACATATATTGATCAGATATGCAAGTGTGAGTGTCCTCTACAGGAACATTAACTCTATGATTCCCTAATATGGAACTCAGAGCTTTTATTGTGAAAGGAGATCTGGCAAGGTCAAAGTCAAGACACACACACATATACAAACAATAACACACACACGCACACAGATACACATATAAACATATAGACACGCACACACTCTATCTCTCTCTCTCTCATACACAGACACAGACACAGACAGACACACACACACACACACACAGCTTTTTATTATTCAGCTGGTGTTTTGTGATAGATGACTGAACCTGTACTGCAATTGTGTGTGCATGGGTGTGTGTGTGTGTGTGTGTTTGCACAGTGAAGGCTGAATGCCTATAAAGTAACCACTGGGTGTGACTCTAATTGAATGTGTGTGTGTGTGTGTGTGTGTGTGTGTGAGAGAGAGGGACACAGAGAGAGAGAGAGAGAGAAATGGCTTTTCCCTGAGCACTTGTTCTTGTGTTTCTATAGATTAAAGCTGCAGACTTGATGAGGTGTGGGTGTGGGGATGTTTAGAAAATAAACACAATGTAGTAAGGTGAGGACATTTTAGAAAAATAGAAAATAGATTTTCAAGGGTTCATATAATTAAAACAAGAAATTAAACTAAAACTAAAAAACTAAAAATTATTTTAGTTAAATCCAAAAATTGTGGTTTTTTTGTTAGAGATTCATATAAATTTTAGTTTGAGCGTCTCTCTCCACTGATCCGGTCCATTCAGCCAGTTTACAATGAATGCCCGACAAACTCAAACTTCAGCGAATAAAACAAAATGATCAGACGAAAACAAAACTATAAAGAATCAAAAATAAAAACAAACCATGAGTAAAAGGGGGTTAGCGTGATCACAAGCAAATCAAAAGCAATAGAGACCGACTGCAGAAGCCCGTTTGTTGGTTTACATCAGACTGCTCTGTGATCGGTTGGACTCTTTCGGCTTTTGAAGGGTTTCCGCCTCAAAAAGCAGCAGCTGAATGTAAACGAGGGAAAGTAGCTTAACCTCGATATACCGGCCATAAACTACCACAAATAAATGAGACCGCAGTAAAGTATTTGTTCAGGTAACGCCTTCGTTTGAGCTGCATGCATCTCTGATCTCAGGCAGAAGTAAACGAAAGCACCTTCTCCATTCTTAAAAGTCATGATCAGATCTATCTATCTATCAAACATCCACTTGACTTTTTTATTTAAAACACTGATTCATGCAGCTAATATCACAGGTTTAGTTCGGTTAAATGAGAGAAAACGGCTCGGTGTGAAGTCTACCGTGTCGCACACATCCCTTTTTCCAGATACGTGGTCTCATTTATACACTAAGAGCGCTTTCATGTTCAAATTGTAGATAAATAACATTAAACGCTACAGTTAAGACCCTTCAAACAGCTCTGCTGGTTTCAGCCCAGACTGGAGGAAACTACAAATAAACACCAGCTGACTATAAACGTGTAGATAGCTCCGTGATGGACAAACGTCCCTCCCAAGACGTCACACATTTACTGTCCTTGTTTGACCTTCATTGCTTCAAAGTGAGTTGTGTATTTTGGGTTTTTTTGTTTTGTTGGAGGGGGGCTGTGTGTCACAAGCTTTGTCTCATGTCTTACTTTTCTTGACCTTCTTCTCTTCGTCGTTCTCGCTGGCACCCAGGAGGGTGAAGATGATGCCAGTTTGAGAGTTGAGGCCGACAGCAGACACCAGCATCCTGCCCGATCCCTCCATCACATGGGTTCCTGAGGAAAAGCTACAAGTCACCACTGACACTTGGCTTGTAGCCATCGCTGTGTTACTGTCATTGCTGTTCATTTTATCTGTCTGAGCTCAGCTGCTTTACCCACATTTATATTTAAGTTGCAATGTGAAGCTACAAGCTGAAAACTGGTGTTTTCAGCTTGTGGCTTCCTCAGGGCCTGATCTTAGAGCCACTGAGTTTGTTTCAGTATTGTTCAGGTGAAGTTTTATAGTTTGTTTTTGCTGAGTTTGAAACTCTGTGATACTTGCAGGCATCTTCAGATACTTAAAGTTCTACCTGACTCAATTTTTTCCAATGTTTTGTGGTAACAAAGTAATAATACTTCACTACTGTACTTCAATATGTTTTGGGAGTATCTGTACTTGAGTTTTTTAATTCTTCCCTAGACTCCATGTTTTAAAGTACTTTTACTTTCTACACTTCAGTACATTTCATCATAGATTACTTGTCATACTTAAGTACAGTAAATACTAGATACTTTAAGACTTTTACTTGAGTATCATTCTAGTCGGGATCACCAGAGTCATGTGACTGAACAGGCGCTCACCGGACAGCAGCATGGGGTCCTTCTCCAGAGACTTGCGAACATGGTCAGATTCTCCGGTCAGAGAGCTCTCGTCGATCTTCAGATCGTTGCCTTGGATCAGGACCCCGTCGGCAGGCAGCAGGTCTCCTGCAAGAACAGAGACCAGAGGTCAGATGGTCGTAAACCTTAACCATTTCATTTAGTTCTCAGAAACAACAGACTTAATCTTGACAGACTTAATCTTCTCAAAATCTGACGACACGCTGACATGTGTGGCATGAAATGATACTTTAACTCCATAACTCTACATCAGAGTGATCACATCACTTCACCTGTGTTTGTGTGATTTGATGACATAAAATTTTGGTGTAAAACATTCCCAGAGCAGTTCTTCTGCCAACTTCTGGGTGAATGAGGTGACCAGAGTTTGTATCAGTGTCATGACTGAGTGTGTTTTTGTACCGTATTTGATCTGAGCGATGTCTCCGACCACGATCTCGGCCACGGGTATTTGGATGACCTGGCCTTTGCGGATGACGGTGAACTTCTGTTCCTGCTCGATGCGACTCTGCAGCCCGCGGAACTGCTTCTCCTTGGACCAATCGTTGAAGGCCGTCACCAGGACCACAATGATGACTGAGAACAAGATGGCGGCTCCTTCAATCCAGCCGGCCTGGGCTTCTCCTTCGTCCTCAACGCCACCGGCGACCTGACCGCATGCTGTGAGGAGACGAAACCAAACAGGTCAGAGCAGCAACATTAACAATAATTTCTTTATTTTAGCTAAAAATAAAGACAAACTGAGACCCTCAGGTTATTCTGTCCACTGCTCAGTTATATTTTCAGAAAATTAAAGTCTATGTGATGTTTCCAGACATGAAATCTTTATTCATTTATTATGTTCACAAAAAGAGGAAGGTGGCAATGCATGTGTCAGACTGATCCGACAGGTAACACAGAAATCCTGCTAGCGATTTAATGATGCAGACAACCTTGAAAAACTCAATCTACAGGTAAAATAGGATTATTGTTTTATTCCGTAAGCTTAGAGGCAAACACACAGACCCAGGAGTCTCATTTATAAAAGGTGGCAGCGCACAACAACTGAAATGTGATCTGAAGTGGGATCTATGAAATAATTCTGTGCAAAAAAGTTGCAGGTTTCTACACATCCTGTCCTGGACACAGAGTTTTCTCAACATACCAATGAACTGTCTGAGAATGTTCGGACCTTTTCTCCGCAAGTTCAGACAGTGTAGTCAGCTGACTACAGCCGCCACATGTTGCCCGGTGTCAGGGATTTCTAGGGCTGAGTTTAAAAAAATGATTTTGTGATTCATATGGATCTTCATTTGAAAGATGTGGTATCAGTTCATAAAATCCTCTGATGGATGTTTTAATGTTTCATTTCCAACAAGAGACGGTGAATGAAACATGATGAAGCTGCTCCACTGAAAGAACCGTCAGGACTAAAGACAGATGTCTGGTAGTAGTTTGAATTTCTACAGGGAGAGCAAGAAAATATATCAAGGACATGTTTTATTATAACATTTCCTCTTTTAGTAAAACCTTGGTTGTGCCCTTGGTTACATTGTTTGGTGGTTTAAATGAAACCTCCACTTGATTTATCAAAACATTTGCACGTTTGTCTTCTACAGTTCAAACCCAAAGCTTCACTCTCCTCATCAACTGTGTCTTCCTCAGTAATGTGATGTAAAGCAAAGTGTTACAGTCTGTGTCCTCTACACACTTCAGTTAATGAATCACAGGAAGGACGTCACGTCTGTGAATGTCTGGGCTCAGTTTTTAATGGAAACATTCATCTTTAGTTTTGTGAAAATCTCTCTTGTATTTAATTAAAAAACTGGTGTTGATGTTGAATTGAATCGAATCAGCAGCAACACTCAAACTCTGCTGTTTGTTATTAGACGTCTCCATCTCCCTTCATTTTCAGTGACGGTTGTGGCTGTTTAGAAAAAGGTCACATGTTCATGTCCCTGCTGCGGAGACACTTGGATCATTGACATGTGAACAGTTGACATGTTGTGTTTCTAAGGAGGAAACTTCTGCATCAGGACAGCAGTCCTTTGATACACCAGGATATGTTCATGCATCTGCCGTTTCAAGATTAATCTACTCTGAAATCTGGAATCTTGTTTTTTTTTTTTTTTTTTAATTTATGTGCAAGCTTTTAATTGCAGATTGTAAAAGTCACATCCTGTGACAGACTGACTCTGTGACCTGACCTTTGACACACACCCCTCCTTCTCCTCCTCCTCCAAACAGCTGACATCAGCTCCTCCCACTCATGACCCTCTCAGGCCAGGCAGTACACATGATGGACGGATGATGTAAAAGCCCTCTAGGTTATATCTTATAGTTAGTACATGATGTCAGTGACCTTGATGGAATCTACAGCCCTGACCCACCTTCACTGTCGCCTCCTGGTGGATGGTAGAAGGACAGGCCCAGCGAGATGATTGCAGCGATTTCCAGGATGATGAGCGTGACATCTTGCAGAGCCTCCCACACCAGCTGCAGGAACGTCTTCGGCTTCTTGGGGGGGATGAAGTTTTGTCCAAACGCAGTGTGGCGTTTCTCCAGATCGGCGGGGTTTCCAGTCAAACCTACAGACAGAGAAAATACGCTAAGGTTCAGAAAACTCATCCTACCGGATTTAGCTCAGATTTCTGCTTATGGCTTTTACAACTCAGGTAGCAGAACATAATTTATCACCAAAGATTTGTCTTTTTATCTTTTTTGGACGTGGTGTTGTCAGACTTTATGTCCTTGGGATTAAGACGCTTGTTCTGTACAAGAGCAAAAGTCAAAACTGTAAATAGTAGAAAAGCAAAGAGCATGAAAAGACCTGAGATCTGCACAAACCTTAGCTACTGATAAGTTGCTTCTTCAACTAATTTGACATCTGTAGTTTAAACTTCTGCTCATGAACCTTATATTTAAATGTGTTGTTTCACCCATAAAACGCTTAAAACAACAGCCTCTGTCTGAAGACGCACCACAGTTTTAAGACAATAAAAAAAAGACATTTCACACATTTCTATGAAGACTACTTCTGCAACTTGACCTACTTTAGTTGCAGTGTTTCCACATACAGTATTTTTTTTCTTTGAACAAATCACCAAAGCAGATCAGTCCCACCCAGAAAAATGATGTATTTTTGTCGTCGTTATTTCCTCCTTTCTGTCTGGAGACAAATACAGACTAAACCGTCAAGAAACACAAATATGTGAATGTGACACGGATAAATGAAATAATATAAAATAAATATAAATTAAGATAAATAATCAAATATAGGATATGTATGATAAATTGATACAAATTAAATATAACCATATGCTAATGAATTAAATGATATAATTATAAAGACTTTAATTATACATTCAATCATATAAAATATATATAATAAAATAAAATAAAATAAAACTTTCTATGAGGAATACTTCTGCAACTTGACCTTTTTTAGTTGCAGTGTTTCCATATAGAATTTTTTTTCTTGGGGTGAATCACCAAAGCATGTCAGTCCCACCCAGAAAAATGATGTATTTTTGTCTACATCGTTACCTCTTTTCTTTCTGGGAACAAACACAGAATTAACTGTCAAACGCTATGATCACTGACTTAAAAACTAAATCTAAAATGTCTCTGATCTCCTGTCAGTTGTCCTGCAGCCCTTCAGGTTCATCACCTGCTCTTTGGTGTGTGTGTGTGTGTGTGTGTGTGTGTGTGTGTCTGCCTGATCTGACCTGAACCCTGCTGAACAAACAATCTGTTGCTCCGTTGAAGCCAAACTGCTCCACCCGATCGGAGCAGCCGGTTCACAGAAAGAGGATGGAAACTATCAAAGGTACGAGGTTTGAAGAACAAACACCATGTGAGTCTGTGATTCCTGAGCTGTGACTGTCGTTTTCCAGCTCTGACTCACGCACATCTCGCTGCTCATTCATTCTCCATATAAAGACAATAACAATAAAAACATTTCTCAGTCAGCGTGGACACAGAACATGGGTTACGACGACGTTAATCTGCAGATTGTGTTTATCTTCACTTTCAGCGGGATTTTTTCCCGAGCTGACCTCGTTAACTCCAACTTCACTAAACAGTGTTTATATTTGTTACGATTTACTGAACAAAAGCTGCTTTAAAACCTTTAAACGAGCAGCTTCTTTTGTTTCTGTGAGTTCCTCTACGTGGAAACGCTGGTGGAGTTGGAGAAATGTGCAGTGAAACGTGATCTGAATGTCAACGGGCCGAGCTGCCAGGATTTGTTCTTGTAAAGAAGGAACGGACACGAGCCCGGACATGTTTCTGTCTTATATGTTTTAATGATGCCCTTTATTATTCCACCTCTGAATATCCTGTTCCTCCTCCTCCACCTCGTCTTGACTTCCTTCCTTCTCTCTGCCTTCTCTTTGAATCCACTAACCAATTAAAACCACCAAATAATAACTTCGTCCATTTTGAAGTTTAATCTACATCATCGTCGTACAAAACTGAGGAAAAGTTGGAAGTGACGGAGTGAAATGATCTTAAATGAGCAGCTGTAGAGATGACTCATACAGTATTGGATTTTTGCTAATATTCAAACTCATTTTGTCTGATTTCAGATGTCAATACCAAAGAGAAGAACACAAACATACAAACATAAAACAAGTCAAACAACATTAAATTCTACTTCTACTTTAGTATCAGTCCTATGCTATAAATATAGAAATTCACATGTGGCTAATAGATGTGTGGATGAGTTCTAAATTTTGATTGTATTTACCGTTCAGATGTTACCCTATTAGATGGAATTTTCATATTTAGAAATAACAATACATTTTTTAGTCTTTTATCAGGAGATACCGATGTCGTGCAGATATCATTGTGCATCCCAAAGGAGCTGGGTTGTAAAATGAGGTGAAACACCATCAGGTGACGTGAGAGTTCAGATTTCAGGACGTAGTAGGTGATTGTTTGAGGTGAGGGGAAAGGATAAAAGGTGAGAGAAGAGATGAAACTATGAGGTGTGGCAATGAAACGAGACACCATGAGTTCGGAGGCAGAACGAGGTGAAGTGAAATTAGATGAGACGTGAGGTACAAACACAGAAACAGAAACAGCTTCACGATGAGCTGCTGCACAAACACAGGTTTTAAAAATACACCGGTAAGAGTTGTCGTCAGCCATGTTTCATCATTTTGGTTTCGTGGCTTTGAAGTCGTGATTGTTGCTGAAAGCTCCAGATGATCATGTATAAAGAGAAACCCAATAACAAAGCACCTAGATCGATACGAGTCCCTGAGTTTTCTGGTTTAATGTAGTGTGATTGCGGCGACACAATTCATCCGGCGCCTGGCGTGAGCTCGACGTGTTGGTGAACGTCCCCGTGGAGTTGGAGATGAAACGATGCTGCAGCAGCTGCAGAGCGGCAGCATCGCTACAAGTTTCAACCTCCTGCAGAAAAAACAGACTTTGGTCCGATTCACAGCTTTATGAGCCAATCTGTATCTCCATCAGTTTCCACAGTTAAGTGACATTAAATGTGAATAAATGAAATAATATTATATAAAATTAAATTGTAAGATATATATATATATATATATATATAAAAAAAAAAACTTTTCTATGAAAATTGTTTCTGCTACTTTTCTTCTCCTTCCTGTCTGGAGAATATGTGACCGTGAATAAAATAGAAAACTTTAAATATTATATATATATATATATATATATATATAAGTAATTAAATTGAGTAACTAAAATACTTTAAATCTCATGTAAAGTATGTATTTTTTTTTAAATTTGGTTTGCATTTTTCTTTGACAACAACAAAACTTATTAGCACAAGACTGAACTCAAGCAGCTGTGTACAAACTTTATCTAAAAAACTACAAACTGAGACAAAATTAACTCTGTTTTCATCTGAAGACTAAATGGCCTTTTTTTTTTTTTTTGAATTAAATGTGTGACTTGTGACCATGTGCACAGTTGCCGTGGTAACGCATACAGAAGCTATCCTCTCCGCCGGTCCACCCTCTGTTTTACACCGTAACTAGCAGTCATACTGGATATTTTCACTCTTGTAGCTGTTTAAAACAAAGTAGAAGAAAGAGGAAATTTTCTAATATCACATATAAACATAAATAACTATAATATATGATTTAACAACATGTCAGAAACAGATATGGGCAGAAATATCTTTATTTTTTGCTTTTTCTTTGGTCTTTCTGGACTTTCATCGTGTTCACGAACGGATGAAGATATGTGGTTTGATAACATGTGATGGTATGTGGCCACACACACACACACACACACACACACACACACACACACACACACACACACACACACACACACACACACACACACACACACACACTCTCACTGACACACATTACTGAGTTTTGTCTCTTTCTTCTTCAACATCTCATACTTATAATCTAATAACATTAAATTCTAGCATGATTTTATCATTTTTATATATGGAGAAAGACAAAGCACAGACTGATCCTTGCAGGGGATAAGCCTGCCTATAAACACACACTGACATCCTCTGCTGCTGCACAAGAACTGATGCAAGACCTGACTTCATATGTCCTCAGGCTTATATTTAAAAAATGAATCTCTTCACACCACTACACTACATGATACTACACACACTACATTTCAGATTTATATCTCTCTTTGCAGACAGGAATATGGACAACAGATAACAAGGACATGAGAGGATGAAAAAGGAAATGATATAGGAAGAAAAATGAGGAGCGTTGCATGTCTTGGCTTTTCTGCTTCGACTGGTAGAGGCATGGATGACCTGAGGCTGTGTGTGTGTGTGTGTGAGCGAATATAACTTGGGTCACGCAACTGGAGCTAGATCTGAGATTGGTCTCTGACTTCTCATGCTACAGAGGTGGATAAGATCTGACACGAGAAACTCTGAACCTATATACATGTGCAATATACTGTGTGTGTGTGTGCATGAGTGCATGTACTCATGTAAACCTAATTCCAACTTGACCCAGACTAACAATTCATGGCTCAATCACATCTTACATGTATGTATTTTACATGTTTGGTGTCAAGTGACGCATCATATTACTCATCAAGTTAGCTGAAGTATCTAGTAACTTGAGTCTTATGTCAGTCTCATTTCAAAAACTCCTGAAAATCCAGCTTCTTTTCCTGAGTCATGGAGAACAACAATTAGTTAGGTTAACTGAGGTAGCCTGTTTCATTTAGTCCAACATTTCC
This sequence comes from Polydactylus sextarius, assembly GCA_016801845.1. Taxonomy (NCBI): domain Eukaryota; kingdom Metazoa; phylum Chordata; class Actinopteri; family Polynemidae; genus Polydactylus; species Polydactylus sextarius. Next base: position 2,996,565 of record CM028908.1, on the reverse strand, counting down.
CAAGATTCTTTGCAGCGCTGTTGACGTTTGTAATGTGAACGTGAAGTTAAAGCTAAAGGTCACATGACCAGAACAGTAGGAGGAGCATGTTTTACGGTTTATAACAGTATATATAAATTTTTATCTGCACTACGTAAAAATTTAAACGTATGATTTGATTCTCTCGTAATCGTCTTGGCAAACAGGCGCTCTTGTAGTTGTTGTTGCTAGGCAACAGAAGCAGTGTGCAACATAAATGGGAAATACCCAGTAGGCTAGACTGCCTCATTTGGTTCAGCCTTAGCCAGACCATTGTCCTCCAAAGCGTGCCGCCCTTGAATCGGGACACCGCCACATTCATCACTTCCTGTTTTACTGTGGTAATCACTTTCCTCAGGCACACTTTGATTTACTTCCTGCCCTTGCGTGTTTCCCTCCCGTTCGATTACCTGCTCTGCCCTGAATGTGTTGCACCTGCGTCTCTCTGCTGTTTATCTAACTTTTGCTGTTTCCTGCTGTGATATAATGTTGCTTTTAACAGAAATAATGTTTCTACACTGATTACTTCCACTTGGTCCTTCTTTTATCGTAGTCCTGATTGATGTTACACCTCCATAGGGAGCGTAAGTCACGCCCATCTACTTCTGGTCCATGGGTCCTGTTCTCATAAAAATTATGAACAAGAGTCAATGGAAAGATAAAAATGATTTTCTGGTCCCATTTGAAATGTGTCATGATTTTCACATATGATGTTTGTGAATTTTAAAGATAATTTCTGACATGGAGAGAGCACTGTTTTGTGACAGGAAGCAAACGTTACTTTAGGTCTTGTGTGAGACCATGTAGCGGACTACAACACTCGTCTCGCTGTCAGCGTCAAACTCTGACAGCTAACGTTAGCTTAACAGCTAGCTATGCTAACCTAGGAAAGCTCCTCGTTCTCTCCTCAGCCGGGAAGAGAGGGGGAAAGAAACTCAGTGAAAAGTTTGTGACTTGACGTCACCTACGTGACTATTTGGTTTGTAGTCGAACCAGTTACGTATTTTCAGAAGCAGATAAATCAACTGTTACACCACAAACACAGCCTTGACTCACACTAATAGTTATCATTTAAATTAAGATGCAGGATATGTACGATTCAGGGTAGAAGTCAAAGTGGATCAGAAAATAATTTTTATCTTTCCATTCACTTTCATTGATTTTTTTTTTATCCAAGGAGCCAGTAGGGACAACAGGAAGAGGTGTGACTTGGTCTCCCTATTTGCACTTGATATTTTGCACCTGATATTTTTCTCACTTTTGGGTTTGATTTGTTCTACTTCCTTCAGTCAGTCTTTACACATCGCATTGCAGCAGTTGGACACTGCAGTCCTATGATCTTTTCATCTACAACGAGAAGTAATTATTTATTGGGCATCTCTGGGGCGAATGAAAACAGAAATCTAAACTTCATCTGTCTGTTTTTTTTTTATCTGATCGTATGATCTAAGAGCAGATGAGGGAGAAGACAGAGAAATCATCTCCTGCTTCTAACCTGATCATCAGCATTTTCCTAAAATAGCTGCTTATTTTTAATTTTGTTTGTGTCTCTTTGTAGCTAACACAAAGATTAAACATCTGTCAAAGACTGCGTGTCCCATGAAAACATTAGAGACTCAGATTTTTTGTGAGATGATGAGCAGCACAATCAATGACCTCCGCTGATTCATCCATACACACTGAGCAGCGTGATACGAAGCTGCAGCTGAGACAGAACAACATCACTACTGCTGTTTTCACCTCGTGAGAAACTTTACAGGTGTGAAATGATCAAAACTACGTGCAAATTTGATAATTGATCAGTTGCAATAGTCAGTGGCCCTCATTTATCAACCAAACGTAGAAAGATTCACGAAACATGGTATCACACCAATCCCAGCGTAAGAACGAGCAGCTGTTGATAAATTTGGCGGCTGAAATCAATTGTAATTAGCATATCACAGCTCCTATAACAGCACGGTTTAGGAGCCGCACCCCTGGAGTTTACAACATAGAGACACAAACTGGCAAAAAAGAGAAATTTCACCGAGGCTGAAATAGAGACGCTCACATCTCTAGTGGATGCACAGTTTAGTATTGTTTGGCAGCCTGAAATCAGGAATTAAAAGTAAATAAAAAATGCGGTGTGGAAAGAAATAACAGCTGTGGTCAACAGCGTTTCAATAATTACTCGGACAATGGAAGAGGTTTGATTTTTTTCTGTTTCTATCTGTGATGGTTAATGAAACATTGATACAACAGAAAATAAAATAATAAAAATAAAAACTTTTATTTGAAATAAGGTCAAGGAGAAAGTCCGACCTTCAATTGGCACCAAAAAGCAGACCCGAGTCTGTCATTGACGCAGTGGAGGAGAGAGTGGCCTCACCGATGTCAACACAGACCAAAAACATATTTTAAAAAATATTTTGTAATTAATAGGCTGCATATTTACAATAAGGATTTGTCGTGACTGTCGTGACTCATGCACCGTGAGTCACCTCAAGTCAAAATCGAAAACTGCGTCCACGAACTCAGACCTGACGTAAGATATCATCGTAGCCTACGTTCACGATCAAATAGGTAAATGCCACTTTACGTAGAAATGAACGCACACTCAATTTACGCCTGTTTTCTGTTGTACACTAGTTTGATAAATGAGGGCCAATATGTTGATGGGTGCTGTAGCCACTGTGAAGAATATTCCCTGGTTTGTGTGTTCATCCAATCAGAGGCTGATTTCACCACCTCGATGTAGAAGCATCTCATTATCGCTGCTACAGAGACAAAGTTAAATATAACTGTGTGAAGTCTCTGTTACTGAGATAATCAGGGTCGCTGGCTGAGTTTATGTTGTGTTTCAAGATGAGAGAAACACAGACTGTTGTTTTTCACATTCACACGAAGAAGCAGATTCACATCAGAACCTGATTAAATCATCTCTGTATGAAGTCATGATTTATACTTCAAATTATGATTTAAAGTACATTAGTGTACAACTACTGCAAAACCCACTGACTCCTGCTGCTTTTATTGTGAAGGAAAAACTATGTATTCATTGGGGCTGCACTAAATATTGAAATATCACAAAATCAACATGTGCAACAAACATATAGTAACACTGCTCTGCATATATCAGTATCAGTGTTTATTCAGATCGAGACTCACTGGAAATAATGACACAATTTATTTACATTATTATCAAAATAATAATTACATTACAAAAGTTGTGATTTATTTATTGTTTGAATTCTATTTCTATTGAAGGGCAACACCAAAATAGACATATCATTGTCATTAATTTATTTTTATTGTCTTACTGGTAAAAAGTTACAATATTTGACAGACTGATAGAAGAAAGACACGTTGTATCTGTTTATTTATTGCAGGTTATATTGTCATTGTGATAATTTTGACATATTGACATTAATTAACTCACAGTATTCAACTACATTATCGTATATCACATCTTTTTATGCATCTCTGTTATTTAAGACCTTTATCACTATGAAGCATCAAGCTCAAAAAAACAAGATATTTCTGTTGATTTTATGAGAGAAGCTGCAGGCGACAGTTTATGCTGTAGTTTATGACAAACCAACTCTCTTTCAAGTTGAGTCATCATTGAGGTGAATGAGCTCTGAACTAGTTTGTTATCAGCGTTCAGGTAAAACTTGTTCAGTTTGTGTAGTGATGCACCATACAATTAATCTACCATTCCTCAAAAATCTCTTTCTGCAAATCGCTGACAAATCTTTTAATTTAATAAGTTGGAGCTTTGTCAGTGATCAAATCAACTGTCTGTTAACTTCAATTCAATTGAGAAAATATTATGAGATAAAACTTTTTCTATAGAAACTGTGTGCAGAGATGCTAACTAGCGTGTTGGAACTGTAGGCTAACATGCTGACTTAGCTTTTCTAACTTGTTAAATTAAACACATACATACTGAAGTAAAACTCTGGGACACGTCTAGTTTTCCTAACCTTAACCCTAATTAGTTTCACCACCGCTACAACAACAGTTAACTATGTCGGGTCCAAAAAGACGCCAGAAGTCTGAACACAGAGTCGTTATGTTAATCTACTATGGGACGTGATGTTACGTTGAGACTCTGACTGGACAACAGAGACATTTATGGGCTGTAGATCAGATATGGACTCACATGGACTTTTGATTATATTGGTTACTCTAGTCATCTTGTAGAAGGTAGAGGAGATGTAGGCTAACATGCTAACAGTTTAGCTGCAGCCCGAGTGAGCTCAGATTATGATGAAACTGCTCTGACCCTTGTTAACTCTAACACTCATTGTGTGTGTTTGCTCTCAATCATGCATTTAGGTTTCCCCTAATTTTTCTCCTCTCCGTCCTCCCTCTCTCTCTGCACTGAAAATATAATTACACTTTCTTCATTAAAGTGAGTAATTTCTTGTGTGGAGGACGCGACTACAGCTGTCCTCTGATTACTAAATGGAACAGAGCAATGATCTATGGAGCCATTAGGGGAACGGGCTGGAACTAATTTCAATCCTGGAATGGGCTGATGGCTGCGCACGCACACACACACACACACACACACACACACACACACACACACACACACACACACACACACACACACACACACACACACACACACACACACACACACACACACACACACACACACACACACACACACACACACACACACACACACACACACACACACAGAGGGATCAAAAGATGAGACAGGCAGAGAGAAATAAACACAAGCTTGTCGGCCATTTTCTGGCCTTGTACGAATCTCTGACAACATGAAACCTTGTTTCTGTGTATAAACTGTTTCTGTTTCATCACTGAAACCCACCCTGTCACCTCTGAACTAGCATGTGTGTGTTAACAGTTTATGATTCAAGGCCCAGTTACACAACAGTCACCTGCAGAGCAACTGATGTGCAATAAACCTGAACGATAATGTCCTGAACGACCACTGACCTCTCAAGTCATCAATTTTCCTATTCCCTTTATATCAATCTTCATTTGAAAGATCTGATATTGATTTATAAAATTCTCTGATGGATCTTTTAATGTGATCTTGATGTTATTGTTGACAAACCAATGAATCAGACCATTTGAAGCCGGTTCCAAATAGAAACCAGTTCTCAACTGCCATCCCTATTTCTCAGCCCAAGAAACAACCTTTGTCTCTTCTCTATTTCCATGTTGTTACTTTGTAAAAAAAAAAAAAAAGAAAAAAAAGACAATCTATTTGGTTGCACAGGGTCGACGTTTTTGTTGTTCAACCCAAAATAAAGAGTTAAAATGAGACATTTACATGCTGCAGCTTCATTTCTTGATACTGTCTGTCATAATTGACTTGGAGAGACTAGGCGATGATATAAATCCTCCATGTTAATATCTTTGTTAAATAATTCATCATTTAGAGGTTTCCCTTCCTGAGGAGAAAATGATTCAGCTAAAGCAGGAGATTAATAATTTAACAAAGCTGTGACCTTGGAGTAAACATTACATGTCAGTGTTGTTTTGTTATGTTGTTTGCTTGTTTGTTGTTGAGGCATCTCACCTTCTATCGGTGACGTCTTCAGGCGTTGACAGATTCCCTGCACATCTCCGTACGTGTCCCGGATCTTGTTGACGGCCTCGGTGCTCCGATGCTCCATCAGGCTCCTCAGGTCCGTCACAGTCATCCCAAAGTCCCCATCGTGGTTGCCCTCGGCCACCGAATTCCCCGGAGGGTGGTCTGCCGTGTTGTTGGCCATGTTTGTTCCTCTTCACAGGAGTTTGTCTATTTGTTTTTTTGTTGGTGCTGTTCCTCTAAGTGTCTGTTAAATCTGGATCGCAGCGTCGGACCGACTTTTCCACTCTCAGGAATCGTGGGTAGTGTAAGTTTCTCAGGAGACAAACACTGACGTTAACTCCTGACGTGGACGTGCATGCTCCTCTCGGTTACCATAGAAACAGGGGAGTAAACATATTCATGTGGTTGGTTACTGAAACAGAAACAGGAAAAGGAGTTTTCATTAAGCAGATCCAGACAGGACACGGTCAAAGATCAGTGCAGGAATCACCTCCAGTTTTATTCATTAATAGGACAAACACTAATTACATCATCTCAGATTATTTAAGGAGTCGTTAAGATATAAACTGATTATCGGTTCACAACACTCCTCTGAGACACTCGACTGGACATCTGCTCTGTTTCAAAACTGAAACACAGACGCCCATTTAAGTGGGAAAAACAACAGAATTTTGTTTTTTTTTTGTTACGTTACATCAACAACAACAAGTTCTGAATACAAAAAACCAACAAAACTGAATAAAAGTCGTCTCAGTCAACTACGACGCGACGTCGGCCTCGGACATCGTCACTGGCATGTTGTGAAATTTTAACAAAAAAGAAAACGTATGGATTACAAGTTCAGCCCTTGATATTAATATGAGGAAGATTAAATAACAGAAAATTTAGGGAAATGAGTCAAAGGTTAAAAGTCGTGTTAATTCATTTATAGTAAGAAAATGTTTTGAAACTTTATATGAACTTTCACATCACTGCAGCGTTTCCACACCAACACACACAAAGCAAAAGGAAAATAAGAAAACTGTCGGTCATATATGAGGTTGATTATGAGACGACAGGGAAGATTTTTACCTATGAAGCATGCTGGCGTATTTACCATTTTCTGATTAATTGATTAGTTTTGTCAATACATTTTCAGAAAATTGTTTAAAGAAAATATTTGAGAACATAGAAACGGCAAATATCTGACATTTGTCCTGCAGATTAATTTCCTGTCGACCAACTGATCGATTCATCTTTGCTTCTTAAACAGATTATTTCCTAAATAAGTGAAACCTGATCTCCCTCCAGCATCAGATCACCTGTGTTTGATGTTCCTTCATGAATTCAACTAATCTGCTAATGTAGATGAACTCGGGGAAGGTGCAACCTCACTGATCAAAGGCTTAAGTTGTATCATTTATTACCTACACAATGTACAGACTGATTAGATGTTCACATCCCTTTTATCAAATCCTACAGTTTGCATAAAAGCCAAAAAACAGTCTCCTTCTGTGTTTGGTAGTGATCTATCTGGCCGAATCAGATGAGGAGATTTGATTTTCAGTGATTTTAATCAGATGAACATGATACGCATGTGATTCCTCTGTGTCCGAGTTTAACCTCGTGCTTCATCGAGGACGCTCAGGTCACACTCGTGTTGTGTCACAGCAGCAGCGTTATGGAAATAAAAACAGGTCCGACCACAACTTTTTACCTAAATGTGACTGAGTTAAACAGGAGTGACGTTGTTGGATTAGTTGGATTCATGAAGGAACAACAAACACAGAGGTGATCTGATGCTGGAGGGAGATCAGGTTTCACTTATTTAGGAAATAATCTCTTTAAGAGGCAAAGATGAACCGATCAGTTGGTCGACAGGAAATTAATCTGCAGGACAAATGTCAGATATTTGCCGTTTCTGTTCTCAGATATTTTCATTAAACAATTTTCACCCAATTTATTGACAAAACTAATCAATAAATTAAAAAAGCAAAAAAACATTTAAGGTTTTACAGCAGCAGAAGAAATACTTTATAACTATTTTGGATCACTTTTCTTTGTGTGTGAGTTGTTTTGGAAACAATGCAGTGATGTGAAAGTCACATGAAGTTTAAAAACAGTTTTCTCTTCTTTTGTTTTCCAGAAAACACATAACTTTAGCCTTTGACTTTTTCCATTTCCTTTAATTTTCTGTTTAATCTTCCTCATATCAGGTTTCACCGGATGTTTCATCAACATGTGTGTGTGTGTGTGTGTGTGTGTAGTAATTAGCCTCTGTATGTCCACTGACCAGAAGTTGAGTCATTATTACGATAAGACGAGGGAGAAATGGAATGTAATAAAGTGCTGCCGTCGTTGTTAATGTTTGTGTTACATTATTACGCAAATAGTTGATGATGTCATTGTGATGGAACGTGTTAATTACAGTTAATGAGGTGACTTCATTACGCAAGCACAGAGCAGTGGAGATCTGCGCCTGTTTCATTAAAACAGACCGTACGGGAAAATAACTCGACATGAATTATTAAGATTCACCTTTAAAACAACATAATCAGTTCATGTTCTGAACATTAGTGGAAATAATGAGGATAAATAACAATAATAAAGAGTTAAACCGTCAATTTTAATGTGTGTTGCATTAGGAAAAATGGCAAAAAAAAAAAACCCTTTTCTGGTCAACAGTCATAAACTGAGACAAAAAAGACAATGTTGTTTCTATGTAGTCACAATGTGTTAATGCTATTTTACTATTTTTGTTGTTGTGTGACCATGTGTATTCACAGATTAACAATATCTAACTCATTAAGTATCTGTTTATATGTTGCAGGTTACATCGTCTTGTGATAGTCAACAACATAATTGTGTATTTCCCAACAAAATATCTGAAATAACAGCACATTTCTAAATGTCACCAAATTACCACGACACAGGCAACATTTTTATAATTTATGTTTGTATTGTTTGAATCTATTTCTATTAAAGCACAAAACCAAATAAATGGATAACTATTGTATTGTTGTTTTAGTGGAAAAAAGTTTCAATATTTGACATATTGACAATATTCAGCTAAGAGTTTTAACAATTGTGGATGAGTCATCAGAAATATTCGATCCTAAAATGTGTGAATACAACATCAGCTGAAATCATCAGGTTTCAGAGATCTGTCATCCTGTTTCTACACCCACTCTCCATGTCTTTCTGTTAATTTGGTGTTTTCAACTTCAATCATGGTATAACATTATCATTGACTGTGTCCCTGATGAATATACAACATGCTCCATTCTCCTCTGAACATTTCTATAAAATCTTGAAACATGTTGGACCTGCACTTTTATCTTCTATATTACAGAGGTTCCTAAACCAGCCTTAGTTTCTGATCCTGCCAAAATTGTAAATGCTTTTCTTATTGATCACTGACTTTTTGTGTGTTTTGTAAATATTTTTCACCACTGTGACAGCTGCTTGGATCGACTGTTTTGTGGAACGGAAATAAAACCCTGCAACAAAAACACAGAGGTTTGTAATTCAGAGCTGTGAGTGTGTGTTTTATATCTCTGCAGTCAATCATACACATGCATAGTTGCACCTGCAGAATGACTTTAACTCAGGTGATTGTTAGAAGTGATGCCAAGTATGTGCGCACAGGTGAGTCTTTATTACTTAATGTTTCCACTCAGCTGTTAAAGCTTTTATTTTTCCAGTGTATTTAATGTTTAGCTCATAGGTTAATGACACGGCAGCGTCTTAGGAAACTTTTATGATGCTGACTGTGATCAAACTGGTCATTTTATCTGCGATAATGGAACCATTAGGCTGTGGAAAGAAAAAACCATGATGACTGACGCAGTTTGGGTGGAGTTACACACACACACACACACACACACACACACACACACACACACACACACAGTTTGTTAACAACGGTGCCACACCCATCTTTGTCCAAAGGTGAGTGATCTTATTTTAGACTACAATGACACACCTGCTGACACACACATTTAACTTTTCTCTCCTGACATGAACTTTGATACACTTCAACAGCCAAGTGTTTGATTAACACACACACCCACTTCACTTTAAGCTACAACCTGATATGATATGAAGAAACAGATGCTGCTTCCTGTTTATGATCTTATGCAGTGATTCAGCCGTTCGCCACTTGACACGTCAGCCAATCACAGCCTGTGTGGGCGGGACTGAGTTTGACTGCAACATTAATGAATGGTGTCACACAGTCACACAGATTAGATGAAGCTTCGTCAGTTCATAGATCATATAGAATCTTGACCACAACGTCAGCAGAAGCCTCCACAGATCAGGTACGACCATAACAAGCTAAATGTCAGCAGCAAACAAATAAATCTGAATCTGATCTTACATCATCTAAACTGCTTCATTACTACAGACAAAACACTCAGACCTGACCAGACCAATGCTGATTTCAGGTCATACTGTGGGAAAAACAGTTTTGCATCAGCTGCCATTTTTAATTCTAAATCCAATCGATTACAGATCAGGTTGAGCGAAGCTGTGCCAAGTAGATTCTTTGTCAAATGATTCAAGCTTTGCTGTCTACAAGTCATCAGAAATTTCATAAACAAATCATTTCATTTGACAAGTTGAAGCTTCGGCAATTATCAGACTAGTTGTCAGATCAATTCATTTCAACTGAACAAATACTACGACATCAATCTTCTTTCCTTTCATCACTGAGAACTAACTAATACTAACATTAGCTATGTAGCCATAACAAATACTGACAGATAGCTGTAACCAAACAACGACCACACTAACTGCTAACCGTTGTCCTAACTACGACTTAAACCAACTGCTCTGGAGGGGCTCTGGTAGATTTCATGTCATGTCAATCTAAATCTCCTACAACTGCAGCAGATTGTTTCAGACCTCTGTTGACCACTCTGTTCACCACTAACTCAAACATTTTTATTTTAATTTGTGAGCATAAAATTCATGAAAAACATTCCAATTATTTACTCGTCCAAATTATCTGTGATCCAACTTCTACCTCAGCTTTTACCTACAAGCAACTAGTTTCATTTAAACCTGAAGATCTGCACATTAAGGCAGCGTTCTTAATTTCAATGTGAAAATTTTTTACTGATCTTAAAAGGAAAGCGATTGCTTCTAAACGATAATTATTCAGTGTAATTGTGTCTCTGGTTTATCAGCGATGAGACTGAATCCGGTTTGTTACATGAAACAGGACAGAAACAACCGTCAAGGAAAAGCTCGATGGGAAGTGATGTCATGACTTTTAGTGGCTTCTAAATATAGACAGAGGATCTATACACTTTTAATGTGTGTGTGTTGTGTGTGTGTGTGTGTGTGTGTGTGAGAGAGAGAGAGAGAGAGAGACAGTGTGTCTGTTCTTTGTCCATCTTATCTGTTTGTTATTGACTCCAGATGAAATTATGCTGCAGCCACAATGTTGCCAGCCACTCAGCTTATATATGTGTGTGTGAGATACGATAAGCCTGTGTGTGTGTGTGTGTGTGTGTGTGTGTGTGTGTCTGGATCCGTCTGTTTTCTGCTTTTCTTGTTTGTGTGCTTCACACAACATTGAAACATTTCACATTTAGTTTTATGAGCTTCCTGTTCACGTCCTGAACGGAGAACAGAGATGGAAACATTTTCCAGATTTGTGACTCTGGAGTGTTTAATGTCGTCAAACAATTTAAGACATTTGTGTGACAGCAGAGATTTCCGTCCTATTTCTCTTAAATGTAGGAAGAAAACATTAATCAGTGATTCGAGACGCTGTGTGTTTTTTGTCTCGTGAGGATCATATCTGGTCTTTAAGAGTAAGTGTTTGTGAAGAGGCTGAGAGCTGCAGTGAAGTGGAAAATAAATTCCCAACGACCGATAAAAGGTGTTTTCTCTCTAAAGAAATTGAGAAAATCACAGTCTGGATCTGTCTAACCAGTTTCACAAATGGATTTTCAGTTAATTAATTAATCCTGCAGGTTACTAAACAATGAATATAAAGAAGAAAAAGTCTTGACTTCTGTCTGAACCAAAGACAGATTGAGTTTTAATCTGTTTTCCAATTCTGTTTTCATCAATACTGAATTTTCAAAACTATTCCAATAATTTTAACAATTCAATTATTTACAAAGTTGCAGGTTATTTTCCTGTTGATCAATAATTAATCAATCAATCAGCTGTCTACATGTTGACCAGGGATGTGTATTCATCATTTATGGTTTCGTAGATTTGTGGTATTTTCCTCAATATTTAACCTCTAGTTTAGTTTGTTTATCTGACACATGAAGCTTTGTTTCTGTCCAGTTCTTCTCTGTCTTCAGACTCTAGAAATCTAAAGAGCCTGAGTGAGAAAAACATGATATTGTTAGGGTTATGGCATTCTGTTTTTTTAAGTGATTCACAGGCTTGTATTAAACTGTGAGTTGATGTTACTGACGTCCTTCCTGAGATTCATTAACTGAAGTGTGTAGAGGACACAGACTAGACAGTTGATGGGGAGACTGAAGCTTTGGGGCTGAACTGCAGGAGATAAACGTGTGAATGTTTTGTTAAACTGAGCGATGTTTTATTTAAACCACCAATCAATTTAATAACTTGAGATGTTTTAATAAAATGTTATAGTTATATGTTATAGCTATGTTATAACACAACAAGTCCTCAATAAAATGTGTTTTCTCTCCCGGGCTCTGTAGAAATCCAAAACATTGGCCTTTAGTCCTGACTGTTATAACCGTCTCTCATGTAGACAGATCTTAGAAATGGCAACATTTAACAATTCAGACAGTTGTGGCAAAAACTACTGCCAATCAGAAACTAAACCTCAGATAAACGACTCAAAATTTAAGCTAATAACAAGTATAAGTCAACGTAGGTTTGTTGCGAATCGTCACAGACCAGAATTAGTGTTAGTGACTGTCTGACGTCCATACTGTCCAACATTTTATCAAAATCATTGCAGCTCATGAGCTCTACTTCTCGATCACTGCAGCTCGTAGTTTAGAGACGTAACTTAACGTAATATGACAATTCATTAATATCCAGCTGCAGTTAGTGAACAGACACACACACACACACACACACATACAATTAGTTTCAGGTCATTACAAAGGCTTGATTCTCTTTACTCTCCTCCATCAGCTCATCTCTGTGTTCAGCTGCTGTTCTCCTCCCTCTTCCTCCTCTCTGCCTCTGCAGACACACCTGCTCTGCATACTAAAGCAGCAGCCTGCACCGCCTTCACTCTCTCTCTCACACTCACTCACACACACACACAGGAACTTTTTTCCTGTTGCACCCAGCAACAGATCACACACACACACACACACACACACACACAGTCCCATTGAATCATGTCACAGTGACTTCACACAGACGTTTCCACATGCAGGGCACGTCAAACCGCCAACGCCGAGCCAGGACATCTCGGTCTAGACTAATAGATGTGTGTGTGAGTGTGTGTGCGTGTTTGGTGAGTGTCGCAGCGTGCCAGACACAGTAACAAGAGATCGACAGAGAAAAAGAGCGAGGCCTGGAATGCAGGAGACCACACCCATATCTGCAGTCATGTGACCAGTGTGGAAAAAGGAAATCCCCACACTGCAGAGAGCCACACAGACATACACGCACACACCCGCACAAACACACTAACATTCACAGCTCAAGTACTGACTATCCAGGAATCATCTGCACAGACTTGTGCATTCATTTCCAAGAGACTTAACCTTTGACCCTAAAATCAGCTTGTTCCCATCTGGGGACAGTTTTATCCCCAAATGGACAAAACGTCCCGTTAAATGGTCTTTAGTCTGAAAATTGTTCCCAAAGGAATCAAGCTGGGACACACACACACACATAGACATATGGACACACACATGCACACAGTGACTGCTGTCTGAGTTCAGTGCGTGTTAATTATGCTCTCAGATGATGACACAGTACGAACAATTACAGAGGATCATCTTACAACTCTGCACAAAGATAAGACCCACACACACACGCACGCGCACGCACACCCACCCACACACACACACACACACATTATGCTTGGTGAATGACTCACAGGAATCACAGGAAGCGATGCAGGTGAGGATTTGCTGCCAGTTTCCTGTTTGTCTCTTTAACTATCACTGGTCAGTCAGAGTCAAACTGCACAACTTTATTGTTATCGTAATGTTTCCAAAAAGGCTAAATATGTTCGAGTTATTGGAGAAAATGTGTCAGGAATCAGACAAATGTTTACCTAGCCACTATAACCACAAGGAAAAATGTACACTTTAAAAGGGACACTTGCTTGAATTTGCAGTGGGAGCTCAGCAAAAATCAATGCAAATGTATTATTATCTTAATCATTATTGTTGTTACAGTCCTAACAATCGTTTCTGCATGTTATAATGATACGCTGAGAATGATAAATGTTTTGTTTGAGCTTCAACAGTGGTGATTTCAGGCCACAGCCTGGAAGTTAAGTTGCTATTCATGCTCAACTTTGTCTGGATGATATAGCGTGAGCTCTCTTGTTGATAAATCAACTGATTACATCATCTCCTCTCCTGCTTCCTGTTTGGTTAAAAGCCTGAACATCGCTGCTACCAAAGTCATTGTCTATGACACATAACGTCAACTATATTGCATACACACACTGCCGGTGTGTGTATGCAATATAGTTGACGTGATCGATTAGAAACTGAAAGAAACTCAACAGGAAACAAAAAACTGCAGCGATATTTCTACAGACGAGTCTCATTTCTCTGTCAAACTGTCGCATTGACAGAGTTTAATCTAGTCAGTGAGACAGACAGGTGACAGACTAGATGTCTAACACACTGCTGAGGCGTGTGTGTATGAAAAGCTGAGTGTGTGTTGTCCATTACACACACAGACACACACACTATGGTTTCATGCAGAGAGCTCATTCCTGAGATTCCTGCCTGACTCTCTGGATGAATGGACAGTTTAGTCAAAGTGACTGACTGCGGCCCCACAGTGTATTGTGCTGCTCCTGCACTGCCCTGCCTGTGTGTGTGTGTGTGTGTGTGTGTGTGTGGTTAACACAACTTCTTGTTTCAGTAGGAAGTAGAAAAAAAGCTCTGCTGTCCTACCGTTCATAGTCAGGAGTCTACATTCCTGTGGTTTCTTGTGCCTGTCACCACCCCCAGTTATTACATCATTAAACACGCCGCTGCTTCATAACAGGTTGAAACAGCAATATTAAATGTTGGTAATAAGATGATTACATTTCATCCACTGGATTCTGACTAGATTAAGACTAGATTCTGGTTGTTTCAAACTCTTTGTTGCTACAAACATTTAGTCCAACATCAAGATAAACAACTTTGTCCTGTCGTCACTGCTCGTAACAGACTCTTTAATTCTTGATGATTTCATCTCATTGATTCACTGGGTTAAACAAAAGTCTAAAACCTCAGAACATTCAGTTAACAACTATCATGTTTGACAAGATCTGACCAGGAAATGTTTAAATTACAGTTTGAGAAAATGAACTAAAACCATGATCGTCTTCAATCAATCAACGCGCTGATTCATTTTCTGCTGATTTGTCAGATTTTACTGCAGCAGTGTGGGCGAGAACTGAAACATTTGTTAGTTACAGACACAGCGACGCATGTGAGATCTGGTTGTGTCTGATATTCTCCTTGTTGACTCCAGAGGGAGTAAAATGTAATATGACGTAGGAAGGTGAAAGGTGCCGTGATTGGAGCATTACACCATTTCAGACACCAGGCAACTAAATACACTATCTCTACAACAACAGATATGATGGAGATACTGTGAAGTGAAATGACTCGTTGTTTCTCTGTGGATGAAATTAGAACGAAACATTTTAATAATTGGTGTGTCTCCTGTCGGTAAATAAAGCTAAGGCACATTTTTAAGTTTGCGTCACCAGTTCTATGACTGTTCTACGTTCTATTCTTCTAAAAACTGTTGGATTTTTTAACATATGAAATTAAACTTAATCTGCAACAATTGTTCAATAATTGGAGTTATTTAAAATGAACTGACTGCGTTTTAGTAAAGCAGGAGCAGATCCACCTTGCTCCAAAAAAGTCTGATGAATCATGATGTTTTACATTTACATCCTGACAAAAGATTTAGACTAAAGATTTAGTTTAAGGCAATAGACTATAGTGAGTAAAGTGAAGTGGACGTGAAAAAAAACATGTTGTTTGTTTTAAACAAAGCACGTTTTAGTTGACTTCATATATGATCATAGACACACGTGTATTAAGGGATGGAGACTCTACTTTTGTCATCGAATATTCGTATTCATTGTAATACATGATTTTTCTAATCTTGTAAATAATGTTATTGTCATTTTAATTCTGATTTAATGACCAACCAAAATTCTTCTACAGCTCTGATGTGAAGGATTTGATTAAATCACATCACATTTTTCTCTGTACATCCTTTAGAGAGACAGACTGAGAAGCTGAATGAAATATTAGACCAGGGATTCCTCGGCCACAGAGCAAAATGAGTCTGGGTGTTTTACCAACTCAGATCTGGAGCCAAAATGGCAGCAGCATCGAGAGGAATCCTCAGCTGTGTGTGTGACTGTGAATCTTTGCCATTAGATGAAGTGAGTGAAGGCAGAGAGAGAGAGAGAGAGAGAGAGAGAGAGAGAGAGAGAGAGAGAGAGACAGCAACATACAGGATGTGTCCTTTATGTCCTTCATGTCATTCTTAGACCAAACAACATCAGCAGGAAGATGATGGATCTGAAAACAAAGCAACAACATCTGGAAAACGTCCAGAGATTCGATAATCCTCTGAAGCTCAGAAGCCTCTTCATTACTGCAGCAAATGAAAGAAAAAGTGGTTGCAAATACAGAAACACCAATCACAGCTGGAAGGTCGCTTTCATTTTAAGGCTTTTTATGAAACAGTATTGATCCTGTACCTTCTTCAAGATGAACAGAATAACCAACGTAATAACCAAAATGACCAAAAGTCCATATCTGATAATAATTAAATCATCTTCATGTCGACACAGCGAACTAAATTAGCAATTTGTCCCCTGTGATTAGAACAGTTGTCGCACTGATTGAAAAACTGAGCAGTCGGAAAAATGGCATCAAGATGCAGCATCGCTATTTGTTGTAGGTCAAACTATATTATATGTATTGATTCTTAGATAAACATATTTCTTTGATCAAAATGACAAGCATTAAATTAATTGATCTTTGTGAAAAAGGCTGAAACAAACAATAGTTTTGGCTGTGGTCTAATCTGTCCAATATCTTTTCAGTCGACCAGTCGACGATTCTTTTTAGTTTCATTGTAAAACATTTATTCCTGAGAGAAAACTAAACATGTCTTAAATGTTTTACTGTGTGTGTTTAAAGACCTCCTTAGAAAAGATAAGTTAGCATGTTAGCAGACATTTCCTCTAAATTAGCTCATATTATCACAGCAGTAGAAGTCTCAGCTGTTTTGTTTCTTTTTTTAATGTAAAATGTGGGATCCAAAGTCATTGTAATATTCACTTGTTAACTCACTAAGTTTTGAATGTTAGCAAAAAGTAGAATCCAACCTCATGCTAGCATTAGCACCAATGGTTAGAAATTAGCTACCATTAGCATTCGGTGTCGACAGTTGAGCTATTGCCGCCTGCACCTTTTGATACTCTGTGTGGTGCAGAGATTTTATTGACTTATCATTTAGAAGAAAACAATACCTCATCCAGCACAACTCATCTGTAGCAGACGAGCTGCAGCGTCAGCAGGTGTGAGGTGTTTTCTGATCTGTCCTCACTGCCAAAGCCTCTGTTGTCTGTAAACACCTCTGAACTTTGGGAACATCAGATCCAGTCGCTGTAACACTCGATGTGCTACAGTTCCCAGGTTCAAAGGTGAGGGTGTTTTCCTGTGAACGCGGCTAAAGTGATGAGTGTGTATGCGTTCATCACGAACACTAAACACAACTGAAATGATGGTTCCAAAACCTAAAGAGAGAGGAAGGACTGGTGTATCGTGGACAAAAGTATTGAGGGTAGCCACCATTGGTTGTGTACATCACAGGTGGTTTTATTTTGACAAATCCTGCTTCTTTTCCCAAGATACGAATGCTACAACTGTTGGATTGTTCACAGCCCAACCTCAGTTAGCTGAAATATCTAAATGACCTGAAGTGACAAAATTAGCCAGGTTAGCTGAGGTGGGAAAACTAAATGTAACCAAGTTACCTGAAATAACTAATTACTCAAATCCAGTGGAGCAAATCCCTGAAACGAGAGGAGGAAGTCTGTGTCTATAATGTTCACGTCTCCACATAAAGTGTATAAAAAATGACTTTACATGTTCAAAACCTTAGAGTCAAACTATTTGCCATGAAATCATACATATATTCATGTTCCTCCTGCTGTTCCTGCTCTGACCTGCGCCTCTTTGAAGGGGGAACTTCCTTTGAAGTGCGTCAGCATCTGTGCAATTAAAAACCTCCCAATTAGCACCGTCGGCTAACGAGCTCGGCGGGGCTGAGAGGGTGGTGCCATCCTGCCTTTGAACAGGCCCAGGTGATGGTACCTGCAGCTGGGTTCGGAGCCGACCGACCTCCTCTGAGCTCCACAGTAACAGGTGGAGCTACGAACTGAAAAACTCCCTCAGGCTTCAATCAAACAGGCTCGGACTGATCGTCAATTCTTAATGGAAATAAATATTTGCTGCTACTTTTTTCCTAAAAGAAAAAGTTCAAATAAAGTGACATTATTATCATATTTAACTTCCCTTTCTGCAGTAAGTCTTGATTATTGAAGAAAAACTGAAATTGTTCAAGTGATGAACATATTTTTTACCACCAGGAATAAATCTGGTCTTGTCATGTTTCGTTCATTCAGCTCAGTTCAGTCAGCTGACACAAAGGACCTGAGTGACGTGATGTTACATTCAACATCAAATATTAACACTTCAGTGTTTTACAGTTTCTCTTCTTAAGACCCCCACACTGCAGATTTGCAGGATTGTGTGTCGAGACGTGGGGAGCATCTCTAACGGGTTAGATAACAGTCGTTATCTTCAGCTTGATGATAAACAGGACACACCAGCTTTTTCCTTCTGGGCTAAATGAAGACAACGCTGCTAAGAATAAAACAGCTCAGGTCTGTCAACGTGTTTAACAAGTCAATGATGCCAATGAGTCACAAACACGTGCCACGCCTCCTCCATGATATCATGATACTCCACATGCCACAGATACCACAGATGTCAGGATCAGTGGAGAATAAGAGTTTGAAGTGCAGGACAAAGTGACTACCAATAGTCATCAACTTTACATTTCAACTTCAGTGTTTCCACCTGTCAGGAGTCAGCACTGCAGCTGCTGCCTGAGAAATGAGGATTATTTTGTTGAGTATTTGATAAAACCTTTGGGCTATTAGGGCTGGGTACTGCTACTGATTTTGTTTGGAGAGATTTTCACAAAACTAATCAACTAACTAACAAGTTCGTTTCAACTAACAAGTTGAAACCACAGCAAGCTGCTGCTGAAACGCTGATGGTAGAAACTGGATACAACAGGAAGATGGACACCTCATGGGACTACGCGCAGAGGAAACTGGAGACATCAATCAGAGGATTTTTTGAATCGTTATCTCAACCGATCCCAAACCAAACCTGTTGTAAAATCTCTGCTCTCTTGAGTTGTGTGAAAAAAGACATACAGCGTATGACCGGGGTTTGGGACGATGCATTTGAAATGGTTCGAGTTGCACAGAACACTTAACATCTCACCTGATGCTACGTATGAAATCTTTAACGAGCAGCAGCTACTCTACTATACTGCAGCTCTGATTTAAACTCGCTGTGTTTTAGCTGCTTATCAACAAGGAAGTATCAAGTTGTTTGGACACAAATCAGTCTCCTTCCTTCCTCCTTTGCTTTGTTTCATGTTCCACAACCTACCGTCACACGTCTTGTTTTCAGACCTGACTTTGTAATCTGTCGTTTGTGACAGGGTCGAGTGAAAAAACGAACTCAGAAACAAAAAAGTCCTGGAGCCTGAAGCACGAGAGTCTGAACTCACAGGGATATATGTTGCCATTAACACCATATTACAGCAAACAGCCTGCAGGTTACGCATGTTACCCTGTCTCTGCTTCTTTCTATATAAAAACATGAAGGAACATTATTTTCTTTTCCCCTTTGGGGGGAAATCTGTAGCTGTAACTGTCACTGTGTCACCGGGGTTTTCTGGTATATAAAGAAGAAAAATGAGTCTGAGGAGGTCGAGTTGAATCCACTAAAGCATTAAAACAAGAAGTTGGAATGATGACTGTTTCCTGTCGAACAACACATAGTTTGTAGGTTTTGAAACACAGTGTTAATCATGCAGAGTTTAATTAGACATACAAAATGAGATCAGGACACTTTTACACGACTGACAAACTTCAGACATCTTAACGCTGACTGTGTTTTAGATCTTAGTGTGATGTTTGATGTGTAATCTCCGCAAGCGTCTGTTCAATCCTCACAACCCTCACGCTGCCTGTGTGTATTGTGAATTTATCAACTACAGCGATAGATCAAGGCCTTTAGTTTCAGGGAGGATACACAGAGAACTGAAATCAATGAATGAATCAATAAAAATAACACAGCTCTCTGTACACTGTGACTGTAAAACTATTTCTGTTTGGTAAATTTCTGATGTTACACAGAACCGATACTGCTAACGAGTTCAGACTGACAGAAGGATATTTAAAGTCATATTTTCCTTACAGTCACAAAAGAAAATTAAAAGGTGAGTTGCAAAATAAAAATCGATGGGAGGTCAGGTGTACGTCAGAGTGTGCCAGTCATTATGAAGCCCATTATTCATCTGTACAGTGGAAGTCCATCCTGTTTTATCTCAGGAGAGTCATGCAGGAGGATGAGCATCCATCTGAGTGACTGATTCTGCTGCAGCTTCAGCAGAAACGTCTTTTAGTTTAATGTCCAGTCAGACCAGGGGTCAAACACTGGAGGAAGCTGTGTCAACGGAGACTTATCCAAACATGACACACCTCATCAACCCGTGTGTGTTTACACTTGGTCAAACAGGCAACACTGGAAATATTCCAGTAGTTATTAGCAGTTCCTGTTTGCACCATGTTCACATTGACTAAGATAAGTTTTGTATCATTTCCAAGGAGATTTAGGAAACAACAATGACGTCAGAAAGTGTAAACTAGTTCAGTTTCTGAGAAAAAGACAAACTGCAACAACACACAGACAACGTTCATACTGGTCATCAGTTTTTGATGTAAATAAATATCTGTGTCCGATTCTGCTTCCAGATGAAAAGGTTCAAATAAAGTAACACAATCCTCACATTTAACCTCATTTTAGTTAGTCACAAATCAACAAAACTCAATGATTATTGAAGAAAACTGAGCATTTTCAAGCAATAAACATGCTGGGCATGCTTATGGTTTTGTTTATTCGACTATGAGTTTTGCAATGTCAACAAAGGCACAAAGTACTTGAGTGGGGTGACGTTAAATGTAACATCAAATAAAAACACTTCAGGGCATTTCGAGCACTGGCCCTTTGTCCTTTAAAGATCACCACCAGTGTGCAGCCAAAAGTCAGGGCATGTCGACGTGATGTGCAGAGCATCTCTAACGGGTTAGATAACAGCCGTTATCTTCAGCTGGATGATAAACAGGACACACCAGCATTTTCCTTCTGGGGTAAATGAAGACGATGCTGCTAAGAATAAAACAGCTCAGGTCTGTCAACGTCAGTCAAACATCGCACCACAACTCTGTCATGATATCAGAAGACTAACTACCACTTTCTTTGTGCTGCATCTTTTCGTCATGTCAATGTCTTCTCAAAACTCTTTGAAAAACTGGTGACTCTAAGTGAATCTTTTCTGTCTTAACTTATGGCCGGTATTCACTTTTTGGGCCGTCCCAGATAAAAGACGACCATTGTAGGAGAAACGTGGAGATATCTTTGGTCAAGGTTCTAAACGTGATCGTACGTCGCACTGTGAGACAGGTTCAAGGACGGCCATTGTCAGCGCCTTGCAAATAAAGATAACTCGAAGTTCTATCAGTGTCAGAAATTCAGGATGACTGTTACAGAGTGACAGCTGCTACAACCTATGTCTACTATTCAGCCAATAGAAATGCAGCAGGAAATGATGCATTGGACCCCGTGACACCAGCACTAAACCCAAACAAATGAACAGTTTGCAGATGGATGGCATACATTGATGATGTTGCATATTGACGTACATCGTAACTTAAATTAAGTGAAAGTAAATTAAGTAACTGGTCATCGTACAATCTGCACACATCAAACTTGACGTTGTACCCAAGTTTATTACATCCACGCCTCATAGTGTGTCATGCAATGCTCTTATAAGACTGATAAAATCACACAGTGTACAGAGGCTACCAAGAGGACAAGTTCTTGCAAGTAAATCTGGACTCAGGAGGTAACAGTTAATCCACAACGTTCATTGTTGTCCACTTTATGAGG
The DNA here is from genome assembly GCA_016801845.1 of Polydactylus sextarius. Lineage (NCBI taxonomy): Eukaryota > Metazoa > Chordata > Actinopteri > Polynemidae > Polydactylus > Polydactylus sextarius. The sequence continues at coordinate 2,974,515 of CM028908.1, read as the reverse complement.
AAGATTCATCAACGTCCTGCACACGTGAGGCAACATGAACCATCAGCAGCAGATGTCTACAGGAAGTAGAGCGCAGAGATCCAGTTTAATGATGAGTTTCTCCACGGGTGGAGCAGAAAACTCAGTGCACCAGTTCATCTGCTCCTGCTGTTTGTGCTTCTCAACATCAGTCTGTCTGGGGGACAATTGATCGATTAGTAGCGTCTGCAATGTTGGCGGAAAGAAAACGTAATTTTTGGGTGAATTTTCCACCTTTAGAGAAAAGTCCACAGTGGAGCGACGACTGGAAATGAGGACAGATGGTGATGGAGAATGACGTGCGACAAATATTTCAGGTCAGACTCAAATCGGGAACATTTAGTTCTTTAAATCCCTGGAACAGCAGGCGCCCTGTTACTGCAGCACTTATTCAGCTTTGGTTACAACAACCTGTTGTTTGTCGACCCCTGTCCAACTGCTGCATTTTTAATGATGAACATTTAGGGCTCCACTTTGTAAAACCCAGTAGAAACATGAAACATTTATATGTTGTTTTACATCATGCACAACATTTGTTTGGACATTTTTTGTGCAGAGAAATAAAACAGGCTTTACCCTCTTACAGTCGTTACGCAGCCTTAGATGACTGTTGGTGGAGCATCTTGTGACTGAGAGCTGAGTTGGAGCGGGGGGGGCTGACAGTCTGCTGTTTGTTGGGCTGAAAACCAGCTGGACAATGTGACACCAAGCATTCCTGACTTTTATGAAACACTAACTGTTCGAGTGGAGAGGGTGTGTGAACGACGCAGGAAAACACAAGCTGCCATTCATGTTAAAGGGGTGGGTGGGGTTTTATCTCACGGGCCAATCACTGAGCAGCTCAGTGCGTGACAGGAAACATCAGTCATCGCTTTGTGTGGTTCTCATTTTCATTTGCACAAGTTTACTTTTATATAGATCTGCCATTGTTAGTTATTTTTGTCCAGACATCATTTAGAAATGTGGCATGGTTAAAACAAAGCAGAATAAAGGACAACTGATTTAAATCTTATTTTACAAACTCTAGTGGGACCTCCAACATTTATCAAGTCAGATCTAGTCTTACAAAACATGTACAGACAATGATGATTTGATGAAATCAAAAGACTAATGTCTTTGAAAGACTAATATCCATAAACTTTGCTGTGATGTTAAGTTCAGTTTTCAAAGCCTCAGGAAACTGAAGCAACAACGTCACTGTCCAAGTCATTTGTGCACTGACAGCAAAGTCTGGACTCTCAGCAGTAAACGCTCTGTGGCCCATTGTTGTAGGTTTTTAGAAAATGAAGTATGAAAGTATGAAGTAAACAAGTAGAAACCACTGGCAAAGCTTGACCAATCGGACTATACCCCTTAAAAGCTGCTGACCCTTTAGAACTGGACTTTCTGTGGGGTGAAAGTATCTCTATAACAGTTTTACAAGGAGTCGAGTTCTTCAAATGGAGGTTTCTCTTGCCCCAGGAAAAGTTCACACCTTACGAGGACAATGAGAAGCTCCAACAGCTCAAATCACATTGATTTCTTCTGATGCTTCAGCAGATGTTAAAATTTCAAAGCTAAAGACAAGACCATCACCTGTTTACAGAAATGTAACTGCAATCGGATGACACTTTCTATTAATTAATTTCCATTAACTAATCTGATATTGATTCAAAAAAAATGTTTCCATTTCCGGTTTTCTCTGTGTGTAGTTTTGTGTAGTTTCCATCTTCATGTCATATCCAGTTTCCACCAGCAGCGTTTCAGCAGCAGCTTGTTATAGTAGTATGTAGTATGTTTGTCTCGGCTTCTTGAATTATTTTTTTATCTTTTTAATATCCTAATTTAATTTTCTTCTTTGTCGTGTATCATTAAAATGATTTTGTTTGTTTCCATGTCTATGATAAACTTTTGTCCATGTTTCTCCTGTTTCATCGGGCTGATTACTGATGAGACAGAAATGAATTTTTTTGGGAGGCATTTTTTTTTTTTGCCTTTAATCAGAGACAGTGTGGAGAGACAGGAAACAGTGAGGAGACTGGAGGAAGGACACGCAGGTAAGGTCGACTCAGTCAGGACTCGAACCGGCGAACAACTGCACGGCATATACACCAACGTGGTGCACCTTAGCCCTCATCCAGGTGCCCCAAAAATTTGGCAAAGTCTAACACACACAAGAAGCAGTTCAGCAGAACAAGGACATTATTTCTAGGAGTTGACCTTCCGCCATTTTCTACTGAACATTTCAGCCTGGATATGTATTTCCACCTCCTCAACACTGTGAAAAGCAGAACAGAATATGACACATTGAAAGTCACATGAAGCCATGCGACGTGTGAAACTGTGGACACACACACACACACACACACACACACACACACACACACACACACACCTGCTCATTTGTTTCTACTGAACTTTAAAGGAAAAGCCACATCAGTTATCAATTGCATCGAGCACATGATCTCATCTGTCAGAAAAACAAAAAAAAAAAAAAAACCCGACATCTGATTCTTTTTGAAGATTTTTCCAAACTGCAAAGGTTGCTGTTCGTTGCCGTTCGTCTCTAATCATTTTTCATGTTTTTACAGATTTATGATGTCCCAGTTTGAGGTGTCTTGGCTGTGAAAGCAGCAAGTGTGTGTTTCTGTGTATTACTGTGTGTACACGCTGCCATGAACGGCTGTTTGCTGACTGTTCACTTGCCATGGCCAAACAGAGCCACACCCGAGCGTTGACAACACTAACACTGCATTCCTGTGACCCCGCTCTCCCTCTGAAAACAGACCTCAAACTAGGACGGAGAATCAGACCTGTTCGACAGGGATCCCACCGCTGACGCCAACAGAGGACACACAAACACACATCCACAAACAGAGTCAGTCTCTCTGCAGCGTCTGCAGTCTTGACTGTCAGCAGGGTTTCCCCACAGCAATGTTCAGACACTCAGATCCCGGCCTGCTGCGTCTCGTGACCAACTTCTGGCAACGTTTTCACAACATGTGGGGAAATGCAGTCATGGAGACGCAGTATAAACATCAGTCACACTCATTAAACAAATGCCATCGTGTAGTCACAGGGTGGGGAAGTTCGCTGAATCTTTCCGATCTTTTATTCTCTTCAAACACAGATTTATTAGCCGAAACAAAATCAAAGCATTTACAACAATATTATAAACACTGACTAAGCCCTGAATCAGTCAGATTCAGTTTCCTACTCGTGAATAACACAATATTACTTAACTAACACAGGAAATGTAGAACTGAATGAGACAAGTATGTCTTGCAACATGCACTGTGATGCACTGGTCAGGTTTTCAACCAGACTCTAAGGAGAACGATGTTCTTACAAAAAAGCTAAACTGTTGGTTTAATCTGTTAGCCCTGTTCAATCGGAGCATTTTATAACCTCGTCTCATAAACCCAGCAACATGTGAATAAACAGCTGCTAACACTAACATTAGCTATTAGGGGTGCAGGATTCAGAAAATGCCACGATTCAATTCACTATAAATTTTTAGGCTCAAAAATCGATTCAAAATTGATTTTCAATTCAAAACTAGGGATAAGTAGCGAAACCCGGTACCAAATGGGCTTCGGGTTAAATATTTAAAGTCCGGAGCATTGAGAAGCTCTGGTGTTAATGGTATTGTATCAGTACTGGAGACATTAATTAACCAGACTTTCTGCTTCTACATGAAAGTAATCTTTGTTTCACCGTTGTTCTGTTACTGATTAAGACGATAATCTAGATTGTTCTTTCTCGATGCACGGGGACACTGTGGAGAGTTCTGATCTGTTTATGGATCAGGCCTTCAGACTACGACCAAATGGTCACGTTTTGCAACCAGAAATTCATGTATGGTTTGTCTGTCACCAAGAGCCCTTTAGATACAGGGAGACACCACTAAACAACACCACACTACAATACACTGATACCGTCAGTCGTGAGTTACCGCCAACTCTTGCAAAATAACCTTGTGGGTGCAAGTTGTTTGTAGCGATAGTTTATTCACACGGAAGGTTACGTATCAGGTTTTATCTGCTGCGATTATGATGCAACACACACAAACATGTTTTAATGATTCTTTTATTGACGTATCTTTGAGCGTGGTGAGTGAGAGCCGTGCATTCTGTTGTTGTCTTGCTGCACTTATGGACCCAACTGGATGCTGGGGTGGCTTTACAGTAAAACTGACGCAGCGCCATCTATTGGAACGGCGAGTATTACTCAATTTAGGACAAAAAAAAATATGAATCTATTTTAGATCTTTATTAATGGATTTTAAATTGGCAGAGCTTGAATCGTAATTCAACTGTGAATCTATTTTTTGCACACCCCTATTATCTATGTAGCTGTAGTAATACTTACTTGGAAAAAATGTATTTCAATTAACCCTCTGATTATTTATCTTAGGTTATATCATATCACTGTCATCCTGCAGCTCTAATTTTAACCCAAACATCATCTTCTTTAAAACCAAACTCTGTCTGTTATTTTAGTCGTTACAAGTCATTAAAGTCGAAAGACTGAAACCTCCTGCTGTTATTTCACCAATTCACCCTTAAAACTCCCAAGTATCTGCAGATTCACTGAACATAAAGGTTCCTGAAGACAGTTTCAGTTATTTTAAACCTTTATCGCTTACAAATGTTACAAGTTAAACCTAATTAGGTTTGATTATCGATCCTCAACCCCACTTCAAAGTCTGTGAAAGTCTCATTTATCACAGGTTCTATCATCATATCACATGTTTTCCTGATGTCCTGCTGCCTCTAGTTTCTGTCTGTAACAGTGAGAAAAAAGAGATTTTATGATAACTGTCAATATTTTTACAGTATTTGGATGTGTATCAGTGTATCTTCATCTGATTTTCTTTGTCGTCACCAGATGATGTGGTTTGTAGAGAATCTGATGATCCGACGGTGACAAAGCTAAATAAACTCATCTTCACTCATATTTTCAGCTAAATTGTTGTGTTATGTAGTTTCCAGTGTGTATCAAATATAACACGAAGAGACTGAAACGTGACACACACTGTCTCACACACACATACAGCACCTGTTGACTGCGTGAATACAGGGAAGTGAAATCCTGACTGTTGCCAACACAACATGAGGAAACAATCGAGCCTTCACTTCCTGTTGGCTCTCCATCCGCCCTCCATCTGCTCACTTCCTCCTCTGACCGACGCCCTTTTCTGACTGTCTCTGGGAGGACACACACACACACACACACACACATACACACAGACACACACACACACCTACACCTCTCTTACATCTCAGACTGATAAAGTACATAATTGTAGACTGGGAGACAAATACATGTTATTGAATCAAATCTCTTATGTTTTTCTGTCTCGTAGGACTCTAGTGAAATAAAACGTATTAAATATAAAAAACGTATTAAATATTCCAGAACATACATAAGTGTCTCCCTGTATAAATATAAATAAACAAAAGACTTGTTTGGTTTAGATCGATTTGAACTCTTCTTTATATAAACACTAACCACATTTCCATTTTCTCTCTTGTTGATGAGGTTTGGAAGAAACTATTCATGACGGAAACTACAACAACAGAGAAACATCATCACTCAGTCAATTTTTGACACCAGAAAATGCTAATGGAGTTTTAATGAGGTTAAGTCACCATCAGTGCCCACATTTGTGTGTATCCTACTGTTTTATTTTGGACATGCTCCAAGCAGGGATGGAGGTAAGAGTTAGTTTTGAGCCAAATATCTGCTCTAACAGGAAACTGAGCTATTGATAATGTGCCAGAAATGATCAGGGATGATCAATCAAAGTCAAGGAGATGCTGATCTGTCAAATTTATCTATGTAGGGCACATGGATGGCTGAGCTGTTAAGACGCACCACGTTGGAGTATGTGCTGTGCAGTTGTTCGCCGGTTCGAGTCCCAACCGAGTCGACCTTTCCTGCATGTCCTTCCTCCAATCTCCTCCCTGTTTCCTGTCTCTCTGCACTATCTCTGATTAAAGGCAAAAAAAATGCCCCAGAAAATACTTTCAAAAAATGTATCTATGTAACACTAATGACAGGTCCATGTTCATTAACAATGTGACGTTTCCCAGAATAATCTGATATAATAAATCAGACTCTAAACACTATAGACTATAAACATCTTATCTGAACATTTCATACCAGCTGTTGAAGACACATGTTGTAAGTTGTGTCCTAAATGTGCAGTAACATTATGGACTTAGTTTGTGGCTCAGATTCTGGAGGGAAAATAAAACCGTAACACGGGCGTGTCCCCACTATGATAAGATATTTTAAAATGTGCTGTGATCAGACAAAACTACATGAATTAAGCAACCTTAAACTAAATCCTGGAACAAAAGCCACACAGCTAGAATGTAAGTTTAAAAAAAGATGAAATAACAAACCTCTGAGTTGATTTACCTGCAGCTTGTTGGTAAAACTCTCTCTCTAATACTCTGAATCCCTCGCTTTTTTCTCTCATCTTTATCAGTTGTTAACATGCTGCAGAGCGATGCCAAGAAAACTGCCAGCATTAAATACACACACAAAACACACACACACACACACACACAGCTACAGTATCTGGACAAACACTATCTGAATCATACAGCAGCTCAGTCGTGGTTCACTGCAGTCGGTTTAATATATTTTATATAACACTGTTCTTAACGCTCAGCAACGATGAGGCGGCGAGCGGCTACTCCAACTATCTCCATACCTTCTCGTGTAAACAGAACACGAGCTGCAGCCGATGATGTCGCTGTCTCTTAACATGCCGCTCACACATTTATGACAGGGGCAAAGCTTTTTCAACTCGCTATTTGACCACAGCAACCACACCTAGGAAAATGATGCAAGAGTTGATTTTAATGGTGTGTCAGACTTGAATGTTAGTGACCACTACAGCATTTATATTCTTCCTTAGTTCTAGTCCACCATCTTTGAATACAAGGCACTAGGGCTGCAACGATTAGCTGATAAAAATTAAGGTCAAATTTGCTCTCGCGTCATATTATCATTTATTTATTTATTTTTATTCAACCTTTATTTAACCAGGTTAGCTTGTTGAGATGCAGAATCTCTTTTTCAAAAGCGACCTGGCCAAGATCATCAATCTCAGAGGTCTTTAGTAACACGGCCTTTCCTCAAAACATTGTTTAGAACACTGACTGCATCTGAATCTGAACCAACAAGAAGAAGAAACAAAAAGACAAGGAACTGGGCCAGGTGTGAAATGTGAAGTGAAGGTGAGGCCCAAACTTTCCAACATTTGGGAGCATTTCAGTGAAATTAAAAACACCAAACATGTTGAATGCAGACGCTGCAAAGTAGAGATGGAGAATCACGGCAGCACGATGGTGACGCATGAGCAGCTCAAACCCTGTAACACCTGGTTAACTTAGCTCTGACATCTAATTTTAACTAGTTATAAACAAGAAAATGTTTGCATAAAGATGGAGCTAACCTCAATGTTAGCATGAAGTTGAATTCTGATTTTTAGATAAAATGCTAATGTTAGCATCTGCTTGTTAAAGTAAAATGTAAACTACAGAGTTTACATTTACACTGTTTACATTTACGCTGTGTTCTTCAGTCAAGAGAAGATTTGTGGTGGAAAAGCCTCATAACATATTCACTCCTCCACATTTCTGCCTGAATCACAAAGTCAATCTGCTTCTTGTGGTGACCGAGTGTTTTCTCTGTGGTCGCTGTCATTTGGTGAGAAGCACTTCAGCTACTCTGAAACTACAGGGAGTAACACTGAGGTTAAAGTAGCTTAACAGCTCGTTGTGTGAAAGCACATTTGCTGGAAACTCATTTAGATGTCACAAAGAAATGAACTCATTAATTTATAATATACATGCCCACATCTTCCTCCTCTGTGCTTCCTATGTATAAATTTGTATTTCTGCAATTCTTCAATTATGAACCTGTGAACTGGATGGTTATGAAAACATAATTATCGACTGTTCGGATCAATCATAGATGGATCAATCAGCAGAGACGGAATATAAACTAATAAAATGTGGTGAACTAATAATTATTGCTCACGGCAACTGTTAATGCACATCGACACAGTAACAACCTGCAGAGCAGCAAATACACACACACACTCAACTCAGCATACTGCAGCTCGTCACATTCACAACAAGCTTCAACACCTCTCTGCACCAACGGCTTCATCAGGATTAACACACACACACGAATGTGTCACGGCAGCACCGTCACCTTCAGAAGGCGAGCAAGGTTAAAGTTGGAGCATTGAGGACCAAAATGAGCTAAAAGAATCAAAAATCTTCCCTCAAATATCAAGTCAGTGATATTTAGAATAGAATAGAATATTTTTATTTGTCCCTCAAATGTATCCATTTGACAATATGAAAATAGATTAACAGAAAATAAAAAAGTTAACAGAAAAATAAATAACTGGGACATGACAGAGTTCACAGGTAGTTGTAGCATCGACCGACAGCGAGTTATCACGATGACCTGAGAGAACGACCAAATGCAAACAGCAAACAACCCAATGTCCTGTGAGCAGCTGCTCAGTAACACTGATGTGCTCCAGGTTACTCCATCTCTTAATAAATGACACAATCCCCACATCCTTCCTCTTGCCGGTCTCGTTAGGCTCCCTGTCCACTGACAGGTCTCAGAGAGACACATGATGCTGCTCTGTAGGCTGGTCAACACAGTGAGAGACGTCTGCAGCATCACACGCATTCAGATATGTAAATTCCACACGTTTCAAATTCATTTCTTGCTTTCATATTTCAGATTAATTGTCGTTCCCTCTTTAAATCAAGCTCCATTTTCACATTCACACCTCAGAAACTGACCTTTTTGTGTCAAACGTCATAGTTTCAGATGTCACTTAAACCTCATTTGAATGTGGTAAACAAAGCAGTGCATGCTCGCTGCAACGTGTCCAGTGACATCAGTGCAAAACCAAAAGACACTGAATGGAAACTGGCAGCCTGGATGCAGACGTCTGACTTAAACTCTAAACAACTGAACTAAAAACATCTGAAAATATCAGGGATGGTTGGTAAAACAAGAAATATGATGCCATAACTTCATAAGCAGGTTAATTTTTTTTTTTATTTTATACCTTATCCTCCTAAGACCCGATGGATGTTTGATTTCTATTTGAGCTTATTGGGATGTGATAAGTATAAAAACTAAAAACTATAAAAGCATAATTTACCCACTTACACTGACACCCTGTTACACATAATAAAATATTATTGCATAGATAACCCAAAATGTGATTTCCACAAATGTGGACACCAGGTCTTAGCAGGGGTCTCTTCTCACCTACCTTACCTAGCATTCTTCTGTTGTTTTTATGAGAAAATCCCACAGTTAAAGTTTTAAACTTAAAAAAAAAATTTCATGCAGTATTATTCAGGCAATCGTGACCTTAAGTACTTGGACGTCGTCCATATTCAATCAACGTTTCATATCTGCTGCTGCTAATGTCATTATTAGGGTTGTCATCATTAATAATGCTATTGATAAAACCTGTAATGTGTCTGGTTTCACATCCAACAAAGGTAATTAAAGATCAAATCTGAATCTTTTGAGTTTTAGTTACTGATAGATGTAAGTTGAACCCAACTCCATCTAATTAATCTGATGATTCAGTTGGTGAGGATGAAGATGTTACTGCAGTTCAAACCTTCGCTGTCTGTCACAAACACAAACCTCCACATTTTCCACCCACAAAACACCTGCTGAGCATCACGCTCAGGCGAAGGTGTTGTGTAAAGCAACATGTGTTAGGATGCTCTCAGATGGTCCGGCTACAATCGTCCATCCTGCAACGCCTCCAGGACATCTGTGAGGATGTTTCCAAAAGGAAGGTGCAGGATGGACTGAGCGAGGCGACGTGGCATCTCAGAGACCATCATGAGGAGAACAACGCCATGACAAGAGGCCAATGCTGTCTCCATGTGATGATGTTGGGGTCCGTTCAAATCCTCCCCCACTTTAAACTGATAAATGGTTGGCTGGTTGTTAGTTTTAATCCACATATAGATTAGTTTCAGTCATTTAGCTGCTAACAGAGTTTGCAGCGTCACTGCTGTTGCTTTAGATGCCAGAAGTGGAAGATCAGTCATCTGTGATCATAACTTATACCACATTAACAAATAAAAGCCTTAAAGGGGACATATAATGCAAAACTGTGTTTACCTGTTGTTGAATACAGACAGTTTGGTGTTGAACAGACAATACCTGAAGCTCAAACCTCATCTCCATCTCCTCTACATGTAAATCCTAAAACTAGAAACAGCTGCAGTAAAACAGTCTGTTCTGGGACCAGCTCTGAGATGACGTCATAATTTCTGACATCACTTTAGATACACCCCCTAAAATGTACATAACCTGATAAAGAATCGCAACTAGAGAACTGTAAACATAACACTGTCTCTGCACATCATGCACACAACATTGCTAACTCACATGGTCAAGAGTTGTGCTCTGAAATCAGTGACCTGTGTTCGATCCCGAGCCTGACAAACTTGCATTTGCAGGAGGATAGTGTTCTACAATCAATGGTGTGTGAAATAATCCCTGTTAAGACCAAGATTAGACATAGTTCTGCTAGTGTCTAGTTTAGGAGGAAAGAATACGGTACACTAGTAACACTAGTGTTATTACAACCATGTTACATATACCTCCTAGAAAGGCTAAATGACAAAACTTACCACTCACATTCATTTCTAGTCTCGGGGCGACGGCTGCTCCTCAACATCTGACTCGGGCTCAAACACGTATGGTTTAAGTTCCATGGTCAATCAATTAACTCACTGATTAACACTGAAACCTGTTGTTGGACACTAAAGCAGTGGTGGACCTTCTCAGCCTTTGCTGTAAACCAGCCAATCATTTATAATAATCAGTATTTATGATCTGGGGAAAACCAGTCATTCTAGAGGTATTTCATCAGGTTGTTTTAGGTTGTTTAGGATCCTGGGCCTTCTTCAGTCCAACCAATATTACATATGCTGTTTGGAGACATCAAAGAAGACTTTACAATATTTACAAAATGTTTTCTATTACCCCTTATTTAATTATTTCATCAAATAAAGCAGTTTTTATACATAAATGTATTCTGCTCACATCTACTTCAACACTTCAACAGTGTTTTACTTTACGCTTAAAATCAAATGTAAAAGGGGAAAAAAAGAAAAGATCATGAGATCAAGCTATGAACAAAAAACACATTGTGATGATGATTTTGATAGAAGTGATGGTTCTCACCGAAGTAGACATGAGAGGAAATCAAAACCAGTTCATGTTCTGTTCATGGACTCAGCGTGTTTACATTTACGACGTTAAAACAGGAGGAAATTGGAAATATCAGAGACATCAGCAGCATTGCAGCACCTCTCCAATGGAGACCGGGTGACCACTTTTCTGTTAGCAGATTTATAAAATAATTATCAAAGTACGAGAGCTTCATTTTCAATGATGAGCACAAACACCGCAGCTCTGCTGAGACCTGGAGAGATCATCCATATCGTCCAAATATAAGACTGGGCTTCATGCAGCTGCAGAATGTCCTTTAATAATTAATGGGATGTGGACTTACATAAGACACACAGTGTCTTTCTGCTGCTGCTGGATCTGGTTCACTAGCAGGGAATTCGTCTGCACAGAGGGGTTCCACATTTGACAAACCTCTGACATTTACGGACGACATGTTCGGTTTGTTTCTGACGTCTCAGCTGGGAATGATATAATAATCTGGCTGCTACAGCAGCACGAACTGGACAGTGACGTCACAAGTTATGTCATAAAAAGGGTTGCAACTTTCAACCGTATACATCACACGTAGTCCATCTATCTTATATTCAAAAATCCAGCTTGTTTTCTTGAGCTGCAAATGCTACGACGGCTGGATTCTTCACAGTCCAACATAAATTAGCTGAAGTAGCTAAATTAGCTGAGTTGGCTAAATAAGCTAAGGTATCTCAGTTAGCTAAGTTAGATCAAGTTAACTGAAGTTATCTTTAACAGCCAAAATATCTAAGGTATTAATGTTAGTTAAGGTATCTAAATCTAAATTAGCTAAGTAGCTTGTAACTCATCATTCGTATACATCTAAGGTTGGAGATTAGTCTGTCTCACTTCAAACACTTCCTCAACAAATCCAGTTTCTTTTCCTGAGCCATGAAGGCAACAACGGTTGGATCTTTTACTATGACGACTCAACCGAGCCAAAACTCACTTGAGCGAAAATATTGTGTACGTGGGTGTAAATATGCTCTCTGCACGCACATCACAAGTCTGCGAAAGGAAAAGAAGTTCGCGAAAGGAAAAAAACTGGTTGCATGAGGAGGAATCTTTAACCAACGGTCATTTCTGAGAGCATTTCAGAAAGCCCGGGAAAGAGAACTCAACTGAAGAGCAAACCAATGACGCGTGGACGACCACAGCTTCATACGTAGTCATACAGTCGACTAAACTGCAACTTGGTGGACTGCAAGCGAGCATTTGCAATGAACGAAAATAGTGGCTTTAGTAAAACTGTCATCAAAGCGCGTTTCTGAGAAATATGTTAGTGTAGTTGACAGAACTGTCAACATTAAGCATTGCATATAATGACTAATGTTGATAATTACGTTAATTTTACCAGCACCAACGTATTTCTCAGAAATAGGCTTTGACGAAAGTTTTACTAAAGCCACTATTTTTGTTCATCACCAAACTTACAGCTCTCTTTCTGAAAGGTGGGCTGTCAATCAAGTCTCACTAGCTCTCAGAAACGACCAGTCACAATAGAGCCAGTCCTCCCCTGGTTCCTGCCCCCGATGTAAGTCGATATAAACCCACACGAGTAGAACTCAACTTGTGCAAAACAAGTGGCTGTTTTGCACACTGGTTGAAGATTTGTCCTCGAGGGCGCAGTTTTTTTTCCTCTCGCGGACTTGTGACGTGCGCACAGAGAGCATATCTACGCATGTGGAATAATATTTTTGCCTGCGTACACATTTTTTAGTGAAATTTGGCATATCCCAACCAATTTCATTGTATCACGTACAACGACAATAAAGAATTATATTCTACTCCAAAATTAATTCATTCACAGTTGAAATCTGCAATGTGTACATGCAGTTTAATAGGACACATTAGGTTAGACCGTCTCATTTAAGGACAGTTGGTTCTACGGCTGCAAGATATATATAAAATATTGCAATATCACCATAAACACGTCTCAAAAAGATGTTTGAACGACAATCAGCAGCTGTCCCACTTCCACCAGGAGATGTGTTGCCTGAACTACGTCAACTGCCTCCTTCAGATGGATTTAAGGCAGATGCGATATGAGGTCGTTCCTCATTTGAAGCAAATAATTGTTATTGTTTTATCCATGACAACATTAAGAACATGGATAACCATAACAACAAAGAGCTTCTGACATTAAGGAAATGTTTATTTTAACTAAGGCTGCACAATATATCACAAACATCACGATAAAGACATCATAAATGTCAGTCTGAAGTGTTATAACTGGTATATTTCCATCGTCTGTTATTTGGAAATAATGTGCTTCAAGTTTTAACTGGCGTCTGTGTCGTCTGTTCACCGTCTGGGTTCATGTTAGCAGAGAGAAAGCCTCCTGCTGTTATTTCATCAAGTCACCCTTAAAACTCCTGAGTATCTGCAGATTCACCGAAACAAAAATGGTTCCTGGAGACTATTTCAGTTATTTTAAATCTTTATCGCTCAGAAATGTTAAACCTAATTAGTTAAACCTAATTAGGTTTGATTATCAATCCTCATCCGCACTTCCGTTGATTTCCCTTTATATCTATCTATCTCTTCAAAGTCTGTCAAAATCTGAGGTTTGGTTTAGACTGGACTGATTGTCTCAATTTGTTTATTCATCACAGGTCATATAATCATATCACATTTTTTTCCTGATTTCCTGCAACTCTAGGCGGTTCAGTCTCAGACAGATCTTTGTTGGAAGCAACCGTCAAAGGATGTGGTCTGTTAACTGTGGCAATTTTAGTACTGATTTGATGACGTGTTAAGAAAAGCCATTTACAGTTTCCAGAAAACACTGTACTACACTGTGATATATATAAATAAATCTATCATTTGATCTATAAAAAGTCAGAAAACTATCTGAAGAAAATCATTTCATGGTATAAAATGAAGAACACAGCCTTCATGTTTACTCACTACAGATATAAAGCTGTAAAAATGTGATATGTTTCTGTGGGACAGGAGCATAAAAACTGTCAGTTAAGGAAACATAAAAGCATCAAGGCACAGTAAAATAACAGTCTAAAATACGTCATATGGTCCATAATACATATATGAAACCAAAATTAAGTCTTTTTCACTCTCACAGGCAGTAAAAAGCCTCATGAGTGACATTACTCTCCAGGTGACGAATCATAAACTGACTCGATCAGACTCGATCACAGTTCAACAGTGAGATGGGAAACTGTCGTTCTGCCTCCAGGTGACTCAGATCTGTAAATCTGTCAGTCAACCATGAGACGCTTCGGACTCCGTCTGGGTTCTGAGGGTCTGAATCCCTGAGATCACAGTGACACTAACACACTTGTTTGCAGCTACTGTTCCTGTACGTTACTTCCGTTTCACACATCTAGCGGCTTGATGACATTTACTGTATCGACCTGAATATAAGACAGTATTTTTTTCTCTAGAAAAAAATCAGGTCTTCTTATATTCAGGGTCCAGAGACCCGGGGGTCTAAACCAAAAAGTGGCGTCAAACATCTTCTCCCCAAATGAGTCAGAGCTTCTTCTTCTTCTCACACACACACCAGTGACCTGAAGAGATGCGACCGCGACACAGAAACTCACTAGAAAACAGTGACTCAAATGTTGAACTAGTTAACTAACAAACAGCAGAGGAGACAGTGTTTCTCACACACTGACGAGACTGTGGTGCTGCCATAGTTTCAAAATTGGGCCGGTAATAATTGTCCTATTCGGGTCAATGCTAATGATAACGCTCGCATGCATGTTAAACACTGCTCCTAGTGGCTGCCTGCGTAGCGGCCTGTGTGTACCGTGCAGCTGTTCGCGATTCAAATCCCCATCTAGACTGGCTTCCCAGCGTGTGATCTTCTCCAATCCTGTCTCTCTAGACTGTCTCTATCATTAAAGGCAAAAACCCCAACATATGATGATAACAAAGAGAAAAATCTATACATGCTTGTTACTACAGGTCATGTGCTTGCTCACTAATTTTTCCAAAAATGGGTCTTGAAAAAAGAGGGGTGAGCTTATATTCGGGTCAATACGGTATTTCTTAAAACTCAGAGTCAACTGCCCAAACTGCTGGACAAATCACAACATGCTATAATATATATTAAAAATAAAACAGAAGGAAAGGCAGACTTTTTGCAGAAGGTGCCATTTTGAAACCAACATTCAATGATCAAACGGAGAGAACATGAAACCTAGTGATCTTGTTTATTTCTCACCCACAAGTGAAAGCTGCGACATAACAGGTCAAAAACACCAGTGATGGGCTGATTGGACACTTCAACATCCAGACGTGCACAGAATTAAACAACAGGCGATTGAAAGAGGGAAGTTTGATCGATTCATAAATCAAAATAAAAGCCAGAGGACATGAGATTTCAGCCACAACAGCCTCAGAGTTCTTCTTTTAGTTTCAATTTAATGAACTCGATCCTGATCACAGTCACAAAAGCAGCTGCTGGCGCTGGTCCAGCTGTTTTCTAACTGACTTCAAGCCGATGCAGAACCAAGAGTCCATCAGGCTTCTCACTAAAGGCCAAATATCTCACCTTTATCTTTTTTTGTTTCGTATCATTACCAAAATGTTATTATCATTTTTATGACTCAATTACTGATAATAATAATAATAATAATAATAATAATAATAATAATAATAAACTCCAGCTCTTTATTACATCTCCTCTAACAACATCTGAGATTAAACAAAGGTAATTTAGCAAAGAAACAGACTGATTTCTGCAAATAAATCAGTGAAATATCCAAACTGTTCTTTTTTTGCTGCCAGAGGAAACACACTGAGACACACTGAGTCAGCATCTGTCTGTTTCCTGTGGCCACTGGGAGCTCAGCGACATCTTCAGACACTAACGAGAGCGTTCGTCTGCCTGGAGGTCAACGTCGACCTCATGGACACGACCTCCATCGCTTCATAACGTGACCTGACTGAACATAACCATGATGCTTTGGGCAAATTTGCTGCAGCAAGATGTTACTTAATAAAATTCAATTATGTGGGGGGGGGGGGGGTGTTTGTTTGTTTGTTTTACTACAGGAAATTCTTGATTGTTAACATTAAGCTGAAAAGCCCGAAGTGGAAACACACCTTGTCCAGCACAAAACAAAACAATGCAAAGTTTTGCAAATATCCCTTATTAAGTGTAACTAGAGACATTTAGATGCTAACATCAGGGTTTTCCCACATTTATTCTTCTTCTCCAGGCTGCAAGTAAACAAACAAACACGGCTGCTGTGTTGGCAAAAGTTACACAAATCGTAAATCAACTGCTACATCTGAGAAACAAGCAGAAAAGACGTCACAGCACGTTGTAAGTCTCCCTTCGTAAGTTCATGGTTTTGTCAGTTATTAATTATTCTGCTCATTATTTCCCAAATGAAATGAGTAATCAACACAGTCATTCACTTCAAGCCGAGCCAAACATGACATCATTAAAAATTTATTTATGTAAATAAATGTATATAAATAAGTTTATAAATTTATAAACCTTCTTTTAATCGACCAGCGATTCAAAACTCACAACTATTTGTTGATCTGATTAGTCAGCCACCTCTACTGACTCCTAAAACAGACACGCTTTCAATAAAATGAAACCCTTAACCTTCAGGGGGAACGAGAGCAGAGGTGCTATTTCACACGGCAAATGCTATTAGTGTAGCTGCCGTCCAGGCTGTCATCTATTAACTAATTATATCATAAGACAAGATGCATCAGGATCTTCGACAACGACAGACCAGACCTCAGCTGAACCACTTCATCAGGGAAATCCTGAGCAAGTTCACCCTGCACATTCATAATCACTCTGAAATTTCACCTAATGAAGATCTGAGAAGGGGAACTTGTTAATTAAACATGCATCTGTCGATAGTCAAGGTCAAGGTTTATTACATTATGTTGTTGTTTTGTTGCTCTGAACTTGTACAGATCCGATAAATCAAAGTAATCTTTTGCTCTTCTTCTTTGATTTGTTGATTCATAACAATTTTTCATCACCTAACAAATGATCAAAGTTTCCTTTCCTGTTGATTCTTTTTTTTTTTTTTTTTTTTTTGCACCTTTCTGTTTTTTTGCTTTGTTTTGTTTTTTGGGGTGAAATAGCAAAATAGCAGCACTGGCAAACAAAAGGAGCAATGCCCTCGTTTGGAGGTCACAAGCTGAGGAGGAGTCACCATGAGCCAAGATGCGGGATCCCCCCTCCTTTCTAACGCAATAAGGCAGGACACACCCAGATAGAGAAGGGAGGAGGTGGTAGAGAAGGAGGAGGAGATGGATGAAATGAGAGGAGAGGAGGAAAAAAGAAGCAGAGCTGCTGCTGCTGCTCATCCGCCCATCTTGGCAATGACGTAAGGATGATTCTTCACCAGCTAGAATAAAATACAATTAAATAGAAAATTATATAAATAAAAACAAGCTCTATTGAGACTGTTGTTTCTTCCTATCCACACCCTCTCTGGTGCATTGCCATTGTGACAGGATGAGCAAGCAGAAGTAGTATTTACAATATGAGTGTTAAATGTGGGGAAACCACTCCAACAAGCTGAACAAGCTCAGCCCGAAGGCGCCGCATTCATGACAACAGTGTGAGGACAGCAATCAAACGAGTATACATTTCCTAAACACAGCAACAACAACAACTGCAGCAAACACTTCATTACTATTATTATTATCAAAATCAATTACCACAGATCGTGTTATTTAATGAGTGGTGTGGTAGCTAAGACACGGAAAACAAAACCTTACAGACAGAGACTATGAGCAAACTGTTTCCAGACACCCGCACTCAGGCGACGGTGCGTCTCCCGCCTCGCAGCCGATGCAACAGCCGCTACGTGCCCGTTCCATCGCCCGGGGAGCCCCGCCACCAGAGCGCTATTCAAATTCCAACCACTTTAACCACATTTCCCTTCAAGACGTCACAGTCAAGATTTATCACATCCACAAAACCTTAATAAGAATCAAATAAGATTAATCTTTAATTCGGTATATATTTCCTTCACTTTAACTGTGTAAATATATATTTTTTGAAGCAAAAACAACAACTTTCCCAGCGTCTTCTCGCTGCTGGAAAACACACACACAACAACAACAACGTAGGTAAAAGTTGTTATGTTATCACATCTGATTAATATTATATTAATTAAATATGGTTTCGGTTTTAAAAAGAACATAAAACGACGCAGTTTGTGTTTTTGGTCGATGTTAGTTGAGAATTAACATCCGCATTTTTTGAATGGAGACTTGGTGACAGCTGCTGTTTGACGGTCGATGTCGAGGCTGAACCCTTAGCTAACTACCGGGACGTCGGACGGAAGAAAACACGGGTAGAAAGCGTCGCCTTGGGGAGGGGAGTTGTGATACATTTTTAAGAGGTTACTATTGAAGAAAACAGTAAATAGTTCAAGTTGATAGTTTAGCGTACACACCTGTGGGTTATTCTTATTTATTATTATTTTAGTAGTTTAGTAGTTGCTAATAAGTGGGTGTAAAGGTAGAAGCAGTGGTTGTGGACGTTACCCGGATGCTAAGCGGCGCGGAGTCGTTAAAAACGTTTAAATTTCACTTTAACCGACAAACGACGACATGTTTGTTTTAAATGTTTGGTCTTTTAGCTACAAGTGAAGTGAGAGAAAGGTGGTAGGGTTTTAAAAGTTTACAGAGACGACTGGGTTTTTTGTTTTCTCTTACCTTCCACCTCCGAGGGAGGGATCCTCAGTCCAAATCACGTCCTGCTGCTGCTGCTGCTGCGGCTGCTGCTCCTGGTGACGGCGGCGGCGGCGGCGGCGGGGGTTGGCGGAGCGACGAGCGGCGCCTTCAGTTTTTTTTTTTTCTAGAGGGGTTTGTCCATTTCCCAGCGGAGCTCCTGAGTAGTTAAAATGATTGACACATGGAAAAAAATCTTTTCTTATTTTTCCAAACGTCTAAACCGAGTTTATTTGTCCGTAATTAGGAGCTCTGGTCCCCGCAGCTGCAAGACAAGTGTCTCCCCGTTTCCCCAGGAGGGAGCAAAACAAACCAGATCCAAATTCAGTCAGAAATCAATCCGTTAAAGGGAAAAATAAACTCCCCCTCTCTGAAATAAAAAGCAGAGGAGGGAAAGGCTGATAACAAAGAGCAGACCCAGTAAATGAGTGTTTCTGTGCGCGCGCGTGTGTGTGTGTGTGTGTTGCAGAGGTGGTGGGTGGGACTGGAGGAGGGTGTGTGTGTAGGGGTGTGTGTATATGTATGTATATGTGTGTGTGAGTGTGTGTGAATGTATGGAGGGGGAGTCCGGTACATTCAAACGGGAGCAGATCAGACCCAGAGTCCGGATCAGCGTCTTTTCCTGGTGGAGCTGGAGAACTGAGGGAGAGAGAGGAGGGTGGAGAGGTGGTGCCGGACAAACAGAAAGAGAGGGAGGGACCAGACCAGGGATTACCCTGGTTTTATTTTCTTTTAAAGGTGGATCTATGAGCTAATCAGATGACCAGGTAGAAACATATGAGGACCTGATGCTGGAGTGAAGATCCTGAAAACTTCAGGGGGATCAACATCTGTACAGACACATTTGGATCCACTCTGGAGTCTAATGTATGGAAACTCACCGCTGAAAAACATATCACTGAGTATTTAAGTGTTAGTATCTTGTTTTATTTTATACATGATAATATACATTATTTAAAAAATAAAATAAAATATAGCCTATAGTACTAATTTAATGAAATTTCAACAATAAACTGAAAATATGTTGAGGAAAGAGATTTTTGTTGCGACGTTGTACATATTATATATCTTTTAAAATGTATTGTAATGCAAGGTATTTTCTAGTATGAGTCAGCATGGAAAAACTTGAGTCATCATGGAAAGCACGGAAAAAATAAATCAAAATAAATAAATAAAAGAAAAATCTGTGCTATTTCAGAAAAAAAAAAGGTTTGAATATTTTCCAGAAAAGGGTGATAATATTTTGAGTTAGAGGAAAAGTCATTTTATGAGGAAAAAGGTTATAATATTTCTAAATTATTTCTAAATATAACAAGTCAAATGTCTAGTATTTAAACATAATGTTAGTTGGAAGTTGAAAATAAAATGGTTGAAGGTGAAATATTTCAAGACTGATGGTGTAATATTTCAAAATAAAAGTCAAGAAGGTTTCATTGAAGCAATGTTTGATGGGCTAAAACTTAATTTAAAAGAGCAGTTTGATCAGAAGTCAGTCAAGCTGATTATTTTTAAGGAGCAGATTCATATTATTTTCTTTTTTACATGTTATTATGAATTTCTCTTGTGGCCTTCAGAGGGGTTACAAGCGTTAAATTATGTCCAATTCAAACTTGAAAATTGAATCTGAATTATTCTTCATCTTTGACTGTTGCAGAGGGGAAGTTGCTTTGAACTTCTGCTCTGGTAAAAATTATGTCAAACTTGTTTGGTGATATAATTAAAGCCCCTGACCTCCACATCTGTTTAATGTGCATCTATGAGATCATGTGCAGTGAATATTTCTGGTGCAAATGCATGAACATGAACAAAGAAACGTGAAAAGAAATTTCTCCTTGACTGCCAACTGGCCACTCAATCAGCTCTGCCTCCTACGCTATGCTAATGACAGAGAGGCAGAGAGGTGGTTAAAGCTGCCATTTAACGGCACAGAGTGCTGCCTCGCTTTCAATAAAACACTGACTGCAGAGGAAGGATAGACACTGATGCTCACAACTGTTCCCAAAAAATTCACAATTAATCACCAACAACCACATGATTTGTCATCCTGCAGCAGTCGAGTCATGTTTCTGGCCTCCAGAAGTGAAACGTTCAGTCTGATGTTCTGATTTTTAGATGTTAAATGATCCGGTGACTTCACCAGCTGGACTCTGACAGCATCTGTCTGCTGCTTGCTGCTGAGCAGGTAGCCAGTCTTTGATTTATCAGAGCTGTGTTTGCTTAAAACACCTGCAAACACTCACACTGTTTCTATACATAAATATGTCATGAAACACAAAAATAATCCAAAAAGTTCAAGGCCAAACAACTGCACATTTGAGCCACTTTGTTCATTAGTTGCACTGTGTTTTTAACTTTTTGTTTACAGGTCTTTTCAGAA
Organism: Polydactylus sextarius; assembly: GCA_016801845.1. Taxonomy (NCBI): domain Eukaryota; kingdom Metazoa; phylum Chordata; class Actinopteri; family Polynemidae; genus Polydactylus; species Polydactylus sextarius. Next base: position 2,953,157 of record CM028908.1, on the reverse strand, counting down.
GAATAATGGTGGCTCGCTCCAAACAATGAGTCAAAATGAACGTGCAGATGGAGTCACCGAGGCGTGTCTGCAGATGTTTCTCATAGGACGCCACCAATCAGACGGTCAAAGACAAACCTCCAGAGACAAAACACAAGACGAACCCAGTCAAACAAAAAACAAAATGATGCAAACTGATGTGTGTGGTTACAAGTCAGTGCAACTGTCAAGATGTCTTTTGTATACACAGTCACCTCCAAAACATTTGGGATTGATGTCAAAAGATAAATAATGAAACCAGAGATTAGTGTTTCAACTTTTGTTTCCAGGTTTTTACAACTAGATCTATTAAACAACTAATAGCAAAAAATAGCAACAAAAAAGCAAAAAATAACATTGTTTCTAGCAGATCAGCCAGTTTTTAAGTGAGTTAAAATATAGGAACAGATTTAAAATAGATTAAAGTGAATGATTGATATTATATTGCAAATCATTTTGTTTGATAGGAATGAAGCCTGACACACATCAGCAAACTCTTCCATTTTTCTTTTGCAGCTAACATGCTCAGCAGGGTTTAAGCTGCTGATATTCAGTTTGGTTGCAATTCTCTTTAAACTGGAAGACATAATGTTCCTGAGTTGTCATCATGAGTTACATCATCGATGAAGCTCAGTGAGCTCGTCCCAGAAGAAGAAGCTTTGACAGCACCTTCATTGTGCTTCACATGTGAGCAGATCTTTTCTTTCTCTACACGTCAGAATAAACATCACTCTATCTCATCGTCCATTAAATCTTTGAACCTCGTCTTTGTTCTTTTCTGGCTCGTTTCCTTATTGCTAACCAGTGGTTAGCATCTTCTGGACTTTTCTTTCCTCTGGAAGTTGTTGGTGATGAAACTCACATTTGATTTAGTTGTTTTTCTTTACAGCTGTCACAATGTTTCTTTCAACAACTGCTAATATTTCCTAGGTCAACCAGTCTAACGTCTGTTTCATGGACAGTGTTTGTGGCTCTGATGGTTTTCTATCTGCTCTCATCTTCAAACAGCTTTCTGGTCCTCATGTTGGTCAAACCTTTTTGACGTTAAATGCAGCTGAAACTTATAGAAAACCTTGCGGTGGCATTAGTTTTAGATTGGACTTTCAATTTCAATGAAATTGAAACTGAAAAGTAGGATTTTGAAACTGCGTCACATTGTAGATTGTCACCTTCTATCACCCTCGTGCCAGGAATCAGATCAGAGGAATGTACCATGACAGGACTCACATGTCTGATTCGCTGCTGCCCTGAACCTACTGTTTTCACAACACACCAGTGTATCTAATGTCAATACGTCCTGCAGAGGCTGGTGCGTCTGGTGGGAAGGAGACGAGCTGGACGTCTAATCTGGAAAGACACTGACCCCTCACATGTGCGAGGAAGAGGACAGCACTATAGCTCTAATTTTGTTGTACTTATTTATTCTGTGCCGAAAACACTGAAAGAACGAGGCTCCTCTCCAGCTGCAGCTTTTTCAATTGTGATCAAGTCTTAATGTAATGACTTACTTCTCACAGACTTTGAAGTAGGGTTGAGGATCAATAATCAAAACTAATTAGGTTTAACTTTTAACATTTGTGAGGGATAAAGGTTTAAAATAAACTGTCTTCAGGAACCTTTTTGTTCAGTGAATCTGCAGATACTTGAGAGTTTTAAGGGTGAATTGGTGAAATAACAGCAGGAGGTTTCAGTCTTTCAACTTTAATGACTTGTAAAGACTAAAATAACAGACAGAGTTTAGTTTGGTTTTAAAGAAGATGATGTTTGGGTTAAAATTGAAGCTGCTGGATATTGATGAAAATACATCCTGAAAAAATAATCAGATGCTTACGTTGCAGTATACACAGATAAAAAAAACATTATGAAAAACTATACAAACCGAGCACATGCCCTGCAGATGACTCAGGGAAAGGCTTCATGAAGAAACTTGTTCACCAAAGTTGTATTAAGTTTACCAAAGCAGCCAATTAGGGCAGCAGGTGTTAGCACTGTCCCTTCACAGCAAGAAGCTTTGACCCCCTCGGGTCAGGCACAGGATCTTTCTGTGTGGAGTTTGCATATTCTCCCAGTGTCTGCGTGGGTTTCCTCCGGGAGCTCTGGTTTCCTCCCACCACCAAAACAATTGTAACATAAGGGATAGGTGAATTAAGCGTACTAAATTGCCTGTAAGTGTGGATGTGAGTGTGAATGGTTATCTGTCTGTATATGTGGCCCTGCGACGAGCTGGCGACCATCAAGTGCTGCTTTCCCCCTTAAACAGTTGAGATAGGCTCCAGTCCCCCCTTGACACCAAGTGCGGGATAAAGGGGTAGAAAATGCATGGATGTAAAGCAGCCAATTAGGTATTTGTTTCATATGTAATTATTGTTGTTCCATATTGTCCCAACAGATGACTGTGATCACTAACTGCAGGTTTCCTTGTGGTTTCTAAGAACAGAACGGGAGGTAGAGTCCTCAGTTATCAGACTCCTCTCTGATGGAACCAGATCCCAGTTTGAGACACTTTCTATATTTAATGTTAGACTGAAAACTTTTATCAAGCTGCTGTAGGATCAGGCTGCTGGGAAACTCCCATGATGCACTGGGCACTTTCTGGAGGTATTATTATTATTATTATTATTATTATTATTATTATTATTATTATTATTATTATTATTATTATTATTATTATTATTATTATTATTATTATTATTATTATTATTATTATTATTATTATTATTGCTATACAAACAAACTTGAATTGAAGTGAAAACTTTAATGGCTGCATTGCTACTTGTTCACATGTTAAGTAGTGTGTAATGTTCTGATGCATTTTATTTTATGTTGTGTTGCTCTTACAACTCCCTCGATGTCAGTGTTGTTGTGCAGAGAACTACTAAACGTCTTGTCTTATTGTACAAAACATATGAACATATAAACACATTACCGAGGTTGAAAACTACATTTCCACTGCAGCCCTTTAACTCCAGCTGTTTACTCACAGACTTGCTCTGAGACTGTGAGTCGAGTCAAGTCAGGTCAGTTTGGTTTATTAAACAGCCCAATATCACACATTCACCTCAGGCTCCACAATCTTTACTGTACACAGCACCGTGTCCTCAGTAGTATAATAAAAACCTCATGTTCATGGTAATATTGCACTTACTGCCTCTGCTGTGGATGATAATTAACTGCTGTAGTTTCTTTAACATTCTTACAAGATGATGACATAGGTAAACTTTTTTTTTTGTGTGTGTGTGTGTGTGTGTGTGTGTGTGTGTGTGTGTGTGTGTGTGTGTATGTTTTGTTTGCTGCTCCGTCTTTAGCATGAATAAACGTTAACTCAACAGGAACCTGCAGCTTTACATGTCAACAAATGAACAGCAGGATGGCTGTGGGGTTGCTCAGCCAGGAAGTGGTCTCCCAGTGTTAAAACAATTTATATTGCAGTTTAAATTTGTAAAACCTTGTTGTTGCTGTGTCTGATTTTATGAATGAAGTGTATATATAAAGCTGAAAGCTCAAGCTATTAGGACGACATATTGGACGACAATGATCTAATCTGAACCATCTAAAAACGTTTATTTAGTTGCTGGAGGCGTTTCAGAGCCTGAGGGAAAACGTCCAGAGAGATTCAGGGTCAGAACTAATAAGTCACCATCACCGTTGCATCTGCTCATGAATGCACAGCAAGACACTGCTTCCTCTCCCTTTTTCTCCCCCACAAGTGCCTGGTTTATTTAACTTTTCCCAAAATTCTGACAACCAAAGATACCCAACATCTGACACTCTGACATAGACATGTTGTCTGAAAACAGACTTTATTCTACTTTTCTGGACACCATTTGTCATAAACGTTGTGTTTGGTTTTTTTTATCAAATCCATCTTTTATGTTTTCTTGCCCTTAAACTAAGCGACTTTCACTTCCTTTTTTCAGTGAAAATGAAACTTGCAGCTTTAGTTTGCTCTTTAAACACCATCACTTCTCTGTGATTAGCAACACATTACTTTATTTTATTTAATGTTGAAATTATTGAGAGTAATATTTGTTAAAAAGCTTCCGCAGCTTTAGCACAGACCAAGCTATTGACTGATCTTGTTGTCGGCAGTGTAATAGCATAATACATCACTGTGATGTGTTATTGCTGCCTCTGCCCTGCAGTTTCACAGATACAGAGACTGATTCCACCTGCAGCTCTGACTTTCTGCAGCATCGAGCAGCTGAAGCTGAGTCTCACAACAACATGACTCTGAACACTTCGTTTCACAAATAAAACATTTCAGTAACTGTGGATAATGAACTGATTATCATAAACCTGGTTTCAGAGGAGAAATCTGACATTTCCTGCAGCAGCAACAATTTATACACCACATCCACATCCTGAATATTGATCTTATTGCCCCTAAGACAAGTTCTCCTTGAATTTTCTTCTTATTCTCGCTCACATGATTGATGTCATTGTGTTGTTAAACAAACCTCAGACACAAACTGAGTCCATATTGTTACTGCACATTCAATTTTGACTAAAGCAACTTTTGATTTTCCAAATGGTTTTTCTTACAGCTACATGTGAGAAGAAGATCCACACAGACCACATGTCTTAATTACATTAGTCATTATTACCAATAGAATCAAATATCTGTTTACATGGTAGAGTCTGATTCACTATACCTGATTATTATGGGAAACATTATCACATTATTGATCAACATAGAGTTGTTGTCGATGTGACAGGTAAAGGAACTTAAACAGTTTGATAACCAGAGATGCTGGAAACAATTCAGACTTTATATGAACTGTCTGTTTACATCTGTGAGAGTAAACTCAGCCCACAGTTGCTATTTCAACTACTGATATTTGCATCATGTGATGAACATTTTATTGGTTGCATTCACAGACACTGCCATTTGTGGAAGACAGACTCATCTGTAATTTTTTTTTCTATAGACTTGTGGACTAATGATTGAACAACAGCTTTGAAAAGGAAATGTTGGCTTGTTTTAACTAGGAAGTTGATGGCAGTTAGACGGTCATGTGGTATTTGATAAATTTTATGTGGCCATTGATCATCCTAGATCATTTCTAGTGCATTATTAATCAGCTCAGTTTCCCTTCAGAGCAGCATCTTCCAAAATAAAATGATGGGATACAATCGAAAGGTTGGAACCACTTTTAAAACTCCTTCAGCATTTTCTGGTCAAGCCTTGTGACAAACTTAGTCATACATAGTGGCAGCTGCAGTGACAGCTTTCTCACATGAATAGTTTCCATTATGTAATTAAGGAAGTGTTTCCATAAAGTGTTGCTGAACCTTACCAACTTTGAAGTGTGATCAAGTGTGATCAGTCACTGACCTCAGTTGAACCTAACAGACTGTGTAGCTTTACAACAGTGAGTTGTATCATCATTGTTAAAGATTTCAGTACCTGATGTTTTTAAAATTACAGGTAGATTCAGGTGCTAATAGATGACAGAATCAAACTTTCATTCAAATTCATACAAATTTCATGACAAATAATGTGCATAAATAGATTAGGGAACATGTTAAAACATTAAACTATGGGTTTGAAATGTGTTAATACTGTGTCAAAATACCATCTGGCATTGTTTCATAAGAATACATCAAGCTAAACACATGTTATGACCTGTAGATTATTGTACGTAGAGTAAGGTAGAGTAATCTGTAATTTATTACTCTTCAGGTGGAAGAGATTTGAATAAATATGATAAAAGATGCCTGTCTTTAAAAAATACAATCATATTTAAAAATAAAATAAAATAATAAAATACAAATAAAATCATAAAAATAAAATAATAAAATACAATTATATTTACCTCTGCTGTGAAATAGTATACGCAGCAGAGTTTCAAAGTTTAAGTTTTGTAATTGATTGATTGGGTCTCAATTACTAAAGCCTTGAAGAACAAGTGTTGTAATGTCTTAAGAACATGTAGATACTTGTTGAAAACAGTATGTCTGATGTTTCATTTTACTTTTTTCACATACACACAAAGTATAAATTGGATCCTGTTTCCTGGGTTAATAAATACACAGCAACACTGGACGTGTCTGAAGCTACGTTGGAGAGGAACAAAAATAACAAAACCAAGAAACATATAGGACACAGAACCGGAAAAACCAAACAGAAAAGCTAATCAAAGCCACAAACTAAAAAAAAAAAACAGAAACAGAAATTTGACGAGACACAAAAACTCACAGCAGACGAGAACAGGAGCAAACACAGGACTGAGGATGAACAACAAGGAGCAATGAATAAACTATCTATAAATACAAAGAGAGACAACAAGACACAGATGAAACACATAAGGTAATAATACAGGAGAGAAAATACATAGGGTAAAAGGAAAAATAATTTCAAAGTAAAACAGGAAATGAGTAAAAACCTGAACTAAATCTAAAGTGCCAAAGGGGGAGATAGCACCACATGACTGAAAGTCATCTGATCATTTCACAATGAAAATGTCTTTTTTTTTCCACAAATGCTGAATGTGCATTTCATGCATTTATCATGACATGGTTTCTTTTAAAATGTCTCTTTCTTCTCAGCTGAACTGTTTCCATCAATGGTGTTTCAACGGATTAAAACATTTACATGTTCACTTCGCTCCCTAGATCATGTATGAAACAATCTTTAACTCACTCATCTTAAACTGAACTGAATGAACTACTTCTGTCAGCTCAACCACGATATATTATAACATCTCCAGATTAATAATTAACAGACATCATAAATTCCACAGAAACAACTACAATGATAATCCTGCAGCAGATAAACAGGTCGACAGGAGACACAGAACACAGTTTATAGTTGACAACATGTAAAAATCCTGCACCCTGTCCATTATTTAAGTTAATAAAATGTTTATTTCATGTTTTATTCTTGTAGATATTAAAAATGTTGGTGCTATTGCCCAGTTCTTGATATTATTTTTCTTATTTTAAAGACTATAAACTATAAATGTGTAATATGGAACTGAGCTATAACAAATAAAACAATTTTAATATAATTCAAATATAATTTGCATATTTATTATGTATGTTTACAATTGTACAAGCTCCACTTGACAATTTTTGTGAGTTTTTTATGTTTTGTTCAACTAAACAAGTCAAATTAGTATCATTTTAATTTCTGGTGGTGTCAGATCCATTTTTTAGACAAATAAAGTTGTGCAAGAAAGTTTTCCTCAATGGAAATTTTTTAAAAAGTGTTTTCTATGGCAGATAGTCTCCGTCAATGATGATGATTCATTGTTTCCAACTTGGTGCAGAGCGGCTGAGTGCTAGTTACGTGGGGTGTAGTGGATGAGTGAACACTGGAGTCGGTAAAATATGTTCAGAGAGTTTCACAGTGACAATCCAACATGTTTGAGGCTTTGACTTGTCAGTATGAGAGCAGGAAACAGATGAAATATCTGATTCAATAGTGAAATCCTGCAGGAATTCATTGCAGTTTATCCAGAGAGAAACTTTTCAGTGTTAATGTTAATTATGAAACGGAGGCTGTGATTCAAACCCATCAGGCTTATGTAACGCTGTGACTTCCTGGGGTCAGGATCCACCTACACTGCAGCGCTCTGACAACACACACACAGCATTTAGACAACTACTTGAGGTGGAAACACATAAATCTCTCCATATATGCACTGACAAGGGTGACTGGATGTTGTATCCATGGCTACCTTCTCGCGTAATCTGTATTATTTTTATCACAAAGGCTTTTCTGTTTTTTTTTTTCCCTCCTGAGCCTCCTGCTAACATGATAGCAATGTATACAGAATCACTTCTTTATGTGAAGGAATTAAAACCAAACAGGGTCAGTGACAAAAACACAGAGCTGCAGGTTTATCATCAACACCAACAAACTGATGAAGAAGAAGAAATTAGTAATGAGTTGAATTTGATATTTGTTTTGCAACAGGAAAAACATAAATACTTTTAATTGCAGCTCTGTGATGTAAAATGCAACTTGCAGGTATATTTGTAGATTTAATGTTATAATGTCACTTTTGCATGAACGGTTTTATGCTAAACATTTGCACATCATGCAACCTCGAGTAGGTCTATGGTTTGACTCCCTGACCTGCTGGTTTTGCATGATTTTGCATAAAGGAAAATCAGGAAGAAGGTTTATTGTCCTCAAGGGGACGTCGTGATGAGGCCGGCTCAAGAGCACAGTGACGACCAGCGCTGTCAGATCAGATGATAATTCCTTTTGCTCTCTGGACAGTTTGTTTTTCCCAAAGGAAGCAAAAGTATCTCTGCTGAACAATAATTATCTTGAACAAACAAACAAATCTTGAATTATTGTGAACAAACGTTCACAAACTCACTTTAAAAACTCAAAACTCAATTGACAGGGCAACTGAGACAATTAGATGAGACTGAAACCAATGCCAAGTTTTTCATCCAATAAACAAGCAGCAAAGCAGTTCAAACAAGGCAATAAAAACAGAAAATAGAAAAGACATTGATCATGGCCCTCTCGTTGCTACGTTGAAAATCTCAGCTAACATTTGCTTCTTGCGTTTAGATCTTCTCGTCACTGTCTCAGTCATCTCTGGCTTCATTCAGCACTAGTTTCCTGCTGCAGTTTTAGCCTGTCACTCTGATCCATGTCTCCAGGATCATCACCTGCATCTGACCGGATCCTCTCCAGCCAGCAGCCAGCTCTGCCCATCTATACCTCATTCACTAAATCTGAGGTCAAACTGTTGATCAAACTTCCCACCAGTTCTTGTCTGTTTGCTCTGCTTTCAGGTGGATGATGATGGTCAGAAGCATCACTCACCTGATGCTTCCAAACCCACCAACTCTCCCTTCCAGTCTTCACCACTTTATTGTCAATCCCACCGTGGTAACACTCGGCTGAAATTCATCTTCCTGTTTTCCCATCCTTATTTCAGACCCTCTGAGACCACAAAGTCCCCCAGATCCTCATCTCCTGCAATTACTTTTCAGCTTTTCACTTGAGATTGCTTGTGTTTTAGTTAATAAATCATCTCCAACTGGGCTCATTTGTGTCTACACTGTGGTCCAGAAAATACAGAGACAAGAACAAAGTACAGAAACTAGGCATGGCCCAGTCAGTGGCAAGGAAAACTAAGCAAAGACCAGGAGCAGGAAAACAGGAAACCAAGGTAAGAACCAAAAAGAGGAAATAAATAAACATTTAACCATCAACATAAAGAGAGATCACTGACTTGTTAAAGCTGAACCAGTGATGTGAAGAGTTCAAACAAAAATAGACCTGGCAGCATATTCAACGCTTGAGGTTACACAGACTTTACCGTCTTTTTACATCACGTCCCCAAACTTCCTCCATTCCTCCCGTCATACAACCTTCACTCTTTCAAAAATTTCCAGACTCCACAGCTATGATTGTTCATTTTAAATTATTTTAATTCAGGCACCACAAATTCAAATTTACACAACTGACAGAGAAGAAATACATTCATCGACAGCCAAGGTCAAGGGTCAGGGTTGAATCCATATGAGGCGTCGCTGTTTCAGCTCCACCATCGATTCTCTGTCACCTGCTCTGGGAATCTCCCATCATCCCATGCGGCACAGCTCCAGCAGTTTGACCCATCAGCTGACGGCATACTCCACCCAGAGCAGCGGCCCGGAGCAGCAGCCGGGGCTCTACTGGTGGTCGCCCTCATGTCATCCAATTCTGTCATTACCGCTGCCTGGGGGGGAGGAGCCACTGCTGATAACATTAACTTTTCATCAGCAGCTTCTGCTCTGCACCCGAGGGAGACGATACTGCTTCAGCCACCATCACACACTTACAGCAACATATAGAGAAAGAAGCTATAAATACAATATTCAATGATGATATAAATACAAATTCAATGATGATGCAGCGTGAGCTGTTTATAAATTACATATGATTATAACATAAAATACAAATTTACAACAAAACACAATGAAATATTGATCTATTTAACTAAGTTTTCTCAACCAAAATCATTTGTATCTTAAACTGACTTCAACATAAGTGAAGCTTCATCAGCTTATTGAACAACCTGTAATTAATGAGGCAGATGTCATATTATTGATGATCTCTGGAGTTTTTGATTTCAGGATTACTATGCTTACATCTTGAAGACCTCAAGAAACTGTTCACCCTTAACCCGTCATTGTGGTGCTGTAACATTTAAATGACTTTGTATGTTTCCACATCTATAACAACCTTTTTTTATCATCCATGCTTCTCCTGTTTTGACCGGCTGATTATTGATGTGACAGTGTCGATCTACAAATCTTCTCCTGCCCATCTCCTTATTTTCTTGCAACAAAACACTTTATATATTATATATAAGTCATCAATGGCATTGAAATTTCATCAGACTGGATTCAAATTAACAACAAAAACCATCAGATAAAGGTCAATATTCACTGCAATAACACTGTATAACAACATTTTTTCTTGTTTTTGCTGAAACGTTATGGTCCTACCTCAAAAACTGTGCGGATGCAGCTTGAAAAAGAAATTAAATCCAAGATGAAGAGGTAAACAGTTTCATCTCAGACTTTTTCATCAGCCTTTCTATACCAGTTTGATCTGCGTTAGATTGAAACTCATGAGGTTATGTCTCTATAAAACCTACATTATTATCATTATTGTTATTATTTCACACTCTCACCATCAGCTCATGTGTCTGTGGTTAAACGTCCTGCTCCAACAACGATGTCCATGTTTAGTGTTGATGTATTTGTGGGTTTGATCCTCTTGATGCTCTGCAGCAACACATTAACGCATTCAGTCTGTTCTCTGATTCTCCGCCAGCAGAAACATGAATGTGTGTGTGTGGGTGGGTGGGTGGGTGGGCACTGGCCTTTTCCCCTCCTCTCCCACGTCCTCCAGCTCTGCCGCAGCATTAACATGCAAACAGCAGCTGCAGCGCTGCACCTCATCGCTCACTTCAAACAGCAGCACAACCTCCCCCCCACACACACACACACACACACACACACACACACACGGTCACACTATGACCATGTAGTACAGTTCATACATCACAACAGTAGGAGAAATAGCACTTTGTACTTGTCAACAAGACGTATTTACTTGACATTCAACCCACATTGTAAGTGACACACACACACACAGTCAACAACCCACACAGTGTGAGTGTTGCACACGTGTGCACACAAATTCACACACACACATACAGCTGTGTGTTGTTCAGATCTGTTCAGGATGCTTCCTCATTTCTTATTACTTCACTTCATCCAAACAAATAAACGGTGAATGAGCAGGTCACCACCACGACCAATAACTACTCTTATATATTCACACCCTTTCCAGGAAATAGCCACAGCCTTATAACCTCACCCCAACGTTACATGTCATCATGTCAGTGCAGCAGTTTCCGTCTTCATCTCACATCCGTCAAATATAGACGTAGCGCATTCATCTCTTCACCGTCATGCTCCTGGTGTAAATCCATGGTCACTCAGAAACCACACAGTTTTCCAGTCTACAAAAATTTTTGAAAACAGGCTCTAACATGTGAGGACATTTCTATTCTGACCAGTTTGTAAAACTATTTCTGATCCACACCTTAGTTTCACCTGAATCACAAACAAACAGACAATTCACTGACTGTAATTATCTCTCAGTCAACTGTGGACCCACCTGTCCTGTTCATATAAGATTGACCTGTTCTCAGATAACAGCTAATGGCTGCTGCTGCTGCAGGTTAATGCTAGAATCACAGCCTTGTGTGTCCACAGACTGTGACCAAAATCTAATTAGATCACTCAAATTATCAAATTCAAAGATGCTCGCTCAAGGCAGTCTTGAGATCATGTTTAAGAAAACATCCAGTTTCATACATTTACAGTCAAGGATTTTATTTGCCAGCCAATCATATATGTTATTATCCAACTTTAACTTTTTTGAGCAATATATTGCCTTCATCATTCAGTTTGTCAAGCACACTTATGGTGTCATGACAGACTCAAGTGGGCTGTGGCATACCTGCCAACATTTGAGTATTTTTGCGGCAGCAGTGGGTGTTGAGTTTTGAGGGGGCAGAAGCGGGCAAATGATGATGGTAATGTAGTTTTAGTGTATATAAGCAGGGGTGTAGTGGGCATTGGACACAAGGGTACAGAGTCCCGCCACCTCATATACATCAAAGATCATATATATAGGCTATTTCTCACTTTGTTAATATTAGGAATTCATTTATAACTTTACATTGCATACCCCCACTAATAAAATACCCACTGCATCTCTAGAGTTATAAAATAATATCTACGTATATACCATATTGACTCGAATATAAGACAGTATTTTTTCTCTAGAAAAAAAATCAGGTCGTCTTATATTCAGTCCACAGACTCGGGGGTCTAAACCAACAGATGGTGTCAAACGTCTTCTCTCCAAACGAGTCAGAGCTGCTTCTTCTCTCTCACACACACACCAGTGACCTGAAGAGATGCGACTGCGACACAGAAACTCACTAGAAAACAGTGACTCAAATGTTGAACAAGTTAACTAACAAACAGCAGAGGAGACGGTGTTTCTCACCCACTGATGAGTTTCAAAATTGGGACGGTAATAATTATCCTATTCGGGTCAATGCTAATGCTTTATGTACTGTGCAGCTGTTCACGAATTTGAATCCGGCAAAAACCCCAACATATAATGATAACAAACAGATAAATCTATACATACTTGTTACTACAGGTCATGTGCTTGCTTGCTAATTTTTCCAAAAATGGTTCTTGAAAAATAGGAGTCGTCTTATATTCAGTGTCAGTATGGTATTATTAGTTTCCGTACATGAGTAAATACGGGTGCTCCATGACAAATAAAATGTATTTATTATTAGGTTATGTATTACATTGGCATGTATTATTACATTTACTCACAATAACTTCAATTCCCTTCAGCCATTTTTCACCTGCAGCACTAATGCCCTGTTTAGTTCCAACTTCGCACGCATCTGTGGCCAGTGCAGAGATCAGCTATACACATATCGGTTGCCAGGTAGTCGACAAACTGATTGAAAATGCAGGGTATTTATTGTGTAAGACAAAATTATGTTTCATACATGATCTCTGGCGCCCGGAGAACATCAACCAAAGCAAATGCAAAGTCTAAGAGCCAAGCAGTGTTCTCCTGTAACCCTTGGGAGGGAGTGCTTCAATGATGCGTTGTTCAATTGTGCGCAAACACTTTCAGTGGCCCCATCTGGCCACCCCAATGAAAAATTTCTGGAGGCGCCACTGATTATCGTTTATTGTTTGGTACAACTGGAGCGCCAACATGCCACGATTTCCAGCCAGGTTAGCTGTAGTTAATTATCACAGTAGTTCTTTAATTGTATCCAGCAACCTTTTGTTTTGTAAATCCACAGTGTCCAATAAGTTACAATCACTTCATATTTGAGGCGTTTTCTAGGATGTTGAGTTCACAGGAAGGACAGACGACAAAATGATACAATGACACAATGACACGACGCCTCCAGTTATGACTGTCCATCCTCTGCACAAAGACATAAAAATGCCACTGATATGGATTTTCTCTTATATTTATTTGTAATGACTTTATGAGTTATGGTGATTGAATCAAATCATGAATGAGTCTCAGAAATGACGTTTGGTGGTTACACTCAAGGTTTGTGCAAATGGAAATAATAATAAAAAAAAAGGCTTCTATAACTGCTGAAAAATAGTTGAATATTCATATGATTCATGAAAGAAATGGTAAATGTCTTCAGGATCTCAAAACCAGCAGACTTCTTGGTTTTCTTCTGAATCAGGATATAAGGATGTAACTGTGATCAGAAAAGACAACAAATAGAGAAAATAGAAAGTAAAGTAAAAAGGAAATACCAAAGGAAAAGGGACCAAATAACATAAAACAAGACACTGAATCTTCTAAATCAGAGAATCATCTTTATTTCTTTATTCAGATTCAGATTCACTGTTTAGTTTTGATAAGTATTTTACTTAGATACCACAACAAAATACGAGATGCCAGTATAGTTCCATCAGAGAACTTAGGTGTAAAATGATTTTTGGATATGTAAAACATGCTAACAAGTTGGTATGTTTGCTGAGGAGCAAAACTTCACTAGCCCATTGCATTATGAACATAATATTTATATGATTATAATATTTATGTTATAATTATTTTCATAATTTTTGTCTAAAAGACGCGCCACGCTAGTGGTTAAGGAACCAAGGTTGCTCGAAGACATCGCTATACCTGTAAAAAAAAGTATTTTTGATAAACGATGTGTACACTTAGAAAGTTCTCAGTGCCTCGTTTTAAATGTCAGGACCTTTGTTATTCCAGCAAGAAAGTGTGGAGCTACTTTGAGCTGTTTTAATGGTTTAAAATAGTTATGTCTTCAAGCTACCTTGCTTCTCTAATCACTAGCATGGCAAGTCTTTTTGTTAAAAACGATAAAAATAAAAATGTTTGTAATGGAACAGACTAACCTAGTTTTGCTCATCAGCAAACATAAGAACTCATTATCATGTTTTACATAACCAAAAGTCATTTTACACTGAAGTTCTCCTTTAAGTCTGGGTTGAAAGATGCAGAAGAGATGATGGTTAAAAGACAAACTAGACAAAGGTTGTAAAAAACCCCACAACACAGTGAAGGTATCATAAAAAACAGGGTTGAAATTTCAAGAATTTTCAGGCTCAAATTTCCATGATATTGTAACATTTCCAGCCAGTAATGAACAGTTTGGAGTAAACATGCTAACAGATTAGCTTTGCCACCCCCCTGACTTTCATGTTAAGTGGCATTACAATCCTTAGGGAGTCTCCATCGCTAACAGGATAATAACCAGCCTGCAGTTTACAGATAACCATGTCACATACATGAACTGGTGAGACTGACCTCAGGACAGCAGATGGTAGCTGCTAATTACACATCATCAACATTTGTGGGACAAGAGCAGAAAGAGTAACGCTGCTGTTTTAATGAAGTAAGATCCAGACACAGCTCAGTGAACGAGACATTTTGTTTTCTATCAGTTTAGTTTCCCACTAATCATCTGACATTAGCGTTTCCTGGTTTGTCTGCAGACAATGAGGATTTTATTCACTGAAATTAGACAACGGTGTTGTAGTGATGAAGGGATTCAACCATCAGAGCACGATGAAGAGTCCTTAATGTGATAAATCAAGAAAGTTTGCAATTTTACCTTGCAAATAAACTATGTTAGGTAACACGGTAACATGGTAGTTCGAGCTGCTGCCTCACAGAATTCTGTGAGGAGTTTGCATGTTCTCTCCCTGTCTGCATCTGTTTCCTCCAACAGTCGGAAAAACATGCACGCATTGGGGGATATCGTGAATGTGAATGGTTGTTTGTCTCTTCTACCATCCCTGTCATCCCTGTGACAAGCTGGCGACTTGTACAGCGTGTACCACGCCTTCACCCTGGATAAAGCGGTAGAGGATGGATGGATAATCTACATTTGCATGCACATACATCAAAAAACCTGATACACAAACCACTTTTACCTGCACAAACCCTGACTACTTTTGCTCGCATATTAATTTGCAAAAAAGTAAACACAGGTGGCTTTTATCTTATATACAAAACAATGACACACTTATGACACGCTTATATAAACTTTTATACACACTTTTATCTTGCACAAGCACAACTTTTGTCATTAAAACAACACATTCATATCTTTCAAGAAAATGCACTCCAGGCTATAGAGTATGTGTGGCATAAAAACATTGTATTTGCAGTGATGTTTGTCGTTATCAATTATAAATTTACATAAAGTATAAAAGTAGCAGGGTAGTAAGTATTTTTAAACTAATTATCGGACTAAAGAAACGTTTCTGTTTGTCAGTCAAACGTCAGACGTTTGACTGACAAACAAACTGCTGCCATATCAGCTCCATCACTTAAACATTCATGGTCCATAAACATTTTCTCTTTATGAAAGTCAAAGCAGATGACAACACATTGAACAGCCAGTCGACTGCGAGATTTCAAACTGAGACACGTTTTTAGCCGATTATCCAGTTTTACTTCACAGGTTAAATGTTTCTATGTTGGGTGAGTTTTATCATCTCTGCTGCATTTTCTGTTTCTACCCTCAAATCTCCCAGTAAATCTCCAGTGACTTCCTTGAACAATAAACATCACTAAATTCTGATTTTGTTGGTCAGCACCAACCTACAGGATGTCAAATGTTTGTTAAAAAAGTTCTTACAATGATGATGAAGCCATTTGTTCGGGCTGAAGACAGCAGCAAGCAAACATTTGGCAAAAGTTTTGGATGCTCCAGATAGATAGAAGAAGAAGAAGCTACAACATCTGGCAGTAAGTGAACCTGAGCCCAAGTTGTTTCCATAGGAACAGCATCCATTAAAAGAAGTATCTTGCTGGTGACCAACCAGATAGAATACAAAACAATGATCACTGAACTGTTTGCATGTTAGCACTCAGCATCATTTTCTGAAACTGCACCAACGATTTCAGCTTAAAAAACAAGATGTTCGTGTTTGTTGTTGATAAATTCAACATCATGCAGCAAGAACTGTTTCAGTCTTTCCTCCCTCACTGTGACACATACACACACACACACACAGTGTGTGTGTGTGTGTGTGTGTGTGTGTGTGTGTCAGATGTGACTGTGCCACCTAAATCATGTAGGCGCTGCAGCAGAGTGTCAGATATCGACGCCATGGCAACAACACAAAGCTGTGGTGGTTATATAAAGACCATGAGAGTTTCATCAGAGTTAAAAAACAAAAACGGAGCCTCACCTGAGGAGCTGCTGCCCTCATCTGATCCCACCTGGTCCTGTCTGCTCCCAAATCATCTGCTTTAAAGATAAAACTAAAGACAGACATATTCCAACAACATTAAAATCCTTCTTCAGTATATGAACTGCATCAATATGTCAGAATTATTATAATTGTTGATCATTGTGAAGTTTCAAGTCAAAGCAAAAATGCAGCCTCCTCATTCATTACGAAATTGTTATGTGTGATTTCATCTTCTGTAAGTGATGAAGTGATTCAGAAAGGTCCAGCGAGGGTTAGACAGTTAGAAATCATAAAAAACAATGTCAAGGCATTTTATAATATTAAATATTAAATAATAATATCAAATGATGAAAATGCAAACACAAGAACACTTACAGAAAATAATCCAGGATGTTGATGGTGGATGAAGGCAGGGTGAACTGATGAGGAGCAATAACAAAGGGAGAAAGAGAGACAACAAGACACAGGTGCAGCACAATAGTGTCAGGTGATCAAACGGGAGGGAAATACAGGAAGTAAGACACCAGGACAAAACCATTTCAAAATAAAAACAGGAAGTGACACAAAATTATATTAAACCAACCAATGGAAGACTATTACACATGGCAGTTTAACTGCAGCAGGTCAACAAAGTCATCCACTTGTTTTTCTACTGTGCAGCTCCTCCAGGAGGATCCTGAGGCGTTTGCAGGTTAGCAGGTCCAGCTTGTTCTGGGTTGACCTTAAAATTTCCTCCCTGTTGGATGAGCTCAGAAAAAACATCCAGCAGGAAGTGGAATAGGAAGTGCTCCTGCTGTATGTTCGCGTTCCTCATCCTACCACTGAGGTTGGAAAGTATCTTAGGATGTTGTCCACGACTGAGCACATGACGGACAATGTAGACGTCGTCATAGAAATCATCCAATGTTAATTTTGAGGTGACTGGACTGTCGTAGATGTTTGAAGACGTTTCACCTTCATCCTTCCTGTTGTTCATCTCTGATGGTGAGTGGTGGATTCCCAGTTTCTCCTCTGTGTTTGACACCAGAGGTCTAACAAGCTCATTAGGGAGCTCAGGTAGTTTGGATGATGGTTGTTAGGTCACTAATGGTCACTGGGAGCTGCTGGTTACTGTAATGATGCCCTTTAAAGTCACCTGAGGTCATGTGACCACACTGGAGAGGACAGCGCTATAGGTGGAGGACTGATGGAGTCGCAGGCCTGCTCCTCTGTTGATGGTTTCTTTCTTTTACCTCCTTTCACACACCTGTCTTCTCTGTCCAACATGTGTCCATGTGAGTCTTTGTCCTTCAGATGGAGAAGGACAGCTGAGTCCTGGTCTGAACACTTTCTCTTCTTGTCCACAGTTTGTTTAATATTCTGACGTTGATCTGAGTTTGTTTCCAGGTTTCAAAAACACAGGAACCTGAGCTGTGGAGTGCTTAGATAGCCAAGTGGTTATGGTGCATCACTTTGGCACATAAGCCATGCAGCTATCGCCAATTCAAATCGCTCGTGCGCTGATCAATTGCTGAATGTCATTCCACCACTTTGCTCTCTACCTTCACTTACCTATCAATAAAGGCAAAATGGCCAAAAAAGAAAAATATCTTAACAAAGATAAAAACCACATATGAGATTAGTATGTTGTTGCACTGTTCTTTTTGCCATCCCCTGGGTTTGGTCTTTTGGTCTTTGGTCAGTTCTGTCATGCAAAGTTTTGATGATCACAATTTGTGATTCAGATTATAGTGCAAGTCAAAGAGCAGGTCAGAGCATGTGGATTTCCTGTAAACTCCATCAAATCATCCATCTTTAAAGACTTTACACTGCAGCTGCCATTTCACATTTTATGCTGTAAATTATGATTAAATCTTTGGATGCAGCCTGATCTTGTTTCCAGCTAGATGTTCTTTTCCAGTGACATAAAACATGTCCAGTGTTATTTTCACCTTGTGTTTGTCACCACAGGAGACAAAGAGCCGTCAACTGTGCAAGTTTTTATGTCTGATCAGCCTTGATGAATCTGTCACTCAGACTAGACATTGTGGATTATCTCACTTCAACCTTTCAACCACAACCAATAGTAAAACTATTTTACCACTTGTGCCTTTGGTGCTTCACAAAAACCTGACTGCAGCCGCTCGTGCTGCAATTATCGACCTGCTGCCTGAGGGAAACAATCCATTTTTCATTTTGCTGCCTTTCAAACGTGAAGGTTTGTTCCAGTGTCCAGCTGCGTTTCAGCTTCTCACTTGATAAAACATTAAAATCCTCATCTCTAACACAGTTAGGTCCTGATATTAAAAGGAGAACTCCTTAGCACAAGACAAGATGTGATCATCCTGTTCCATGCTTCCTTATATCGTTAAAATCAGTCCCCTAAAAATGGACATAATTCCTTGTGCAGCACTTGGATGTTTACAGAAGGAAAAGACCAAAACTCCACATAGCATGAAGTAGTAAATAATGTTTCACATATTTTCTTTTTTAAATGACCAAAATATGCAGGAATATTTCAGATATTCCTAAACATGGAAATGGATCCAGAAACAAATGCAAATTAAATCACAACCATGTGTTTGTTCCCAGTTTTATGTGTTTTCTGGTCAAAACGTCTTTCAATCACCCAAATTCCCATCTATCTTTAGACCAGCACTGTTTGTCAACCTCTCATTCACAGATTAAATGTGCAGTGTAATGAGCCATGCACATAAACACTGATGGGACTTAATCACTGCTGTAAAATTTAATTAAATGTTAGGAAACAGCCAAAAAATCTGACCCAGTATCACTCAGCCTGTTGAACAGTTTCTGTAAATATCTGAATTTGATCAACCACATAATAAACCAGTGGGTGGGGTCCATCTTGAGGTGACTTGCGAAGATGTCATCAACACCAACGGTGGCCGGTGGACAGCTTGATGGACAATAATCATAGTGTTTGATTTGCCATCGCATCTGGAACCATAAAAAAGATTCAAAACTAATTCTTTACAAAGCACCATTTAAATAGTGTTTTGATTTTGGTGGTATTTCAAAATCAAATTAAATTTAAATATTATTGATATTGTAAATATAAATTAAATATTTAGTTCTTTTTTAATCTATATTAATTCTTCTTTCAAATTATGTGTAAATATTCATAACGTAACTGCATCTTGTAACTGCATAACATAACACAACTCATCTCACATGCATTACTATTCAAAAGACTATTTAAAAAGAGATGAAGAGAATTTGATTTTCAACTGCATCACATCAGAAGATGTAAAGATGATTAAACATTGTTACAGAGCTTATTGGACAAATCTGTCTTATTGGTTTGGTTTTGATTATTGAAATGAGCTCTGAATCATCTCCATCTCTGAAATTTAAGATTTGAGTTTGGGATGGGATGTAAAAAGATCTAAAGAGAGTTTGGAGTCAGCTACTGCTCCAGAAAATAATTTATGAGAATTAAACAAACATGGTAAAGTCAAACCACAGGATGCTGAAAGTCCAAAATCCTGAAACATCATCACAGGACAAACAGGAAGCTCCTGCCACAGCTGATGTCAAGATCCAAGCATCGATCACCTAATCACCTGGTCTCAATAACAGACAATCTGTTGTTTCATTGTATCAGTGGCTGCTGGACGGCAATGTGAGTGCATCAGGAGCTGAAGCTGAAGCAACATGACAACATCTCAAAACTTAATCATAAATCTACTGAGGAACAAATGGAGAGTTTAGGAATGACTAGAATGACATCTGGATCCTAGTGGAAACCAAACAAACTTCAAACATCACACAGCTTCTGGAGAGTCGATGGCACAGAAGAAAGATGGTTATGATGGTTAGGAAACCAGAAAATCTCACTGAGGTTATTTCAGACAAAAGGGGGTAATACAAGCTTGAATGTTCTCCTTAGAGCAAATTTCTTTTGTTAAAAAAGTTAATTTGTGTCTTGCTTTTGCAAAAGTGATGCAACTACATCACCTTTATATCTAGAATTCAAAAGATTTAAAATTGATATGTTACATATATATATATATATGATATTCCTTGATAAAAAAAAGAAAAAAGTAGTTTTGGCGCACCATGTTGGTGTATGTGCTGTGCAGCTGTTTGCCAGTTTGAAACCCAACTGAGTCAAACTTCCACTCCCATTCTCCTCCCCATTTCCTGTCTCTCTACACATTAAAGGTAAAAATGCCCACAAAAGCATAAATATTTTATGTACGACTGTAATGGTTGAAAAACACAAGAGGGTGTTAAGTTTCAGAAGGATCTCTTGTGAAATTGCATGATGCTCATTGGTTGAGTGTTTACTTTCAACGACACACAATATGCTGTTGATGTAGCACAAAGGCTGGCAGTGACATTGAGGAATTCAGCTCCAGGTGGAAGCCAACAGGTCGTAGCAGCGAGCTACAAAATGGCTTCCAGCACAGTGTCTTTTATATTATCCAGAGGTGGTAATGTCCAGCTTCAGAAAGTAAAAGTCCTGCCATGTTTAGGTTCTGCCTGTGCACTTAATACAGGTGATCTCTTATTAGCTGATATACTTGTCTAAAGAGTTGTGCTAATTAGAACCAGGTGGTTCATGTGAATGGTTGGAGCAGGAATGTGGTAGAACATTTACTTTCTAAAGCCGGACATTCCCGCCTCTGATATTATCAGAGGTGTGCAAAGTATACAGTACAGCAGACCAATCACAGCCTCAGTGGTTTGTTTCTCAGCTACCTATGATGTGCTCCCATCTCCACAAAACTTCCTTGAGTGGTAAAGCAAGGAGCCAACTTGTGCCCTCTGCCCAACTCCAGCGACTCTCAAACACATCTTGACTGTCTCGCACAAGGCTGCTACACCTGGAGGCACAGCCAGGTCCTCACGAGTCTGGCAGCAGCTCTTGGAAGCAAGAGGAGTACCACCAACTCCCAAACCTGAAGCTGGACAGCTAGCCATGGCCTGGGATTGGAAGATTCTAATTGATATCGGCCAGCAACTAATCTTTCCACCAAAGATTGTAGGCACCACCCTTAGGCCAGACTTGATACTCTGGTCCTCTTCACTGAAGTCTGTCAGCATCATAGAACTCACAGTCCAAATGGAGAATTCAACCAAAGAGGCCTATGGGTGCAAGAAACTACGCTACACAGAACTGGCAACAGACGTGCAACGAGGATGGAAGGCGAAAGTCTATGCAGTTGAAGTGGGATGCAGAGGTGTTGTGGCTTCTTCCACCATCAGGCTGCTGAAAGACCTTGGTATCTATGGATAGGCTCTGCAACAGACAATTAGATCAGTCTCTGAAGCGGCTAAAAGAAGCAGCCAGTGGATATGGGTCACGGCAAACTTCATGTCACTATTGTCACATGTTCACTCTATTGGCACAGTGGACAGTTTACCATCACGTCCCATGTTTCATGAATTTTTACATTTTCCAAACACGTTTACTGTGTACAAAAAAGAAAAAAACTGGGATCTGGCCTGCTTATGCAGTTTGCTTGTTTATGAGCAACATTTTGCCCGGCAGACTTTGCAGCCATTCGATTCTTCAAGTGTCTCCAGAGTCTGCAGCACATCCGGATGATGCCGCTTCTCCACAGCCTAAAGCTGAAACAGATGTCTCCTGTTCTCAAATAAAGTTCCCTGCAGCTGAAGAACAAAGTATCAAAGCTTAATATATATATATATATATATATATATATATATATATATATATATATATGATACATGTACAAGAGCAGAGAAGAGGAAAGTGTTTGTGAGTCTTCAGTGCATTTAAAGTATTAGTGAGGTTTTAATGAAAGCAGCAGCAGCTGGAGCAGAAACGAGGCAGTTCGAATCTAAAACTAAAACACAGGGATTACAGCTTTTTATATTATCTCAAGTTTGAAAAATAATGGAAATTTATCAAAAACTCAACTTCAATGTCCAATTCATCAAATCATAATCAAACACAGACTAAGACAAGTCCAGGTCAAAACATTTACAAGGCAAAGACAAGTAATTACACTAACAAGACAGGTCCAAGTCACAATTACAATGTTATAGAGAGACGTTGAGTCAAGTCCAAGTTAAAATACCAACAACACAGAATCATGTTCAAGCCAAGACATAAAGGCTCAGACAAGTCACAGTGAACACTAGAGGTGGGAATCACCAGAGGTCCTATGATATGATATTGTCATGATACTAAAATGTTGTGATATTCTACAATATATCGTAATTTATTACCTTTTTTTCAACTGTAAATTATGTAAATATCTCAGTACTCTGTTGCATCATTTTTTTTCTTTCAATTTTTTCCACCCTCAGTAAACATGTCCAAGTCAAGTCCAAGATAATCTTAGGAAAAGTGTCCGGGTGCACTTGAGAGTGTGACAAGTGACCTCTTCCGCTGTTAGTCAGAATAGTTTGTATATTGTTGGAACTAAACAACCTTTTGATCATCAAAATAAAAATCGTCAATAGAGCAGCTGGGATCATTTCCTCCACGTCACAAGCAAGAAGATTCTAAAAGTCCGACAGAAGACTTTTTTTAATATACTGTGAATGTGAACTGACCGACAGAAACAACAGTGAGAGAAAACAGCTTAAGTCAAAAAGAAGAGAAAGTATTCAAGGTTCACTGCTGACTGCGTGACCTTTGTCGACCTTTGGTGAACACATCGCACAGTGTGGGTGATACGATGCTGCGATCGATAAAACGCCTACCAGACCTATCTCCAGCCTGAAGACACGACAGCTCAGAGAGAGAGAGAAAATATCTGTGATGGAAACTGACAAGGAACTTTGTCAGGAGCGTGTGAGTGTGTGTGACTGAACAACCTTCATTTTCTAGGGTCTCATTCACACAAACACTTCTCCAGGCGGGTGAAGCAGTAACACTCAGTCTGAAGTCTTGCTGGTGTCCCCTACAGGCCACAGGGATCATTACAGTCACATTAATTACTTTGAGTATTAAATATTGTAGGAAACCTCAGACAGTTGTGTCTGATGTTAAGTCATCAGTGATGTCTATAAAGATGATTGCATTTCTCTTAATGACCAGTAGTAGACCTGTAGATCCTGTATAGGATGATGCCTCACCAGAAGACGACTGTTGGGAGGGAATTGTTATTATCATGAAAGTCTATAAATAAGGACAATCAGTTTGATGTGAACATAAGCAGCAGCAGTTCCTCCAAATGTCAGTCTACAAACACAGACCAGAAGTATTTTGGGCCGTTAGTGATGTGATTATATTAGAAAGATGAAGTGATGCTGAATGTTTGGGGTCTAGAGAAACAAGAGGATCTAGATGTGACAAAGATGTTGATCTAATTTAATCTTCCACTGGATATGAAGACCCACCGTTTGACCTGACTCACAGACTGTTAAGTTTTGAAGTGAGTAAGACCCAAAAGTACATACTCAGAACAAGACAATGATAACAAAAGAAAAAAACACTGTCACTCTGTCCAAAGGTTGTGTCGAGGTGAAAATGTGAGAAATGCAATGTTTCCCTGTGTTTGAATGTAAACCAGGAATGCTTGGTAGCATATCAACAGGTGGATCTAATGTTCAAAAAGCATTTGTGCTGTTGCACAGTCACACAGATGAGGTATATTTAGGTGTTTTTTCCAAGCTTAAATGGAAACCTACAATACTGTTGCACCACCATAGATGAGGTTTGGTGAAATAAGAAATGCAGTAGTTTTTTGAAAGCAATGAAAGTCGAAAGTTTTTGAAAGTAAAAAATTAGTTTTTTGCTCAGTAGAATTTAATCAGAAGAACCTTAACACAGATGCAGTCAACATAAAAATGTTAGAAATACAATATTTCCTTGTTTATGCAATATTTTCCAGTGTTTTATAGTATACTACCAAGAACAAATTGTATCCAATACCCTGGATATTTTTTGCTGTTTATTTCTTTATAAATTTACATTTTTCTACTGTTTGTGGCATTTGTATGAAATTCCATACTTTAACCATCAAGTGGAACCTCAACCATTTGGTGGATATATAAACAAGACTGGTACCAACTGCAAGATATTTTTCCTCAACCTTTAATTCCATCTTTGACTTTATACTGGATGGTGGGATAGTGGATATTTTGAAGAGCACCGTCAGCGATGACTCTGAGCTGTGATCCACTTCATCACACTTACAGAAATACGACGAAGGTGTTGACACGTTTCACATGTGACAGCCTTTGACCTCTATCTGGCTCCCCGAGGCTCAGGCAGTCAACTCAGCAATTTCCTTCAAAACAGTGACACGTCATATAGACGATTCTAAGGACGAGCTCGAGTCCATGTTATCTCCCTCAGCTGATCCACATTGTGCCAGAAAATTATTAATCATCACCACGTCGTCAACCACCTGATTATAGAAGTCCTACATGTTTAAATAACATTAATTCAGGATAAAAGCCTTTGATAAATAAATAAACGCTGTTGTTTTGATCATGACTCATGTCCCTAGTACAATAAGAAACATTTTGATGATAGAAATGACACACGAACATCACAGACTCCTGCATCCAAAACAACATGTAAAAATTAACTAAACGCAAAACTTAACTGAAATTAACTGAACTTATCAGTGGAAAGTAGATGCAAAGCACCTTTTAACTTCAATGGTTGGATTAATTTTAATGAACTGTAATTAAATACTGTATTGGACTAAATGTAGGGCTACATGAATTCAGTGGCGGAAGGAGATAAAACCTTTTTTCAAAATGAAATGTGAAATATGTTAATAAGTAAAATGCACATTTAAGTGTCTTTAGCAGTTACAGACTCACACTCCTTCCAGCAGTAAAATATCATCTTCTCTTACAGTTAACATTTTAACGTCTTGCTTTCAGACAGAGGAAACTCCCTGCAGATTTAACTGTTGTGAAAGGTGTAGTGTGCAGGATTCAGGAGATGTTTTAGTTTTCTATTAGTGTGAAAATCACCTGAAATCAAGAAATTCAGTTGTGTTTTTTACCTTCATATTTACATAATCAACATTGTCCTCCATGTCCTCCATGAGGATAAAATGAGTCTCCACTGCAGAATGAACGGTTGCAATCTGTGACCTCACCACTGGATGTCACTAAATCCTTCATAAAGAACTTAAAGGTGACAGAGAATCAAAACACGTTTTGACCTGATCTTTGCTGAAGAACGGTCGTTCACCCACATTCAGGAACATGTGAAAAGTGCTAGAAATTCTGATCATCTCTTTCGTAGAAATTCCTCTTTTAGAGATGTCGCTAGAAAACAGTTGTTTGTGACGTAAAATTTATCTAACTCCCACTTTGACTCCATTCCTTCCTCTTCAAAGGTGATTAGCTGTAAAAAGATGGTCTGTCTGTGTCCTGAAACTGGTGAAGTTACATTCATTTGAGTGACAGTGAAGGAGCCAATCAGTGTCAAGTGTTTGCATTTCATAATGAGGTTGACAGTTAAAACTGAAAAGATGACACATTAGTGTAGAGTTAGAGTAAAACCACACATTTAAAACCTCCACCCTAAAATATCTTTCTGAGAGGTTTTTATGAAGCTTCTGAGGCGTTACACATCCAACCAACATTTTATTGTGTATATGTCACATCACAGAACAAGGATCAAAGCTCCGTTCAACCGTTCTCTGTTACCTTTAAAACTTTGAATGTTGACTCACCAAAAACAAGCTTGATAACAACATAACAGTCCATTGATTCTCATTACTCTCTTTGTTCAAGAATGTCACCTAATACTGTGAACAAATAAGATGTCTTTATCACGCAAAACAAATACTGTTAATTACAGTTTAATCCATATTTATCCACATTTTTCAGTTTAACTTTCTACAAAGTATTTCTACAAGTACCAATAAGCCGATAGACAGTGTAAGATAAAATTAACTGTGTAGTTTTGCATTTTCTGCCAGTACAGCATTATTAATATTTAAAACACATCAGTGTTGCACTATTGTGTGGTGTCACAAGGTAACACTAAGAGGATGTTTTTAAACCCCTTTAACTATTTTTTTTTTTAACATTTTAAACATCCTCTACTGCTTTATCCTGCACTCCGGGTCCCCTAATGCATGTTTTTGGACCTGGGAATCAAATACAGAATCTTGTCACCTTGTCATTGTGTCACTGTGATATATGATTTGATATTGATCTCTGTGGAGGTGGAGTGGGCCAGGGCTGACAGGTGCAGCACGGGGGTGGTGCAGACAGCAGTGCCAGCAACGGCTGCAACTGAATGTGACTGATTTTGGTGTTTTGGTGAGAGAGAACCATGTGGAGGACAGTACGCCACGGAGATGATTGGACTGGACCATGACAGTGGTGGTGTTCAGAACATGACTATGCACAGACAGGCTGGTTGTACACCTATTACACAGGTCATGCAGGGACTTGGTGATCACAGGTTTTTCAACCAATCTGTGGTCGTTGAAGTTGATGAAGTTGGGTAAACGCTCCACCAATTCCCACAGCCCTGTTGCGGCCATGACCCCAGAGACAGTGCCACTGCACAACATCTCTGCAAAAAGTGTTGTGAATTTTTTACTGTTTCAAGTAATCTCCCGGGGCAGGATCCCGAAAGAGATCCTGACCAATCAGGGCATGTCATTTATGTCACATACAATGGAGGAACTGTACAGGTTGCTGGGCATAGGTCTATTCGAACGAGCGTTTGGTTGAATGTTTGAATAAGACCCTGAAGTCCATGATGAAGTTCATACAAGAAGATAATACTGATTGGATACATGGCTAGATCCCCTGTTGTTTGCAGTGTGGGAAGTGCCACAGGCCTCCATGGGATTTTCCTCCTTGTGGCGTTATTTGGCTGAATGCCATGCAGGGTGCTGGACCTAATTAAACAAACCTGGCAGGAAGGTCCAAGCCCCAGTAAAAAATGAAGTTTAAAATGTCCTGGACCTGAGCAAAACTCCAATTACTTGGGCAGTTATCACAGGAGAATTTGCTTGAGGCCCAGGAGTGTCAGACTGTACAACAGGGTAACTATGCTCAGGTGATTTTCACCATATTGCTCCCAACGACCAGCTCTAAATTGCTCGCTAAGTGGCAAGGACCCTTTGTGGTCACATGACGAGTAGGGGAGGTTGATTGGTGGTGTGCACTGACAGGGGAGGAAGCCCCCAAATTTACCACATCAACTTGGGATGGAAGGGATGGAAAGAGCCGGAAGCAGCGTCCCTGGTGATGGCAGTGCTAGAGAGGGATGCGTTCAGGCTAGAGGTGGGGAAACCCCCCGGGTTTGCTTCCCTGTGGAACCTGGCTTTTGTCGTCCCAATGGGCAGGCGTGGAAGACCTGCTCTCCCTCCCAGGGTGAACCGACCTCATACAGCTCCACATAGAAACCTCCCAAGGGGTGACAGTGTGTTCACATCCCTACAGGCATCCTGAGCACAAATGCAAAGCAGTTCAGGAAGAATTGAAAGCAATGCTGCAAACGGGGATGATAGAGGAGTCCCACAGCACCTGGCACAGCCCCATCATTCTAGTGGGTAAGAAGGATGGGTCTGTCCATTTCTGTGTAGACCACCACAAAGTCAATGAGGTGTCACAGTTTGATGCGTATCCGATGCCTCAGGTTGACAAACTCTTGGATCGACAACACTGGACTTAAAGGTCCCAAATTATGAAAAAAAATCACTTTTGATGATTTTTGAATATCTGTTTGGGTCTATACTGCCTCTACACACACTGTGAGTTTGATTAAAGCCCAAGCTAGCTCGAATGTCATCCAATCACAGTCTGTTACAAGGCAGAAAAAAAACAATTTTTGCAGGACAGGGGGTGGGGCGGACAGCAGTGCTGACAACGGCAGCAACTGATTGAGACTGATTTTGGTGTTTAGAAAGAGAAAGAGCCATGTAGAGGACACAATACCAAGGAGCTGATCAGACTGGACCACAACAGTAGTGGACTTGGCGAGTCATGTGTGCGTGTGTGTGTGTGTGTGTGTGTAAATAAAATTGATATTAACTGTCATTCAGCCATGTGTCTGTGCTCTTTCTGGGGAGGAACCCACTTAACTGTCACAATCTCCTTTAGTATCAATTAATAATCCCTAATTTTATCCCAACAAACAATATATCTAAGCTATCTATAACTGCCTTCTTCATTGGACCAAACTCAATTCTGTGAAAATTGAAATTCCCTTGAAAATTGAAACTGACATGATAGGCTAGCTGTCTCGGTTGTTGTTTCACCAATGCTTAAACACAATTTTAATTTTTCAGGTTGTCTATTAACAAAAATCATTTTTCATTCACAGCTATGATCTTAATAGTTAGTAACTGCCACCATCAACATGTTGAAATGTTCTGGTAGGCTCCGAATTTTCCATTTTATATATATTAGGAGCAACCAAGTACAACACTGTATCAACTACAGGGCCTGATGAGGGTCAACACTAGGTAATACGGCTCCACCTTTTGCATTTTTATGTTCAGTGGCAGCATGACTGACTCACAGAAGGAGATACCCACCAGAGATAGCGTACCAGAGAGCTCTGTGAGAAACCATACATATATGTTAAATTAAAAAAAAAAAAAATCCCTAGAGCAAAATATCACACACACACACTGCCAGAGGTTCACTTTGAAATGTAAACGCGTAACCATGTAGAGACAGAATCGACATGTTGTTGTGTTAATAAGATAACTAACATAGAATAACATGGGTATGTTAAGCATGTTGAAGTAAACCATCTTTTACTGAGTTAAAATTACCATGATCGTTAATTGTGCTAACCTGTCTATGGAGTTTTCCATTATGTGTTAGCATCCAGCTAGTGGACTTCTTGCTAGTTTTCACATTAAATATTAGTTATGTTTGTATTAGTGAAAAACAAGGGAGAGAGTGACGGAGAGAGACAGAGGTGTCATGGTAGAGGTATGGTAGGAAAATATGGACAGTAAATATATAAAAAATTTATTCATATATACCGTAAAGCTGCAAATAACAGTCCGGGTATTTTCCCAAATGACTCAACAGACCCTGCGTTTATTTGGGACAGATGTCTATATGAGACAGACACTGTTAAGTTTTTAAGTCTTTCACTGTCATTTATCAGTGGAACCTTGTCGTCTACAGCGATGAGAGCGACTGTGAGTGGTGAGCGACACAGGAGCATGTGTGTAATTCACACCAGGCATGTCTGCAGGCGCGGTGCATCAGCTGTCAGCTCTGTTTTTAAATGCATGCAGACCAATGTAGCCCCGTCTTTTCAAAAGTGCGCATAGCCCTGTTCATGTCTTAGACTCGTGGTGTTAGTGGTATCAGAGTAGAACCGGAGTTTGACGAATTATTGCCGTCTGCTCAACGCTACCACAACACCTCCACTAACATAGCACCTATTCGTGTAATTTTTTGGCAACTGACATTACTCAAACATTTATAACAGTGGAATATCAGCTCAAATTTGCTGGAGTACCTCTTTAAGAGCTTCATTCATTGCAGTCCAAGCAGCAACATTTTCACAAATTAGACATGTATAATTACTATGATCCAATTATGATCCACACCAGGCTCTTCATCACAGTGACTGTTAATCTAGCAACTATAAAATGTAAAAACAGAGACCAAATCTTAAATCACTAGATCTTTATGTCAAATATTACACAGGTATTATACATATAAAAACACCTTATTCTATTCTGATGTTGTTGGAGTTTGCAGTCTGTCCATTTCAGCAGTTTATGATTTTTCTTGTACAAAAAGTAAAGATACATAAAGAATTAGACACAATCTATCCACTAGATTATTCCAGTATCTATTCATATACACAATAAATAAAGCCTTCTTCAGCTTCCTTCATCCTGTTATAAAGTGAGATATTGTTTTCACTCTTCATATTCTAATGAGCGTATTCAGAAACATTTATAACCTTTGATAACACATCACAAACTGACAATGAAATTGGAAATTGTATATGATATAAATTATTTTTGGTAATGATCATGCTGGAAAATTATGTAAAAATAAAGTTAGTGTTGCTAAGCCACATTTGTCTTAGTTCCTGTTGCTATGACATCAGAGCGTTCTGTTCTAGAACTTCATGTTCATTCCACAATGATAATAACAGATGCAGCTTTAACATCAGGTATGTGATTATCAGTTTTTTTTTTTTTTGGTTACTGCCATTTAAAAAACAAAACAGAATAAAGTGTCAGTGTCGCTCGTCTCCACTTGTTTTAATCACAAATCTTTTAAAACTGAAAATATTTAACATAGAAAATTGAGGGTTTATAATGAAATTCAATGACTCCACAGAAGAAGCTGTACATTAACAATGTATTAAAACAAAATTGAAACATCTGTGTGAGTTTGACAGCTGGATTGTTGGTGGTTTCGTGTTTTCTCGCCACCAGTGGCAGAAATAATGAATTACATTGACTCAAATTCCTGTAATTAAGTACAATTTTGCTAGCCTGGGCCTGCCCATACTGCTTGTGATGCTACATTGAAGTCAGTCTGGCCAACCTGCCTATTCCCTGCTCTTCCTGATCTTGAAAACTTGGGAACCAGTGAAAATGACCTTTTACACCGGTGCAGGTCTAATGTGATGACGCGCTGGTTAAGTGACCTCAAACTCATTTGTTCACAGCCAACATGGCGGCCGTGGAGGAGCGGTAATCATCGATTCAGCTGTAGCTGCTGTTTTAAGAGATTTTAACTGTGAGTTTTCTTTGAAAATGGAGCAAAAGGTAGCTCTTGAAGCCTTTGTGCATGTTACTGTCATATAGAGGCATTTGATAGACACCTGTTGATCCTGCCTCTTAGAACTTCCTCTGTATGGGATCTCTGCCAGACCAGTCTCCATCTACGAGCTTGGTGCGGCAGCCAGGCTACAGTTTTGGGGTACTTAGGGGTATTTATTTAACTGTGTAATTTTACTTATAATTGAGTATAAATAGTAGTTTGTAATCTACTTTGCTACATTTGCTACTAAGCTGTTTACAATATTACCTGGCATCACAAAGACAATGACATGTAACAATAAATCAACATCATTATCACATTAACACACCCATGGAACCAGCAGCCTCATCTGGTTCCCGTGGCAACACATAGATACATTGTTGTAGTCAGTTCACTTATCAATAGCCTGAAAACAGACCAATGAAACGTAGATGAAAAAAAAAAGATCCAAGATTCAACTATATGATGTCAGAACTGTGTTAAGAAAGGCCACAACACCAAACAAGCTCTCAACAAGTGAACAAGGTTGAAGTTACTGGACGTGATGAAACCAAATGTGTCCCACAAGAAACTTGTGCTTAAATTTAACTGAGAATTTTATAATAGTTGAATGCATTTAACAGAAAAGATGCTTTATATTTGTTTTGAACACTATTGATCCATATAATCATATAATTGTTCAGAGAAAAGTCTGTTCAAACAAATGTTTCCAGCTTTTGAATGGCTGTTAAATAAATTATAAATTGATGAAAAAAGTAATTAGTAGTTGTTTAAAAGAATACTTTATACATTTACTTGAGAAGGTTTTTGCACCAGTACTTGTACTTGTAGTTGAGTAATATTTCAGTCACGTAACAATACTTCTACAGATTTTTAGTACTCTTTCCACCACTGCTCGCTACACTCCGTGGTACAATCAGTGGAAGCTCAGGAATTGTTTTTTTTTTTTTTTTTTTTTCATTCTTTTTTTATTATTATTCTCTTGAGGTTTCTGTACATTATGAAACATTAAATTACGTACATTAAATATCTGGGAAGTGCACAGCTTTTCACACCACCTCGGTCACCTTTGTACCTTTCATTTAACTGTATATGCAATTGCACTGCTACACAAAACTCACTAATGGCAACTTTGCATGTATCAGCTGTAACTGATTAACTTCACCTGAAATCTGACCTATGAGGGGCTGGATGAGACTATTTACTGAAGTTTGTCTTGTAATCTGGTTTTATCAAAGCATTGTCTCCAAACTCATGCTTCCACATGTGAAGAAATCATTGCTGTGTTACTATTAACAGAGTAAAGCCAATTTAATTCACAGTTATTAAAGGCACCATATATGAACCAGCACATGATTAAACTAAAACGTCACACATCACCTGAAATAGAATTGCAGTAAAAGCTGTTAAAGTGAACAAATATGTTTTATATAATACTAATCAATAACACGGGCTCATTAAAAACTCAACTAAAACATGATATATCTGTGTCATTTGCCATTTGTAACAGTTGAAAAATTGAGAAACTGTGAGAAAAGAGCAGAACTTGCAGGACTCAGCATCTCTTAGATAGTTTTAATCAACAGCAGCTGCTGCAGCTCAGTTTTCTCAATGTCCAGCAACTTAAATACACTGATGGCCTTTTTAATTTCATTCAAATAAAGTCAGTGAAGCCTGTGATCTATACAAACTGTATCAATGATACAGGGAACTTCCTCATGTGTGAGGCAGCTTCGGTCAAAATGTTGAGCTGTGGAAACTAATTTATCCTCACAGAGCTGGCTTAGTTTTATGTTTCAGACTCTTTGACTTGATTTTTTTTTCACTGCAAGTGACAGTTTTTCTCATGTACACACTGAACGCTTTCTGTTTTAGGAATTTCTCTCATGGTCTGTAGTGATTCAAGGCCTTTGTCCTGTACATGCTCAGATTTAAAACCAGGGTCCAAACATTTACAAGTCTGTAACAAAAAATGCTTTTAAAAATGCTCATACATGAAAGAGAACTGCTCTGTCTCCTCTCATCCACAACCCTGGTTGTGATCAGCAGGTTTCTTTGAAGTAGAGACATGAATAAAATTATACTGAATCTAAAATGTATGTATGTATGTATGTATGTCTACATACTTTTATATATACTGTGTGTGTGTGTGTATTTTCATATGTATGCGAATGATACAGCAAATCTTCTATATATTATTTCTATATACCATTCACAATAACTAATTACTTTGTATCTGTACAGTACTACACACAATGATCATCACAGTTAACTGTCACACAAACCTCCGAAGCGTAAATGTGTGTGTGTGTCGTCATTGTGGGTATATGTGCGCATGCAAACTTCTTCCTACCCCATCACTGGGTCAACATCCTTACAACTGAAGTCTCTTCCCCCCAGGGCTGCCTGGTAATCGATTATCTGTCAGGAGGATGAGAGAGGAGGCCTGGACAAGAGACAGAGAGAGACAGCGACAGAGAGAGAGAGAGATGGTGGGATGACGAATGAGGAAGAAGAGAAAGAGAAGAGGATGAGAGGAGAAATGAGAAGATGAAGCCAATGGCTCGACCTGAACATTAACCTTAGGTGAACCTGCTGAATGGGAAAAAGAATAAACAATGGATGAATAATGGATGGATGAATACCATAAGTAAATGGATAATAGATTAATAAATGAAGGGATGGAATAATAAATGAAGCGATGAGTAAAGGAATTAGTGGATGGATGCATGATGTTTGCATCATATTTAGATAAAAGGCTCAACAGAAGCTTCATGGACTGATACATTAATGGACAGATTGATGCACAAATGGATGAAAGAACAGAGAAATGAGTAATTAGAAGTTAATGTATGTATGAACTGAAACTTTAAGGGGATGGATGGATGGATGGATGGATGGATGGATGGATGGATGGATGGATGGATGGATGGATGGATGGATGGATGGATGGATGGATGGATGGATGGATGGATGGATGGATGGATGGATGGATGGATGGATAGATGGATGGATAGATGGATGGGTGGGTGGGTGGGTCATAGACTGATGAATTAATAATAGATGGAATTACTAATGGGCAGATAAATAATAAATAAACAGATGAACAAAGGGATGGGCAGTTTGGTGCATAAATGTATGAATGGATGACAAATAACAGAGGAAAAGATAAAGGATGGAGAGAGGGATGATAGATGATAACTGAATGGACTGAGTACTTAATGTTGGGATGAATGGATGACTAAAAGGGTGGATGATAAATAGATTGAATTGATGATACATGGATAAATCGATCAATAAAGGGATGCATAAATGAACAGATGGATGACCAATGGCTGATAAATAGAGGGATGATAAATGAATGGATGAACTAATAAACTGATCGAAGGATGGCTGTTGGATTTGTGTGAAAAAGCTCAGACTCTTAATAATTTAATAATTAAAATAATAATTAAAATTGTATCATCACAATATTCCTACTGAACATGCAAAATATTCTGAAAACTTAATGGGTTTATACAGTTTCTTGTTTTGTGAAAATAAAAGCAGTGATTCTTGTTGCATTTAAAGGTTTGTCAGGGTTTTTGCTGAATTCACAAACCTCCGCTGAGATGGAGACAGGATTCTGCTGCTCAGTGATGGAGGACAAGGATGTGGAGGGAATGTAAATGTCAAATGTTAATGAGATCAGAGACGGCAAAGAAAAGAGTTGAAAAGAGAAGGTGAAGGTTCACTCTGATGTTTTCCAAGTATCATATCTGAGCTTTAATGATTCTCTGTGGATCAGGAGATGAGAGACTAAAGAGAGATGAAGATAGCTGAGGGGGTGAAGAAGGAGGACGAAGAGGGGAACTATAAAAAAGACCCTTCTAGACATATATATTCTGTACATCATTGCTCCTCTTCTTCTTCTTCTGCAGATGAATTAAAGTTTAATTCTTAATGTAAAAGTCTTCTGGTTTGAATCCTTCAGCTGCATCTGTTAAGGTTTGCAAAACTGAACAAACCCAGAACAAGACTGAGGCAAGTGTAATGGTTTAATGGTAAGAAACGTAAAAGCCAACAAAAAGTTGAACTCCTGGGTCAGTGGAGGAAAACAAGGCAGAAGATCAAAAAACAACAAAGACACAAACACAAGAAAATTCACAGAAAATAATCTGAAAGGAAGGAGAGGTTTGTATCCACATAAAAAAGAGAGACAACAAGACACAGGGGTAGCACATCAGGAGAGACAGGTGATAAGACACCAAAAAAAAAAAAAAAAAAAAAACATTTCAAAATAAAAATAAGAAGTGACACAAAAATAGAACTAAACCAACCAAGGTAGAAATTCAACATCAAATATAATATCAGAGTCAAGAGTTTAACCTAAATCTATGATATTAACACCAACTTCAAAGTCAAAATCAGAACATGATTCTGCCTTTTTTTTTTTTAGCTTCAGTTGATTTGAAGCTAAATGAATTGATTTCTTACAAAATACAGAAAATATGATCTTTGATTAGTGGCTTTTGTTTAAGAATCCATTGCCATGAAACTTTAGTTCAACTTAGAAATAAATAATAATTTTAAAAAAAAAATCCCAAGAACACTATCTATCGTGGATGATTCTATGCCTCGAGATTCATCAACACTGATGTATAATAGATAAAACTTTGTACAGAGAATTGAACAACTTAATTAAATGATTTAGTTGTCTAGCAATAACTAAACTTTCCAGCCATCCATTTTCAGTCCCTTGTCCAGCTGTGGATCATAGTCCATGTGTTCCGCTTTCCAGTAGTAGTTTCTGGCTCCTTGTGGAGGATCTCAAGATGTTTCCAGACTGGACCAGAGACATATAATCACTCCAGAGTATTGTGGGTAGAGCATAACGTCTCCTGTCGCAAACTTTCACATTGTAGAAACATGCTGGTGGTGGAAACTGGATACAAGATGAAGATGGAAACCACACAGCTGACATGATGCTGTAAATTTGGGATAAACTGTGGTCTGTGGTTTTCTTTTCTTTCTTTCTTTCTTTCTTTCTTTCTTTTTTTTTTTTTTTTTTTTTTTGGCCATACTAGCTAATTTAACAATTACTTACCTCAAAGTCGTAATTCTAGTTTTTATTAGATTGTTTGCGCTTTGGCCAATAAAACCACAACATCACCGTTGCACACAAGACAATGGTATGACATTAGCCGAGACAATGGCTCTTAAAGTGTTGTGTTTAATGTAATTCAAGATTAAGAGTTTAAGTTGTAGATGCTTCACACTGAAATAACAGCAACTATGAATCCTCTTCTGAGGTGAAATGGTAATTTTCTCATGCGATTTGTTTCATCGTCCTTGCAGATTTGTACATTTCAGAGTTTCTCTTGGTCTCAGCTTCTCTGCTCTCTGTGCTTCTTTCTGTATTTTGTCTCTGTCACTGCAACACATTCATCGCTGGTCATCTATTATTTAGCATCTTCAGCATTTAATTATAAATGACTGTGTCCCTTTGAGAGTGCTAATGAATCCTCTCTCACACAGCACAGTCCCACGGGCTGACTTCATGTTCCTGTCAGTCAAACAGTGCTCCCACCCATCTACAGGAACACAATGAGTTAAAAATAGAGCTTGTTGTGATTGTGACTATGTTAATATGATCACAATGATTATTTTAATTCATTTACAGTACATAAAAAAGTTAAAACTGAATAAAAGAATAAAAAAGAAACTGAAATGTGTTAACATGGTGATTTCAGTGTTCTTCAAGCAGTGATAAAAACATACATTTTACGTCAACACTCACTCTATTCAACACATAGGGGATTTAATACATAGAGTATTCAACGCATAGTCTTCAACACACAGTAACCCCGACACTTCTGAAATGCGCCGTGAAGCTGTTGCTGAAAAACAAGCTGTTGGCAAGAGCAAAGGCTATCTTCAACTACTTCCATTGTGCTAAAGATATCACAACCAATAAACATGTTACATGAGGTCTAGATGATGTCTGACCTTCGACTGCCAAAACCTAATAAGCTCATCTTTCTGTCCAAATGTGTTAAATTTGAAAGGATCTTCTTGAGGTGTTCCTGAGATATCGTGTTCACAAATTGATGACCAAACCTCATGTAACTGGGGTAAAACTTCTGTGTTCTTCTGTGTAAGGATGATGATGACCCAAAAACAACCAGATGCTGTTGCGCTGTGGTTTCTTTTTTTTCTTTTTATTCGCTCTCTCTGTTCAAATGACACACATGAAAAACAAGTGGTGAGTCCTCCACAGCAAACAGTAGCCACATCAACCTCTTTCATACTTAAAACGGAACAGCAACGTTATATATTCAAATATTTAAAAGGAAATAATAAACATGAATGACTGAAACCATAAAGTGAATATGGCACACCTGTTCAAATGACACATGAAAACGAGCAGCGAGTCCTCCACAGCTAAAAGACAACATATCAACCTCAATCATAACA
The DNA here is from genome assembly GCA_016801845.1 of Polydactylus sextarius. Lineage (NCBI taxonomy): Eukaryota > Metazoa > Chordata > Actinopteri > Polynemidae > Polydactylus > Polydactylus sextarius. Next base: position 2,915,234 of record CM028908.1, on the reverse strand, counting down.
TAAATAATACAAATTTAAAAGATGGTTAACAAAAATAACCCCAAAATAATGCACACTACAAGGGATTACAAATAGAATCAGAGAAAATTAATTACAAGATGGTGTATATTAACAAAAATATAATGGGATACAACAGGTAAAGAAACTTGAAACCTACCTCTTGGAAGTGAGGGATCATCACAGACAAGGTGGGGAACGAGGGGAGGAGCTACTCAGACCTTCACTATCAGTTTGCCAATAGTAAACGCAAAGTATAACCAGAATACAGACCTTGTGCAATTATAAAACCAAATGTGATAATAGTAACCTGTTACACTCACAATGCCCTAAAAACCACCAGAAAGATCCTAGTGTTTCATTCTATACAGCAAAGCAGTCGTTGCAATGAAGCCCCAAAATAATGAGCAAAGATTTGTGTTTTAACCCTAAACACTTGAGGCATCGCTACTTGGTGGAGGAGGGTAAAAGAGCTCCTACCATATCTGGGGACCTCAGTTTTTGATGTAGTTTTGTTTTTAAAGGTTTATCAGTCTGTTTAAGAGACTTACACTTATGTTAGAAGCTTTTATCTCTGCTGTTATAAACAGATATTAAACAGATAATGATGTAATCATTACAACATATTCTGCTGGTATGAACCTGAAAACACAAACCTCTCATGTCTTTTTGTACCTGAGCTCAGAAGCTTCAAAACTTGAAAATAGCTTAAAAACACTGTGTCGCTAAATATAACAAGTTAATTCTGTACAGAACATTAGCTGACTAATGTGCTTTAAAATAAAACATTCATCTTCAGGAGCAGCTGTTTTATTTAGAGGAGACTCAGTTTAGTGTGGAATTAATGAAAGTCTCAGCTTCATATCTGAGGACGAAGGCGTTACCTTCATGTCTAAATGAACGTGATGGAGATCTTCCTTACAACTGGTGGTGGAAGAGCATTGTGGAACAGATACAAGGTCAGTTGCTCGATTGTTAACGCCTCAGCAGCCGTGATAATACTGCTGCTGTCAGGAACCACAGGGGAGAGATAACGCAAACAAAGAATAATTCTGCAGACACGTTCCCACAGACTGACGCCTGCTGAGGAACAAGTCTCCAAACACAGCCTGAGAGAGAACCTCAACTGCAACAGAAATATTTATTGGAAATGTGAGTCTGTATGTGTTTTTCCCCTCTGTGCTTGTTGCAGTGAAACACTGACTGGCAGCCATGTTTACTCCAGCAGCTGGACACATTTCATTCACCCTTCCTCAGTCCTGACACCTCCCTCTTGTCCCATCCCTCCTTCTCTACCTCTCAAGAAAAATTGATTTTGAGGTGAAGAGGAAACATCAGAGCCAGAGGTGACATCATCATCATAAGCCCCATTGTTCAGTTTAGTTATTTTCCTCATCGTATAATTGTCATTTATAATGACATTGACTTGAAAGTATGTTACAATTTGAGCATGTGTCCTCTGAAACACCACTATATATATACAGGAGTTTGTTAACATGAAACAACATCAACAACAGAAAATGTCATATTTGTGGGACCACACAGAAAAAATGGAGGCAACTGTTGCAAATGTTTGGATGTGAATTGTCTCTGGAGGTCGTCAAACAGTCCGTTTACTGTCACTTTAAGGTGGAGAAAGAGAGGAACTATAATAAGGTCGGCTTTTATCCTCTGGCTACTGCTGCTGGGTGATGACTCCAGCACTCAAGCGCCATGAACTCTGATCTGACTGTTCACACTCAGGTCACAGAGCTACGACACTGATATCATTCATCTACAACCACCTATGAAAGAGACTCACATCTGGTTGGAAAACATCATGTCTGTGTGTCCACACAGTCCTGAAAACACTGGTTTGAGTCCCTTCATCCTGGTGATGAGAACTTAGCCTTGGTTTTATTCAGATAATTTACAAGAAATACACAGTAGATCACCATTTGCAAATATGTGAAAAGACACAATGTACAAAATGAAATAGGGCCAAGAATGGAGCCCTGTGGGCTTCCATATGTAAATGTTGAAATTGTGTAACAAAATAACACAAAATGAAATAAATAAAACAGGAAATTACTGAAAATACAAAAATAAGCACCAAACAAAAAGGCAGACCCTGACATTTTAACTTAACTAACAAATAATTTAACAGCCTTAGATGTAAGAAGTTTCACTGGATTTCTTCTCCAACAAGTTGTTGTGTTTCTTTGATTTTTTTTGTTCACCATTTGAACAAACCTCCACACCAAACATTACAATTTCCTTTATCTTTTCTCCTGATGTTTTCTGTACATGGTTCCTTTTATTACTTTTGTCTTTTTCTGTCTTCTGTAGGTCAACCATCTCAGACAATAACAGATATGATGAAGGTTGATTCTGTGCAAAACTCTTTAATTAATTCCCTCAGTATAGGAGAACATTCCTTTAGGAGAAAACTTAAGGTGTTTTGTGTGAGTATTCCCTGTTTCCTGAAACATTTCCTGGCAGAAACAATGTAATTTGGCAGGTAAACTAGAGTGTGCCCAGTTATTAAGTCTAAAGAAATGTGAATAAACAAGAAATGAATATTGTTTCATAAAAAACCCCAATAAAATCCTGGATTTTACTGTGCGGTGGGACAGACAGGAAAATCTTCATTGTCAGGACTAGGAGAATAAATTGTTCTGTTTTTGATGGATTTTATTCTATTTTGAATTAAATCAACATTCATTTGTGTTTCTAAGTGAAATTAAACCATTTTTTAATTTAAGCCTAAACACATTTTTCTCCAGCTGTTTACATTAAGTCCTGTATTCAGCCGCGCAGGCATCATCTCTGTACCTGCCTCACTGTTGTGTAGTGTTACTGTTGCTGCTATGAAGTGTCTCATTCACACACTTCACACCTTTCATGGAGGGTTATTTGTTGCTCCTCCTTCCTTTTGTCTGAGAGTCTCTTCAGTTTGCAGAGAGAGCCCTCAGCTGTTTTCAGGTCAGAGCAAAGAGCTGAAATGTGCTGACTGCTGTTAGATGGATCAGGATAGGGCTTTCCCAGGATTTACACTGTGTCTGTGTGTTTCTGGCATTCAGGTAAATTAGTTGTACTTTTTCTTGATTTTCCTGAGGGAACTTTAGCACTTTAGTTGCTTACATGTTCCTTTTCTTTTTTACAGAAGGTCTTCTGTATGTACCATTAGAATCACACTTAACTTCACAACATCCAACAAGCCGTTGCAAATTCAACTTTAATGGCAATGACTCATGATGTCACTTAAAATATCTCACACCGAGCCAAAACCAAGATTAAAATGTTATTTAAAAAGATGTGCCAGAAAGTGTTTGGCTGTTCTGTAAATATGCATTTAACCCATCCTGTGTCTGTGTGGTTTGCTTTGGTCCTAGTGAGAACCACATTTGAACTCTGGTCTGAACCAAACAATTGCTCTGGTTAGCTTGGATGGCAGCAATCTCATTTTGTACTGTTACAATCAGCTAAAGCAAGAACTGATACAATAATGACAATGATATCGTTATCATCACCACAAGAAGAACAAGAACAAGGACAACAACAACAAAAGAAGAAAAACAACAATAAGAGGAGATGTAGGATCTGGATCCTGCAGCTCCAGAATCAGAGATACAAAAATGTGCCCACTGTATCATGGGAGTTCCCCAGCAGCCTGATCCTACAGCAGCTTAACTAAAGAAAGGTCCAGGACCCTGAACCATCACTAACAATAAGTTTTCAGTCCAACATTAAATTTAGAAAGTGTCTCTGCCTCCTGGACCCAAACTGGGAGCTGGTTCTATCAGAGAGAAGTCTGATAACTGAAGACTCTACCTCCCATTCTGTTCTTAGAGACTCTAGGAGCCACAAGGAAACCTGCAGTTTGCAATCACAATCATCTGTTAAGAACTATGATCTCTTTAACATACAATGGAGCCTGGTGATTAAAGGCTTCATAAGAAGAATTGCATTGAAGACATGTTTTAACATTCACTGTTACTGCAGTAAAAGCAGGTTTAACAAACTGAAACTGAAACTAGCTCACATCCAACCATCACCTCACCAACAGTGTGTGTGCCACCAACAAAATGGTGAAATACTTATTTATGTCTCCATTGCGGCATTTAGCTTCAACACACACGCAGGTCTGTATTAGAGTGCATGACCATACGATCAGCGCTGCATGCTGCTGCATGTGTAAAGGCTCACCTCCCATAATCCACATTGATTCATGGTGTAGAAAGGAAACAGCTCCCAGGAGGGAAACAGTCAAAGCCGTCATGTCCCTGAGCTGCTGTTTGGGCGTCACTTTTCAGATATTTGTGTCTAAAAGTCTAAATGTACAGTGACAGAGATGGGTGGAGCAGTAACCTAATCTGGGAGGAGGTAAAATATTTATCTTAACATTATCAGCTCAGTTGAAGCACATTTCTTCAATTTGCATGAATAGATGAAATTAAATTAAACAAATAAATGTGTTTACTGGTGAAATTGGTTGTTAGATGGAGGAGTGGATGATAAATAAATGGATGAATTGGAGGATAAATGGGTCAGTGAATAGATGTATAGATGTTTGATGGATGGATGAATAAATAAGTGAATGCTTGGTGGGAATCCCCTCCACTGACAATAAACGCAGATAAAATATTTCTTCCTTTTCCTGCTTCAAGGTTCGTCTGTTCAGTTTGTTTTTCTGTGAGCAGAGACTCTCACTGTAAGGAGGCTGTAAATATTCAAGCAGCTCCTGACGCCCATTCACACTGAGGCGAACAGCCGAGAGGGGAGGATGGGAAAGGAAGCCATAAATCCAGAGTTTATGGTCTGTCCATGGAGCAGTAAAACACACCGAGCTCACCGAGGGAGAGAAAGAGAGAAACAGGTCATTGGGGAGAGGATGGAGGAGATGACGATGAAAGAGGCGAATGAGGTCAAAGTGATGTAAAAGAAAGATGGGGAGGAGAAGCCTCGTAGTGATATCCCCGACTTGTGTTTCTCACAGCTCTTACTGTGTTTCTGTCTTTGTGAAGAGTGAAGATGGACTTTTTACATTCTCACTTTGAAGAGCTCAACATCAGCAGATGTAAAATGTTGTGTACATGCGATATATTAATGAGTGTAAATGTAAAATATGTTTTTAATTTGCAGTCAGTGACAAACCAACTACTCCAGCAGCTGTCAACCAGGAGTCTAAATGTCACACCAACACTGTAAAACACTGCAGTAAACATGTACATAAATATAAAACTGTTCTAAACTACTTTGTTAAAAGAGCATGAATACACATAACACACCTGAGAAGGGGAAATATCAGTAAAGATGCTTGGACGCAGCTTCATTGAGGAAGAGAGCTCCCCCTTCTGGCCTCTGTAGGAAAAAATTATCAATCATGATCAAATCACTAATCAATCACTGCAAACATTTTAGTTCTTTTCAACATTAATATACAACCATAATTTATGAACAGATTTCACTTTGAAAACTAGTCAGTGAGCCATGCACAGCTTTGGGAAAATGCACATACCCACCAGGACAAACACAAAACAAGCAAAAGACACAGGAGGGGTTTTGCACAAAAGTAGAATAAAGAAATCCAGGATAAGTGAGGAAACACGGCTTGACCTAGTCTGATCTGTGCATCCTGGCTGAATTGGTTGCACAATTGCCAAGCCAGGATGAAAAGGCGTGGCTAAATCAACCCAGGTGTAGATAGTTGGGATAAGTGCGTGTTCACAGTATTCTGAAACAGACCTCGGGATCGATCACAGAATCACCATTTGGGAAATGGATAACAGTCGCACTTCTTACTTCAGGGCTGATGACCAGCAGCTCCTGATGAAGTTGTATGAAGAGGTTGAACACATCATAAGAAAAAAAGTCAATACTGGTGCAATAATTAAGGAAAGAGAGAAAGCCTGATAGACAATAGCAGACTGACTTTATGTGTAAGTAATCCAAAACTGTACAATTAATAAACAGTGCAGTGTTACTCTGGAAATGAATAAAGTATAACTAGACAGACAGATACTTTATTTAAGGCATTCAGCATCTTATACAAAACACATGATTTGAAAAAATGATTATAAAAATAAAATCACCAACAGGAGAAGACTGTGACTTTAAAAAGGTGAAGATGAAAATAAAATATACGACATAAAAAAATATAAAAGTGCAAACAATTATCCACAATGTATGTCATTTAATCTATTTTTTCCATGTTATGTTTTTGTCTATTTTATCTATCTGTCCTTTATAAAGAACACACTTCTGGCAGAGAAGGACCTGGCAACAAGTTGAAATTAAATATAATAACATTTTGCAGGCTGGTAAGTGACTTTAGTGTAGATGACAATGGCCAAATGAGGTGAACAGATTAAGCGTCTGCTGACGTATTGAATGTCTGTATGATTGTTGCAGTTAAAAAAGCCTTTTTGTACTTGGGGTGGTCATGGTTATTTCATGTCCACAGATGATGAAATGTGTTTCTTGAACAATCAATTGTAATCAGAGTCTTTCATATCGAAATATTTTCATAAAGTTCATCTTAAGCACAGGAGTTAAGATTTGTGTATATGATTTACACAAGACTTTTGACATGACAAGTCAATCATCTGGGATGTCCCATCAGATTTCAGGGGGTCCAGTGCTACCCCGGCCTCCCCTCTGGCTCCGCCCCTGCCCACCAAGCCAGGATTTGACCCCAGCAGAGGAGCAGCCACTCCATTTAAATAAAGGGAGGCCAGTGGTGGAGAGGGTCCAGGGAGGGACAGACACAGAAACTATCTGTTTCAAGGAACATACTGCAGTACTACTGCACGTAGAACACAATCAAATGAAATATATTATACTGTCTGAAACCACCTTTGCAAATTCATCAACCATGTTTTGTCTCAGTTACTGCAATAAAACACATATTCTTGAAACCTCTGACAGCAATTTGACAATCAGTCTTTATTAGCATAGCAATGTAACACTAGGCCTGCGTAATAATAATACTCAATATGAAAGACTGTTGCAATTACAAACAGTCAACAGACATAAATGAAATGAATATATATATATATATATATATATATATATATATATATATATATATATAAACTACTTAAACAAACAAATGAAATAAACACTATTGTTTCTGTTAAAGTGTATTTTCTTGTTATAATCAGTTTTATTGTAATGTCATTTTTCTAGTTTCATTATGTCATAGATTATCAACCACTTTTTGTGTCTCCCTGTTAAGTGCATATTAAATATTTAACATATTGGATAAATGGATTCTGAAGCATTTGTAATACAAGTTAAACTTGACTCTGTTATATACACTGATGTTGCCGTATTTTTACTAAAACATTGCAGCTTGACAGGTTGCACTTCATCAGCCTGTGTTAAATTATAAAAGAAAAAATAAAAGATGTGTAGGGTAAACTAAAGAGAAAAAGAGTCATAAGACGTGAATATTTTCCTCCTGCTGCAGAAAATGAAGGATGTTCTTTTATTTTATTTTTATTTCAAACTGCCCGGGGCTTCTGTGAGAAACTGATGTGACTATGTGAATAATGCATGAGTTGTATAAGATTTTGCTCTTATGGCCATGCATATTTGACCAAAGCTGAGAGGCAGAGGGAAGCGTGCAGCACTTGACATGCAGTGTGTATATGTTTATATGAACACAATCATCACAGCAACAAGCAACAAAACTAAAACTCTCCTGATTTTCACCTCAGAGTAAAAGTCTGATTTTATTTTGTATAAGACAGTAATAAAATAATTGTACCAAGTATAGTTTGTCTGTGCACATATGTGTCCGTATATCCTCATTAGGCCTGACTCTGCTGCTGTGGGTTTATTTTCATGATGTTGTTGAGAATAAGAAACCAAGAATAAAATGAGACCGATTCATGCCATGTGGCTTTATTGTTTCAAACCAAAAAGCACTGAACAAATGTGTTAAAACTGTTTCCTTCCTCATAAAAACATTTGCACAATGATGCTGATGTCTTCTTCCTCAGCTTTTGCCGCATTTTCTGTCTGCATCACCGCCACCTGTAGGCTGCTGGAAACGACTAGAAATGCAGACATCTTTCTTCTTCACAGGCAGAACAAGTTGTCAAGCTGCAGTAGGTTCAGTATAAGACATGAGACTCTGCACACAATGTGAAAATGAAACCATGGCAGTGGTTTGAGAGTGTGGAGGAAGCAGCTGACAGTTACTCTCAGTGACAGTGTGCGTGGAAGGAACTATAGTTTCCACTGAGAGAAACAGTCCTGGAGAAAAGTGTCAGTGTTTTCTGTGGGTTCGCAGAGAAGCACAGACGCTATTCCTGGAGAGAGAAATGTTGCGGTTCAATCTGTTGCATCACTTGTGTGTAAATTATCAGACTGAGCAGCAGCAGGCAGTGCTGTGATAGAGGGGGAAGGACGGGGAGAGGGGGGGTTAGGGTTGCTGCAGAGGGATCCCCTGTTAAGATGCTGCCTGTAATTATTGGATTATTGAAGAGTGTAGGAGCTGGTGGCGAACCTGAGCTCTGCACACTCATGATCACAATCACAAACATCAATACCGTCCTCCCTCTGCTGCCATCCATCCTGCAGCATCCCCCACCCCCACCCCCTTCCTCTCCTCCTCAGACTGTGCTGAGTGGAGGAGGCAGGGCAGCTGGGAATCCCACAGTCATACATTATATAACCAGCTCTGTGCTGCAGTCATGGTGCTCAAGCTGTGACACTGATTAACTGGTGGCTGTTCTTCTAAATCTAGCAGATCAGCCTCCACATGGAAAAATTAATCATTTTTTCCATCGACTTAAAGCCACAATCTGATTTTGTTGCAGCTGAAACGGCCTGTTAATTGTTTTTCCTTGATGAAATAATCAGACAGCGAATGGCAATGGTACCTGTGCACAGTAAACCTGCATGTAACATCTCTACATGGCACAGTGATCAAACAGCCATCAGGGGCAATTTAGTTCAGTCTCTTCCTCAAGGACACTTTGATAATGAACTGGAGCTGAACCAGCGATTCTCTGCTCAGTGAACAACGGGACAGTGAAAAACCATTAATATGTTCTTCAGCATTGCAGGTTTTTCTAAACATCACTTTTCAGTTTGGATGTTCACAACAGGTAGAAACACTTTGATCTCATATGTTTGGAGCATATTTTTGGTTCAATTCCCCTTTCAAAGATAAAAACATGGCCTTTCCACCTTAGAAAGACATTTTTTCATGTTTGGAGTTTGGAGGAGGACAGGAAGAAAGACAGCCTGTTAAATGTCCAGTTCATTCATCTATTCTGTGTTTTTTTTTCCTCATTTACATGTTCTTGTTTCTTGTCAGACACTGGCACTCAGGTTATTCACTGCATCAGATGTGGAGGAGGAAGTTGAGACACAGACGCAGATTTAACTGGTTCAAACACAATTAGTCCTCAAGAAACAACAGAAACACACAAGAAAGTCCAGAATCTGGAGGGGAAACGGTGATTTCCTCAGCGACTTCTAAACATATGAATCAATGACACCAATGACATTGTGTAGGCTTGGGTATAAATTTGAGGCTCAATTTTACTTTAATATTTTTGCACGTTTTCATTCCATTTTCTCACTTTCTGCTTCGTCCTGACTTGGTACAAAACAGCTGCACCCCAGTGTGGGAATGGTGTCCTTCATCATCCATTTACGTCACAGATGACAACTAACCTGTCTCATTTCAAATGCTCCTTCAAATCCAGTCAACAAACCCAGCTTCTTTTGCCGACCCACAGTGACTACAGTGGCTGGATCGTTCCCTGCCCAACCTCAGTTTGTTGACGTAACTAAATTACTGCAGGTCACAAAGTTAGATAAGATATCACAAAATCAGCTAAGTCAGCTGAGCTGGCTAAATAAGTTAACTAGCTGAAGTAGGTGAAGAAGAAGTAATTAGTTGAAGTAGCTAAGTTGGCTTCAGTAACTATGTTAGCTGAAATAGCTAAATTACCTAAGATATCAAAGTTAGCCAAGCAAATTAGCCAAGAAATCTGAAGTAACTAATAACTTGTCTGGCTTACACATGACAGTGAGCACGTCTCATTTTGAAGGCTCCTTCCAACATATCCCACCATATCCCAAGATTCATTGCAGCCCTCTAGTGGATGTATTGCTTATGACATCCATGCTAATGTGTGTAGTGGCAGTTACATTGTTTTGAATAGATGCAACTATGAAATATTTGCAGGTAAAAGAGAGATAAATGAAAGAAACCAATCCATCCCCTCAATAACTAAAGTCTGAGCTTTATCTCCAGGTTTAGTTGTGTCATTAGTGAGGAGCCAACAGCAGACAGGACAGGAGGAGGAGGAGGGTTAACATGCAGGAGGGTGAGCGGCGTGGGCGTGAGATCACGGCTATAATCAATACGAAACAGTCAGAGAAAGTTAGCAAGTGGAGACAGGGAGACGTGGAGGGGGGAGGCAGGTAGCGAGGGGGTGGGAGACGGAAACGCTCGACTGATTTGAATTCTATTCATAATTCTCTGCTGGGAGGCTGGTTAGCTGAAGGCGGCGGATGATGAGAGATGCAATGAAAGAGGGGGAGAAGGTGTGGGAGGAAGAGAGAGAGAAACAAAGGGTAGGACAGGATGGGATGGAGTGTTGAGCCTCTGAGGGGGAGGGAAACTGGGAATTAAATACAGCTCAGCTTCAAACAGAAAGGTAGAGAGACTGACAGAATGAATAAGAGACAGACAGAGAGAGAGACTCAGCTGTGTGGAGGTTTGGACGCTGATTTACAGCAGCTGCTCAGTTTGGTTCCTGCAAATCAAAAACAAGAACATGAACCACACACACACACACACACACACACACACACACACACACAAGCACAGTTGTATACTGTAGCAGTGGGCAGCGATGCATCCCAGTAATGTGATTACTGTTTCCACTAACAACTACAGTTGTGTAGACGAACCAACTGTGACAACTGCAGCACACGACAGAGGCAAGGTGGTCAGGGTCCAGTAGTTTGGAGGGATGGCAGAGATAAACATGGAATGCTGGGTAATTTGGCAGCACATGCCAACACACACAAAGGCACACACCTCATATAAATACACATTTATACCCATGCAACATTTGTATTTAGCCAAAATTAATCTAAAAAAACTCATCTGTGCATTTTTATTTGTTTCTGTTTTGTGAAAATGTTCTTAGCCACGCCCTCTGTCAGTGTGAAGCAACAAAGCATCAGTATGTGATTTAACTTGCTCTGACATCATAGAACCACATCTAGGAGCTTTTTTGGGGTGGCGTGTGTGTGTGTGTGTGTGTGTGTGTTTGTAAAATGTAAAACCTGAATCTTTTTTTTTTTTTTTTAACATTTTAGAAGCTGTTTCTGTTTTGATTTTACAAACTGGAACAAATCAGATCATTGAATATGGAACAAATTTAAGATGTCAAGAAAACTGCTGATGCCTCTGGTTGCAGAAAATGACACTGAACAAAGCAGGACATGCATGCAATACTAACTTCAAATTAAACATTTTCAAATTTCACTCATGGATGTGTCTTTGGATTTATTTACACCACCCAAAGATAAATTTACCAAAAACTGCAGAACTCCATATGCTCTTTACAAAGATTATAACGATAAAACTCTAACTCTGTCATGGTTAGCACACATAGGATGTAACGTTATATTACGAAACACACTGGCCAAAGATATTTTTTATCATTATAACAAAATCTAGAAAGTGTCACAGCTAAGAGGACTGGATCCAAATGTAGAAAATAATGGTGAATGAAGTCAAGTTGTGCACAGCAATAAAAGCAATGATGTTTACTGGAAAAAAAAACAAAGTTACAGAAGGTGTAAAAGTTCCAAACTAACCAGGTGTTCAGCAAAGATACTCCAAAAGGTCAATGGGAAAAAACAATATGATGAACACCCAGCAACAAGAGGTTCATACCATAAAGCTGCAAATAACAGCCTGGGCGTTTATTTACCAAATGACTCAACAGACCGTGCATTTATTATGGGCAGACGTCTATAAGAGACACATGCCCTGGTCTGGGTGTGGGACAGTTAGAATGAGCTAAATTCAACAACAAGAGTAAATCAGACCCTGCCTTTATTTGAGCCCGGCGTTTATTGCCCAAATGTCTTGTTACCTCCGGCTAATAAAAGAGACTGGTGTCTCATCACTTGGCTACACAAGGGAGAGCCGGCACTCCCATGATGCACATCACAAACTGTGTGTAGGATAATGAAAAATCACCAATAATAACCACAATGATGACATCTAAAATTAAAAATATTAACCAACAGGCCTACTGGCCTAACCCTAACCCACTAATGTCTTTTTACAATACATATTAATTCTATGTTTCAATTCTAGTCAGTGTTTGTGTTCCCACCAGCTTCTTCACTGCACCGGCGCTCCGCAGCCAATTCGCAGGACTTCTATTTGCACAGTTGCCAACACTCCCGTTTTTTCCGGGTTCCTCCCAGTAATCTCCTGTAATTTACAAGGTCCAAACTTCAATGGTGCTCCTCCTCAAGAAAATGACATTGATTATGGTCTTCTGGTTATAGAGCACATTTATTTACTAGTTGAACTTACCAAAATGCTGCTGTGTTTAGGGCATCCAAATGACTAGCACAGGAAATACAAGAACAACTTCAAAATAAAACAGGAAATATCTCATACTTAAGATTCAAGAGTCAACTTAAGTCCAGAACTAACCTGATGTTCATTTGTTGTGGGCTACCCAGGTAGGGCCACTAAAGAAGGTAGTGAGGGATGTTTGGTTTTGATGTTAGTGTCTTCCTGCTTGTTTGGTACACCCCCTTGGTCCTATCCTCTTCCACATTTGCTATCCTGTGTTGTTGATTATACCTAAAAATAAACAGTTGAGTTATTTACATCAATACCCTTGGCTTCCTCTCCCTTTTTTGGTTGTCCTGCGTTGCCATCTTATCCCCAGGAGATGTAACATATCAAACGAAGATATTTAGAAAGTTCACAGGGAGAATAACAGGGAGTAACACTGGAGAAGGGGAGACAGCAAGATACAGGTGCAGTACATTAGGGTGGGGTCAGGTAATCATAGGAAGAAAAACACAGGAAGTAGAGACACTGCACAGGGAGAGACAACTGTAAAATACAACAAGTAAAAAAACAAAAACAACAAGTAGTTGAGCTCATGTCAATAAACCAAACATTCACACATCACCTCCTCAATTTCTGTGTTATCTAAGGTGATTCAGTGAGCGAGTTGAAAGTGGGGTAACATTACTGCATGAAGTGAAAAGAAGGCACTTATGACACAGCTCATATAGAGTGGTAAGATTCTTAGCACACGATTGTCACAATTTTGTCTAAATCTCTGAGTCACACATATTTTTGGATTCAGTATGAGCTACATGTCTCTGGGAGTCATTATATCTGATGTACTGTGCATATACCTGTTTATAACTCCAGAGTTTGGCTGAGAAAGTTTTCTTCACCATCCAAGTGATGTAGTGACGGTTGTCTCTGCGTCTATGGGTGCATTACAAAGATTTTAACAAATATAAGCTAAAAACAACCCTCTAGCACACAAACGACAGGAATTTATGATCATATCAGATTGTTTCAGCAGCTCAGTTTGGATTGACCAGAGATAATCAAGATAAATCCTGATGTGTCACATCTGCAGGCTATTGGAGCACAAAATCCATAAGGTCAATAAAGAGCTGAAAATGTGCTCCTGTCCAACCATCTCTTAATTCATTTATCTTTAATGTCTTCTCTCTGATTTTTAAGTTGTTTTGTTGGTTTTACTCAATTTGTTGTGCATTGTTCTTGACGTTTTCTGCTGCACTTGTATTACTAATTCATCTGCTGTGACTATAGAACAGCTCTGGTTGGATTCAGATGTGCAATATAAATAAATGAAGTAGCTTGGCATGTCTCTCTCTCTCTCTCCCTCTTAGAGAGAGAGATAGAGAGAGAAATAGATGGATAGATCGATAGAGAGAGAGAGAGAGAGAGAGAGAGAGAGCCTGTCCAAGGTTCACTCTTGGTCCACTTCTGTTTCTTTAAGTTTGCCTTTGTTGCCTCTAATAACATGTCTCTTGTTTGGTTGAGATTCCCCTACATTAAGGAAGGTGCTGATTTCTGCAAAAGCAAATTTGTCACTCTGTGGAAGATACCCCGATGGTCAATAAATCTATAGAAATTACTTTGTACCATCAACATCCATCCGTCAGCTACACCACTTAATATTTTGAAAGTTAAGGGGAGGCCACCAACCAACCTGACCTGCATGTCTTCTGACTGTGAACATGTAGAAAACTCACATTTGTGCAAAATTCACTGAAATGAATTTTCAACTCTCATATGTCTGCAATTGTTTGCACCACCCAAAGGCAAATCTGCAGAGCTCTAGCTGTTCTTCACAAAGATTACAATAAACAACGAACACAGGATAAGTCAAAATCTAAAACTCTAACAACTCTATCATGATTAGCACACTTAGGATGTGGCGTAGTATTACAAAACACACTGGTCTGAGAGATTTTTCATCAGTATTACAAACTCTAATTAACAATTAAGTGTCATGACTGAGGACAGGACTGGACCTAATGTAGAAAATGATGTTGGACAATGACGAGTTTTTTGGAACTGGAACATGAGACAGAACAAAACTTATTTCAAAATAAACCAAGAAACCAAAGAAATCAGATCAAGACTCAACACCGACAAGCAAGTTTTCCCTCCCAGCACAAGAATCAATATTTCAATGACAAATTCAAAATAAGTACAAAATACCAAATAAGCACCTTTTGTGGTTTTTTTTTTCCAGGTGAGGCATTTTGTGAAATCATACCTTTATATTTACAAATAATCAAACTATTAAAGACAAAATTAATTTATCTTAGCTTAATGTAAAGATGTAGTCAGATACCTTGGTGTTTGCAACAAGTGTGATATATACAGGTATATATATATATATATATATATATATATATATATATATATATATATATATATATATATATATATATATATATATATATATATATATACCTGTATATTAATATACAGCTGCTGCTTCTTGATTATCTTTGCAGTGATGATGTTGATCTGAGAGAGAGAGAGAGATTTGCACCACGCACACACACACACACACACACACACACACACACACACACACACACACTTACACCATATGCGGGTATAAAATGCTGGCTTGTGTCTTGTGTCTCTGTACCATAAACAAGCCAAGCCTCTGGACCCACTAACAGTCTAAATATGGACGTTATGAGCTGCTCTTTGTTAGGAAGCTGAAGGTTCCTGTATAAACATCCAGCCAACACACACATATGCACGGACACACACATACACTCACACACACACACACACACACACACACACACACACACACACACACACACACACACACACACACACACACACACACAGTTTTCCACTGCCTGGTGGAAAATCCGCTGTGACGTTTTTTCATCTCAGAAATTCAGATGTTTTACAGTTTGTTGCTGCGACTAAAGTAGGGAAAGTCAAATAAAAGATGTTGTAGCTAATAATAAATTAGACTCATGATTCATTTTGTGCTTCTGCTGCTGTTTCTGTTCAGTCGATAACCTTCATTGATATAAATGATGCAAATTGGTCGAAACAACTGTCACTTAAATGCAAAACAGAGCCTCGAAACTGATTTAAACATCTTTCTGACATGATCAAATCTCTGTAAATAACAAAAAAAACATCTTGAAACAAGATGTCACAAGATTTTGTTTCAGTAGCTTCAAATACTTAACACTTTACTTTTGTTTTACTTGTTATTATATTGCTGTCCTGTCCAGCACAAAGTAATAAAAACGTTTGTTTTTTTTTAAACACAAATGAATCATATCAGGACTGCCACTGTCTTCAGACGACCCCAGGAGCCTGAGAGACGTTAGGACATATGACACAGCACAGCACTGCCCCCATGTGGCCACAGAAACACCTGCAACATTGTAAACACCAAGTTACCATCCTACCACTGATTCTTTCCTTTGTTTTCAGAATAAAACTCATCAAAACTCAAAAATGAAATCATTGTTTTTTACTGAGGTTGGTGGATCAAAAAGATAACTACACTTCAGGAACTTTGTTTTGTTTTGATTATTGATTCTAGAAAGACTTGAAAAAAAAAACATTTAACTTGAGTTCAACCTTTCTTAGATGTTCATCCTGAAAGACCACCGTCATGTTTTGGCTTCACCCCCCTCCTCAATTCATTGCCAAGTCCATGAAAGCTGTGTTTGCTCAGGACTGAAAAGGACCCCCACAGCTCATTTGTAGTGTTCACTGATGTTTCCCATGTCCTCTTAAAGAGCTCAATGTGGGATTGATCAGTGCAGGCCACCCCTGCCATCCCGCACGCCCACCCGCCAGGGCTCCGGTCAGCTTCCACCGCCTGCCATCGCACAGTGGTGACACGGAGGACATGCAGCGTCCGGATGCACTGGTTCTGATGAAAAGCTGAGTCTCTGCAAGACTCCTCTCCGTCTGTGGTCCATTAGTGGAAGATGTGTTCAAGTAGAAAAAAAAAACATGAAAGTAAAATATGCTCCAGTGTCTTGAAGTGTGAGCAGAGAGAGTTACCTGAATGAGAACAGCTACAGCTCTAGAGGCTGTTGTTTGGGATAAATGACTGCAGGCGAAGAACAAGAACATCTGGTGGACAGGTGGTGAACAACAGACATGCACATCAGGGAAAGATCTTGGATGGATGTTGCTTATAAACACACTAGAAAGGTTTTATCAATGCAGAATGCATAGTTTGCAATTTCAAAGTTATACACATACTGAAAAAATGTGGACAGTGTATCTCCTCTTTGCTCCAGGTGTAAAACCTGGAAGCAGGTTTCCTGGGGAAAGATGTGAACTTTTATCTTACTGTAACCAATTCTGCTGTTCAGTGCTTTTAAAATGAATATGAGGCCTTCATAATTTAGACTGGAAGTAACAGAGCTTATCAATAAAGTTGAAAGAACAATCAAATATTTTTAGAACTATAGCTGCTGAAGTTCTTTAACAGGAAGTAGAGCCACGACATAATGTCACCAAAACCAAGCGTCATAAGATATAGAAGGTTCAGCATCAGAATTATATCTTTAATTACTTATTTCAATTTCATTTGAGCAGGAGGCTCCTTGTGTCTCCAGGATCCAGAGCAACCACAGGATTAGCTGCTGCCTCGCTCTGGCTCTGCATCAAGTCAACACAGAGCTTCATCTACAAACCAGACTCTGTTAGCATTACTGATTATCACTGTGCTGTCGTCCTGGTAATGGTCAGTGGAAACAAATATGGTGCTGTATGTTTCCTGAACCCGCTGAGACTGGATGCAGAGCGGGACAAGCATCATAAAACAAGTGTCACAGCTTGGACAGGGACACAGTGAAGACTTGATGTGTGACGGCCTGAGAGCTGGAGGCAGAGTGGAAAATCATTCAATGATTGTTCATACATTCATTTATACTGCAGAATAATGTGGAATCATATTTTATAATGACATTTTCATTGTATTAGAGCAACATCAGAGTGCAAACTGGAATTTAGTGCAAATTAACATTAATTAACAAATGATGTATTAAATATTAACAAATCCCTGTATCATGTATCATTCCTTCATGCGAAGAGTTTAAACCTTCAGCTGCAGAATTTTAAGTCTTTTATTTTAAATGTTCATGGTCTTGCTTTACCTGAATTTGTGAAATGGTTTGATGATAATCACCTGAACCTAAACCTAAATATGTCAAAAACAAAACAGACGATTATTAACTTCAAAGGCAGTAACATTTAACATTTAAATCCAGTGTTATTCATCATGTGCATGTCCAGATTGAGGAGTCCGACAGAAATCTTTTACCATCAACTTGAAAGTTTGAATTGAATACAAGCCCATTGCAAAACAGGCCAACAGAAACAATACCTGCTGAGGAGGCTGAACTTCCAGGTTCTGTGTTTTATTCCTCCGAAGCATTATCAGCATCTGCTCCAAAATCACAGTGTCAGGCAGAAAGATGAGTGTTCACTTTGAAATTCAGGTTAAAAAGAAGGTAAAAGCATGATGAACCATTGGGACCACGTCATGTTGTCTGAGTTCAGGAAGTTTCCCTTGGGTCATCAATGCCATGAACCTCAGAGCAGAAAAAGCAAATCATAACATCACAGACTTCTGTTTAGTCAGTCATTTCCTCTGTTCTGTCCCCTAGATTATTGATCCTTTTCCTGTGTCTTGTGGCAGTTTTCACTTGTTGGTGTCATGTGTTGCTGCTCCTCTTCCTGACCTCTGGCACTGCAGGATGAGTTATTGACTTTGTGCAACAGAGTTTTGATGAGTTTTCTGATCATCATCAGAAAACTACCTGAGCTCCCTAATGAGTTCGTTAGACCTCTGGTGTCAAACACAGAGGAGAAACCCTGGGAATCCACCACTCACCATCAGAGCTGAACAACAGGAAGGATGAAGGTGAAATGTTGAAACAATCCACAACAGATTCAACACATCTATTGGGTCAGTTGCAGACTGAAACCATTTAACCCTTTCCAAACATGTCAGAGAAGATAAAGTTGGCTCGGGGAAACAACAAAAACAGGAAGGTAACATGGTAGACTCAGTTTTTCACACAATATAAACATTTAATGTAACAGATGGTTGTAGAACCATGTTGCAGCATACAATGTCAAAAGCATGAGACAGACTCTCAGAAGAAGAAATGGTGGCCGACCATGCACACATCAGGAATCAGAAGCAGATGGCTGTAATCATGGTGAAGGATCCAAGGACAAGGAAAACCTGCAGACAAACAGGGTGTAAGATGATAGGTAGGTGATGCTGCAGAAAGTGACAATGGCAGGATGATAAGAATCAGGAAGTGTCACAGAGAAACTTATGACAAAAAGGCTGAGGTGTTTACCTGGAGAGAAATCAGACACATTGGCAACAGATCAGTCTGACAGTGACAGCTGGAGAGTTTAACTTTTGAATATTAGATTGAATTTCTGCCAATAGATTAAATTAAATCTGGTCAATTAAACCAGACAGTTTTAAAAACACTCAGATGTAAATTAAAGGATCAGTGGAGACACAGCGGGAACAAACACAGTCAACCTTGTTGGTTTTAGCCCATATTGCTAACCTCATGCTGTTGCGCCTCAACTGGTTGTCAAGACGACCATGAAGAGAAGAGTTTGTGTTTTGGCTGACCAGGGCGGACCTCCTCTCCCATCCCAGCCCCTCGTCTTGTTCCTCCTTTCCCTCCTCGGCTGGTGGGAGGTGGTGGGTGTCGTGTAGCTTAGCAACTCCCCTTGGTGGATGGCGATTGATATGCAGCTTTGTTCAAGCGTCTCTCTCTCTGAGCCAGAGAGGGGGACGTCTGAACAAAGCTGCTCTTATTGAAGCTTCCCCTCCTCCCTCTCTGTGCCCAGGCACAACGACGTGGGAGGACAAATATTTCAGCTCAAAGGAAGCGAGACTTAGCTCACAGCACCGGTCCTGGATGTGTCACTGAGGAACCACAGGCCAAACCACAGTGTTACACCTCATCAGTGTCCAAACCAAAGAAACAACAGTTTCATCTATTAATGTTCTGCACAAACTGGATTAAATCAAATTAGACATAATATACACACCCAAGCTCCACACTAACACCTGTTCCACATTTCCAGCTGTCCGGACGTCCAGTCACTTCCTTTCTGCACCAACTTTTGTGCAAACTCACCTCCTCCTCCTCCTGATTAAACCCAAGAAAACCTCCAGGACGGAAACTCAGTTGAAGGTTTCCAGCTCTTACTCTCCAGTAGTAGCAGTGTTTCTCAGTGTTACTGCTGTCTTCACTTCAAATCTTAGGAAATGTTATTTTACACCTTACAGGAATTTAAATGAGGAGTTTAAATGATTGAAAATGAAAAGTTGAAACTCTATAGCTACTTCTTGCTCCAATGATGATGAAATTTTTTGTCTTTGTTTGTATCTTTGTAAAGTTTATTTTCTTCTTTATGATTCTGTGGAAATCACTAAGCATCTTCTAAACATCTAAACATTGCAGCTGTAAAAACTCTTCTGCTGGATTTAACAAGAGCCACAGTCGACTTCGTACCAGGTTAAGTGTGGTTCTTGTTCTCACATACTAGACTGTACAAAACTTTAACTTAGATGATAAAGATCCATCTTTCAAAAAGTTTTAGGCATCAAAAGTAAAAAAAGGACATTTTTTCCAACTATTGTTTATAGTTTCTTTTGGATCCAAAGATAGTTTTTTTATGACTTGTTACTTAAAACTGGGACCAATCAGAATAAAAACCAGAAATTTAAGATGAAACTGGAAGGATCTGTTTGGTGCTCGGAGGCTCTTAATATTTTTGAAATATAAGATAATGTCTCTAAAAGGAAACGTGTAAATCTTAAAACACCTTAAAATGAAACCTGAAAATGTAGTTTTAAGTGTCTGTTATTTATTATTATTATTATTATCATAAGTAGTAGTAGTAGTAGTTGATTGGTTGATTTTCTCTTGCTTCATACACTCACACTGGTCCTGTATGACAGAGCCATGATGATGATGAAGATTTAAAGTAGCTAATTTATAGTTATGTTACAGTTTATTTGACTTAATATTTACAAGTTATGGGTAAATACGACATATTCACAAACATGTTCTGTAGGAAGAGCGCCTGATGGAGATAAAGAGAAAAAAATCTGAGAAAAGCCTGAAAACATTTAGTTAAGTGATGAATTCTTGTCTGTTCTCCCTGGCAACTGGTCACAGAGCGACTGTGTTCATTCAGTCTTCAGAAAGTGAAAAGGCCGACTGTTATTGTGAAGCTGTGACCTTCAATAATTGAATAATGACAAAAAAGGAGCGTCACAGTCGAATACGAACAGTTTTCTCCTTCAGTGGGAGTCCACAGATCTGTTGTGTAACATTCCTTCCAACACAGATCAGCGTCTCTACTTCTCGCTGCATCTTTTTCCAAATAAAATGAGTCCACATGAGGATGAAGAGCCTGAAGGTGTTCACATGTTCGCTCAATTAAATTATTGTTTTGGATCAAATTCAACCCTCTGCCACCAGGAAACACTAACTTCCTCCTCTCTGTTTGGAGAAAAACAAAACTTGTCTCCTCCCTCAAGTTTTTGTTTCTCTTTTGTTTCCTTTTTCTGTGTAACTTTACTTGAACTTTTGTTTTTGCTGATGTCAGCCGGCAACATTTTATTCAGGTCTCACCCAGACAAAACATAAAAGCATTTTAAAGAGTTTTTTTTTTTTTACACTAGTACTTTGTAAACACGTTTGTACATTTTGATTTAACACGGGGGAATAACTTTTTTTTTTTTTTTTTTTTTATGGAGACACTGTCATTTGTTATTACATAAGTTATTTTGTCAATCAAATTTACATCAAAGGTTAATAATGTGTTGGTTTCTCTCTAGATGTTTTTTAACCTCTTTAATCTGAAGCTCATTTCTAGTTTAAGAAGTGTTTTATAAAACATCTCATGAAAATATAGTTTTGTTTTTTTTAAAAGGCTGTTATTTATTAGAGGTATAGTGGTGTTTACTGTAGTTTGTTTTTGTTTGTTTGTCTTTTTCTTTTGCACTAGGGTTTAGTTTAGATTAATAGTTTGTCAACAGAGGAATAAGGTTTGTTGTGGTTTAAATGCACAGCTAATAGTTCACTGTTAGTTTTCATCTGTTTGTTGACGATAAGCAGAAGCAGATTTGTTTTTTTAGGATGTTTGATCCAATTTGAAGATTCTGAAACTTAAAGCTAATGAATTTATATTTTAATAGATTTACCTTGTTGCTGTTGTATTCCTATATTTCCTATATTTTCTGCCAAATGTGTAGTGATTCTGTCCAGGTGGTGTCGAGAGAATCACATTCAAGAGGGAGGGAAAAATGCTGTGTGAAGTCACAGTGACCTTTGACCTTTGGCCACAAATCTAATTAGTTCATGTTTGAATCTTTGTCAATATTTGTCTCAAATCTCAAGACATTTGTTCACATTTGACCTTTAGCCACCAACTGAATATTTGCTCCAGATGTCATGACATTCCTGATTTAATGTGCTGACAAGAATGAATGAGGTCACCGTGACCTTTGACCTCTGGCCACCAAACTGTCACCAGTTCATCTCTGAGTCTGAGGAAACATTTAGGCAAAATCTGAAGACATTTGCTTGAGTTGATCTACAGAAATGACATTCATAAGAGACAAAAACATATTTGTGTGAGGTCACAGTGACCTCTGACCTTTAGGCACCAAATCATTATCATTTAAAACTTAATGACTTAATGTTTGGGCCAAATTTGAATGATTTTTTGCTCATCCCAGCTGTTGTTGCTGCAGAGGAATAAAAACGATGTTTTTATACAAAGAAAATCCAAAAAAAAAAATCTGTCATTGTGTCTTCTGTAAAATATGTAAATGTGTGAATAAATGTCTGTAAATACACATAACAGTGTTTGTGTCAGTGAATAAAATCAATATCAGACATTAAAAACTAAATCAAAACACTTTTTCTTGAAGAAAATCTAAATTTTACTAAACATGATAAAAAAGTAAAAAAAAAAAAAAAAAAAAAAAAGGTCAAACTTTACACTGAATTGTTTTTATGTGGCTTTAACATTTGCCTGACGTCTCGCCACATGTTGAACAGTTGAACAGGAGACATGTGTTTTAGATGTGGAGCTGCGGTGTATGGACGCATGAGACACGTCTGAGCAGCAACAGCAAAGTCATTAAACAGAAAGAAGAAACAGCAGCAGTGTGTCAGTCTGCTGACAATGATCCAATGTTTTCTGTCGTATACAGTACTTAGAGCAGGAAATACTATCATCCTGAAAGAGTATTAGACAAATATTAATAACTACAAAATGTAACTGTAGCATAAAAAACTGTGAAACTATTACAAGTCCTTCAACAACAGGATTAAATCCGTCTAAGATCCTCTATTGTATACAATGATCTAACTCAACTCTACATAGTCAGCTCAGACACTTTATCACAGCTCAGGTTTTATTTTGAAAGTTTTGTCCATTATTTCTATCAGTTTAAAAAATAACATATCACCTTCATTTAATCAGAAGAGAAACCTGAGAACAGCAGAGAAATAAAAAGAAAAAGAAGAAAACAACTTCCTGTTTTCACTCAGGTCTCAAATGCTCAATGTGGTTTAAATTCTAACAGCAATAAAATAATTCTTTTAGTAAAACGTGTCCTCAATTCATTTAATCGTTGGTTTCAACAAAACTTCCACCAAAACATTCACGTTTATCTCCTACAGTTCTAGTGCCAACAGTACTAACCCCTAAGCCCAAATCTCTCACTCTCCTCATCAACTGTCTCTTCCTCAAAATAATGTGTAAATGTAAATCACAGTGTTACAGTCAGTGTCCTCTACACACTTCAGTTAATGAATCACAGGAAGGACGTCAGTAACAACTCACAGTTTAATAAAAACGCAAATACTCGACTCTGGTTTCATCACCAGATACACTACATGGTCTAAAGTATTTTGACTTCTATGGTTTCAGTTTTTTTTTTTAAACAATCTGCAAGGATTGTTTAAAAACAAACACTGACGTTGGGTGATTAATAACATTAAAACCACCTGCACAGTATCGTAGGTCAGCGGACATGGGCCTGTGGTCCTGTAGACTAAGACAAAATGAGGACCAGATTTGTTGCAGCATGATCTGGAGATCTGGAACTGTCATCAAGTCCTTTCTTTTCAATACTTAAACTCAACAGTGAGTTTAAGTAAAGTGGTACGAGGTGCAGTAAACAGTTTCACAGTAAAATAAGATGATGAGATCAGATCATCTTCATCTGTCAGTGGTTTTAATGTTGTGTCTGATCTCTGTGGTTCATCTCTTAGACTTGGAGTCTGAAACAAAAACCAAGTAACATACTTCTGCCAACATGTAGTACTTTTTTACCACTATGTGGTACTTCTGTGCATCTTTGTAGTATTTATTTTAGCATTCCCCTGTATTTTTGAGTCTGCTGTAATTCTGAGCCCCTTATGTAGTACTTTGGATCTCCTTGTGGTAAAATGTGCTACATTGTATTTCTTTGTAGTAGTTTTTTAATATTCTGTTGTATTTTTGGGTCGTCTTCTTGTAATTTTTAATCACAGTGTAGTACTATGTATTTTGAATCAGAACCAAACAATAGTTTTTATGAGTTGTTTTTTTTTTTTTTTTTTGCTGCAGGTACTTCATTGATTCCCACTGCTGCTCAGACATGACCTGACTAGACATCTGAACTGTAGCTTTCTGTTTTGAGTTGGTGTGTAATACTAAGTATTTTGAGTAAACCTTCCCATATCTAAACCGAGTACAGTGTTATTATTGACAGGACTGATTGGACAAAACTGTAAAAATAAAATCAGAGTTGTAATAAATCTAAAAGATGCTTTAAAGTCTCATGTGGCAGCTCTGAGCCTCAGCAGGGTGTACCGATGGCGGCTGAAGAGTCTTTTGCCCGAAGTTCGTACACTGCCGTTTCTGTCGGCAACATGCTCTTCATCGTCTCCTCTTTGGAGGACGGAGACAGGGAGGATGGCGAGGGTGAGGTGGGTGAGGAGAGGGTGGATGTGGCGGCGGCTGAAGCAGAGGAAGTGGCAGTGTCAGGGAGGCACTCCTCGCAGCAGCAGCAGCAGCAGTCCATGAAGGCCTGACCCAGCGAGCGACACAAGCACAGCAGCAGCACCGGGGTCGCTGCGCAGCGCGCAAACAGGAGGAACTGTCCAATCAAACTGAGCGCCGGCAGTGCTGCCGCCGGGAGCATGGCGGAGGCTGGGGCCGAGATGTACGCCAGGGTGATGTTACAGATGCTCTCGGGCAGGTTGCAGCTGACATAGAGGATGGTGAGCGCCATGACGGTGGAGCGCAGCCTCTGCTCCCGAACATGCTGCTTCTTCTTGGTTGTGGATGAGGAAGAGGAGGAGGATGAGCACCTGCTGGTCGTCTTCTCCACATCAGGTCTGTGGTGCAGACGCTGCGCTAACACCTGCCTGGTCACCAGGTCGCAGGCCAGAGTGAAGAGCAGCGGCAGACACAGGTAACAGCCGAAGAACCACCACATTCGAGCCTCGTGGTACGTCAGCACCAGGGAGTACACGCTCTCTGGCAGCTGACTTGATGGCTCCTGGACACAGATGTCCAACTTGAATGGATCTGTTCGGCCTCTGAACGCCGCCATCAGCGACCCAGATGCCTGACTCTGCTGCAGGTCGCCGGGCGGCACCGGCAGACTCACGGTTTCCTGCAGGAGCTGCCACAGAAGCAGCTCAGGGGCGGCGAGAACCATGGAGCCCATCCAGATGACGGACAGCTTGGAAAGGATGGACTGACACGGCTCCACTCTGGGCGTCTGCAGGGGCCCGGGGCCGGTGGCTGCGTGGAAGCGATCGATGCTCAGAGCGCAGAGGCTGAATGTGGCCACACCCAGAGATGTCACCTGAGGAGACAAAGTTTGATTTAGCAGCTATGACCATGATCCATCACATCTGCACAACAGTCAAAACAGTCACAACAACTGATTCAACTGAAACTACTATAATATACAGGGTTTCTTCTTAAGATCATTATGGGTTAAATTCAAGACCTACGTGAAGTACGAACTGAGGAAAATAAGGAAGGGGGTGGGGTGTTCAGTGCAGAAAAATTTGAGTGCAAAAGCACTTGTTTAAATGTAGCACAAATTTTAAATATAGAACAAGGTGCATTCTGTATCTGTTCAATATGGAACATGTCTTTTATTTTTCAAATACAGAACAAATCCATATTTCACGGAACAGTTAGAAACCCCATGACACTAACATCTGCCCACACTGGATGTTGACGAGGTTCTCTAGAAGACAGAATAAGTCTCTGGTCCAAATCCGAAGACGTTATCCCTCATAAAAGGGTCAAGCCAAACGTTAACGTGACAAATTTTTTTTCTTTTTAAGGCTTTACATGAGAATAATTAAACGTTAGACTTTTTAAGACTGTCGAAACCCTGAGTATTTAATCATAAACAGGACTCTTATTTTTATTGTTTCAACTTCGTTTTTTCCATCAGTTAGCATCTGACTCAGTAGTGTTTAATTCTATTAATATTATTAATAAAATAGTTTGTTCTGTTTATTAACCCTGATGTTGTGGGCTGATTTTTCACTTTTTCCACTTGATGCTGCTCTGTTTGTTTCTTTAGAAATAAACTGTGACTTTCACTGTTTTTTAAGGTTAAGGAACCAGTTCGTGCTTGAATCTGTCAACATTTGTGAGAGAAAATCAAGACATTTGTTCGTGGCTCATTATGATTTCAACTTTATTTCTCAGAAATTATACTTTTCCTATCAAATAATCTGATGCAGTTCCTCAACTTTTGTTCTGATGATTTCCCACCTCTCCAGTTATTTATTATATAAAAACTGACCAACTGAACAGCAGATTTCCAGCTTCGGGTCGATAATAAAACAGATTCTGGTTCAGATTCACTGCAGAGCCTTTTGTTAAGGTGGTAAACGATCAAGTCTCTCATTATGGATCATAAATAATCTGTATAATAGTTAGTTACATCCTTTAAACACTTCATTTTAAGCTCTGATGACACACTCTGCTTTTAACAGAACAAAACAATATTTCTTATAACTCAACATGAGTGTTTTTGCTGCAGGCATTTTATTGATTCACGCTGCTGCTCAGACACGACCTGACCAGACGTCTACACTGAGATCAGGAGGATGTTTTTTTTCTGTCTTATTCTGCCCAGCTCAGCCTCTGTACAGCTCTAAACACTGACTCTATAAAAGACAGAAACAGAGAGACAAAAAGCAGCAGGGGGAAAAGAGAATCAGAAAAGGCCTTGTGTTCAATGAAGTCTGTGGTTTTTGGCTGAAAACACAGACAATCTTCACAGAGACTTGTCCTCCTTCCTTTAGTACTTAATGACCTCAAACAGTTAAGACACAGCTCACGATAATTAACGCTGAGCTCTAATTAGCATGAAAATGGTCTGAGTAACGGAGCAGAGGCCTGACCTGCTTTAAACGCTGCTCACAGTAAAAACGGCTGCAGAGCAGTTTAAAAATGTTAATTAATTAGCAGTAATTAAAGTGTTAATTAGCATGAAAATAGGTAAAGCAGCGAGGAAAATAATGGGGGAGCTTGTTAAAGGCTTCAGACAAGTTGTTATTACAAATTAGTTAAAGTCCACTTCAGTGATTTAAAGCTGTGAAGTGTCTGAGGATCAACAGGCTGTGAACATGTTGAACATGTGAAGACGATGAGATGGATGAAGACCTACCGATGTGAATGAAGAGGCTGAGAGTTGTTTACCCGCTCAACTAAAACAATTGTCAGGATCAGGTCACACTTTCTGCTTTTCTCTGATTATTGAACGGTTTGTGAAACAAAACTAAACATCTGCAGAGTGAGATCCATATTTTTTTTTGATAATTTAGTAAGTAATTGTAATGAGTAACTGTTGTTGTTCTTTTTAGACTGTTTGTAGTTACTCTTAGTTACAGTTAATTTTGAGTCGCTATTTAATAGTTTTGGATCTATGTGGAACTTTTCAGCTCTTTGTTGTATTTGTTAGTATTCTGCTGTGCTTTTGGAGCCTCTCTGTTGCTCTTGATTCTCTTTGCATTACTTCAGAGTCTTATGTGGTACTTTTAAGTCTCTATCTAGTAGTTTTGAGTCTCTTTGTGGTTGTTTTTAGTATTCTGCTGTACTTATGATTCTCTTTGTTGTACTGTTGTGCTTCTATATTATCTTTTTAGTATTTTGCTATGCTTTTGATTCTATTTGTAGCTGTTAAGCAGCTCACCTTTTTTTCTAGTTTTTTCTCATGTTTTCATCAGACACATCATTCACATTTTTTCCTTTCGAGCCAGTCGTGTTTCTCTGCACCTGTAGATAAACATCCTCTTTAGGTCAGACTGTGACTTTTGTGTTTCACTGTTTTGCGTCTGTGAACAGAAAAAGAAGAGTCTCTTCATAAGCCCCCTACCCCCACCCCCGTTCCCTGTGGCCCCTCCCACCCCCGATGGTTGACAACAGAGCAGTGAAGAGGCCACACGGCGCCATAACAACACGTCTGTTGATGATGAAGTCGGTTCAGAGTCTCTGAGACACAATTAGACCATTGATCTGCTCGTCTCTTGATTAAACTGGAAACATTTACAATGAGTCTAACATGACGATATTAAAACAGCACTGACGATGGTTTTATATGAGGCTGATTACATTCATTATCATTACAATTAATGTTTGTTTGAACCGTTGAACCAGTTTCTTTCTGCCTCAGTGAAGCTGCTTCACATCAGACGAATCCTTCAGAGCTTTAAATGTTTAATTCACTTCATAAAATGATTGCTAAAATAAACAGCAAGTTTTGTCTGTTGTCAATTGTTTAAATCATTTTTCAATCAAAAACATCAGTGTCTTTTTCTTCAGACTGAAGAGCTGAGTAGTATTTTATATTAAATGGCATAAAAACCCACATCTCCTACAGTCTCACTTTTAACCTTTATAAACAAAACATAAACAATAAGTCACCAGTTTACAACAAATTAGTATCATTATTTTTAATATGAAAATATTTATAGGTTTATAATCAATAATAATATAATATAACATATATCCTCACGTGGACACAGAGAAACAGGAGCTGGTGTATAATCATATATCTATCTAAGTATAAAAAACATCTTCATGAAAGTTTTTTATAAGTGACAACTACTACACATGAATAAACTTAAAATATCCTCAAATCTGCTTTTTAATTACAATATAGTGTGCAACATGTTTTAGAATTCTGTTTCTGTGACTGTTTTCTAATATTCTGTTCTGTCTCTTCATGTTACTTTTGAAACTTTTTGTCATAGTTTTGTGTCTTTGTAGTAGTTTCTAGTATCATGTTCTCTTTGTGTTGCTTTTGATTCTCTTGTAGCAGCTTTGAGTCATTATGTGATACTTTGGGTCTCTGGTTTATTGATATTTTGTAGTACTAAGTGACTTTACTGACCGTTTAAGTCTCTTTAGTAAAATTGAGTAGTTTTTAGTATTCTGAAGTATTTTTGCGATAGTCTTGAGACTCTTTGTAGTAGTTTGGTAGTTTTTGTAGTTTTTTTGTACTATTGTACAAATGTATTACTTTTGTGTTTCTGTGTAGTAGTTTATTAGTATTCTGTTGTACTTTTGAGTCTCTGCAGTACTTTTGGAACTCTATGTGATACTCTTGTGGTACTTTAGAGGCTCTGCACATAAACCTCAGGCCCTGTATCTGCTCTGACAAACGAAAACGTGACCCTAACGGGCACGTTCACAACGTCTCCTCACCTCCAGATAGGGCACGAGCCGACAGGACAGGTCTCCTAGCAACCTCTTCAAGGTGAGCTCGTGGAACACGACCACCGGGAGGCAGAAGAACAGCACGAGAAAATCCCAGAAGGCCAGTCCGGCCAGGATGCAGTTCCACGCGCTCTTCAGGTAGAAGTTGTGCCACACGATGCACATGAGCGCGAGGTTCCCCACGATGCCCGCGGCGAACAGCACGAGCGCCAGCAGCATCACGGCGTACGCCCAGTAGGCTCCATCCGTGACCGGGAACAGTCCCGACCCCCGCCCGGGGATGGAGGAGTTACCCGCCGGGATGGAGTTGAACCCGGTCCGCGGGGTGGTGAAGTACCCGCTCGGGTCGTCTAGTCGCCGCGGCTGCCCGAGGGACAGCGGGTCTCTTCTCCTAGAGCTCCCGTCCTTGGCTCCGCGGGAAACTCGCCGATTGTCAAACCGGTATGAAGACGTCCTGTCCGGGGAGGGGGACTCCTCTGAGCCCGTAGCCTGGGACACTGCACCTTCCGCCCGCTGCGCCTCCAGCGAGGACTCCGGGTCTGAGGAGAAGTGACTGGGCTCCGCGGTTCGCAGACAGAGAAGCAACAAAAACACAACTGGGCTCATTTTAAAATAAAATAAATTACAGATTAATTTAAAATAGAAAAAGTTTTGTTGTCTCTTTCACAGACTCGAGGTGCGACAGAAACCAGGTCCATAAACCCGCTGGAGTCATAGACAGACCGCCCTCTGGTCCTGATGAGGAGTCTGGATCTGGACTCTGATGTTCAACAGCATCACCAACACATGGATACAACAGAACTTCCGGCTAGGACCTTCAAAATAAAGTACAACCCGGAAGTGTGTCAGTTCGATTACATCCAATGTTATTTGTGGAGCTCAAAATCATCAAAAACGTTCATCTTAAGGTGTTCTACTAACAAAGAAAAGAAAGACCCGCTATTTCTCACAGTGAGCAGCAGGTGGCGACAGTGCAGAGGAAAAACCTGTAGACCTGCCTCGACCGGTTGGATGAAAAGACAAAAAGAGAGGGGAGGATGGTGGAGGAAGAGACCAGCAAGAGACATCTTATACTGTTACAATCAGGTAAAGCATCAACAGATGCAATCATAACAGTACAGCCATTGCCACAATAATGATAATAATAATGATACTGATGCTGATTATAATAATAACAACAATAGATACAGAGATACCTACAGGAAGTAAACAGTGCATCACGGGAGTTCCCCCAGGAGCCTAATTGACCCATGAACAAGAACAAGAACAAGAAAAACAAGAACAACAAGAACAAGAACAACAGAGTAGGATCTGGATCTTGCAGAGATACCTACAGGAAGTGAACAGTGCATCATGGGAGTTTCCCAGCAGCCTGATCCTACAGCAGTTTAACTAAAGGAAGGTCCAGGACCCTGAACCATCACTAACTGTAAGTTTGATCATAGAGGAAAGTTTTCAGTCTAACATTAAGTGTAGAAAAGGTGTCTGCCTCCTGGACCCAAACTGGGAGCTAGTTCCATCAGAGAGAAACCTGATAGCTAAGACTCTACCTCTCGTTCTGTTCTTGGAGACTCTAGGAACCACAAGGAAACCTGGAGCCATCTGTTGCGATAATAAGGAACTATGATCTCCTTAAGATATGATGGAGCCTGGTGATTAAAGCTGATAAGCTGGAGTGATGCAAATGATGAATCCTGCTGAGCATGGGGAGATAGCCACAGATGTTTAAATCTAGATACTATTTTTGTTGGGCATCAATTTGTCATAAATGAACATGTCTTTCATTTGCAAATGGAAGTGGATAATCTGAAATAACTGATATCTAATTGGATACACTTCAGATTGCAAACAAAGCACCTGTTTTTGATGTTTTCCATCTGTTCAACCAGTCTTATCACCAACCTGAGAAAATGTATTTGTGAAAATGCACCAGAAGCACAAAATTGAATAAAATATACTTTAAACCGATTTGCTTCATTGTGTTCTGCTGCTAAAAAATGTGACAGAATTTAAAACCCAAAGATACTCAGTTTACAATCCAGTACAGGGGCTGCAACCAGCTCTGTGCTTTTCATCCATAATGCACCTGCAATGTTTTTTTTGTTTGTTTGTTTGTTTTTTTTTTTGTTTAGAATTTTAGTTTGACACTTACAAGCAGACCGGGGTGACTGCATCGCTCACCAAGAAAAGGATATACACTTATTTAGAAGTTTGTAAATTTTATATATTACAGAAGATGCAGTTTATTTTTTGCACAAAATCACACATGTATGGAGGACCATTTTATCTTTTTTTTTTTTTTTTTTTTTTTTTTTTAAAAAGGGATGAAATGGACAAATAGAGAAATAAATGATTCTCCCATCCATCACAGACAACAGATAAAATAATTTATTACACCTGTCATATTTATTTTTGTTTTTACTATTTTATTATAAATGCATCTTTTCTCTTCTGTTGATTTCTTTAGAAGTTTCCTCATCTGTAGCTGTGACTGGCAGCTGCTGACTTTGTTCCCATGATGAGTAACGTGAAAACCAGATGCAGTGACTCCGACCATAAAAATACTCTCTGAGGATTTATTAGATTTATTACAATAAAAAATAAATCTGATATATTTCCCTTTAAGTCTGTCTTCAGTCACTGTTTGAGATCCCTCCTGCTGACTGTTAAAAATCAGTCCAAGGCATAAAACAGCAACAAGAGAGAGAAATAATCCATCAACACTATAAAGTGTTGATTTATTCACAGATTTCATGTCCCATAATCCTCAGCTCTTCAGGGAGGATTTTAGTTTCCTGCGGGCGTCCTTGTGTTTCTTACGGTACTCCTGTGAAAACAGACGGCAAAGTAGAAACATCTTTAACAAATCTTCACTATTTATTGTTTAGAAATGGTGATTTTTAGGGCTAGAATAAAAGAACAATTAGTGTGTGAGGAAATAGTTCTGTGTACCTGTCTGAGTGCTGTCCTCCTCTCCTCCCACTGCTCCCTCTGCTTCTCCAGCTGAGACGAACGACAGAACAACCTGGGACCCTCTGATGGAGGAAAAAGAGAGGTTGAGATCATATACAAGAAAGAAATAATACAAAATTAAAATACATAAATGTCACGTTATGATCACAGGAATAGACAGACTCTGATTAGCTGCTGTGTGGTATCAAGTAAAAACGTGATCATCGTGGTCTGGACCTGAAGTTTATCATAGTTATTCATCAAGACTGATAATCTCCATCCTACCTGTCAGTCTGCTGTCATCAGGGAAGAAGAAGAAGAGATCGATTTGTGACGGACGCTCTTGTCTGTGAACAGTGACACAAACAGTGACACGTTGAGACGAATCTGTATTTGAACTGGAGTAAGTTTTAGATTTAAACTTTCTGCTTTGTAACTTTTGTAGCTTGATGTGTAGGTGAGAAGAAGTGAGATCTCTATTTTTCTTACTCTGTGGTTTTAGTGGTCGTGCTGCTTTGCTGCTCCTCATCTTTCTCCTGCTCTTCCTCATCCTCATCCTCCTCCTCTGAGCTGCTGTCTTGGAAACGAGGGTCTTGTTGCCATGACACCTTTGGAGCCTGGATGGTCTCCACCTTGTACTCTGCTGGTGGAAAAAACAACAGAGAAATAACAAAAAACTGTTGAAAACTAAAATTTCCCTCGTGACAGTCAGAGATAAAAGCAGTGTTTCCACCGAGGAAGATCCTGGTAACGCGTAGGGGCCGGGAACTTTTCAGAAAAGTCCCCAAAAGTTCATTGTGTTACTATAAATAAACTACACACTGCTGTGAAAGAGAGAGAGAGAGAGAGAGAGAAACGGTGAAACAGCCTAAAATACTGAACTCACCTGTCTCTTTGCTTTCCGTTACTGTGTCGTCTCCAAAGAAGGAGAATGTGAATCCAGATGGTTCTTGTTTCTCTGTATTGGGATCAGCCAACGCCAGAGATGACATCAGACTCGGCTCTTCGTCTTTTCCTCCTCCTTCCTCTTCCTCCTCTTGGTCCCAGCTCGCCTTCTCTTTTCTTTCTGCAACGTTGTCCTTCGTCAAACCGAACACGGCCTTCAAGTCTCCAGACACGTCGTAGTAAATCTCTTTTGAAACCTCGGGAAGTTTCTCAGCCTCTTCCCTCTTCTTCCTCCGGGCTGCCTTGCTGTGTGGACAACAGGTCACATGACTTTAACAAGAATACATCATTACTATACAGTATAAACAAGCCAAATGTTAGCTTGGGGTTGGACATGGAGACATGTCTAGTTTTCCCCCATGAATAAATATGCTTTGTGGACATTATGTTACGCTGAGACTCTGAATCACTGCACATAACACACGAACAGCACCGTAAATATACCTGAGTTTTTCATTATTTCAAAATCCTTACATTAAAGCTTCTGTTGTTGTAGGACAATAATAATAAAAAAATCTGGTAATGTCCAAATTTATTGGGTTCAGTTGGGTTCACTACTTTTTGCTTATTCTCAATAACAACAATGACAATTCATACCTCTCCTTCTTTGTTTCTTCTGTTTTGGTCTCAAAGGCAGCATGTTCCTCTTTGCTGGGGTCATAATGCAGTGCTGATACATCTCTGCAAACACACACATTATAATGAAGCAACTCATTTATCTCATTTCTTGTTAAAACACAAAGTTCCCGCTCAGATGTGACAGTCATCCTGACTGTGTAAACGTGTTGCTGACCTGAAAGTTTTGGCTTTGCCAGCTGTTTTGTTGCTGCCGATTTGTTCACCACTGCCGAGGATGGTCTGCAGGATGGACAGGTTCTTCTTCCTCTCTTCCTCCAGATCTTCATCTTCCTCTGTCAGGCTCTTCTTTCTCTCTGAATCACAAACAGACACTTTGTTTACCAGGTTTCATTACAGTGGGAGAATTCAAACCATAAATAAAAAATAATACTGATTAAAATGAAAAATTTCCAGCACAAACTTGGACCTGTTACTGGACACCATCTCCACCTCACTCTTTTCATAGATTTATACAATAAACAATCATCCTTCAGCAGCTGCGGGAAAAGCTGAGGCTGCTAAATGTGGACGGCCACGTATCAAGGACAATCACCCCGAGGCTGCAGCTGTGTTCTGACTGCACTGCCACACTGTCAGCAACAGTCACATCAACAAGTTTACAAGTTCACTGATGATACAACAATGTCAGCACATGATGATCCATAGTGAAATCAGCCAGTAAAATTGTTGGTGTCTCCCTCCATGAAGGAGATATATCTCTATCATCAGGGATCCTCCCCACCCTCCCATCAACCAACCCTCCTTCCATCAGAGGCATCAGGATACTACCAGGATGCTGAACAGCTTCTTCCCACAATATATATATATATGTATATATATATACACACACACACACATCATATATATACATACACACATCATAACTTCAACCAACATAAGATAGCTCTTGATGGGATGTTCGACTCGTACACATGGTGAAACCAGACTCTGGGTTCAAATTACTCACTTAAATCTACACACACACACACACACACACACACACACACACACACACACTCACCAGACTCTTCATCTTCACCCTTGTCACCCTCCAGGAAGCGAGAGTCCATCCGGAAACGCTCGTCAGTCCCGAAGCGAGACTGAAGCTCCATCAGCTGCAGGAGACAAAGACAGACAAACAACAGTCCAATTAGCATCAATGTCAATGACATCAGAGGCAGGCGACCGTCAGTGTCTGACTCTGATCAACTGATGTTACGATGCTCTGATTTTTCTGGCCGCTGTCAGCGTTGATTGTAAATGATAAAATAAAAATGTGTTCTCACCTTCTGACCTGCTCGACCTTCAAACTGAGGCCTGATGTCAAACCTGCTGACATCCTCATTAGAATCTTTCATCATCATCATCATCACTGCCGCCAAAAAGCCGAGGGCCGGACGTCTTCCCACACACCTGAGGGGACACACAGGGGGAGAGAGAGTGAGAGAGACGCACACAAAGAGACAGGAGATGCACACACGCGCACACAGTAAGTGTCTCACCTTCTCATTGGCTGACATCTCATCTCCTGTGTCCTCTTCCTCTGATTGGCTGTCCTGGAGCAGGGTCTTTTTCTGGGTTGTGACCTCTGAAGTTGGCTCCTCCTCTTCATCATCAGAGCCAAAGACAATGTGTTTCCCTGCTCCTGTTGTTGGGGCGTCCTAATGGAGACACGTGTCATGTTACCATGTTTCCATGATGATTAATTACCTCAGTTTAGTTAACTAGTTCATAACATCTGTGTGATATCATTACTGACAGTGAACTCACCACTTTGGACAGAGCTCCCTGGATGAGTTTCTTATGCTCCTCAGCATCCTTAATCCTTTGCTGGATGGCAGCTAACCTCCTCCTGTTGGCCTCCTTCTGCCGCTGCTCCTCCTCCTCAGGTCTGAGAGACACCCGGGGTGGAGGCTGCTGTTCTTCCTGTTCTTCCTCCTCCTCATCCTCCTCGCTGGTGGAGGACTCGCTGGGAGAAGGAGTAGAGCTGACAACCTTAGCAGAGATAATCTCCTTCTTGTCCTCGTCTTTCTCAATGGAGGCTGATGATGAAACCTTTTGTGAAGAACTGGTCTTTATTCTTTCCACCTCGTCCTCATCCTCCTCATCATCATCACTGCTCAGAGAGGAGCTGGTCTCATCTTTCAGTGAAGCAACATCCTCCTCCTCTTCCTCACTGCTCCCAGATGTCTCCTCCTCCTTCTTCTTGTTTCTGTTCTCAGCAGTTTGAAGAGATTCTGAGTCCAGCTTCTGTCTTTTGGCTGCACTTCTTCTTCCTTCCTCCACCTCTTCCTTCTTCTCCTCCTCTTGTTTCTTCATTTCTGACATGGCGTCCAGACATTTTGTCCCCTGAAAGGCCGGCAGCGCCGCTGATGTGGCTCCTTTTCTTTTCTTCTTCTTCTTGTCATCGTCACTGTTGTCGTCCCCCATGATGGAGGCAAGGATGTCCTCTGGAGTTATTCCTTTCTTCGGAGCAGGTCGTTCTGATGTTACTTTGATGTTAGTTTCCTGTTTGGAGCCAAGGATGCTGGGAGTTGTAGTTTCAGGATCCTGCTGAGATTCTTCAGCGACTTTCTGTAGATCAGCCAGCGAGATCTGCAGATATGTGATGTTAGAAAACATGGCGTCATAATCAGAGTCTGAGCAGGAATCGTCCGATTCTGACTCCTCATCATCTTCATCGTCATCCTCCTCAGAGCTGCTGTCTTGTTTTTGAGAACTCTGCTTCCCATGATTCCCAGGTTTCTCCTCCTCTTTGACGTCTTTACTCTTCGTCATTTTCCTGTCTATGTTTGTCCCTGAGAGTTTTTTTGCAGCAACTACACTCTGTTTCTCCTCTGATGAAGCAGCAGCAGGAGGAAGAGGAGGCTTCCTGGAGGCAAAGAGTTCATCTGTGTCTGCTGAATCATATCCATTCTCATCTTCATCATCTGTCCTGCCTGGAGAAGGAAAAGCTTGTCATGTTTTCACTTGATCAAAGTCAGTTTTCTTATTAATCATCACGTCTTCCTCAAATATTCTAAAATTCCTTCAGTCTCTATATAGTCGTTATTAGTATTTCGTAGTACTTTCAGATCTCTATCAGAATCAGAATCAGCTTTATTGGCCAAATTACAGACGAGACAGTCAAAGTGGCAGAGTTATGTACAAGGTCTTGTTCTGAAGTGCAGAGTTACAGAATTAGGTGGCTACTGTAGTGTTCATCAGTGACGGCCTTGAGGAAAAAACTGTTCTTGTGTCTGGCTGTTTTGGCGTACAGTGATCTGTACTGGTGGTGGTCGAAAATCAACACCAATGATTTGACTCTTCAGTCCTAATTGTCTGTTTCAGTCTGTTCCTGTCTGGTTTGGGGGCAGAACCAAACCAGACGATGATGGATGTGCAGAGAACAGACTGGATTATTACGGTGTAGAACTGAAGCAGCAGCTCTTGGGGCAGGTTGAACTTCCTGAGCTGACGCAGAAAGTACATCCTCTGCTGGGCTTTTGCATTTATGGAGTCTGTTGGGTGTCCACTTTAGGTCCTAGGAACCTGCATGTTTTTCTACCATGGTCACAGTGTTATATGGGATATGGTACATTTGTATGTCTTTGGAGCAGTTTGTTAATATTCTGCACTTCTGTCTATTCATTCATGTTACTTTTTAAACTGTCATGGTGTTGTTGTCATTGACTGTATGTTGGTGTACTATGTTTTGATTATTCTTCTGTACTTTTGAGTCTCATTTCCCTTTTTGTTTTAGTATTCTGTTATACTTTTGAGCATTTTTTGGGTTAAGTAGTACTTTTGAATCTCTATGTGGTAATTTTGTATGTCTTTGAAGCAGTTAATTAGTATTCTCTTGTACTTCTATATGATCACGTTCATGTTTGAAACTCATAATTGTGTCATAGTGTTCTAACTCTTTGTAGGTTTTTTTTGTTTTCTGGTGTACTTCAGATTCTCTTTGTAGTAGTTTTAGATGAAATATTTTAGGTGGTATTTTTATGTGTCTTCGTAGCAGTTTATTAGTATTCTTCTGTACTTTTATTCAAAGGAAAAGCTTGTCATATTTTTAGCTGATTAAAATTAGTTTTCTTTTTTATTCATCATATTTTCCTCAAAAATACTGAAATTCCTGATAAAAAACACGCATTACCTTTCTGCTGCTGATGTGAGCGTCCTGGCGTCACTAAATAATCCAGTCCAACCACTTCCAGATGATCCTCCTCTTCCTGCTGCCACACTGCATTATGGGAATTGTCCTGAGCCGCCACCAGCCTGCGGATCTCCTCGTCTGAATCAACGTCGCTGTCGTTTGAAGGTGGCCACCTCCTAGCCGGCCTGCGGTCACGGTTGGTCGAGGGATCGAATCCGTTGGTGAAGGGACGAGTCTCGGTTTGATTGATGGTTGGTTCAGATCTGAAAGGACAAGGAGGAGATGAGATGATGGTGGTGGAGTCATGTATTAGACATAAGATTAATTTAATTACTTTCTGTGTCAGGTGAGAATCACATGAGAATCTTTAAATGTGTGTTTTATGTATTTTGTGTCAAAATAAACAATGTGAGCATTTAAGATACACCAAAAAAAAAAAAAACAAAACAAAAAACAACAACAACAACAACAACAAAAACAAGCTGCTGCAGCAAAATCAGTAAAACCTTTTTCCAAAAACCTTCAGAAATCTCCAAGACTGGATCCAGACCACGAGTAGAACCAGGTCCAGGCTATAGACTATAGATTATAATCCAAGAGATACCAACTGTATTTTAAAATGAGAGCTACTTCAAGTGTACTGAGTAAAACACACTGCTATTTGTTTAATACCAATGTCCTGAATAAAATAATAAATAAAATTGCACAGTTTACTTTTACTACTTGTCTGACCACAATAACATTAACACAATAACCAGGGTAGGAAACACAAGATATTATTCATGTCTGTTCATCTCAATCTGTTTTTTCACTTTTAGTTTTGCAAATATATTTCCTGACACTTTTGTATGAACAAGCACATTTGTAGAGTTTTGATATATTTATGTACAAACCATCACTGGTTTTTCCTGCTTGTAGTGTGCTGCCAGGTTTCGTGACATGTCTCTACACAGTCACCCCGAAAATCAGACAGACACAAACACACACATATTATTTGGGGTAAATCCACATCTCTCTTCCTACTGTAGCTGTTTACATTAGTTGGTCTCAGCAAACGGTGAAGTGGAAGTTTGAACTTTGACCTCAGACAAGGTGAGGGTTCATAAAATATTTTGGTTTTTAAAATTTTATATTGAATATTCGCATTCTCAATATCTACGTTAATGCAAGTTTTATTGATTCAAAATGGACAGCAACACAACTTAATACGTTTTAGGGGCAGCTCCATGGTGATTAGTGCTAGTTAAAACAAAACAAAAATAAATCAGTTCAGTGGGGTGTCATTTCATTGACTGGTCTCAGAGTATCTGAGAGTACGTCTCTTCTTCTTGAAATTTTGATTTAAGAGAAGAACATTTAGTAACGGCAGGAATTGGTTCAAACATCTGGAATTAAGCAAAAATACCATAACCTTGTTTCTGAAATTGGTATTAATAACTAGGACCTGTTAAAAACATAACAATCACATCGTTACCTTGTTCTGTCGGCAGCGCTGTTGGAGTGGACCATGTGTGTCGGCCTCTTCTTGGCCTTCGGTGGCTCATACGGTGGGAACTCGCCCCGCCTCTTTTTGCTGATGTCACTGTCTGCTCCCTGTAGCTCCCAGGTGAGCTGGTCGATGGGCGTGTGTTGTTCCACATCCGCGTCCTTTCGATCCAACCTGCGAATGTTGTGGCTGAACTTTGATGGGTCGTATTTCAAGGTCCGAGCTCTGCTGCCTTTCTGACACTGGAGCTGCAGGATGGGCAGGACGCGTCCGAACTTACTGACCACCCAGTCCTGTAGGCAGAGCGTTCATAGGTTCATCAACACCTCGACCAGTAAAGGTGAACACTGCCCCCTTCAGGCTGATTAATGAGAATATTAAATCTATCACCTATCTCATACAAAAAGTCATTTCTGATGGAAACAGGAAACAGAGGTTGATCTGACCTTGTGACCCGGTACTTCTGTCCCCGGCACAGCTGCCTTCATAGTGAAGTTTTCCACTCCTGCTTTACTCAGTGAATCCAGCAGCTTCTTCCTCTTGTCGTTGACCTCGGGTGTCTGGAGGCTTCTTTCTGCTGCAGTCTGTCGCTCCTCAGCCAATCTGAGACACAAAACACCACAAACTCAATTTTTTTTAAACCACAGATTAGCAGCAGCTGGTTCAGGGAAGTGAGACTACTTTTTTATTCACTCTATTCTGCTTTAAGGAGACACTTTCCCTATTTCTTAGTTGAGTGCAGAACTGCAGGTATTTTCAAAAAACATCTTTCCATTGACATCATTTTGAAATATTTTAGCTGCCAAAAAAGTATAAAAAGACTCAGTTTATTTGCCATTTGTGCAGACATCAGCTGTTTAGTGTTCTGCTGCTAAACATCTTTAATTCTGATAAATCAGCTTCCTGATGCCTGTTGACACATAGTGAAGATGAACATGACTTCACCTGTGTAAGAAACTCTCCTTGGCTTTTTCAATCTGCAGAGTTCCTCCTTTCCACTTAGATTTGTTGAGCACCGTCAGACCTGAAAAGGACAAACACTGATCTCAGACTGACCATACCACATGAGCAAGAAATAAAGCAACAAGGTACAGAAGGAGTTATGCAGTGATTTTCACAAATCACATCTCCACAATGACAGCATCTTCTCCAACACAGAGAGATAAGATCAGTTCACTCACATTTCTTTAGGTCAGCATCTGAAATATTGATGTTGATGTAGCTGAATGTTTTGTACGGGACACCTGCAGGAAAACAGCATCAGTCAGGAAACATGCAGCTCAATGAGGAGACTGACGAATCTCTCTTTTTAATAACAGGATTCATTCAATTCTGAATAAATTCGGAATCATGATAAGTTGAATCCTGAATCACTGTCACTATGAACTGGACTCCTCACCCTCATCGTCCCTCCTCGTCCGCAGTTCCACATCCTGGACGTCTCCAAACTTTCCGAATCGATCCTTCAGATCTTTCTCTGTGATCGAGTGACTCAACCCGCCGACGTAGAGCCGCTGCATTGCTGCGTTTCACTGCAACGCTTTTACTGTACAGACAACAAAGACTGGTGTCAGTATCATCAACCAAACAGGTTCAACCAGAAGTTTATATCATAATTTTAAACAACATATTAATTGCCTTTTCTGGATATTTACTGCTTCAGTGACACCTTACTTTATATCTACAACTCCTCTCAAACACACAGATTTTTCTGCTGCTGAGCTGTATTGCAATTATTGGAATTTAGATTCCTATCCATCTACTACATGAACTACATTTAAAAAAAGTTCAATTGCAATTATAACAGTGAAATGTTGCACACTATAAAACAGTTATAAATATAGAAATATCTTATTATTTTTCAAACACCATCACAACACCGTTTAGTCAGTTTTTATCTTTTCCGTAAATCTAATATTTATATCAATACAAGTTAAACAAATATTACAAATGTCTCAGTATAATGCAGTTTAGCCGCAGACCCTAAAACGACCATACACGACCAACAAACACTTAAATGCAGATTCAACTCCACCTAAACACCAAAACCCATAAACAACAAAGCTGCTGTCAGACACACAGCACAAAAAATAAACTAATTAAAAAATCTCTAATTAAAGTTGTTCATAGCGGAACTGAGCTACTGGTTTAATTTTAATCGACTGAAAAACCAACAAATGTTTACCTCACATGTATCCAGTTGGTGTTACTGTTAACTCTGTCCGGGGCCGCGGTCCGGTCTATTTTTGATTCCGGATTTGTTTCCACAGGACAGGAAGCGTTCCGGTCTGGATTAATTACAATCGATTTTTATATGAACTTAAACAACATTATTAATTTAAAAAAAAGAAAAGAAACATTAAATAGGTGCCGAATTTATGTAAAAATGTTAATCTGCGATTAAGATTAACTCAACTCGTCCTACTTGTTCAGGCGACTCTTGCGGCCTTTTTAACGGACAACTTTTATCTTGTTCTATCAGTGATGGAAAAAATCAATGTGTAGTTTTAATTTAAATAAATTCAAAAATGTACGATATTTGTTTCTACATGAAGATGCTACGTGTTGAACCAGTGATCAGAATAACACCCCTCCATTTCCTGAACAGTGGTAGAGTCCAGAAGGCGCGACGCTCAACTGTTGTGTCAGAGAAGAAACG
This sequence comes from Polydactylus sextarius, assembly GCA_016801845.1. Classification (NCBI taxonomy): domain Eukaryota; kingdom Metazoa; phylum Chordata; class Actinopteri; family Polynemidae; genus Polydactylus; species Polydactylus sextarius. The sequence continues at coordinate 2,873,074 of CM028908.1, read as the reverse complement.
AGTCGATGAGGTGAATGTCTCTGTTTAATTACTGTTAAAAACAAGTGACACTAACACATTAAAGTGACCTTTATTTGACTAACTTGATAGCATAGCGGATACGAACACGGTAAGTTGTTTTAAATCAGGTTTTATACAATCTGTCGTTTTGTTTTGTTTTGTTTTTGTTTTTAGCTAGCGAGATTATACTGCTACTTTGAGCCTTTATGTCTTTTAACAACATTATTCCACCATTTAGACAGAAATATGTTAGTGTGTTAATATTCTATAAATAATGGTGCCTTGCTTTTATACGACTTACATAATGTACTATTTATTTGTTAGTTCACGTGTGCAGTGGATGTAAAATGTTTACGTAGTGTTAGAAAGTGACAGTAGGATAAATAATTTCATATTTATTATTATTATTATTATTATAGCCATAATAAGTAAAGCTAGTTGAGTTTATTTAAGTGAATGTAATGAGATGGAACGATAGATAAATTGATTGATTGATTGATTGATTGATTGATTGATTGATTGATTGATTGATTGATAGAAAACTTTATTGATCCCTTTGGGAGGTTCCATCAGGGAAATTGAATCTCCATCACATATACAGCACTGATAGACTTAAAACAGACATAAGAGAAGAGCTAGAGACACCCCAGATACCCCACAGCACACACATGAATTGTAATGTGTGTGTGTGTGTGCGCTTGTATATATAGTATATGTAAACTGTAAACTGTTCCCAGCAGTATCTGTCATGGTTGGCACATGGTTATGAGGGTAAATTGTGAAGAGTAAATACATTATTGCACATGGTCAATAGTGAATTAATCAGTAAGGTGACTGTGATGAAATGAGTGTTTGAAATAATAACTTGTATCTGATATGGTTTCCATTGTTTTCTTTTCTTCTCTTCTTCAACCCTAAAATGACACGTGCTTTGTCTTCCTCACGGAAATTTTAGCAGTTGTACAAATATATCTCCTACTTTACTAAGTCATTCAAGTTTTTGAAACGTTGAATAATCAAGTTTTAAATAGTGTCCTAACTTTTGATTATCTTCAAGGCAAGTTTATGTTGTTTGTTTGGGAATTGTTGGTTATTGCATTAGTTTTCATGCTTCCCTCTTCAGTTAGTGATAATTGCATTTCTTTTGTTGTTTTTGTTTTTTACTGAATCCTCTGTCAGGATGATGGACAACGTTGAGGAGGAGAAGCTGCTGGAGGCTCAGGTCGCTCGTCTCCGTGCTGAAGTTGCTGAGTTGAAGTGTCAGCAGCAGGACTGTCACAAAGACATGACCTTCCACTATAGTGGACAGATGCAGGAAGCTCTGTGAGCTGCAGTTTTATCCATTATTATCTATCATTAATCCAATAAACAGAAGTGGTAATAGTAGTTTGTTGTTTATCTCTGCAGGTTGTATGTGTGTGGACGGGGACAAGGAAAGACGAAGGAGCAGGTGATGTTGAAGCTGAAGGAGGAGGTGAAGGAGCTGGAAGCTGATCTGAAGCAACAGACACAGATAAATGGCATCACTCTGGACAAGTGCATGAAAAAGACTCTGATAAACAGTAAGAACAGACCTGGATTATGATTGTTATGATGTCTGGCTGAGTGTGCCTCCATTTCTTTGTGTCCTCTGTGAGCCTGTGAGCTTTATACCCTGTTTGTTTCACAGTGATTTAGAAATTAAACTTTAAAAATCTATTTTCCTAAATTATCACAAGAAAGATGGAACATTCAGCAGGGTCAGATGTAAACATGTGTAAACATCTAAGAAAATATGTCAGGGTATAGTCCTTGTCAGTTTAAACTTCAGTGTATCACCTACTGTTATGTTAGGTGGTGCCCCCAGACCTCGCAAACACCCTACAATTAATTATTCAGGTGTTATATTGACAGCCACGTTGTTTAATTTTTCAGGTTGTCTGTTAACAAAAATATTTTTTAATTCACAACTATGATCTTATTCATTAGTTTTTACCTCCATCAGACAACAACACCTCCATATGTCTGTGCATGTTCATCGGGCTGAACTCCTGAACCGTGTGATACAGAAAGCAGAAAAGCATTGTAAACACGTGACCATGTAGAGACAAAAATGACATGTCATCATGTAAATAGGATAAATAACATCAGGCTGTGGGGGCAGAGTGACACCTAATATAAAAGTTGGGGAAACACTAAAAGTAAATATCAGAGTTGTTTTTCTAATATAGAAGACATCTTGTTGATGCTTCTCGGCCACTGTAGAGGGAAATGAGCACACAGGTTAAAGATAATATTGCTGGTTGTGGTATATGACTTCACCACTAGATGGGTGAAAAATCTTATGCGTAACCCACCACCCCACCCCCAGGTCTTTAAACCAAGGGGAAACACTGAACATAAACTGGTGTGTGTGTTTTTGCAGGTGGTGATAAACTGGTCCAGCAGGTGTCCATATCAGGTCACTGCTCTGATCTGAGCTGCCATGTGAATTTTCAGCTCTCTAAGGTTAAGGTGAGTTTTTTACAAGAGTAATGATATTTTAAAAAAAATGATTATTTGATGCACAGATTTAACTCTCAGGTTCAAACCACACTGTGCACAGCTGATGTTAGTTGGGTCATTGAAGCTTTTTGACCTCTTAATGTGTTAAAGAATCACTAGTCTAGTCTTGGTGTTTTCCAGACAACTAAGCGATACTGATTTTGGCCGATTCTGGTTTTAACTACTTTACAGTACACAAAGATTTATTTTCTTATTGTCTTTTCTTTAATAGAACATTTTAACATATAGATTTTACCAGATTATATAATATATTGTATAATATTTAAAGGACAGAAGACATGAACATCTCAAACAAAGATTGAAAAACAAACAAATTTACAAAATTTACAAATTTAACTTCAGGTGCCGTATTAAAATATAATAACTCCTATGGGAAATTCACACACATTTAAAAAGCTTAATGTTACAGAAAAACAACTTTCTTCTTTTCACATCCAGTGTCAAACTGAAAATACAAATACAAAACCATATTCACTCATAACTCCTACAAGACAGAGGACAGCTGGTCTGGATGAAAACAGGGTTGTAGCTCTTGGTCTCTTAGCGCGGTTAGAATGAGGTGTTGATTGTGTTTTTATAACGTGAGTTATTGACCCAGGTTTTGAATTGGTGAATATCTTTCGAGTTTACCAAACTAATCAGATTAATCAACAGAGCTCTACATGTTTGTGCATGTGCACTATTGTACGATATTAATCAGGTGAGTGGATCTGACCGGCATAAAATTGGCATATGGTATTATAGACCAGCTGGTCGCTGGTCATGGTCGGTTGTGAAAACCAGCTGATTAATTGGTGCATCCCTAATATTTATTGTTTTGATGTTTTCTTCCTTAAACCCTAAAAGGACACGTTCTTCTTCTCCCTCTTATAAAGTTGTTTAACAGTTGTACAAAGAGTAAGAGACAGCGAGGGTGATATAGAAATGCTAAATATGAACAAAACACACAAATAGGACATAAATGTGTAAAATGTGTATAATACAGAATACTTATTACTGTTTGTCACTAACTCACAATCTTGGTCATCAGCCTCAAAAATCTAGTTTTAGTTGGGAGGTTCTTTTTTTTTTTGTTTTTTCAAGATTCAAGGATGTTGTGCTCAGATGAAGCTTCATCTGGTTTGTCAGAGTATCAGTAGAAACATAATGTTTAATAGAAAGTTAATAATCTTATCTTTATGATGCAGCTCTGGTACCACACTGATCACACACCGAGTTAACAGACTGGCTGCTGTTGCTTTGTTTTAGCAGCAGATGGAGCCATCAAGCCACATTCAGCTGTTCACCACAGAGACATCAAATTCTCACATTCAAGCAGCAGCAAAAAAAAAAAAAAAAAACTTATACAAACAAAATAATAGAAAAGAATTGATCGTCAGATTTTAAGATGTAAAAAGTAAACAGCCATCTGTGTCTCCTGCAACAATAACTTTTAATAACTAAATAAACTTTAAACTAAAAACACTGATGTTTAAATGCAACTTTTGTTTAAAGTTGGTCCCACTAAGTGAAAGTTCACATCGGAGATCTGATTAAAGAAGACTTTAAGATTATCTCATTTTTGATTCTTGGCTCTCTGAGTGTTTAAGTTCAACCATCCCAACCTTCACGTTTTGGACAATTATCAGCAACTTATTATACTGAAAGTGAAGTCAGCAGTAATTGTGATCATATTGTAGTGAGACTGCGTGTTATTGAGATCTGTAAACCATCCAACGGTGCTCTGGTTTTCTCTCTGACTGGACAAACCAGCAGAACAGCTGCTTTCATTGAATCACTCCTCCCGCTGGCTCGTGATGAGCCATTAAAACCGTAGTTTTTCTTCTGAAGTTTCAACTTGTTTTGATAAAGACATTAATTATTTGGCTGTGTAATTTGGAAACAGTCACTTTATTACAGTTTGATTAATATTTTCTTTTCGTGTGCAACACAACGTTGGCTGGTACGATTTCCAGTAAACTTTAAAGATGTTTTGTTGTAACAGATGTGATTTATGGCTCCACAAATAGGCTATGGAGCACCTTTCTTCTTGACACAGGGGTGGGTGTTTAGAGGAATGCATCATTTTGTGGAAATGTGCTTGTTAGCTTTGAGCCATTCAGACAGATATCGGTGTCATGTCTGTATGTTCAAACATGGTTGGCCTAACTTAGCATTAGTGGAAATAGTGAGTCTCACTATTGAGATATAAACTACTGAGATATTGTCAGATGTTAAAAAATACACATACAAACATGTTTAAAGGTCTAAACAAAAAAACATAAAACATTAAGTTTGTGATATTTCAGGGCAGTGACGTGGAAATGTTTCTTGTGTCTCATTTGGTGACATTGAACTTAATCCAAAACCAAAACCTGTGCTCCATCCAGAGCCGCTGTGCAGATGTACAAAGCCCTGGTTTAACTGCTGTTGCCACAAAACAGTTCCATCTCTGAGATGGAAGATTGATCCTCTAATAAATAAACCTTGGAACCTTGGATTTCTTGTTTTTTCCTGCTCTCCCCATTCTCATAAACACAAGCTTTAAATTAAATATTATTCTTCATCACTGGTCTGCTCTTCTGCAGCTTCACTGCACTAAAAGTTTTGGAGCCATCCACTGGAGTCGAGTTTTAAAACCTGCTGCTCTGAAGCCTTGTAGGTTCAAACTGATTATTTATACATTCATTGGCCTGTGCGCATGTTGAGCTGTAAACATTCATACGCAGGGAAAAATCGATAAATGATGGAGGACAAGGTTTGAGTCAAAATATAAGAGTTTAAGCTGCACTTTCTCCAACTTATGTTTTGCCACCTGTCACACAAAATCTGAAATGTTACTCAGGGCTGAAATGTTTAAAACATCAATCTTCACTGTGAGGTTTAAGAGCAACAACACAAATGGAAAAATGTTCAAACCACTTCAGTTCTTTGCAGAAGAGAATGTGAAACTACACGTGTTAAAAGTGTTTAATATCCACAGATCGTCTGGTGAATAAAAAGCTGCAGTGACTTGGTGTGTTTGGTTGTTTTGAAGCAAACTGCATGAGGATTGATGGTGTGTTTGTTGTGCAGGAGGGTGAGACAGCTAAGAAGATGATCACTGATCTGGACATGGTGATAGATGCCGACAACTTGCAGAACTTGAGCAGCTTCCTGTCTGGGTAAGAACCAACACTGCAGGCAGATGTGATGCTCATCTGATCTGCTCTTCTTCAGCTTAGAGTCTCATGTTTGTCTGGAACGAAGACACGTTTTCAACGTTAACATTTAAGGATGGTACCATCTGCTTTTACTCTGATCCAGAGTCCTGATCTGATACTTGTATTTGTCAGGATCACAAGGGGGGCTGGAGCCTATCTTAGCTTCTTACAGCTGAAGGCAGGGCACATCCTGGACAGTTGCCAGCTCGTTGCAGGGCCACATATATAGACCAACCATTCACACTCACATCCACTCCTATGGGCAATTTAGTATGCTCAATTCACCGATCCCCTATGTTACATGTTTTTGGTTGTGGAACGAAACCGGAGAAACAGGGAGAACATGCAAACTCCACATGGAAAGACTCTGCGTTCGACCTGGAAGTTGAACCTAGGAAAGAAAGACAAAACATGTAAACAATAGAATAACAATAAATATAAGTATAAAATATGAACTTTTAAAATACAATGGATATAATATAGATGGTAGAGCTGCAAATTTTTTTGTGACTGAAAGTCACAATTTCACTTATTGTAGAAAAATCAAGATTCTGCTGCAAAAATTGCAAAAGTTTAATGTTCAGTGACAAATCCACTGACTTTCTTAAAAAAAAAAAAAAAAATGTCCAGAAAAATTTGATCAGAATTTCTAGCACTTTTCACATGTTCCTGAATGTGGGTGGACGACCGTTCTTCAACAACGACCAGGTCAAAACGCTTTTTCATTCACCTTTAAAGATTTAAAAGATTAAAAAAAACAAAAACTACTGGTATACAAGATTTTAAAAGCTTTCCACACTGCTGATGTGTTAGCTGCAGTGTTTCTAATGCTACACGATACATAACTTGTTGAAACATGGAGATAATGTCACACATTTATGTGGCTTTTGGTTGAAAAGTGAGTTTTAAAGAGAAGTTCAGTCTTGTTCTTCTCACTGTGGTCGTGAGTTTGTAATTTATTTTCACACTCTGCTTAAGTCAAACTCTATAAATTAAACGCTGGATATTATTCCTGTCAGGACAAAGACATGTGTTTAGTTTAACTCAAGTGTTTATGAAAGTGAAGGATGTTGAACTGCTAACGCTAGTCGTCCAGCTGAGTCTCCTCAGTCTCACGTCCACCTCCTCTTCTTCACTCTGTTCATGCTTTACTCACAAACAACAAACCTGTGCTGTCACACACAGGTGGGAGTAATTACATCCATAATGGCTGCATACCATTCAGGTGGGCTGGCTTACTGGCTTACCCACCTGTAAATGAAGCACAGCCATCGTTAATATTAGTTACACCTGCTCTTTTCCTGCTACATCTGTTCACATCTGGTCTCTGAAGTTGAGTCAGCAATGTCTGGAGCTTTAGTCACCGTTTCTTTCCCACCAGACACTTTAATTGATATCAACACCAGGGGTTTACAGATGATCTTACAGTGCAGATCCTCTGCCTCACACTTTAATTTGAAGGGTAAAACATGTGTAAGTAATGCTTGACCTTTACCATCTATCATCAGAATGAATCTGTTCATGACACACAACAGCTCTTCTGTACAGTCAATCGTCACCAGGTGGTGTTGTGTAATCCAGGAAGAAATAATAATAATTATGATAATTATCTCTCACTTTGATCTAATACATGAACTCTCCTCGTTGTGTTTGTTAAAACACAGTGGAGGAAATACTGTATTTATTTATTTATTTTTTGTGCATTTTCAACTCAACTCTGTGACTTCTTATGGCCTCAGACAATGGACTTATCTCTGTTCTTGTCCTATTGGATCATAGTGCTGCGTTCAATACAATTGATCATAAGATCCTATTACAAAGACTAAAACATATTTTTGGGATTAGAGGCACTGCACTTTCATGGTTTAAGTCGTATCTATCAAATAGATTCCAGTTTGTTCGTGTAAACAATGAGTCTTCCATACTTACTGCAGTTAGTCATGGAGTTCCACAGGGTTCTGTGTTAGGACCAGTCCTTTTTATCTTATACATGCTTCCCTTAGGCAACATCATCAGGAAGCACAATATAAACAAGGGCTGTAGTCTCCCAGTCAACCGGTCAATTTATTGGTCGATACATTCTGACTTAACCAAAATTCTGATTGGTTGATTTTTTTTTTTTTTTTTTGGCATGTTAATTCCATCAGGAGGAAAGTACTAAGTACTAATGGGGGTGTTTTCAGAACATCCCTGTTTCACAGGTAACAGTCTGTCTTCAGAGCACACCCCCTTGTTTTCACTGTTTTGGATTAGCCCAACCCACAGACAGGCAGATTGAAGAACGTGCTAGGTGGTCTGGTGGTTCGCTGAGTATTTATTACACAGCTCTTTATAATGATGTTCAATGCTTCATTCACTTCAGTGTGATTTCCCAACGCTCTACAGTCTGATATTTTTTGATAGTGGAGCGTTGCTAAGTGTATCAGACCACTGTCAAGGAAAATGAACTTTTCACCTCTGATTCATGCCGTTCACGCAAGTAGTCAAGTCGCAAGTAGTAGTAGTCATCACTCTGCAAGTAGTCCCGTGCCATGCACTGCGTACCCCCACCAGTTTCTTTGGTTGATTACAGCCCTAATATAAACTTCCATTGTTATGCAGACGATACTCAGGTGTACTCATCTATGGAGCCAGGTGAAACTGACCAGGTCATCAAACTTCAGGACTGTCTTAAAGAAATAAAGACCTGGATGACTTAGAATTTCTTACTTTTAAACTCAGACAAAACTAAAGTCATCATACTTGGTCCTAAACATCTCAGAACATCATTTTCAGATCATATAGCTAATCTGGATGGCATCACTTTGGCCAGTTCTACTGTGAGGAACCTTGGAGTAATCTTTGATCAGGACATGTCATTTGTATCTCACATTAGACAGGTCTCTAGAACAGCTTTTTCTCGCCTATGCAACATTGCTAAAAAAGAGAAACATACTGTCTCAAAAAAACTCTGAAGTTAATCAATGCATTCATTAGGTCTAGACTGGACTACGGTAACTCTCTACTATCAGGGTGTTCCAGTAACTTGAGCAGATAGAAGTTTTGTGAGCACAAGACTACAATAATGCTCTCACAAGCAGAGATTCTCCTTATGCAGGTTACTATTTTTTTGTGAATATGTACACCAAGGTGACATTTAGAGGTTTGTTCATCTTCCATGTGTTTGTGTCACATTACTAATCTTACACTTGTTGTCATCTTTTAACTGATTCACAGACTCAAAGTCCACTTGGTTTGCAGCTGTTTGGATTTTTCTATATATTTGTGCGGTTGTGGATGGAACTCAAGTATTTGAGTTCCACGAATAAGAATTTCTACCAATGTCTTTATAGATTGTGCTGATTGGTCTAGCACAAGTTTCAGCTTCAGTGCAACTGTTTTATTATCACTGAGTCTGAACAGTGTGGAGCTTGAGTAGGAAAAAGATGTGCGTATGACTCAGGTGTGCAAAAGTCTCACTATTTTACTGCTGTTTTTCAAGCCAAGGGAAAAGGCTGATGTAATTATAACATGCATTATTACTGCATGGTTTGAATTGGGTGAAGTGTCAGATAAGTTGCCATTTGACAAAAGTTTAGGACTCTTTCTTCTTCAACCGGCCGCTCCAGCCGCTTGGATGCACGAGTTTGAGGTCGTTGTTTTGTGACTCACCCCTGTCAGAAAAACAAAGACAGTGGCGTCTCTAAAATGAAGTCATGAGCTCAGACAGAAATGTTCTCAAATGGAGCTGATTCTCTAGGCCCAAAATGAGAGAAATGGTGAAGCTAAGTTATTAGGGACTTAAAAGCTGCAACAAAAATGTGTTTATCTTTCACATTGTAGCTTCCCGTTTTGTAGAATCATAAATATTTATAAGCCTTGTATCAGTGCAGACGTTTGTTCATCTTCCATGTTTGTTTCACGTTACATGTGTCACATTTGAGTCTGTGTCTCAATTAAAATATGACAACAACAAGGTCCACTTGGTTTGCAGCTGTTTGGATTTTTCTGTATATTTATGCTGTTGTAGTGGATGGAGCTCAAGTCTTGAACTGTTAGAACAATGAAGACAAGATGGCATCCATTAGAGGAACTGAAGAACTCAGATGGATATGTCCTCTGGAGCTGCTTCTCTTGTCCCAACATGAGAGAAATAATGAAACCAAAATATTATTGGGACAATTTTGCCACCTCACGTTTTGCAGTATTGTAAATATTTGTAATCCCTGTATCAATGCTGTGAATCATAAAATATCTAAGAGGTCAGACATTTTCCACTGTCATGAGCTTCTTGAGATGACGATGTACATCTTATTTATAATTTCAGTGTTTCAGCGTCACCTGCTTTGTTCTGGTCCAGTCTCTCTGTCAGTCATTGCATCGAGTCTAAGTCAGTTGTGTTCATGAGCTCAGGTGCATTTTCTGTCTTTATAAATGTCCATCAGTGCATCAGCACCTAAGTGCAAAGTCTGATTTGCTCAGGCCAAACCACATCTGGATTGTATAGTCCAGTCTGCAGAAAATCTGGCAAGAAACACATGGAAAAATACTGGAGATAATGATTCTGACACACTGCTGCCTTCTCTCTCTCTCTCCCCCTCTGGACAGAAATGTTTAAGATAAACTGACAAAGGGGTTTTTGTTGGTTAATTTAATGCAGCCAACACTTCTGTCTCTCTGCCTCCTTCATGTGGTTTATTAACTTACACACGTGAATGCAGGTTCAGTTGTCTGAAGCTTTAACAGGTGATGAATAGACAACGCCACTTTTAGTGTGTAGTGCACTTTTTCACAAGTGATCTTTGACGACTTGTGTTAATTGTTTGAAGTAATTTGTTGAAATAAGTTTGGACTTGCAGGACTTTAGATGGACAAGGTGATGTCAAACCCTCTTGTCCTGCATCTGATGAAGCAGCGATTTAGTACATTGGGTATCCAAAGTATGTTTTGTGAAGTCTGATTGGAGCCAGGTTGATAGTGTGAAGCCAAACTAGGCTGAGGTCAGAACAGCAGTAGGAGATATCCGTGGGCGGTGAGTCCAACAGGGAGGTTTACTCTCAAGTTGTTGCTTTAAAGACACAGGAACACCTTTACAGTGTGTGTGTATGTATGTATGTATGTATGTATGTATGTATGTGTATGTATATATATATGTGTGTGTGTGTGTGTGTGTGTGTATACACACACACACACACACACACACACACATATATATATATCTAGAAGGTGGTTTAGGATTGTAAAGCTCACGTCTCACGTCTATTTTCTGGTGAAAATAAAATTAACTATAGGAGTCTGTGCTCTTTTGGCACATACCAATAAAATAAGAGTTAAAAACTTGGTAACAGGTGTAGAAGGAAGAGACATTGCTATACAGACTGTCATAAGATGACTTCCAGTCATTTTACATGGTGTTTCCAGAAGTGGCAGTGGTTTCGCCGAAGGTGGTGCAGGAGCCAATCACAGCTGACTGTTGGCGATAGCGAGGTTCATCCTGAACAGATCGCCAATTTTGTGTTTAGTGTCATGGGGACATGGGGAGAACATGCAAACTTCTATCACTTGCAGAAATTAAAAACATTTTTCTTTGATGGACAAAGAGATGAGTCAACTGTTTAGGTCTGATGATCAGGGGCTGAACAACAGAAATCCTATTTCTTGCATCGGTGAAGAAATTCATTGAATGAAGCCATAAAGTTATTGAGAATGTCAAGAGGTAGTGTTATGTCTAAACTTTTGGTTGAACAATACAAATCTTGATTTGATTTAACTTCACTAATGCAAAGAGTGAAGCTGTGGAGACATCATGATTCACTGTGTGTCTACTGCGCTGCTCACTATCCTAGTGAGCAGCGTAACTCCTGGACTGAAATAAAACGTTTCTCTTTGATAGACAGACGGAAAGTAGGCCTACTACTGGTTCAGGGTGAGCGATAGAAATCTGAAGTTAATCTTAATTTCTCAGATTATGTTTGTAGTGTTTGTTTATTTGTCTTAACTCTTGTTTCCAGTCACTGGATATCATCAAAACTCAGTGGCAATCATATTATTTTCGTGTCTTTGTAGCACAGTTTCATAAACTGTTAATATTCCAGTCAAAGAGTTGTTTGTTCAATTTGATCTTTTTTTGGTTCCAGTATTTGTTGCAAACAACTTTTATAGCTTCTTTGTGAGGAAGATTTTTCCACACATGTTATTAGAATCACTACATGATATGAAGAACTGCTTCTTCACTGAAGATTTAATCTAATCAATCTGCATCATAGTGAACCGGTGAGACCAAACAATCAGCAACAGCAGCAGTATCAAACCAGGCATTGTCTCCCTCCTTCTCCCTCTCTTTCTGTCTTCTTGGTCGTGATCCATTATAATGGGAGGGTGCTGCCATTTTTCCATCAGCTCTGTGTGGAATAACAGTCGTCTGGAAACTTCACCCGGCTGCCGTCTAGCCCCGGGCCCCTGTGGAAAACTCTGGAAAGCCTTTAGCAGAATGTCCCAGGTTTAGCTAGACAGAGTGAACCAAAATACATGATATATTGTCATTATAACTTGTAGTAATGTATATAAGAAATCCTACATATTTTAAGGTACATACTTAAGGATTTGCTATGCTTGATCTTCTTATGAATTAAGATACAACAAGGTCTTTTTATTGTATTAATTTCCGTCATGGTTACATCGGTTCATTAAACCGACTGTTCAACCACATCGTTTGAAAAAAGAAGCAAAGGTTGTTTAAAATTAAACCGACTTCCTCCATTAACTGTAGTTTATGTTAGAGTTATGCTTTGGCTTAGATAACATAACTGATTAATTACGACTCGTTTAAAGTTCAAATTCTTGATTATTTCTTGTCTGTGCTGCTGTGGATTACCTCACTCAGGCCTCCGTCCTGTTTCCTGCAGGGAAGTTGTTGCATTTCACCGAACAATCCAAGAAAAAACTAAGTGCAGTCCTCAAACGTAACAGAGACTCATGAGAAAACACAACATTATCCTCCACCTGGGCACCATAGTCCATGTGGCCTTAGCTATAAAGTACTTTCATGCTGGCATGGAGTTGAAGTGGATCGCTCTTAGCGATTACAATTCAATATTCATTCAAATAAATATTAGCCTGTTAACCACAAAAACCATTCAATAATGTATGTATGTATCTGTCTACAATGTCTTTGCTTTTTCTGGGACAGAGCTTAGCTGTGGCTAAGTACAGCTTGACAGATTTTGGCTAGAGACTCTTATCAACAAATTGTGGCTGTAACTGAAGCCTCTAAAGCAGCCATTTTCTTTACCGTAACAATTCAAATAATAAGGGTTGAGCAGACAGAACAAAATAAATCTCCATCTTTTCGACCTTTTCCACCTTTTCTCTTGATTTTTCAACCATGACACAGGAGAGAAGTAGAGGTGTATGAAATATAACCATATCGTCACCTGGAGTTAAATGATGAATGTTGCAGTTCTGTGCCACATGCTGTAAACATTTACCTTAAAAGAGTATTTCAGATTTTTTAATAATGTGTCTGATGTGATTTCAGGATCGAAGAGAGCAACGATCTTCCTCTGTTCTACAGGACTCTGAGGACTTTCTCAAAGCAATGTGACGATCGTTGCAGAACCTTCCAGCACTTCCAGGTCAGTGAACACAAACCTGCACCTACGTGGTTTTAAAACGGTTCCCTCACTTTTAAGGTTTTGTCACTTTTATCTATTTGTGCTGTGGACACAAGACACACAAAATAATAATCATAACAGTAATAATACATTTTATTTGTCACACTCTTTACATTTAAAACAAATCTTAAGTGCTAGCATAAGTGTAATTGTACTTGTTTGTTGAGTCCAAAAACATCATCCGTCCTGAATTGTTTTGGTGTTGACACCAGATGGTCCGTTGGTCAGTGTGAAACTGGTAGCTTCATCTTTAACCTCTGCTCGACCTCTGCTCGACCTCTGCTCGGTTTCACCCTCATCCATCAGCGCAGGACCCTTGTCCTCTTGTCCAGACAGAGGTCAGAGGGTTGGTGTTGAAGGTCTTCAGGTTTTTCATTCAAAACAGAAGTTGAGTTATTACTCTGGCCTTGTTTTCCTAAGGAAATCATCATTTACCACCCACTGCTACAGCTCAATTTACAGCTTTTAGTTATTGCAGTTAAAGAATGATAGTTTGCCTTTCTGTCTTCAGTGTAACAGTGCAAGTCTAATTACACTGAAGGGCTAATTTCATGCAGCTTAATGTTGGCTTTAGGTGCGATATGTGGGAATATTGGAAAACATTTCACTTCTAAGGTTAAATTTGGATCAGATAACAGAGGGATGCAGTGGTTTGACTGATGTTTGACTGAATGGATGAACGGATCAGTGGTTGGACAGATAAAGCAGACAGTAGGTACTTAAGGTAGAAGAGATGGATGGATAACACATGTTGCAGGTAGTTTCGGTCGATCTGTGTCAGCCAAGATATAACGATGCCACTTTAGCCATTGCTAATGTTGAAGATTTAGGCTGATGAAAGAGTTTGAAAGTAGGTGTGAATCGGTGTTGGACATGGTAAATATCAGGGTGGGACTTTATTGAAGAGGGAGCACTAAAATGTCAAATAGTAAATCAAGCTGCAGAGGCAATATGGAACCTATTCTCCTGTTTACTTGGAGAATGTAAAGTTCTGCCAAGTTGGCTGCGCTGGTTTGGAGGATTAACCCACATTTTCCATACTGGCCCGTCTGCTCTAAACTCTTTATTTTGCTTTACTTGCATTTTCTTTGAGTGTTATTATGGAAAAATGTAATTCCCTTTGTAACTCTTCTGCTGCGATGTGAGCAGTGTTGCATCTGGTGATTTCCATGCTTTAATGATATGCAGACACAAATATGTTCTCAAAGGCACAAACAAATGAAAATATACAACAAAGATTTCATATACAGTCCAAGACGAAGAGTCGTAACCTTGTTGTTGCTGGTAGATCGCAATGTGAACCAAACTGATGCACTTTTTCTTATTGTGCCACTGATGTGGTTTAAAGATGCTGACACCAGTGTTATTTTGTTATTGAAAGAAAAACAGACAATTTAAACTTGTCTTTATGTCTGTCTCTGTATTGAAGGGATGCAGCTAACAAATATTGTGGTCATCTAATGTTTTGATTATATTTGCGATTATTTCAGCCAGGCCCACCCTCTGTATTTCCTGTAGTCGTGGATCAATCACGGTCTCCAGGTTTTCCCGTAGCTGCTATAATCTGTAGCCCATAATTGTCTCTCTGTTGCCCAGTCAGTTTCATAGTGGAGTGAAATAACAACTCTGTGTTCATATTTGGCATTTTTTTGAAACAACATCTCTGCAGGTATTGAACATTTGTGTGGTGTGGACAGACACTATTTTAAACCGTGTTTGGTCGAAAAACATCCTCCTTAGAGGATGATAATACAACGCATCAGTTTTTTACAATTATGTTAGATTTTGTCAACTCTAGTAGTCAACTAGTTGAAACTCAGCTGCTGTATTCAGAGAACACTAGGACTGAGCCTTGTGGCACACCACAGTTATGATGTACTGTTGTACAAATCCTCACATAGAAAAGCACCAACATACTCATATTCAGTTCAGATTTTATCAACCAATTGTTGCAGCCCCAGTGGTGGAGAAAGTTTTATCTCCTGTAGTTTACAAACATAAATCTAACAAAGACTCTGTTCTCTCTCCCTCTGTGAATGAAAGAACATCAACACAATGACTCCTATTCACACGAGCAAAGGAAAATATTCCCTTTGTTACTCCTGAGTACGAGGACTTGACACATTCATGGCTCAAGGTTAAAGCAGATTAGTTATACAGCTGTCGTTACATGCACAGGCATTAAAACTCTTTAAGTCGGAAGTTAACTTTTGAAGTTGTAATTAAAGATGAAATTTTGGTTGATTATTTTATTGATCTGATTTATATTGAACATGCTAAAAAAATAAAATAAAACCACATAAACAACAACAACATAAAATATCAAATATAAGAACTCAAATATAAGTAGAGAAAACAAAGTGGTGTGTTGGATAAATCTATCTGGATCTGGTTTAAAAATGGTTTGATAAATCTGCTTCTCAGTGGCTTTGATTATTTAGAGTTTGTTGTGTATAAGTTCATGGAGGTCTTTCTGGGACACAACCAGCTCATCAACTGTGTCTTCCTCACAATAATGTGATGTAATGAAAGTGTTACAGTCAGTGTCCTCTACACACTTCAGTTAATGAATCACAGGAGGGACGTCAGTAACATCAACTCACAGTTTAATAAAAACCTATGAATGTTGGAAACAGTGACAGTGTTTTGTGAAAATCGCTTTCATTTCCAACAAAAACTGGGCTTAAAGTAGAAAGCTCTCTAAATGAATTGATATCATATTGGGAAATCAGAGGCAACACCCAGCCCCATCGAAAAAGTGAATAAAAGAATGTAAATACATTGTTGAGGATAATTTAAGCGCAATCACATCCCAAAAAAGTCCTCCTTACTGCACTACACAGACACTAATAATGACTCTAAACACATTTTTTAATTAAAAAAGTTTAACTTTATTAAAATATCTTAAAAACATAGCCATGTCACATACACATCTTCCTGTACACCACTATCTTATTCACATCAGTAATAATTTCTAAAGTAAATTTTAATACTGGAAGGGAAGAGTTAGGGACACAAGCAAGACATTTTAAAATAAGACGACAAATGAAAGAAGAGTAATTTTCACATTACTATAGTTCATAGATACATTGATCCCCAGGTTACTTCAACTGGAGTCTATAAATTAAAAAGAACAAAGTGAAGTTAAGTCACAAAGCCTGCAGCTGGACAAGACTACATGGCCAAGCATTAATAATGGAATAAAATGGAATTAAAATGAAATTAATTCACACTATGGTAGAGCAAAGCTGAGAGTGTCGTGTATGTTTCTAGTAATTTTGCTGAGACAACACTTAGCAAGAAAAGTATTTACAGACCATTTCTGCTGGCAGTTCTGCTGACACTCTAATGTTTATCAGCTGTCTGCGTCAGCTGGGATCAATAGTTTGACAGGAAATAAATCTCAAAGCAACATAAAATTAATGTAATGAGAAATGTTAACAATGCTCGCAAGCTGTTTTTAAGTTTAAGTGCCATTTCAGAAATGTTGTCCACTGTCATGACGACTAAAAAAAACAACATGAAGATGATCAAGAATTGCTTTTGTTTAAATAAACTGATTTAGTTTTAGTTTTGAAGAAAAATTGCTGAAGAACATTTGGATTGAATTTAGATTTATCCAAAAAAGTCAAAGAATATTCCATTGTAATTTACATCTAAAAATTTTAACTATTTTAGTTTGTTAAAAGCGGTGTCAATAATTAAAAAGCTGCAGTTTTTGAATTTACTTCATGACTCATTTATATCAACAAAAGCACTTCTATTTTAAAATGAATTTCACAAAGAGCATGAAAACTTTGGCCTCGGTGCAGGTAGTTACAAACAAGAAGCCTTTTAGCTCGTGGCTGCAGGTGTGTGTTGGTTCAGTGTCGTAAGCAGTGTGTGTAGTTTCATTCATCCAGGTAGTTACAGCGTCAGGTCGAAATGAAACCATGAACTGGAGGCGTTGACACTTCTCCACTCGTTCACATCAGGGTTACACCAGTGATACTGACGTTCAGAGAGCGACTCCACACCTGAGGGCTTCAAACTGTCAGGCGGTTGCTTAGAGTCAAAGTGTTTAATCAACATGTGTTAACATCTGAAGCCTCCATACAACAGATTTTGGAAGGTTAAAAACAAATTAATGTGCGTTAACTTAAGCTCTTGAATCACTTGTTGCAAACACCTTTCAGGACAGACTGAAAGTATGTGCCAATATTTGTACAATTTGATGTGTAAAGACTTTCAGAGATTTTGGAGAGCAGCTGTTCACCTTAACAACTATGATCAGAAATATTAGTTAGTTTGATGCTCGTTGAAGACTTCACTCACCTTTTCCAGGTGATTTTTGTGACCCTAAACAACTCTCCTGTGCAGCTTTTTTTCCCCAACAGACACCTGAAACTCTCCCAGACAGTAGCACTAATGAAGACTGGAGTAGAGAAACTCAATGCAGTCTGGTGAATGGTTTCTTTTCGACCTGACAAAGTCACATACTGTTTGTAGTTTTGCTGAAGAAAAAAACATTGACATCATGGGACCAATATCCCAGAATAAAGAGCTTCACGGTATCCCCCAGCACTGTGTTGTGGTCAAATTGCTTCGTCAGCAACAAAGGGGCTACAGTAATGTTTCTGCCACTTCAACGGTACCGTCCAACAGGAAGTACCTTCATGCAGGTGAAGCTGTCGGGGTACTTGGACAGCACCACAGGGTTTCCGTCCAAACGGACCTCGTTGAGGCTTAGTCGTAGGTAGTAGGTGTCATTGGACCTGCAGAAGGTGTCTTTGCTGACTTCAGTGATGTTGTTGTTCTAGAGAGAATAAAAAAATATGTGAAGAATATAACATATATATATATATATATATATATGCTCATTTATAGCTTCAGGAATAATATAAATAAATACAAACTTGTAGATGTAAGATTCGGACGCTCTCTGGGATTTGAGGAACAGCCTCCAGCTGGTTGTCTGACAGGTACAGGTTGGCAAGTTTGGTCAGTTTCTATTGGGAAACGCACACAGCAGCTGTTATTAGTTGTTACTGTGAAGGAAACTTGAGTATAATTGCACATTGTTCAACTAGATATGCTTCAGAAATATCAAAGAAGTATTAGTTATTTTCATAAATATGTTTTTGAGTGAGATGAAAGGAGTGACATCTGTACAGAGACAGAACCAGTGTATGTTTAACTTTATAGTTTGTGGTTTTATGAGTCTTGGGGAGCTGCAAGTGATTCAACTCCAGTCACACTGAAGTTTCCTGTACAAAAAACAAAACTTGTGCTCACTGATCAGCAGTATCTGCACTATGACCAGAGCCGTTGGACTCAAGTACTGTATTAATGGATGTACTGTCAAGAAATGGTTTTACCCCCAATGAAAAAACACAAATTTCTCAAATAAGCATATTTTCCAAAATACTGAACTGTTCAATAGATGAATGTCGATGTTTAAAAGCTCTGCAATAAAACCATGGAGCATCCAGGTAGGAAGCAAACCTCATGTGTCCTCTAATTGCCCCTGATGGTATATCATGGTGCTGTATGTATAGAAAAAACATGTATATGACCTTTGAGTGGTGGATAGGACTAGAAAAGCTCATGACACTTGCTGCAAGCTTGGCTCTTTCTCTTCGGTTTGTGTCTTTGTAGAGATTTGCTAATGATGGATACATGTAGCTCTGATTGCCCCAAACCACCTTCATATTGTATTTTTAAAATTCCTGCTTGGAAGAGCTGATGATGCTTTGTACCTTGAAAGCATTGGCTTTGACTCCTCTGGTTTTCAGGAGGTTGTAGTTGGCGTTGAAGGATGTGAGTTTGGCAGGAAGCATGGGAAGTTTGACCAGTCTGTTCTCAGCCAGCGACAGCTCCTCCAGCAGGTTCAGTTTAGAAAATGCTCCATCTTCAATCTCTGAGATCAGGTTCCCCGTCAAGTCGATCCTCTTCAGAGTCACTGTCAATTTTTGGAAAAACAATCTTTTAGTCATTTTGGGTTTCTAACTTTATTAAGTGTTTCCCACAGGATTTTGGGGGACTATGGGGGATGTGAGTGTACAAGCTGTGGGGCGGGAGGTGTGATCTGAATGGAGGATGCGTATGATTTGTTTACAATGTGAAGCCACGTGGACCAAAATGGCCAGAAAAACAAACAGTAAAATTGCCTGCATTAATATAGGTTTGTCCTAAAATGTAGTTTTATCTCCATCTGGGTTGCAGTGCTGAAGCAGTTCTGTGAGGAAGAGTGGTCTAAAAATTCCTCCTGAACATTATTGGAAACTGTTGTTGGACGTTATTGTTCCCAAAGGAAGTTTGTCCAGTTATTAAATCCAAGGGTTCACTTACTTTTTCCACCAGCACTGTGAATGTTTAATGGGTGTTTTAATAAAGACTCAAAAGATTATAATGTTTAATTTTATAAGCTCACAGACATCGTTTTTGTTTAGACTTGTGGTGTAGATGAATACCAGATCACATTTTATGACCAATTAATGCAGAAATCCAGAATGGGTAATTCCACCAAGTTAATTTGCCACTGCAACTGTTTCTGTTTTCACTGGCTGATTAGGACAAACCAAGACAAGTAAAGAGATATTTTCCTGTAAATGTGGAGTCAACAACAGCAGCAGGTCATGACAGAGACTCACAAATGTCAGCAAAATCTTTGTTGCTAATCTTTTTGATCTTGTTGAAGCGGGCGTACAGGTACGCCGTCTCTTTGGGCAACGTGGGGACACTGGTCATGTCTGGGCTGACCTCCTCGCAGTAAACTGAACCCGTCAGACACACACACAGCAGGCAGGTCGGCAGGTCTGCAACACAAACATCAAAACACTGTTTTAAAAAAACAGTTATGTCAACAGAGACCAACAACTTTCCTGAAACTCAAAGTGATGATTCATGTGTTGTTTTTGTTATCACAGAAGACAAAGACTTGTCTGGTATATTTGCAATAATTTCTAATCAAATTACTTTTTACATCAGTTCCAATGTGTATATGTTTTATTGCTTTATCGATATCTTCATAGTGTTTGTTCCACTGCTGTTCTGCTGTCATAACAATTGAATTTTCCCAGTGAGGGATTAATTAGTTAGACCTGTTGTACAATCACAACCAAGCAACAAGACCAAGCCCATTTTTCTACCTTTTTACAGACTTTTGTTACTTCGTTGTAGCTTCAGTGTTGTAACTGTTGGTGCAGATTTCAGTCATCACCTGTTTCCCTCCATTTTATTCAAAAAGCAGCGGTGAGATTTCTCACCGGTCTTTAGAAGAGAGACTCTTTATTGTTTCTTGGTGAAAAATCAAATTGATTCTTAATTCTCTTGTTTTACCATGATGTCATAAACTGACATCTTATGTCTCCAATCTCCTCAGCTCCTACTCTTCTTTGAAATCTGTCAGATTGGTTGGCTTTACTGTCCTCCATATCAGAACCAGGTCAAGTTAAAACAATTCTCAGACCTCTCCCTTACCTGAAGCATCTGGGATTGGACTGTCGTCAGTTTCATCTGCAGGAACCAGGTCCCTCTGCAGAAGAAAACACTACCATTCAGGTTGTGTCCAACTCATTGAGTAGAGCAAAAACATCAGCACTGACAGCCTTAGGTTTTTGAAAAAAAAAAAAAAGTTAACAATCTCTGTAGTAAGCAAATGAAGGGTTAGGGTTAGGGGAATGGTAAAAACATCTTGGATCAGCCTGGAGATAAACACATAGTTCATCCAGGTTTACATTACAGTTCACAGGGCTGATGATAGTATGTCTGTTATGAAGTCATTGGTGGTAACTGACCTTGTGATGTTTATCAGGGGAAAGCTAGAAGCTCAGTCATGATCTTGGATGGTCTAGTGGGCATAAGATTTGAAGGGCCAGTATGTTTACACTGGTCTGAGTTGGTGAAGTCCAGTTTCAGCAACATGAGTTCAAACTGCTGTGAAGTGGATTTTTTTTCAATTTGTCAAATGGCAAATTTTCACAGCTAGTGTCACAATATCTTCCGTCTCTCCAACCTTCCAGGTGAACAGTACAATCACTGTTGTACTGTTGTAAGGTTGGATGTGATTGATTGGCCAGTGCAGTTTGTTCTTGGATGATGTCTCCACAAAAGTTGTTGGGTGATAATTTGGCAGTCTTAGTCAGATTTGATTTTTGTTTTTTTTTTTTGGTTTTTACCTTGGCTAATGTCGGTGCTTCCTCTTAGATTTTCAACACGGTATTTAGCCTGTAAATACTGATCAGGTTAAACTCTTTATTGCCAAGATAATATTGATTTCCAGGAATATTGGTGAACAGATCTCTCAGTACATGCTGGTTACCACTGCCCACACTTTAATTGCAGCATCATGCAAAATTTTAGTAATTATTAGTTTCTGCTGCTGATGATTGTGATAAATTAAATTTTGTGGAGTAGGAATCGTGCATACTGTGTCTTTTCAGCAGCATCTTTTCACTCTTAATGACTCGTAGTCCTTTTGAGGTTGTCATAAATGTCATGCTTTGGCCTGCGGTCGACTTTTAGTTAATTCAGATCTTTAAACTGTGCAGGCTCAGACCGCCAGTAAGCCATCCACCTCCGAGGCTCATGAATCTGAAGGTTTAACTTATCCTTCATCACTGAGGCGTGGGTTTAGGCCTCTCAAGGGGCTGTAACCAATCAGATCTTTGCAGAGAAAAATACCAACCTCAACCCTGATCTAACCAACTGGCCCTCAAACCAATCAAAGGGAATAAACTCTCCCCATTGTGGTTTAGAAAGTGGTTAACAATATCAGTGGTAGGGTATGAGGCCAGCCTCTGAAGGGCCTGGCACAGACAGGATCTTTTATGAAAAACAGCTGGAGTCAGATTAAGTTTTTTACTCATTAAAACTTATATTTCATAACCACATTCATTTCATTCCATCTTATTCTGGTTTGATGTTTGTGAACCAGACCAGAGTTTGGTCACGGTTGCACTGAAATAATTCATTAAAAATGTGGTTAGTTGTGGGTTACTGTGGTTGATTCAGGATTTGGTAAGAACAAGTTGGACATAATAAGGTGCGTGTGTGCACATGTGTGTTAAAAGTATGAGCTGAATGATTTATCTCCTGCAGGAGGACAGTGAACACAAGTGCTGACAGATTCTGTCGTTACCAAATCACAGAAAACAAATTAACCAACTAACCATGAAGTTGATTATTGACTTTTAAAATAATATTGCATCACCTCATCCTGCCTCTCAGGGATAATTTAAGTCTATATATATATATGATTGGATTTCTTATTTTTCGTACAACATTAGCAGAAACTTGTCTCATTAAATCTGATCAGATGTTGGCAGAGTGTCTCTGTGCTCATTTATGCTGTAAATTAATACCATGTGCAGAATTACAGTCCTAAATTTATGTATTTATGTGTTAAAGCTTAAAAAAGTGGAACATTGTTGTATATGCTGACCAAATGCATGTCCCATAATTAATGAACAGAATACTTTCTTGCAGATGAGCTTGATGTTTTTTTTTTTTAAAAAAAACTCTTACCCGAGCCCTCCTTGATTTTAAACTGTCCCAGAAGTATCCACTCAGCTCCCTGCCAGGTACAGATCCAGGTATCACCTGCAAATCCTGGTCAAACCCCCCAGCTGAGGCTAATGCCGCCAGCCACGGCAGCAGCATACAGGTGAATACAAAAGCCTTCATGCTGTCCACAGTAGTGTGATGCCGATGCACCAGCTCGTCTAAAAAGCCTGAGTTTGGGTCAGCAGCTGTTCTCAGCTACGAGCCCCTGTTGGGATGTGTCAAATGACTGTATTTAAAGGCTGAACCAGTAGCTTCCAGCAGACTCCTAAAGCAGAGTTTATAGAGCAGAGCACTTAACCCTTCCCTGACCACCCACCTTCCATCTGCTCTGAGAGAGAGAGAGAGAGAGAGAGAGCAAGAGAGAGACGGAGACACAGGCACATATGGAAAAAGACAAAGAGTCTAAGAGAATAAAGTGTGTCCATTTTTTTCTCTTAAGTGTCCCCCTAAATGTGTATAGGAAAAATATGCAGCACAAAAACTGCAAAGAAAGCAGAAAAAGTGAAAGTTGACAACCACAGTGTGAGTGTGTTTTGTCAGGAGGAATGTCTGTGGTCTCTGCCCAGCCGCTCAGTAATGACTCCTAATAACCAACCTATCTTTCATTAGACTGGACGAGTGTTTTTACTGGTTCTGTTTTTCAGCTGCTGGTCAGACGGCACAGCTCACAGCCTGAATGTATGTGATTACGTTTGGCTGTCCAGTTGTTGAATCTGCTTTGCTTTTGGGTCGATTACTCCTCTCAGTCACTAACGTTTCAGCCTACAGTTGATCTTCCTGTTAAACTGCCAACTAATTAAACTTGTTTGGCAAAAGAAATGTTATTTTAGCTAAAATGGTGATAGTGCAATTTAATGTGATATGCACACGCAGTTACACAGTTTGACTGTGTAAATTTAGTGCAGAGGTAGTTTTCATCCAAAAGATTTAATTTGCATGGTTCCCGTTGATCAGCATGAAGTCTTTTCTGTCTTTATGCATCACTACATATGGATGTATTTTAGAGATCCTGTCTAAGAAGTTTGAGGAGTCTATTAAGAAATTCTTGTGGGCGTCAAGGATGTTTTAAGGTTCATTAGTTGTGATGGCCCCCGAGGTGGTTCAGGTTCAAGTGGACAAGACTTTCAGGTTGAACTTCTATTGTAGATGAGATTTTGGAACATTTGGGACATTTGTTCACTGGAAAATCATGACAAGGATTTTTTTTTATTTTGTACTTAAATAATTTAAAGATCTTGACTCAGATCAGTGACTGGATTCTCAGTTTGCCTTTAGACATCTTTCACAAAGATACTTCATGAAGTTTCACTTGCCATTGAGGAGGTTTCAAAGGTTTAAAGTAGATTTAATTGGACATTTTAGTCTTTTTTTAGATAGTTGGACAGGTTTTGTAGAGACTAAAGTCCTTTAAGACAAGACTTTCAGCAGATTAATGATCCCTACATTCATTTGCATTTTTTTTTTTTAACATTTGGCTATAAAAGTGTTCATTGTTGAAATATCCTGTTTAATTGAGTTGACTTAATCTGTTTGTGACATAAAGCACTGCAACTAAACCAAACCATGGATAACCTTGGTCTGTCGTGCAGCAGCATTTAATTTCCTTTTGTACTTCCTTCCTGAAACTGTCTTGAATGACAATAAATCTGAGTGTCTCAAATCTGACTTTTAGTTCTGTTTTCTGATATGTATAATTCATGTATCTTGTAAAACTATGCAATACAGTGACAGTGTTGAGGTTTGCAGACTTTTTTTTTTTATAGATTTTAATTGGCGTAATGAAGTGGACCACACAACGGGTGCAGAAAGACATCTGACTGTCTAAAGAGTTTACATCATCATCAAACCAAAACAGATTTGATAAAATTTTGCATGACATGTCCAGACACTGGATATTTGCTGGATTACTTTCTAGAATGGGTTCAGTCCTCTGAGATCTGCTGAATCATCCACTGAGTGTTTCAATATGGACTTTATATGAATGACCCCATCACTAAATAGCCAACTTTAGTAATAACATCTGTTTACTCAGCCATCATTGTTCAGAAGCACACTTTGTTTGTTTACTTGCCAGCGGCATCTATAGCAGTTGAAGATAAAGCCGACATTAACTTATAGTGATGATAGTAAGAAGTTGTACAGGTGAGTGGATGGGCTGGGGTTACCACACATGGAGGGGAGCTATCTGGCAGTGAGTGGAGTGGAAAACCAGGTTGATGTACAGCCAGTGATGAGGTGAAATGCGAAACCGGTGTGCTGGAGACTCAGCTGCACACACAGGGAGTGTCAGGCCTAAGGCCTGATTCATGTCGCATAGCGCATGAGTGATGTGGAAGTTGTCTGAGTGGTGCGGGAGTGTGTGTGTGTAATTCACTCTTTTGGTCGGGGATCGGGAATGGGCGAACATAGCGTGGAGCCAGTTTCCTAGACTCTACCTGTAATGGTAAGTCCCTGGTAGAAAGCCAGACCATCTGACCTGCGTGGTAGTTGGGGCAGGCATACGCTGATGATGGTTGCTGGCCACAGACCTCAGCAATGTGGCTCGGGCCTCCTTCCACACCCTATGGGTCTGCCGCAGATGATCCTGCACAGAGGTCACTGCGATCATCTCCTTCTGCAATAGAAACAACTGTGGCTAGAATTAATAAGATTTTATTGATAACGATGCCATTATCGATTCTACCTATTGATCCAATTCCTTAACGATTCTAAGTCTATTCCTGAGTAGTTTGAGTGGCAAAAAAGTAGTTCTACACAGTCTTCTTCACCAAAAGCAACTATTTAATTTTTCCAAAATGTCTGATGAATGATACTCAACTCAAACACAAGACTGTCAACATAAAGATATTCAACTTAAGTAAAATAAATAAAAAGTAATAAAATAAAAAAATAGACTGTAAGAATCTTTAAGTAAGTTTTTGTAACATTCAACAATTCTTATGCAGTTACAAGCTCGTATGTAAACAATCTTGGGATCCAAATAAACACTTGTGAGACTTAAAGAGAGGCGTAACCATCACATCAGATGCTACTGTTTAGTATGTAATTTAGGATAAAACCCTGAAAAAAAGACAACATTTTTCCTCACCAATTCTCTTTTTGTGTTTTAGAAGATATAACACCTTTGAAAATATGCTACAGGAAACAATAAACAAAAGAAAATCATGTATAAATAAATGAACATTATCTGTGCAAAGATTGATGCTGCTGAAGAGAAAAAATTGTCAGGCGCTTTGTAATGTGGTACAGTTTGTCATCTGTAAAGTTGAAATTTCTTAGTTATTGAATATCGGAACATATTAAGCTTCATTTATTATATTATCCCATCATTATATTGTCATTGTTTACTATTATCATCATTATTATTCTATTAGTAGTGTCATTTCACAGTGTGTCATGTGTGTATAGTAAATACAGTCATATCATAAACAGGTCAAAATCTACGGCTTCTTTCAGCTGATTTACATGATCAACATCTTATTTTAATCATCTGAATCAGTAGAATCACATTCTTTATTTTTTTTCAATAAAATTAAAATAAAAATAGTTATTTTTCTGTTAAACTACTTTCATGATTTTTTTTTCTGATGTCGAACACATAAAGTTGCCCTTGGTGGGGCAAATGAAATATATTATATTCTATTCAAACAATCACCAGTTATAAGGCGGGACATGTACGTGAAGTAGACCAAGGGCTTCTCCACCCAATCATCATATTATTGCTGTGGATTTACGTTTTATAAACAAGACAACAAAGGTAAGACAGGATTCTTGATTGTGTTTATTAATCATGAAGCATAACTTCTGTCGCTGCTGGTTCAATCAGGTTTTGACAGATCTTGATGAAACTTGTTGTTTTAGAATCTACAGACCTCCACTCTCAGCAGAGATGCCACTTGTTTGTTTACAAAGCGCCATGTGGAGAGGAGGGGTTTGAGTTTATGTCTTTTCATGGAGTTTGTTTACTTGCTCTTTTAATTGTTTGTTGTTTTAGCTGTGTTTGGTAGTTGTTAGAGACTTTTAGAGCTTTTAGCTGAGATTCTGACATTTCTGAGGATATAACTCATGCCGATCTTTATGGAGCAGAGCTGGCTGCACATGCCGTGAAATCAGATGTGACCCACTTTGACCCCAGTACCGGGGGCTTAGGAAACAAGAGGTTAAGCATATTGCTAGTATTTGAGTAGTATTTGCATGAAATTATAGCACACTTATTACACATGCTGTAGTTATCATTTTTCTTCGTGAGAATGGAGCCAGGCTTTCAACTGCTTCCTCTCCTTGATGATACCGCCTTGGGTGGAAGGTGTAGTCACAGACAGTGTGATGTAAAGGTACTGTGATGTAGCCTGGGTTTCACACCAAGCTCATAGACAGAGATTGGTCTGGCAAAGATCCAATAGACAGGAAGTTCTCCCAGGCAGGACCAACGGGAGCCTATCAAATGCCTCAGTGTACTGGAAAGAGCTATAACCAATCAGGCTACTGATTCCAATGATGTATGCGTAGTGACGGAAAAAAAACATGACAGAAACATGCAAGAAGGCTTCAAGAGCCACCTTTTGCTCCATTATCAAAGAAAACTTGCTGTTAAAATCTTTTGAAACAGCAGCTACAGCTGTATCGTACAATTACCGCTCCTCCATGGTTGCTATCTTGGCTGTAAACAAAATTGTCTGAGGTCACTTAACCAGTACGCCATCGTGTTAAACCCGCAAGGGCATAAAAGCTTGCTTTTCATTGGTTCCCAAGTTTTCAAGATCAGGAACAGCAGAGAATACGCAGTTTGACTGACTTGAATGAGAAATTTTGTGTAGCGCCACAGGCAGGATTGGCAGGCCCAGGCTAACCATCTTGAGGAAAACCAGAAAACGTTGTACAGGGAAATGAAATAATCATTAAGAATAATCGATAATGTTGGAGGTGTGCGATACCGATGGAATCGGTAAATTTGAACCAGTACCTGATTCTCACCCCTAAAATTGAACCAGGATGTTGGGCACCCACATAGAATAGCTCAGCTTCCAGGTCCTGATTTGACCGCTCCATTGGACCGAGGATGGTACCCAGAAGCCTTGCTTCCTTATGAAGCAACGTTAAGTTAGCGAAACCCAGGAACTCCACCACCATGCGGATCTGCCCCTTCTCGATTATAAACCCCCGGGATGATACCTAGTGAACTTGAAACACTTTTCAGCCTTAACAAATAGACGGTTCTCTAGAAACCTTTGCAGGACTAACCTGACTCCTGCTCCTCCAGGTCCTGGGAGAAAACCAGTATGTCCTCAAGATAAATAAAAACAACCTTGTTGAGCATGTCTTGGAGCATGACATTGACCAGTGCTTGAAAAACTGCATACTACATACATATGATATGTATATGACATCATTGTTTTTAGTCACTACCTAAACCTCATGACCACAGGTGATGGTCGGACTGTAGAATGACTGGTAATTTGAGTTCCTCATTAAGCCCAAGCTTCCAGCTCTTCACCACAATAGTGCAGTGCATCACATGGGTGATCTGCCAGTTTGTGTAAGTTTCACTATTCTTAAAGGTTTCTTGTTTCATTCCACTGATGATTAATAATCAGTATCAGTCCATTTTCAGACTGGGAGTGAAAGAGTTCAAGTGTCTCAAGTTTGTATAAATCAACCTTGACTTAAAGGTTTACAACCAATAACACATGATGTGAAATATTGTAGTAGTACTTGTTAGGACAACAAGTGGAGTAAAAAGCCTCATGAAGGTTGTAGGAAAAGGTTAACAGGTTCTCAGTGATCTGAGTGAACCCTAATCAGAGTAACGATCTTTGGAAGATATTGTCAGAAGATTTTGGACAAGTTAAATCTCCGCTGTTTGTCTTTTTAATCAATACATCGCTTTGGTTTAATATGTATCAGACATCTGAATTTGTGTGTTTCAAAAGAGCTATGAAGTGTTGTTCAGGCAATAGTTGTCAATAAATAATAACTAATATAACAAACACACCTCAAATGTAACAAAAACAGAATTATTGGAAAAATGAAAAAAAAAAAAAAAAAACAAGCCTGAGAGAAGCTTTCAAAACTGACAAGCCAAGAGATTCGTGCTAATAAAAAAAGAAGCAACTGTTCATTTAGTGAATTCAACAGCTGCTGAGCTCCAGCTGCTCTTGGGTTGATTTCAACCTTAGCTGTCATGTCAGAGGGATGTTGGGCTTCCCCAGAGCACTTCTGAAGTATTTGGTTTTTGGTTTTGTCCCTAGACATGGTGAAACGAAACAACAAGAGACACTATTTCAGAGCGAACAGAGCGAAAGTTTAACAGCAAAACAGTTAAATAGAAAACATGTGACTATTTCAGCCTTCAAGAGGAGAGGAAAAAGAAGGGCCCCAGATATAAACATCCAAGGAACATGAGCCTGGACTGTTACAGGTGTGTTAGCAATTATGAAGACCTTTAAACTTTTACGACTCTGGGAAACGAGCCAGCAACTGGAGAATGTTTTTACTGTCACTAATTTTCTATAGCAGAGATTAGCTGTCAGGGTGGTTTCTCTGGTATTCCTCCGCACAAATACAGGAATGTGGATGGGGAAAGCCACCCACAACAACAACAACACACTCAACGTACATTATTGCTGTCATGTTGCTGCGCTCTGTGTGTATTTATGTACATGAGGAAAGCTTGAATCTTGGCTTTTACCTTGAAAACCGTTTATATTGTCATTTGATCAGAGAAGTGCTACATTTCAGATGAAAAGTTGGTTTGATAAATGAATCTGCAGAGATGGTTAGACAGTTCACCAGACTGTCGGGATGATTATTATCTCCAGAAAATCAGTTTGTCTAACTTAACCTTGTCAGTGGTAAAATTAAAAATAATAGATTTTACTTCAGAGGGGACATGCTCACGAACATTGTTTGATACGATCCAGCTAGGCTAGGAAAAGTGGTACAAGAACAACATAAGAAAACCAGGTGGAACGGTTAAAGCAAAATTTTACAATTTTATAGTCATTTACATACATTTTATAGTCATCAACAAACAGAATATATATATATATATATATATATATATATATATATATATATATATATATAGAAGAAAAAGAAAGAAAAACCTACACTACCTTACTTCTAGCTAATCAAACAAAAAACAGCTGGGTATAGCAGCCCAACTTTTAGTGGAAACTTAATCAAATCCTGGCCCAGTCTCCAGGTGCCAGGTGAGTGTCTCGGTTGCAACTGGCAAAATAAGAGTTAACCATCAACATGTAGCTACAGAGGTGAGACAAATGGTTGCAGCCTCTTGACTGGAGCGTGGGATTGGGGCACCGGTCCAGTTAGACGCTGACAATTAGATGAACTGCTAGCTTTGGCAGTGAGCGGTTAACTATTAGTAGTTGGTTCTTGGTAAATTAGATCGTACACTAATTTCTTCAGAGAGCCTTGCTTGGATCATTTACACATCAGTTTCCTGTTTCACTGTTGGCTCTTCAGAAATTTTATTTATTTTTTTCTGTTATACAAGCTACTTATTTATTTATTTTTACTTGACGCTGCTGTCAAACAAAATTTCCCCCTTGGGACACATAAAGGATTTCTATTCTATTCTATGTCTGAGCACTTTTAACTTTAGATGGCATCCAATGCAATAGTGTAAAACTCAGTATGAAGCATATTAAAGCCTTTTCAGTTTAACTGGCAATACAAGCAGTCATCACAAAAATACTATGCATCTTCATGCATCTTCGTCTGTTTACATTGCTATCCAAGATACTTACATTATTTTAATAAACCAGACAGATAAGGCTGATTTTATCCTGATTTCGTGATGGTGCAAGTAGTTTCCACACAACAGCAGGGCACAGTAATGGGAGTTGGCGAGGGATCTGATAACAATGAGTTGGTGGCGTGCAGACGATTCTTCATCCAGCTGCTCAGTTTGGCTTCTTCTTGTTCCTTTATCTAAAGCTCATCCTCTGGCAAAAATAACCATGCCATCTTTTACAAATCAGTAGTTACCTGCATGATTGTTTTACAACCCAGTGAAGGATTTTAAGTCTAAGCAGTAGCAATGAGAAATGTTGTTTGTAAACAGTATCAGTTTACAGTTTGTAAACAAATAAACAGGATCCTTATAAATGGTGTGAACACTGCAGGTAATTTGATTCAAACTCAGAAACAAGTCCAACAAGCTCAAAGGTCCAGATTACACTGTAAAAATTGGCGTGCATCATCTCTCTCAGTGCTGATTGGCTGCAGATGATGTCATCTCCACTTTTCAATGTTGCCTTTGAGCACGATGGTCGACTGTTTATACACGAGGAGTCATGCTGCTTGTTACCACATTCATGTGCAATATATGTCTCCACCTCTGTTGCAAGAGAGTTGTGTATTCTTTTAGGCTTTCAGACAAACTTTCTTTTAGAGATAATCTCACCAAAAATTGATTTTGTTATCTTATCTTTTTTGACTTAACAAGGAATTGAGAAATGTAACAGGAACATGAGTGTGATCCAGAGCTTCTAGTGAAGCATGATGAAGTCAATGTACTTTGGGGAGTTTTCTTTGATTAATTAACACAATAGCATCTAAGTTTGTCTAACATCCAACAGTGAATTGAAAAGAACACTCAGCCCAGTGTTCTATCCAGAAGTCCAGTTTTATTCTGGGCATATTGCACTTAACAAACTGTTCCCTTAATGTTCCCTTTTTTCTGACTGAGCTGAAAGAAAATATGAAACAGCTAAACACTTAAATGCCCTTCGGTTCAGATAAGTAAAAACAAAAAGAAGTGAACGAGTTCGAGTTCAGATTTCTTTGTTCTTCTCAGTTAGTAGTTAGCTGATAGCAGTGTTGGGAAAGCTACCTCCAGAATGTAATAAATTATAGATTACTAGTCACTGTTATTTCAAACTAAGTTGTTACATTACAATATTATCAACTCTAAATTGTGATGTGTTACATGACACTTGCATTACTTCTGAGTTACTTATACCAAGATTAGACGAGGAGTAGCATCATGACTGTAGGCACTAAAGGATACTAATAAAGCAAATAATACAGAGAAACTTCATCTCTGCTGCTTTGTCTTATTCACACTCTGGTCCTGAGACTTTGTCCTCTTCTAAGTTAGCTGAATACCTGCGTGCTCTAGATGTTTCTTTAATCTTCTCCCATCCTATTTCGTGATGTAGAGTTCTTTCTGTTTTTACGCAGAGACTGAACTTGACTATTATGTTCTGGTTTTTCTCTCCGATGAACTGAAAATAGTGCGAGTACGTCCTTCTAATAGCTAATGTTCCATCATCAAACATCTTTAACCATCGTTTCCTACCAACCAGAAATAGAATTTCTCTGTTGTACCAAAGAGAGAAATTCTAATGTTAGTGGTTTAAAACAAAACACTAAATTTCAGGTTAAAAGTGTGTTGTAATGAGTTACTGAAATTTGTGCGAAGTATAATATTACTGAACATTGGTATTGGTAATGTCTACATTACTGTTACAGCAAAAAGTAATACATCACTGTAATTATGTTTACTTTTGTGACAAGTCACGTCCAATGTCCAATGTTGTTGCGTGAGTGGCAGCCAGTTTGACAGTTATAAAATACTTATTTGTGTCAGTTTCAGTTGTGAAAAAAGAAAAAAAGTTTTCGAAAACACCATTTTCCAGAGTGTTGTTAGAATTCCTGAGGGTTTCTGGTCCAAACCCACCACTTGTCTATCATGTAAATACCATCATCATGATGGTGAACTTATTTTCTGTGGCGTGATGGCGAGCTCGGTTTCAGGGTGACAGGTGTAAGTGAGGGATATGTAACACCGACCGCAGCCAGCCTAGACAAAACAACATACGTCAGTGAGTAGACTCACAGACGACCATTTCAGTGCAGAGCAGGTTTGGACTCAGCGGGACCACCTGGTCAGGCATTAAACAGCGTTGGTCTGCGTGGGTCTGGCTGACAACTGACATGATGTATTAACCCACCACTGAGAGCTCAGTGTTTTGGTCGTGACACAGCCGCCGTCAGCGCTGGGCTGCAGCCAGTGACTGCAGACCTGACAGGGAGGTTTTTTATTTTAGCCCAGAGACTCGTTACATAATGAGTGTTACATGTTTTTCAAATTAAATGGCTGACACAAAACTAATACCCTCAATCCCCTTATTAGGCGGTGAGACTAAATGGAGAAGAATCAGACCTGCATATAATGTTTTGGACCTGGATGTAGGTTTGGAGGTCTGCAGCCTCTTACACTTACAACTTTGGTTTTGCACAACATTTACAGAGTGTTTCACTCTGTTCTCTCACAAACTCTGTTTCCAGTAACAGCTGGCAGCTGTTTTTGGCAAAAAAGACTGGATAAACCCATTGTACTCCACCAGCGAACCAACAAATAACACACAAAGTTAGAGAAAAGGTGGAAAAGGATGTGGAAGAGAGATTTTTTACTGAACGAGTTGGTGAAGACCAAAGCAGAGGTAAAAGGAGAGTAAATATTTCATAAAAGGCAAAACAACTTTGAAGGAAACTGGGTGACAACTGGATTAAAGTTTGTAGAAATATAATGACGAGATGGATTGTTGAGATTAGAGCTGGGTATTGCTACGGATTTCTTGAATCACTTTAATTTTATA
The DNA here is from genome assembly GCA_016801845.1 of Polydactylus sextarius. NCBI lineage: Eukaryota > Metazoa > Chordata > Actinopteri > Polynemidae > Polydactylus > Polydactylus sextarius. The sequence goes on along the minus strand of CM028908.1, from coordinate 2,839,522 downwards.
TTGATTCATATAAAGATATTTCAATTTCAACAACAGTTTTTCTTGGAAATGACATTTTCACCCAACTAAAGCTGCAGATTTTACAAAGATGAATGTTTACACAAAAATTGAGCCAGTTGTTCTAAGGCCAGAGACGTCAACAGTGCAGCTCTACAGTACACTGATGGTGATAATTCAAGTGTTGAACTGTGAACCTCTAGTTTGTTTATCTGACACATGAAGCTTTGTTTCTGTCCAGTTCTTCTCTGTCCTCAGACTTTACAGTCTAGTGAGCCTGAGACAGAAAAATTTTATTGTTCATTGATTTTAGCAAAATGTGTCCTGGGTTTGTTCAAACATTCACAGGTTTTTATTAAACTGCGAGTTGATGTTACTGACGTCCTTCCTGTGATTCATTAACTGAAGTGTGTAGAGGACACAGACAGTAACACTTTGATTACATCACATCATTAGACAGTTGATGAGGAGACTGAAGCTTTGGGGCTGAACTGTAGGAGATAAAAGTGTAATTGTTTGATAAATTGAGCAATGTTGTATTTAAACAAATAATTCAATAAATTAAGGATATGTTTTACTAAAGCAAGCAAACGTAACAAAACGAGTCCTGAATGAAATGTGTTTTCTCTCTCGGGCTCTGCAGAAATCCAAAACACGACCAAACATCGGCCTTTAGTCCTGACTGTTGTTTCAGTGGAGCAGCTTCATCGTGTTTTCATTTGTTGTCTCTCACATGGACAGAACTTGTTGCACAGAGGAAACTGGAAATGGTGACATTAAAAGATCCATCAAAGGATTTTTTCTCTCAAATGAAGATTGATATGAAACGGGTAATTGTTGTCGTTTAAACACAGACCCAGTTGAGGGCCGTAATGGTGCATCATTTTACCATTTTACCAAACTGAACTTGAAAAAGAAACCAAAGTTATTACATCTCCTCAAATGAGTTTAAACTATTTAACTCATTTGTTCTGATGCTGGAGGATCTCCTGAAACAAGATGTTTGTTGTCATGGTTACTAAAACCTAAGCTAAAGTCAGCTACATTTAGGTCTAAAAATGTCTGTTAAGTTTTGTGGGTTGCTGTGACTACTTTTGTTAAGGTTGGGAAGGTTTGTGTCATTATGGTTACGCTAACATGACTCTTTTATCTTTAGTTTTGACAGCCAAATTCTTCTTCTTTAAAATCAATGTTATATGAATTCTTCCCTCAGGTTACGTTGATGTACGAACAATACGAGCATTAATTAAATTAGTTCTCAGCTCTAGTTTTTTTTCTGTAATCTTCTGGAAGTCGACTCCCATGCAAGAGAAGTATCCTGTCTTCATATTTACTGTAGGTTTGAGACGTTTTCCTTATGCTGGGTTCAAACGCTGGCGTTCAGCCTTGGAATTCAGTCCCAGAGGATCTGAAGACGACCTGATGGTTAAAACAGAGACCACAGCCTCCATGAGGAGACCACCTCTTCAGTTTGTGGAAACAATAAGACACTTTTTAATTCCTGCAACATCTTTTCCCAGTGCTTGGGTTTAAAGGGGTATTTTTTTTTTTTTTGACATTTTTATGACTTCCTCCACATTGTAGTTTTATTACACTGAAATTTCGGTCATGGACTTTATTTTTAGTAATTTTGACATCGCCATCCCTCATTAATCTGTTTTAGTGAAGGTGATTTATAGCTCATTGCGTTGGTTGATATGTGTTGTATCTGTATCTTTGTGTTGTTGAGTGCCTGTGTTAGGTTCCTGTTGTCAGATCCAGATGCAGAGCAGATGTTGAGGATGCATGCAGAGGAAGGCCCAGCTTTAAAAAAAAAACGCTGTTGCACATATGACTCTGTCATGCTACACAAGTTGTTCTGAGCTAAAATGGCTGATAAACTACTGTTGAACAACTGAAGTTGCAGGAGCTGATGTGAGACTCTGGACTGAAACATGCTTTTAGTTATTTCACAATAAGTTTGATATGACAGATATCCGGCGCCAAAATGTTGTTTGAATTTGAAAGAAAATCCACATGCTGAGTTAAATGTGAACTCTTTCCTGTTTTGTTTTTTATTAAATGTTCTGTCCAAGATATTTAAACTCTTCTCTGAGCTTCCAGGAGAGAGCAGAGGTGGTTTCTTGGTTTATTTGAACTCAGGTGTGTTGAATTATACAGGATCTTTGGTTCATGTCATGTTATGGACATCTCAGGGTCTGCTGTCTGTACATACCTTCACAGTGTTTACTGTAAAGACTTTCATAGTTTTCTAAACCTGGAAGTTTTTATCGCAGCGTGAGGTTTACTGTCGACTCAAACACAACACCTCAGCTGAGGAAGGAGGCTCCTCCACGAGGTCGTCAGGTCTGTAACACTAAAATACACTAAACTCAAACTGAAAAAACCGTCATTATTATCTATAAAACTGCATGGATGGATGGTACTGGAACCACTATTTATCCAGCCCTAAAACTGAACAACTGCCCAGGGCATTTATGTTGGATTTAAACAAGCTCTTGCTCTTTTCTTGTATGTTTTATGATTAGTAAAATCGTCTGTGGTATGTTCATATGAGCACAGAGCAGCTGTTAACATACAGTACTCATGGGCTGGACAACGTGTAACAGCAAGTGGCTTCATCACATGTGGAGCTGACACATGACAGACGTGTTGTTTTGTGTGTTTTTAAGCTTAATATCCAGTTTCCACCAGCAGGGTTTCAGCAGCAGCTACGTTTTTAATTGTTACTATTACGATTTTCTTCTTTGTCGTGCTGTAACATTAAAATGATTTTGTATGTTTCTTTAACTTTTCATCATCCATGTTGCTCTTGTTTTATTTGGCTGATTACTGATGTGACAGAAATGAATATTTATGAGGATAATGTTCCTGACAACTGGTCAGTTGAACTGTTCACAGACAAGTCCCAGAAGACCCAGATCTGTTAAAAATACATCCAGCAGAGTATTCAACACAGAATATTCAGGACTCTGTCATGTCCCAGCTGAAAATATCACACCCACAAGTCTTCCTCCTCATTTCTGAAGACTTGCACCTTTTTCTTTTTTTATATAAACTATTTATTTATTTTCTATTAACTTTTTTATTTTCTGTTAATCTATTTTTCATTTTTATGCTGTCAAACTGATACATTTCCCTTGAGGGACAAATAAAAATATTCTATTCTCTTCTGGTCTATAACACTCGAAACTGGAAACTGATTTGTTGACTAGAAAAGAGGCGAATCTTCAGAGGCTAACATGACACTGAATTGTAAATTTGGGTTTGAATGATTATACATAATGTTTTAGAGATAGTGTAATAACTTGCTGTCTCTGAGACGATGGCTGACGATGTAAGACTCCACACAGTCACTTTCAGATCAAGAGAAAATGAATCGACAAGTTTGATCATGATCGATTAAAGATGATTGACGGTTTTTGATCAATGGTTTTAGTCGTTTTTCAAACTGAAATTCAAACATTTTCTTAGTTAAATCTTCTCAAACGTGATGGTTTTTTTTATCAGAACTGATGATTGTAAACTGAATATTCTGAAGTTTTAGACTCTTGTTTAACTCAGTGAATCAATGTGAATAATAAATGAGATGAAATCATCAAGAATTGAAGAGTCTGTTACGAGCAGTGACGACAGGAGAAAGTTGTTTATCTTGACGTTGGACTAAATGTTTGTAGCAACAGAGAATATCAGACACAAACAGGTCTGTTACAATTTTTGCATCATCCTTGTTAAAACTTCTAAATAATGTTTAGGTTGGTTTTATAAGAAGGCAATGTTTCTCAGCCAAACATTTCACTCTAACAAGATAATTATTAGCTTCACCTGTCAGAGGTTTTAATGTTGTGGTCGATGTGTGAATCATCCACATAATTTACCTTCATGCATTTTGAATTTAACCACAGTCCAGTATCTCAAACTGAAAACTACCACATCATACTTTCCAGTTTGTGCCTCCCAAGGGAGATTTTTCTCCTGTTAAAACTCTGACGTAAGACTAAGAGGTTTTAGTCCTAATTTAACTTTCAGCACCATCTCTTGGAGGAAATCCAACATACTCGATTAAACACAGATAGACACGGGGCCAAGAGTCGGTGGTTCCAAGAGTTCATACAACTAATGTGTTTACTAAAGTCAGGACCACACTACAAAAATCTACCTGGATATAGATCCAGATACAAATTATTATGAAAAGAGTCACATAGACAAGAAGTTTGATTTGCATGTGATTTCACTGACTGACGTCTGAATCATCTAAAGCATCAGATCTTTTTGTTGTGTTAGATCCGTGTTGTGTCTTGATGATGACGGTCTCTGTCTATTGGTACTGGACGAAAGAGCAACTGATTAAACTGTCAGCTGAGACATGATGATTTGGACCGAACCGGTCTGAGACATATGGAGAGGATTAATGTCCGACTGGGCTCCAGATTGCAGTGGTATTGGACAGTTGTTCTCTGTTATTTGATGACTACTGGATTTGTTATCCCAGTGTTTTTGGCATTTTCTTTCTCCCAGACAGAAATTGAGGGACACTTTACTTTTAGCTAGAATGCAATTCACACTGACTTTGAATTAGTTTAAATACTAAACATCACCATTTCCCAATCAGGACTGATCCTTCTGGTGACCCCCGGAGTCTTTAAGTTTTCAGACGGTGATTCATTCGTCTGCCGCAGCCGAGTGTTTACCGCCTTTATTGGTTAGGTGATGAAGACTTTTACCTCCTGCCCGAAGGCACTTGGTGTGATTCGGATTATGCAAAGAGATAAAAACAGGGGGAACTCAGAGTCAGCATGTGTTTCCAAGTATTATACGTCGTTGTTGGTATTAAAACAGCTGAAAATGAAAAAGAAAAAGATTTATGTTTATAAGATCTCAGTAAAGTTGAAAAACGATTATTTGTGCAACATCTAAATTCAATTTGACGGTCAAACAGCAGGAATTTTCATTTTCAACAAACTTTATTAGAATAGACTATAACACCAGTATAATACAGTCTATTATCAGTATCATACTGCAAAATGAAGGCAGCCAAGTTTCTGCATTTACCCACAATCAGCAGTTTGCCAACAAACTAAAGATTGCTAAATACTCCTTCCGAACATTTTTCTGACGGCGACAAGTGTAGAGTGATGGGACTAACTGAAAATGCGAAGTGCGCACTGAAGTAAAGTGGGACACATGGAGAGGATTATTTATTGACTGGCTTCCATTTGGTTGGTATTCGATGATAATTGTCTGTTTTCTAATGTCTGAAGAGTCTCTCATCCAGACAGACAATTTGTTTTTGCAAAAATGGCGTCTGATTGTAACTTGCTCCGGGCTGCAGCCACTTGTGTGTGGGTCCACAGTTTGGTTGGTTTGTCTTTGTCCAATCTAATTCTCATTGATTATACAATCTGAAGTATTAGTTTTATCCTACATCAACGGTTTTCCATGATGAATCAACAGTAAAAGAGACAGTCTACCTGTGAAAACGTGACCGCTACAGTAACCTAATGAATACTGCTACGTCTGACTCATTAAATGTTTTACTTTGAGTCAACTCCAGACTAACTGATACTAAATATGTTGTGCGTTCTATTTTGTTTAATCATTTGATCTCAAAATTTAGTCTAAACTTAAATATTCCTCATCACAACTTGATACAGTTCTTCTCTGTTCCTCTGAGTCATTTTGTTCAAAAAGAAAAATAGCTGGAGTAAAATGATTGAATCTGATTCAAATTCTAGCGTTTTGTTGATTTCTCTTCTCTTATTTCTACTGGACACTTCTTTTAATTTGAAACAAATGCCTTCAATAGCTGCATCAAACTAAGTTCAGTCATCAAATGAAACAGAAAACAACAAGCAAACTTAACATCATCCTCAATAATGAAACAATGGTGAGTTTCAGATGTTACTAACAAACAATTGATGTTTATTCTGGTATTTTATAGAGTTTAGATGAATAATAATCTGACCTCGATGAGCCATAAAGACGATATGTGATGTTTTTAGAGGAGCAGCTGGATGATAACAATGTCTTACGTTGTTTGGTGACAGATTAATGGTGCAGTGATTTTGTATAGTTTTATTATCATTTTTTACAATATATTTGTTATTTATTCATGTTTGTTTTGAATAGCAAAATCAAGTCCGGTCATGTGTCATCGACACGACCTTAACTATAAATCGCTGCAGGAAATGATCTTTCAGAAAATAATCAGCTAAAAATGACAAGTTCTTCACTGTGTGTTTTTAAATAACAGATAATACACAGCTGATCTCTAGCCAGATGTTCCATGCACTCAAAAAAGGAGTGAGACGACATTTGTAATCTTAGATCTGTTGTTAGAAAAGCGAACTCCAGCCAGTGAGATTCTGTTTCAATCACCTGACGTGGACTCTCCATGATAAACTCATGTCTGAAAAAAAGAAAAACTAAACATCGGCCTCCTGTCGGATTCCATATGTTGCTGTTTTCTGTCGAACAGAGTTGTGTATTTGGCTCAAAAGTATTTTTAAGGCTTTTATTTTCTTAGAACTCTCACAAACACTGCTGGTTTTAATCAGCATATTTGTCTTTTGAATCTGGTTTCATGTGGCACAACTTTTACAGCACCAGCATTCAGAGTGTTTATTGTCATTTGCACTGAAGAAGACCTGGGGACGTCTTGTAAATTTCAAAGCAGCAACGTGACTTCGGAACAGTGGGCAGTTGTTGGCGGGATAACTGCTGTCAGGGCGTTTGTGTCAAGCCTGTCGAAAGATGAAAATGAAGAAAGAAAAATGTTCCTTACTGCTGCATGCTACGCGCAATAAAAACAAAAATACCCCCAATCACAGAGACGGGATTAAGATCAGACATCCTCTGCAATTATTGCAAATTCCCAGACGTACCCAGGTAAAACAAATCCAGTGCGAAAAGGGCTGTGAGTGAGTGAGTTATCTATCGAGCCTTTAGGTAACAAGTTGCTTGTCTTTAGTTGAACTGATAACATTTTTGACCATAACTCAAGAATTTCCAGACTAATGAACTGCATTTGGATCGATTGTTGGAGGTGGTAGTTTGTCTACACAGAAAACCGTGGAACATTGTAGCACAATTTGCAAGTTTAAGATGAGATTCTCAAATGTTTTGTTCTGTCAAACGAATAGTCCAAAAATCTATAAATTAAAACAGAAAATCTTGACAACTGAAGGAACCTGAAATAAAAGAAAGTTGGACACGGATTAGATTAGATTAGATTTGATTAGATTACAATTGATTAATCCCTCGCTGAGTAAATTCAACTGTTACATCAAAAGAACAAAAACGAACACAGAAAGAAAGACCTAGTTACCCATGTAAGTTCCTCTCCAGACTGATGTGCAGCGTCGTATCTCTCTGTAAAAATATCATCTGTTCTTTCAGTTGATGAATTATTCAGTGGTACAGTAGCCTTCTCTGTCTTCTCCCTACTACGGTTACAGTTCATCTATATTATTGTTTGTGGTTAAAGTCAATGTGTTTTTCATGTGTTTGTGGAGAGGCAGGGGAATTCTGGGAAGTTCCCATGTTAATGTTAATGTAATTACGTCTGTTTAATAGGACATTGTGGTCTTGAATGTTTCCCTCTGTGCTAATTGTGATGAGGAGAACACGAACGTCTCCTCGACCGTCTACTCCATCTGGATAAAATCTCTTTTTATTGGAGCGATCTTCAAACACTTTGGCTTTAACATCGCTACTGGCTAAAATAACACTGTCTGTGATTCTGTCTGTCTCTCTTTCAGCTCTCTTGTCTACCCCTCTGCATTATCAATACTACACGTCTTTATCAGAAGTAGCTCATAAATTTAACACCTGAACTTTTCAGATCACGTGTTGATGTGTATTAAATTGAATTAAAGTCTGGAAATTAACATACGTTTATTTTGTGTTACAACTGTGGCTTCAAATGAGTAAAAACAAGATAATTGACACAAAACAATCATTCAATTTCCACAACAATGCTCGTGCTTTGTCTGATTTTATAAATCCAGCTCCAATATTTTGATCTTTCTTTTATATTTTTTTATAATCGCTTTCTTGGTTCAGTTGAATATTATTAGAGATACATTTAAAGTCTTTTTTTGCTTTATTGATTTCATGTCATGTGATGTCACATGATCTGAGGTTGTATTACATTAGTTTTGTCAACAAAAAATTTGAGCTCATTCACTGAAATTCAGTTGGAAACATCACACAACATCACATTTTACTTTTGTTCTACTTCAGTTTTGGTCACTACGACCTGATGACTCTTGTTTTTTTGACCTTATAATTGTCAAATTTCAGGAACACATCAAGGAAATTCTTTAAATTCAGTCGGACTTGTGGTTGAGCTGACGTTTAGTTGGTCGCAGGTGTTTGGGACCTCGTGTTCTTCTGAACGTGTGACATCATCAATCCTCAGAGATTTGGCGCAAACAAGGACGAACTGATCAGGGCTGCACGATACATTAAACATATCAGACTCAGGCAAGACAAGAGTCTGGTTGGGCCACAATAACTGTTATATCGCCATCAGAATCGGTGTCCAGTCAGATGGAGCCTCACTGCTCTAGATGGACCCATTGATGGAGTTATTTATGACCTATATTGTTGATACAGGTGTTTCCTATTAGTAAACTAGTTTTGTTTTTTTGTTATAATAGTTCACAAGTTTCATAGTTCACATTTACCTGTTTGATGTTGCAGCAGGAATGTGGCAGTGATTTGTAGTGTACACATTGTACAATTGAATAAAAGTCATGTGTTTAGTCTGGAACTTTAACAGTTACAAGACAGCAGTTAGTGTTTTTGTGCATTCAGACATATGAGAAAATCTGTGATTTGTGAACTAGTTTAAAGTTGTTTTAAAGACTTTAAAGACTCAGATGTTTCTGTCAGTCTCAGTAAAGAAGTTCAATTTTGGATGGAACTTGTGAAGCAACTGATTTTTTCATGTAACAGATATTGTTTTACCACTTTTACTCACTATACTTTTATTTGACAATTTTGATGCTCTGAGTTACATCTGCACTCTGTTAGTCTCACACACACACACACACACACACACACACTGAAACACTCCCTCTCTCACACACATTCATCACAGACCCGGTTTTTCCACTCCAGAGCCAGACAGCAATTGGCTCGTCGTGGTCGTTGCTCATTTTTCATGTCAGTCTTTTCTCTGCAGAAAGCATCACTGCTGGGATTCTCTCACATGAACAAACAGGCCTTTCAGTCCTTGCCTCTAAACATTTTAATTTCTCTGGCCTCGTTTAGCCTTGGCTCTGCTCTGGATGAGTTGGTGGAGTATGTTTCAGTTGTGTGTGTTGAGTGAGAGCTGACAGACTGTAGAGTGTGTAATTTTCTCCAACTTTTCAAATTTTTGGCATCTTGAAGTGTTTGATTCCTCCCTGAATCGCCTCAGACGTCCAGAGAGACTTCGTGCCTCATTAGATGTTTGGGTTTGTTGGCAGAAACTGTGCAGGAGTCTTTTTTTTTTTTGAGCAATGAAAAACGTGATGATGTTCAGTTTAAAAGCAGCTCTGATTGGACAAACCTCTGCAACAAACGAATGCAGCTCTGCCATAAAAAGTTTTGATGCTTCGACTTGTAACTTTTCAGATAATCTACAAGTCTGAAAACTAGTTCTGCAGGATGTTGAGCAGCTCAATAAAACATAAAAGTGTCTTTAAGTCCTGATCTGGTTTTATCTGTTTTTTTTTCACTGTTTACTTACGAAGACAACATCATGGGCATGAAGCTGAATGTACTTTTCTTCATCCTCGTCAAAGTTTTTGAGATCGAACTTCCCTCATTTATGTAGCCAGATGTTGACAGATTTAGATGTTAGCAGGAGAGATAATGAACAGATGGATTTTAAATTATGCCAGCTTGTTTTGAAAGTAGTTTCAAAAGCTAATTATGGACATGTCAATAAGTTTCTTATAGATCATATTCTAAGTTTGCTGCAAACAGCAAACATCAACTATGTTTCCATGTTCATCAACATCCTGAATAGTGATCTTATTTTCACCAAGAGAATCTGTGTATTCTAGTGTTTCTATGAGTTCTAGAAAATTCTTCATATTCCTGTTTACATGATCAATATCATAGTGTGGTTAAAACCTAATGACACGTCGGTATTATGATCTTATTTTACCTCCAGAACCTCAGAATCAAACTGAGTCCATAATGTTACTCTACATTTTATTTGGCTAAAGCAACTTTTGATTTTCCAAATGGTTCTTACAGCTACATGTGAGAAAAAGATCCACACAAACCACATGTCTTATTTACATTAGTCATTATTACCAGTAGAATCAAACATCTGTTTCATTGGTAGAGTCTGATTCACTATATACTGATTATTCTGGGAAACATCACATTATTGATCATCAAACTTTAACACTGACGTTATCAGTGTTAAAGTTTGATGATCTGAGATGTTGGAAACATTTCAGACTTTACGCAAACTGCCTGTTAACATCCGTCACTGTGAACAACTCTCCCTTCCTGTTTCATGTGACGACCACTCACGTGATTACCATATTGTCCATTGCAGTGAATTTCCTGAAGCGATGCTGCTGAACTCACTCATCAGACTCTTCTGTAGCTTTGTTTTTCTGGTGCCCTGTCGACTATTTTACCGGCAACTTGCAACTTCATCTTTGAAAAGGGTGTGTTGACTTTTCTTTCAACTGGTGAGTTAACGATCGTTAGAAGATCGTGTGATATTTCAGTGTCCTTGACTTCATCAGTGAGATGTAAAGTGACTGATGAAGTTTCAGGGTCTTCACTCCGTGGCCTTCTGCTGTTTAACGACTCTACCATCGTCCACTTCGTTCTCAGTTTATACTCCTGAAACCTGAGCTCCCTCTGTGCCTCCTCTTGGCCTCTGACCACTTTCTTCCCGGCTCCTGACTTGTCAGAAATAATGTTAGAAATGGTAAAAACCAAACCAGATTTCACCGTTTGTCCTTACATTTATTTGATGGAAAATATTTCTGACACTTTGGGCTTTAGATTCTTAATTATCATCAAACTCGAATTCAGCAACATTGAGTCTCATTTCACTCCAACCTCTGTGAAAAAATGCAGCCAAGTCAGAAAATGAAACCTCAACTCAACTATTGATGTAAAGTTAACACATTGTGACAAATCAGATTGGATTGTGAATTTTACAAACAGCACATATGACACTAATCTACGTTCAAAGACCAGCAATCTGGCAAAATTAAAATCTGCTCCGACTTTCAAACCAACTTATAAAAAAACTTTTCATTTCTGTAAAATTTTTAGATAGTTTCTCTGCAGTTCAATCATCTGAGGCTGTGACATAATCATAATAACATTTTGTGTGCTGCTTTATGGCTAAAGCATGAAGGTGTCTTTAATGGGAAAACGTGAAGGAGGCTGACGCTCAGATCTGAATTTGCTGTTTTTGGCCTGAAAGTGTTGAAGGTGCAGAGGAGGACGGTTGATTTATCTTCTCAAGCAGTTAAACAGCCTTTAAAGTTGACATGTCCCCAGGAAGGCATAGTAAATCCTGCTCACATCATCAACTAATGGCTTTTACCAAGAAAAAAAAAAAAAACCAAAGCATTTCACAGCTTTTCACTTGAATGAGGAGGAGGAGCCAGAGAAGAGATTGATGAGATTTTTCTCATTTTTGTAGGATAATTGCTGTTGAAGACGTATCTCAGTGAAGGATGGAGACGACTTGTATGATGGTTTAATGCTGGGATTTAAAGTCATTGATTGACAGTAAATAAATGCAGTCACAGTTTGTTGTTAAATATCATTTCACAACCAGTCAGCATCTAATTTCAACTCCAAACAGTGACTCTGAGGTTTTGTTCAGCCAGTATAATTGAAGTATTTACTCTGCAAATAACATTAATTTAGTGATTATATTAATCAGACCACCTGCTTGGCTGCTCATTTTACCTTAAATGTAGTTACGATGAAGAATGATGATTTGAGTGTTAAACTACAAAATAACAAAGACTGACTTTGAGACTGCGATTACTTTGCAATATAAGTCTTCTATTGTGCCTTTATTTTTATTTATTTTTTATTTATTTTTATGGCTAATGTCACCAGCTGAAAGATACAAAGAGAGAGTGGTAAACTGGTCGGTTTGTTGGTTGATAAACTCATCTATGATTCAATTATCATCGGTCAGACAGACTACATCGATACACATATTTTTATTTTTTGCAACAGGAGTGATGCAGATGTTTTGAAAACACCTGTTTTCTTTTTGTTCTGTCAAAGATGTCATGTGGCTGCATTTTGTTGCAGTGGTATGTCGAAGCAACAGCACTTAATGTAGAAGATAGAGGAAAGTAAAAGCAGAGGGTGAAAAGAGGTAAAAGTCCTGAAGTTTGGAGCCTGTGTGTGTGTGTGTGTGTGTGTGTGTGTGTGTGTGTGTGTGTGTGTGTGTGTGTGTGTGTGTGTGTGTGTGTGCACGTGTGTGCACGTGTGTGCGCGTGTGTGTGCGTGTGTGTGCGTGTGTGTGCGTGTGTGGCTGTGAGACGTGGCAGAGCGAGGCCTGGCCAACCAGCAGATCTATTCCATATGTTTCCTGGAGAAAGAGAAAGAGGCAGCCCCCCTCCTCCTCCTCCTCCTCCTCCTCCTCCTCCTCCTCTTCACCCCTCCCACAGCACAACGAGTCTTCATTTAAAAAGACAAACCAGTCGAGCAACAGAGCATTTGCTGCTCCATGTTACAGAGTAGTACCACAGCAAAAACACAATTTCAGGTTCAGGTAAAAACGGATGTGCAGGCAGGTGCAGGTGTTGGGTTTCTGAGAGTCTGCTTGACACAGGCCTCACCCTGAGATGCACAGGGCAAAGAAAACACTGTATTCATCACAGCCATCGTTTCTATGTGTGCCTTTGACGTTTTGAGTCAATTTTGTCAGTAAAGGCAAGACTGAGTAACGTTTTGTGTCCTGCATTAAGTTTACTACAGTGTAGTTTAAACCTCTTTTTTGGGACAACGTTTAAATTACAAGTTAGTTTTACACTGTAACTGTTGGATCGTTGTTTTATACAAGACTGATCTCTCACTAGTTTCAACAGAAACATCACATCATGTTAAGGAATCAACGATACCTTGTGAGAATCATCACCAACACTTCTACCTTATCAACTTAAAACTTTAACAGATTGTTGCCTTGTCTGTATGTTTTGTATAAACTTATCTATCTGCAACACACGAAAAGTTTTGACTCAACCAGTGGTTGAGTTTCTGCAGCATACAGTAACATGCAGTAACTCTACCACTAATGGGACAGTTTGACATTTTAATTAGGTCTTGTTTTTTTAAATCCACATTAACCAAAGAGTATAAACAGCATGTAGTTTGGTGAGTGTTGTTACCTTTGGACAGAGTTTCCAGTCTTCATGCTAAACTAAGCTAGCAGTTGGTGGCTGCAGCTTCTCAGTGAAAGATGTTGTAGTTTAACTCTGGACAAGGAAGCTGATAAGGATATTTACCAGAATATCAACTTCTTAAATTGGCGATTTTAACTTCTGGCAATTCAGGACTGTAACAGCAAAAACAGTCCTGAATCAGAGCTGTCTTCAACAATTCCAGGCATTTCAGTGGCTCTTTGTCTTTAGGAATGCATCATGTTTCTTTGCTATTGTTCAAACCTGCATCATTAATAGGGAGGCTGAATGGAGATTTAAAAGAAAAACTCCCCTCAAGACAAATCTGTCAGACTGGATTTCTAGGTACTGTGACTTAAAAGATGCACAAGGCAAGATCAGATATTTTTGTAAATCTTTCTCCTGAATCGTCATTTAAGTATTTTATCATGTGGTAATAATAATTTGTTGCAAGGAGGCTTAAAGAAATGTTATGCTATCATATGATTAAAAATGATTGTGGATAAAGATTTAAAGGATTATTTTAAGATCTTTACAAGTCTGACCATTAGAAAATTCTTCTCTTGTTTATTTGTTTCAGACATTAAGGGACAGAAATCATCAGTGTCTCAACACTTTTCTAGCTGATATCTGAACTGCTTAAGTTTTCACCATTTTCATTTTCTCCTGTCGGTCTCCAGACCTGTCTCCACCACACACCAAGAGAATTTGATTAGTTTGCAGTGACATCTGCTGGTGGATGGAGGAATGAGTTCTGAACTGATCTTTTACTTTTACTGACAAAAACCACAATATTTCTTACTCAACTAAGCAAACTTGCGCCCCCTAAAGCACATTCAGACATGTTATCATAAAGAAATATCAGTCACTCAAAAATAACTGATTTATAAACATCGTAAACGTCATATCTGAGTTTTGGACTGTTGGTTCGACAAACACAAATTTTGTTCGACAGTTTCATTCATTTATGACAGTTTACAAAAAAAACTTTTAGTGTATGGTTTTCTAAGAATTCAATCCACTTATGACTGTTTTGTTTAAATTTATTTCAGCACAAATTTTGAAAATGAATTGATAATTAATGTCGCTAAAATCACAAGTTTGTCAAATGTGAACTTTCCAACTCGAACATACTTGACAAAAAGTCAAGACGTGAATGGGGAGCTGTTCTATGTTTATTTAAAGACATACTAAATAAATATAGCACCACTTCAGAAATCACTAGAGGGACATGAACATGAGCATGTTTGTTTGTTAGGAGAATGCGCTCATTTTGGGTTGAGAATTAATTATTTTTCCTGCTTAATAATTTCACAATCAGCTGTATTTTACCTTGATTACTGTAGGTTGTTAGAACAAACAGACTCTTGGGGTAAATTTTCGATGAGTTACAGATAATCCCCAGTCCTGCAGAGGACATGTTCACGTCAAGGACAATGTTTAATCCTGTGTGACATGGAGCATCCAGCTTCCAAATTAAAAAAAAGACAATACACACATGCAATGAGATAACATAAAACATCCACTTTTTGCACTAAATCATGTCAGCACAGGCCTCTGCTGGAATGAAAGGATCTTATCAATCATTTTTTAAAAACAAAAAAAGTATCAGTATTATATATAAGGAAACAACAAAAGAGGGAAAAGGACAAATGGTGTTTAGAGTTTAAAGTTAATGGTGAAGTGAGAACAGCTTAAACTTCTAGAAAACTGTTTTTTTTTTTTTTTTTTTTTTTTTTAAACTAGAAAGGAAGGGACTAAAGAAAATCTCATCATCATTATTATCGTTATTTAACTCAAGTCGTCGGGTTGGTTTACTCAAAAAGTGACCAAGGGGAGGCGCTTTAATCCTGGGCAAGTGTTGAAGGACATAATATACAGTTGTTCAAGTTATTACATACTGAGCATAGCTGATGAATTTAGCTTATGATATAATGTTCTTTATCAACAGCAACATCCAGACTAGAGTTTTATTTGTGTGTCTCCCCCGGTTGAGAACTGTCTGGTGTAAATTCCTCTACAATATGAGAATTTTTTTTCTTATTTCATTAATACCTAACACTTAACACTTACAGTTTCATTTGTTATGTTTTATCTATCAGAATTATTTCCAGCTCTATTTATACTGTAACAAGGTTATTGGCAGTTCTCCTCTTTTGATCTGTCCTGAACACCTTGTTTTCTCCCCCTACTTTCTGAAGTTTCCAAGCTGAACACCTCTCCGTCCGGTCACGCAGCGGAAAGTGGCCGGCTGGATCTGCCAGTATTTAACAGGGTTGGCGAACAGACTGATGCCCGTGTACAGGTTCTTCTTGACATTGGACCTGACGGGGCAGAAGTCGTTGACTCCCACGCTGCTGATTTTGTTGCCGTGGAGGAAAATCACCTGAATAGACAGAGAGTTTGATTTGTCTGTTATCTGCTCATCATAAAGTTGCTTTACAGTGACGCTGGAAACTCAGAATCACAGACCAGGGAAAGAGACCAAAACAGTCTGAGTTACCAGTCGGAAAGTTGGGCGTCATTTTATAGTTGGAAGAAACCTGGAATATTTGAAATGGCTGAACCCAATAACAACCAATAACTTTTTTTTTTTTATTACTAATGTGACAACAGCACAGTATAAGCTCCCCATCCATCAACATCTACTTAAGCTGCTCTGTTATACTTGTGGAAAATCCTGTTGTTTGATGTCTTGTCCAACCCTCCTGGTGTGTTGCAGCCTCAAGTGAAAACATTTAAGCATCTTACGAGGGTGAGATCATTTGTTGGAGTTGTATAGTTTGTGTGGTAAAGAGGGACCAGAACCTGACAACAAAACTTCTTGATTTAGCAGTGGGTTTATATTTCATCCATGATGATTAACTTTTGCTGCGGTAAATAATGAGATAATGGAAACAAGGTGCCAGAGCAGGTTTATTTTGCAGGTTGTCTGAGCTCAGTTTTAGAAAAGGCAAAGGGTGCTCATGTGGAAGGAGTTAGTAACAGAGCAGCTGCTCCTTCATAGTGAGAGCAACATGGTTTAGGACGAACAATTTGAGGTAGTTCAGTCATGTGATCTTGGGGTAGCTACTAATGGTGTGAATCACCAGTCCCTATGATGCGATATTATTGTGAAGTCATCATACTGTTGCAATTTTTGAAATATTGTGATATTGCACGATATATTGATATTTATTACCTACTATGGTGACACATTTGTCATGATTAAGAGTGTTGCTTTTTATTGTTTTTTTTTTAGTGTTTTTTAGCAATATTAACAATGTAAGCACCGTTACGGCTCTGTAAATGTAACTGTTACCTGTCCTACTTGAGATATGAATATTGCGATACTCTGCTGTATTGAGTTTTTTTTCTCCAACCATTAGTAAGTACAGCTGGGAGGAGAATGGACTGGCTCTCGGTGACCATTTCCAGTATCTCAGAGGTCTTGTCCTAAACTATCAGTTATGTGACATGCACTTCACTCGTACTGATCAGTCCAGTCCATCAGTCAGTGTCTCACCTGAAGGTAGCGCAGGGAGCTGAGACCCGGTGGGACCTTTTTCAGACGGTTGTTGTCCAAGTGGATCTCACGGACATTTGGGATGCTGATGAGACTTCCATTTTCTACAAACTTAATCTGGTTAAAACCTAGTCCTAGTCTGCAAACATGACAAAGCATAGTTGACATGGTATCATTAATTGTCAGTAGGAATGGTCACTTCAGTGTAATCATAATTGTTAGAAACACTTTATGAAATGTGTATGTATTTGATTTGGTTTTGTTTGAACAAAGAAAAATGGTTCATTAAAAAAATCTGGAAATATCTGGTAATATGTGGCTGGTTTTCACCTCTGCAGGTTTTTATATCTGATGAAGTCTTCTACTTCCACCTTAGTGATCTTATTGTAGTCCAGACTCAGCTCCGTGATGGAGGATGGAAGGTCTACGAGATATGAAACATACCAAACGTTTAGTATAGAAGATGCATAACAGAGATTAGCAGTGTTTATTCCTTTTTTTAGTTTAACCTCCTGTATAGTAAGAGTAATACCTTTTGGTACAGCAGTCAGTTTGGCCTCTGCAATTCCAATATACAGAGTGGACAAGCCATTAAAAGCTCCCAGATCGATCCCACTATTGGCCAGAGGGTTGGCGCCCAGCTCTGTTTGGACAAGCATGAAACATTCTTAATGACACTTTATATCTCACGATCACAGCCGAGAGCACACATCATGTTAATTCCTGTAGATATGTTGTGAAGATGATACACTTACATATGATTCTTTTTCGTAATAAGAAAAAAAGCGAAACAATCTGGATAATGGGTGAAAAGCTTGGCCTGACTGGAGAAAGACTGTAACTTTCTCTGAAAATCCCCAAGACAGTAGCATGTCACATAAAGAATAATTTGAATTTGATTTGAATCTCATCCCATTATCTGGGTCTCAGTTGCGGGGGAAACAGGCTCAGGAGCTTCAGCTCAGTAGGGAGGCCAAGCCTCTCCTCTCCTCAGCCACTTCCACCAACTCCTCTACCAGGACCCCAAGGCATTCCCAGGCTAGCCTTGAGACATAGTCTCTCCACCGTGTCCTGGGTTTTTCCAGTGTCTTCTCCCAGTTGGACATGCCTAGAATACCCGTCTAAAGAGGCGTCCATGGGGCATCCTGATCAGATTCCGTAGCCATCTCAGTTGGCCCCTCTTGATGTGCAGGAGCAGTGGCTCTACTCCAAGCCCATCCCAGATAACTGAGCTCCTCACCCTATTTCTAAGGCTGAGCCCAGCCACCCTGCAGAAGAAGCTCATTTTGGCCATTTGTATCCATGATCTTGTTCTTTCGGTCACTACCCATAGGCAGATCAGTAAATACTTGTGAGTATAAATGGTCATATTACTCATTTTGGAAAGCAGTGACAATCTGTTATTTGTTGTTGGTCTGAAGACTTTTTGGACTCAGATAAGTCTGCAGTTTACTAAATTAAACCCTAAACCGTGCGTCTCTGTGGTTAAAGCCTTATTAAATCAGTAAAATGAACTGCTGCAGACTTCTCCTTGGCAAAGGACTGGAGACACCTGGTCTTTAAGAGCTCTGAATATTCCTAATCAGCCGCAAGGATCCTGAAACCAGGTCTTACCCAACACATGGAGTTTCCTCAGTCCTTTAAATGCATCCTTCTGGATTCTGTGGATGTTGTTTTCATGGAAGCGCAGCTCAATGACATTGGGTGGCAGGTTTGCAGGGATTTCAGTGAGCATGTTGTAGGAGAGGTACAGCAGTCTGAGATGGTCCATATTTCTAAAGGCCTTAGGGTGAATCTTGGAGATCTTGTTGTTGATCAGAAACAGGCCCTGTTGTAAAAGTAAAGAATCAAGGTGAAACTTTTCATATCCTGCAGCTGCTCATTCTGATGTTAGGATGTCTAAATTGAGAATGACTTTTCATGCTTTACATCTGATTTGAGTCTGACAATACAAAAATAATTATGTTTATAGCAGATGAAATCTATTTAATATGACAACAGTTTTTGCTTTGAACATATTTTAGTTTATATTTTAGTTTATGTTTTTTTTTTTTTTGTAGTTGAATTATGATTTTGGTCAAAACAGGCATCCATCAATAGAAAATACTTAGGAATTTGAAAACTCAGCCGTTTGCAGGTTCATCTGAACCACATCATTTAGGCACTTGACAATAAACCAGTAATTTGTACAAAGCTGAGGCTTTATTGTGATACAGTGCAGAGTATAAGATCCTGATGTGGTTTATTTCCAGCTGGAAAAATGGTTGATCTCTCCCAATCGTTTGTATTGAAACTCTGCAGTTGGACAAATGTTGCATGTGTACATTTATGTTTCTGATAATGTTTAGTGTTCATCTGTTAATGTTACCTTTGCAATAAAAAAAAATAGGCAAGATGAGCAAAGAGGTTGCCCTTCTCTACAGGAGAAGAAGCATTAACTGCAACACAAGAGGGCGCACTTCATCATATTTTGGTTTTCACACTTATTGTTCATACAAAAGCAGAAGACAAACTGTCTGTCAAACAGTAAACATCAAGACGGTTTAGTTTAACTAACAGATATGTTCTGTATCGTTACGTGAATGATTTGTTTTACATTCCACAGAGAAAAAAAAACATAAAACTACTTTCCCTTTTTTTATTCATTTGAATCAACAATTATTTTTGAATCAGACTAAAAGAATCAGATTTGAATCATGAGATTTCCAGAAGGAAACTGAAACAACTGTGAAATTTATTGCCATTACATTTTGTACATGACATTTACGGTCCCCGGGAGATGAACCCCTCTGATGTTTGTTACTCCCCTGAGTTTTACTCTAATGAGACTGTGACTTTTACTGTTTTTATAATAATCTGATGCAGATAGCTCAAAAAAAGTTAAATAGCAACCTTTTTTTCAGTGGATTGGCATAAGATTTAAATCAGACAATACATGGTTCCCAGATAATCACCACCACTTCCTCCAGAGGGTTTGAAAGGTTTTGCCTTGTGAATTAATATTAGAGGGATTGCCTTTAAGTTTGGTACAAATCCTCATGTTTTCTATAGATATAATAATAATACATTTTTTGATCCCAACAACTCCACACTTATGTGATGTTTCATGCACATATAAAGTACAGATGCGTGCCGGCAGAGCTGTTGACTCTTGATCTTGTTAACAAAATTAAAATGTGTTTCACATTCATCTGTCATGTTAAAGCTTGATAAGTCGGCTGCTCTGGGCTCATCTTCAACAGGCCACATGTGTGCAAGTAGTGTGTGATCAACATTTCTTTGGTGGTCTTTAAATACGTGGAATCTAGATCAAGAGAAATGTATCTGAAGTGAATGTGTTGCTCTCAATGAGTAGCTTTTTAATTGACAGAAGAGAGAGCGGATACTCCTAATTATCTCATTGGTTGTAAATTGTAAGGATGTGCAGACCATAAATGTTACTCTGGTTCAAATAGATTGATGTCAGTTTTGTTTCTCTGACTGTAAACATGCCTGTTGTCTATGTGTGTGCATTGTTAATAAAAAGGACCTGTGGTCTTCGTTGTTGTGTGTGAGGTAAACCGGTTTTGAAGATTGGAAGGTCTCTTACATAAAGCTTGTTGATGCCTTTAAAGTCGTCCTCCTTAATCTCGGTGATATCATTGTTTTGAAGGTCTATCATCACCGTGTCTTCAGGAATCTTCTCAGGAACAGAGATCAGACCTGTTGGCAGGAACACAGAAGCCTGATTAGAGACTGGAGTTGAACCAATAGTGATGAAAATCAGACGTCGTGCAGCCACATGTTACCTATAAAGCTCTAAGATATACAGGTGAAGAAGGCCAGAAAGTCAAAGTTAAAAGAATTTGTCTGATAAATTTTTAGATTTGTTGCACTAAAGAGAGTTTAATGAGACTGATTATAGAGGAATTGCTTTACTTTTAATGCAGCAAACACTGGCTGTGTCATTCAATAGGAAATAGTCACAGTCCAGCTGTTGATTTTTGTTGTTTTCTTCTCCTCTGGGAAACAAGAGGAAATAGCTTGTATGTATTTGCGTGTGGACGCTGAAGTCTACAACAATGTCTTTTTCATCTCCATTCTGCAATTTTTGCCAGATCTCAAAGTTCAGTGTGTGTTTCCAG
Organism: Polydactylus sextarius; assembly: GCA_016801845.1. Taxonomy (NCBI): domain Eukaryota; kingdom Metazoa; phylum Chordata; class Actinopteri; family Polynemidae; genus Polydactylus; species Polydactylus sextarius. The sequence goes on along the minus strand of CM028908.1, from coordinate 2,818,496 downwards.
CAACATGTGGATCCAGATGTGTTCAGATTCAATGCGTTCTAACCCTGATCGGAGCACTGCACCACGCCAGGCGAGCAATGACAACCAGTAGGACAGTTCTCATCTTCGTCGTCTAAATCGTCATCATCATCTTCCTCTTCTTCTTCATCATCGTCGTCATCATCCGAATCGGCCATCATGATGTCGTAGTTCTTCATAAAGTCCATGACGTTGATCGGCTGGTAGGGCTTGGCGTTGCCTAACGCCAGCAGACACAGCAGGAGGAAGACCCTCATGGTTTTGGTAGAAGTGGTCGGTGAAATGAAATGGCTGCAGGAAGAGACAGAGGTGAAGTTAGATCTCAGACCAGTCTAGACTCTGATGTCATGGCACTGGAAAGCAGTGGAACTTTTTTTTTTCCTGCAGTTTTGTTTCAACATCAATAAAATAGAACTCAAGCGCTGAACCTTTTACCTGGGAATGACCTGTTGAAAAGTTTGTGATTTAATGGATAAAACATACAGTGGTACTTTTTAGAAAAGTCAAAACCTGTTACTGTTGACATGTTTGACATTGAAATGTGTGAATGAATCCTCAATCCATGATCTAGTTTTCATCCATTTTAACCACTTCAGCGCTGAAACCCCTTTAGTGTGAAGGGTCATAGGGTTGAAAACTGAACTGGGTTGGACAAGCAATTTGGAAATCCATCACTTTTATGTGTAAGATCCTTCCTTTGTTGTTAGCTACTGCTGAGGTGATATACAATATGTTATGAAATGGCAGGGAGGAGTTTTACAAAATCTAGTTTTCATCAGATTTAACCACTTCAGCACTTGATCCAGACCATCATCGTTATCTACCCCCAGTTGATGCTTTTACTTTAAATATCAAACAATTTGGCAGTCACTGTGGTTCAGACCAGCTGACCCTTTATTCTGAGAGGTCAAGGGTTGGGAACTGAACTGGGATAAACTGTCAGGGTGTCCTTTTGTTGTTCGATAGATCAGAAAATGTAGTTGTGATAGATAGATCAATTGATCGATAGATGAATACTTTATTGATCCCAAAGGGAAATTAATTGTTGTTAGAATTTCATAGATCTCTGGCAGGTATTTTATTAACTAAACAACACAGAAATTATTAAAGAATAATAGATAAATAAAGCATGTTCTCAGATATATACAGTTTATACAGGACACCACTATTACATCATTAGTAGCACTGTCAAGTTATGCAATCAAACATTTACCCATGGAGGGATCATAAAAGGCTGTTCTATTCTAATTAAATATGTGAACATGCTGAAATATAACACATATTTGTAAATGTAGATGAGAATTAGTAAATTGTTTTGCCATACACAATAAGTGGAAAACATCATATTCTAAACTCACAGATACTATTTGTTCAAACTAAACTTTTGCAATTTGACAAAAGTAATTTGCAGATCTTCGAGGTCAGATACATCAAACTAACTCCATATTTTTATTCTTTAACAAACATTTGTTACTAACTGCTTGTCTTCTATATGTTGGCTCTGTTAGCAAAGCAACTGCTGACAGTTACTGGTTGTCAACATTGTTTCAAGGTTTCAACCTTCTTGATGGACAAACTTTGTTGAAGAAAATACTCAGTTTTCTCACCATTCTTCTCAGTAGTGTTTGAGTTTCAGTTCTTCAGCCCTGTTCAGGTCTGTATTGCTTCAACATTCAGTGGTGAAAGGACATGCAGAGTTCCTAGAGAGATCAGATTAACTAAGTGCTGCTTGATTTTTTTTTTTCCTCTATCAGTTTCCGTGAAGTTTCCATGAAGGTCTGAAAAAAACGCCACTGGAAAAAAGCTCTTGCAGCCAACATAAATGTTTCACCAGCTCTCACCTATTCACCATCTGTGGTAATTCACAAAGTGATTTATAGCATCTTCCTGAATTACATATTCACACAGGCAATGCAGAGAGACCGGCATCGTCTGGTTGCGTGCTTCTGGTAATCTTGATGGATTCTGAACCCTTCAGTCGAGCCTTCAGTCCACCCACAACTATGTGGTAGTGGTCGAGCATCCTGCTGCGGCAGCAAATACCGCTCAGCACAGACCCTCGCTCTGCACCCCACTGTCTTTTATTCCATATGTGCAGTTTGAACACAAAAGACTGTGTTTCCTTGAAGTCTGTGTGGAAACTTTTCAGCAAGTTGGAGATTAAACTCTCATTGCTTGTTTTGTTTTCACTTCACTCTTACATCTGTGTCCTCTTGCATCTTATAAAGCATCTAAACCAAATCCCTGCTGCCTCCAACAGGACTTCTCACCACCAGTTATGACTGTATTAGTCATTATTTTAGATATGTATTTAATTTCTCATGTATTTTAATTGTTCAAATCAATGCAAAAGGCAGATATTCAGGTTGGAAACATAAAAGAAAAACTGCAATTCTCACAGTAGAGAAGCTGGAGCCAGAAAGTAGCTGGCATGTTGATTACTGAGTCATTAAATAGACAATCATAACCTTTATTGATCTATCAGTTAATTCTTCCAGTATGCAAAGCATGTTATAATTCAAATGGTTTCCCCTCATGTGTTTGCATTTAAGACTTATAATGACTGTCCTTCATGGAAATTTAATTAAATGACTCAAACTTAAAGCTCAAAGCAACATAACACCACAACACTCAACATAGAACCCAACCATTAAACATCAACTTTTCCTTCAGATGTCGCACATCATGTAGTTTATGTGAAACATGATCCATAGACAATGGGACATTTCCTGTGGATTGAAATGTGCACGCAAATCAAACAGTAAAGTTTACAGCTGGTGAAATTAAGACTTTCAGATTTACAGATTTGCAGAAACACTTTCAGCCTTCACAGCAGCAGCACAAGTCCTGCAAACTAACCTAAGCACCTCAGAGATGCTGCAGATACCAGATCAAGCAGGTTAAAAGAACAAAAGTTTAAAAGATTAGATTATTGATCTGTGAGTAAATCCATGGTTTGTCCTACCTCGACCGTCAGGTGAGTTTGTGTCCTGATTTAAACCCCACGCAGAAATCAGAGCAGCAGCAGGGTCCAGCTGGAAGCCTGAGAGTTGGATCCTCAGTCAATACATTCCCAGTGAGCGGTGAACACAGAACAGCATCACCCTCTCTGCAGAAAAAAAAAAAAAAACGGCCCCAGAACACCCCCACCGATGGAAAACCTCCGCTGTTAGGGTGAGAGGTTCAGTTTCAGTTAAGAGTTGTGGATTCTGTGAGATCACACCATCTGTATGTCTCAGGGACTCACATGTGAAAAGGCATTGTTGGGACGTTAGTCATGTGCTTTTCATCAGGAGGCTTTGAAGTGATGCCAGGATAGTTAGCTTCAGACTCCTGAAGTCTTTATATAGAACATACTGGTAGGTCTGTCGCCTCCCCCCTCCGTTCACGGCTAGTTGCCATATAAAATATTTTGCATCAACGTGAACGGATCCTGCACTCAGGCCTACAGGGACTGGGTTAAACCAGGGGAGTGCGACTGCTGCAGCCATTAGGGGTTTCTCCTGAAACCACCAGGGATTTTAAGATGATCTGATACCATCTGATGAAGGAAGTCCTTCATCTGGCTGCCATGTTGACATTAATCAGTGAGAGGCAGACAGTTTTTGCCCATCATCCTCTTGTTGAACAGGACACGATGATGTTTGGGGATATGTAAAACTTATTTTCTCCCATGCACTGCATCCGTAAATCAATCACGGCTGCAGCCTGAGACAGAACAGAAAACCTTGTTCTTCTCTGGCATTTTCTTCAGCTCTGAGAGTTAATTCATCATTTCCCACCTCTTCATTGTTTCCACTCTCCTTTCACAGGCCAGGAGCCTAATACAGTATCACTGAGCTCTGTGGATATTTCTGCAAAGTGTCTGAAGTGTCTGAATGACTCTACCAGATGAATCAACGCAGTTAAAACTGATTCTGATGGTGCAATTGGCATTTAAAGGATTTTATTGATCGACTCCAGACAGATGAGTCTTTAGCACCTCTGTCCCTGGGTTATTAAAGATGTTCTCAACTGCAAAGCAGCAACAGGAGACATACGACATCAAATCAGCATGAGTCATCTTGTGTTGCTCTGCATGACATGAGCCTTAACAAGGCACAGCAGGGAAGCCCTGAGCTTTACTTCTCAGGCAGAAATGAGAAATACCTCCCAAGAATGGAAAAGCTAACAGGACCTTGCTCCCTTAGGGGTTCATGTGTTATACTATTCCTTTTTCCATTCAGCACTGGTATTTTCTGCTGAGCTGAGCTGGAACGACTCCGTGGCAACTTATGGCAGAGTCACACCATCCAACTATGCCCTGGTTTGGCAGCTGGGCCAACCAAACCAAAATGGGAGCGGGTCTGTGTTCTGGTTTCAGTGCATCTTCTCACTGGGGAAATCATATTTTCCAAACCATCAGAGATCTGGTTAAATGATCATCTGGTCAACAAGGAGCCTGCAGAGCCCTCTCATGTTCAACATGAAGGAAATTCATACATTTAAAAGAATTAACACAAAGCTTCGACTCGTCCAGAAAACTGAAATTTGCATTCAGCAACGTCAGTTTATTCAATAAATGCAAAAGAAAATCATCTCGTTTCTCCTCCTCCATTTACTCTTCAACCCACGATGAAACTTCAGCTCCATATTTATGGTCTTGTAAAAAAAAAAAACCTGAAGCTGAAAATCCATTTGTTTTTGTTTCTGCTACTTGTTGCCCTGACGCTGAACTGCAGGGACGTCCTGTTTATTCATCCTCTCGGTTTCTTGGCAGATTTCTTCACTGTATAAGATTTATTACAGACAGTAGAGCTTCCACTCTTCACTTTTCCTCGTCTTCTCATCAGGTCGAGTTTTTACAACCACCTACTTTGTGAGAATTCAACGTGGTTTTTAACTTGATGAAGTGAATGTAAATGGTCCCTGATTTGACTTTGTCTGGGATTTTTACAGATCCCAAAGCCTAAATGAATGAATTTCCTCTTCAGTCTGCAACCTTTTGCAACTCTGCAGAAGGAGGTGAATTAAAATACAGCTTGGTTGAAATACAAACGGCATGAACACGTGATCATAGTGACAGACTTTTCTGTGAGGGTGATGTTTGCTTCTTTGTGGTTGTCATCTACCTGGACGCTTAAACACCTTGTTAAACTAAATGTAGATCAGCTCAGTGTTATTGTTAGTACATCTACATCCATCTGTCTGATTTTTAAGTGAACTCTTCACATTTCTGATTCCCCTGTTCTTCCCTCAGGCTGAGTTTCCAGTTCCTCATAATCGTGGCTCCATAACTGTACGTTGAAACAATACCCTGTTATGAGCCAGATTGTAAGATTAAAGGATACTGTTTTCCCAAACACTGCAGGGATGTGATTAGACCCTGATGTAAAGCTGTCTGTGAGCTCTGTTCTCGGTGCAAGGACAGACTTTGTTCTTGTTCCCTTGAATATCAGCGGAGCCAGAAGGTCCGAAGAACACACAAAACTTTAAAATGTTTAGCTTTTGTTTTGAGCGGACGTCTGTCTGCCGTGCCTCATAGTTGTCAGCTGACTGCTCTGCCACAAAGAGATTTAACTCTGAAGCTTTAATAGTCCAAAGAGGGAAATTGGTTTGCGGTGATGAAAAAAATCTATGGCGTAATTGTTGGAATTACAGTATTCAAACTGCAAATTAAACGTTAGAGATTATTTCCTGATGGGAGATGGTCTGCGTTGCTGATGGGAGGCGGTCAGGATGTCTCTTGTCTCTCTGGATCTCATAGTTTCCAGCCCATCAGACGTCTGACGATGCGTCGGCTGGAGCTTGTTGTGTTTCTCGCACTGAGGAGAATTTCCTCAATGTGAGACTTTAAAGCTGTGAGGCAACTTTTGAAGAGGCAGCAGTGCCAAGGAGTTGCCTCAGCGCTGTTGTTGCTTTGGTGCCACAGGAACATTTTGATGCCAGGAAACATTTTAATAAAGCTGTGACCCTGCGACACAGTGTTTTTACCTACTGCAGAGAGAGCTACCAAGACAGGCTGCACAACAGACTAGTGTTCATCATCAGACCTCACTGTCAGTCCACCTGACCCAGGAATCTGTGAGATTTACACCACTTGAGCCTGGATCATTAAAAAAAAAAAAAAGAAATTATAAACACAGACTCCAGAGCTCAGGCACTAAAAGTGAAATCATAGCGAGGCCTCATTTTATTGGAAATATAATGATGCTAAGTAAAATTTATAGATACAGTGAGTTACTATAAACTAAAAATATGTTCATTTATATATTTAACCTTCTTGGCGTAGTTCAACAATATTTCATCTTCATCTGAGTTTTCTGGCTCTGGGATTGAACATTACACAACCACACAGTAAACTTGACCACTTTACCACTAAACAGTGGTCAACATATTGCGAGTGAACAGATATAAAGACTCTGCACTCGGTCGATGTGAGTAGCCTGAACCTATGAAGAAAAATCACAATGAATGATTTTTTTTTGGGTCAGAAAGTCTTTCAGTCCAAACATGCAACTGAACATGTCTGAACTCGAATACACCTTAACAAACATATGGAGTTTATTATTACGATACAATAATATGATGTTTATCATGTGATATTTATACCACGATACAATATTATTACAATCCATGGGCTGGAGCATTACATTATTGCAATACTTGTGCCATGGTATGATATTATTACGTTTTTTTCATCGCAATACCCTGCAATATATTTCCATTTATTACCATTTTTTTGCAAATTATATAAAGAATAACAAAGAAGTGTCACATTGCATCAGTGATCAGCGATCAATCCAGTTGTTTATGTCATTTGTCACGGAACGGCTAACTTGCTCCGGAGCAGGTTATGATCCAGATCAGAGATCGGTGTCTATAAAATCTCCGCCGTCTGACCAATCAATTCTCTTGAAAATGTCTCGTTCTTTTATTAAAGATCTGTGGAGCTCGGTGCCGGATTGAGAGACGGTCTCTGAGGAGGACCAGGGTTTTTAAAGAGGACTTTTTAAAGAGGTTTTTAGATCTGTTAAAACCGCAATGTTTTCAGTGCGACACAGCACAGTCAAGCACTGACTGTCCCTCAGACAGTAGCACTGCTGCGTTATTGACTCCTACAATAATTAACTAGGATATTAAATAACTGTATTTTATCATTGACACATTGTACAAATGCTCCTGTTTGGAGCTGCCAGGGTCCAACGACAAACCTGTCACCTTCATTAACTGTGCTTGTCATCCTAAATCAGAGACTTGTACTTATAAGATATGAAAGTTCACTTACTGAACACTTTGAATTATATTCAGTTTTTATTGTTTTGTGCCTCTATGGTTGCAGCTGAACATGAAGGTTAAAGTTGTATCAGCCTATTCACCATAACAACAGTCTAGATTTTAGCAGTTCATTGATTTGATTTTAATTTAATTACAGTCACATCTACTCGTCTCTGTGGGGCTGTGAAACTATAACAACTTTATGTTTACACAATCAAAGATCTTTTGGCAGTTGTGTTTTCAGTTTTTAGCAGCTGCCACCATGTTGCTTTTTGTCTGGATTATACGTCGGTGTTCCTCATATTGTTGTAAAATCATCATCTGCTCTTCGGCTGTGAAGTAGCCACTCTACTACAGGTTCTCTTTCCCTGTTTGACGTTGGCCATCTGGTGCAAACACCTATTTTGTATGAACGTGCACACATCTAGATTGGAAAAACCTGGGTTGACTAATCGAGTTGATAACCAGCTTTGTAGGACCGCTTCAGCCAGACTGTGATTTTTAGGGTTAGTGAAGCCAGATAACTGAAAGAGATCCTGGGTCTGTTGAACTCGTTTTGTAGTACAGGCCTCTGGACGTGTACTGGGTGAGGAATTCAAAAAGATGCCCTCAGGTCAGTGTTTTTACGTATGTCCCAGAGAAAGACTAATAGATACGCAAATTATTTTATCCCTAGGCCATTAGACTGCTGAATGCTAAGGACCTATGTGGAAGAGTTTTTATCATTACTATTTATTATTACTCTTTTTATTCTTCTTCCTCTCGCTGGCAACGATCCCTGTAGTTCTGTGTTGTGCTGTTGTATTCACTATACAACTGAGTGAGTGTAAATGAATTGCCCCTCTGGGGGTTATTAAAGTATTCTTTGTATTGATCTTAATTAGTGTTATCTCGTTGATCCATCTTCCTGGATTTTCACCAATTTTCTCCTGGATTTCACCAAATTTTATTTTGGAGTTTCATTGAAGTAAGGTTCTAGTCTTTATTGTCTCCCTTTGAGAAATTTTGAGATTCCAAGAACACATGGAGCCCCAGTCACACTCTTTCACAATTAGACTACTACAGTATATATACCATCCTTACATAAATACACAATATACATAAAATATTGTACAATGCCTCTGTATCTCCTACCTGAAGGCATCAAATCCATACTCTTTATGTAGGATGTGGGTTGAGTCATTAGCATTTTAAGACCCTGCCCCCTTACAGTCTCCAGATAATAATTCAATAGTTGTTCTATAGAATAGAAGCATAATATTTTAACCTGAGTCTTCATAAGACTCAGGTTTCATGGAGTGGACATTGGGCACACATTGGCTAATTCTATGAGGCCACTGCAGCTGACAGTCAAAGTTAATGTCCAAGAACAGTACTTGAAATGAGTCACAACTCTCTTTCTGTTAATATCAGAAAGATCATCCAATTTCCCATCCAAAGACCAACCTAATTTGCCTTCAGCGATGAATAGTCATCTATCTGTCTATCTATCTATATAGTTTTACTAACAGTTAAAAAGAGGTTGTGGTCCTCACAACATTGCACCGCTCTCTCTATCTCTATTTGTGTTATATGCCATGGTGTCAGATTGCATCGTCAGGAAGCTCAGTATTGCTGTGTCGTCAGAAAACGTAATAATGTAATTGTTGTTGTACTGGCTCTTGCTGGCTCTTGTTTGTGTACAGTGTAAAAAGCACAGGGGAGTTTATTTAACTGACTTGAGAGTGCTAATAAGCTATGTTTCTATTCTTTCTACCGTCCTCCCAGAAGTCCTGGCAGTTTTGCTATAAAATAAAATGTTATTTTTAGCTCGTGGCCTTGTTAAAGGAAGCAGTATCTGTATTTTATTTTATTTGAACGTTTCATTGAACAGTCCATTTGAAATCATCAGAGAATTTTTTCAGCTGTGTTTTCATCCTGACCAACTTTGACAAGATCATGTGATCTAACGAGTGTTCGATTTCTCCTTCACGCACCTGATTTGTGAGACTGATGAAGGCAGCAGCTGTTCACTTTGGCAGAAACGACAAGTCCTCTTTATTCTTCAGGAAAACCTTTGATCTCTGAGCTTCAGTTCACTGAAAGAAAGAAAGTTTTCCAGCTGAAGTTTGACGACACGATGACTGGCATCATCTAGACAGTGACTAGTCATCATTGATTGTTGTTTGTTATTGCTTCTCTACTTGATAGATTTATTTTTGTCTGCATATAACTATAATTATCTAATATTTCCAATTCCCCCTACCGAAGAGCACGCGGTTTTTGTCCCCTTCACATTTTAGCTTTTCTGTTCCAATCATCTTTAAGATCTGTCTGCTACTGAAGTAAATGATCCTAAACCTCAGGTTTTCAGAGGAAAATATGATGATGAAGTTGGCATCTCCAGCTCTGATAATTACAGCTCTCTCTCTCTCAATATGTATTATAGCCATGTGATGCAAAGATTGTGGTATTTTATCGTGACTCACTGTTTAATATGTTCATGGCTCCACCTCTTCCCAGAGGCCTGAGGTGGTAATTTGATAACATGAAAAAGTAAATGAGTACTTTCCTTGATGTGCTGGGAGTGAAGGCGATCAGAGAATCCAACGCACATCATCTTTTCATAACTTGTGTTTGGCTTCTTGACTCACACCTCACAGGTTGAATATTTGCATTCAGTGTCAACAAGAGTCTGATCCTTAAAAAACCTCAAGATGTAAGCTGCAAGTTTTCCAGATGGGAACATGAGGCATATGAAGTCCAGTTCCAAACTTCTGAATCACCACTCGGATGTTTCTCACCGTTTCAAACAGGTCTGGTTTTGTGCTCGTTCACACAGACTGTTCCTTAAATGCTGCATTCTGTGGTTTGTTGTAAATCTTTTGCAGCGACTACCAGTGTTGTAATCTTTTTATTTAATCTTCAGACATGTGATGTTGAGTGTTTTTATTCACATGATGTAGATCAGTAAGTAATGGGAACATAGTGAAGTTTATTGTGCATCATAACATTGTTAAAAACTGCAGCATATGATCATTGATACGTAAAATAAATTGTTGTATAATTTAGACAAGTTGGCCAGCCAAGAGAAAAGTCATGGGCATAATTTATAAATCATTTTTTGACCTCAATGATCAAACTGTCGGGCACTGCGTTCTTCCTGCTGATGCTATTTAAAGCAAAGTTACAATCAAGTAGCATAAAAGCATTTAATCCACATTTCTCCAGTTGTACATAAAAGATTTCCTCGCCCGAGGTGCAGAAGCTGCTGTTTACATAATAATACATTTCAGTTCAGTTACACAGGTTCATAGTTGAAGCATAAACGTAGACGTAAAGGATTGTTAAACTATTCAGCAGACGCTTGTGTGTCTATGCTGTGGAGATCAATAAAAGAAAACTTTGAAGTGGAAATTTACAGTTGAGGAAAAAAGGCCTCTGGAACCAGTGGGTTCCTCCCACGACTTCTTTGAGAGAACTGAAGGTCAAAGGCATTTGTTTGAGTTTTCTCCCAGTGATTGTGTTTCCTCCGACCACACCGATAATCTCATCATCCCCATGAAACTCTAAAGCAAAACCCTGCGCTCACCGCGATCCCTGCTCAACAGTGAATGAAGCCCCGTAAAAATGGCAGTCGCATGGAAAAGTACGAAACAGAAAATACGTGGACGCATCTCCAGTTATTAAGAACGTACATGTACGTATGAACTGAAGTTCAACATTGATGGCATCTACTGGTGTTGTTCTGCCATCACCTATAAAACAAAACCCACATCATGACAACATTCCTGTTAACAGGAACTAAGCGAACGTGTCACTTCATCTTCCATCTCTTTATCCATCAGCAGGATTATCTCTCCAGCAGCACTCACATTAACTTAATCCCTTAACTCGCTCTTAATTATAAACACTAAAAGCTTGGAGGATGTATCACACATGACTCCACTACTCGCACTCCTTTCCATGTCAGAGTTTTATGAAAGAAGGCACTGGAAGAAACCGAGCTGAGGAATGGAACATGAAGGTGCTGAGGTTGTTAAAAATAATGTGTTGGTCTTGTGGTCTCACTTCATAGAATTCTTTCCATTTCTTTATAAGCATTCTCATTTTACTGTGCATGGCGTTGGGGGTTTAACATGTAACTAAAAGAGACAGATGTCTTTGATTTTCAAGTCTGAACGTGTTCTGTCACCTTCATTTGTTTCAGGTGACACTGAAAAACAGCTTTAAACATTGTCTTAGAGCCAGAAAGAAAGAAAATGTTATATTTATACAGATTTTAAGAGTAATAGGTTGCCATAAGGCAAATTACATCAGCACTCACTGTGTATAGACTGCTAACACACATATTTTCCATGTTTAACTGGCACAGCAGACGATGGTTGAGCCCAAGTGAAAATATTTCTTATTTTTTTGAGTTTCAGTAACAAACAGCATCAGCTGAGGATAGTGAAGGGAAATTTATAGTTTTAAAAAAAGTGAATCCCAGTTTTCTGGGTGGTTCAAAACAAGCAAGTGTCTTTTAGTTTTTGGTTTTGCGTGGACGCCGTTCACTTGGTTTTCTGGGGTTTTAACACAACGCTGGAGGAGGAGCGTACGCAGGAGAAGGCCATCGGCGAGATCTTCTGTGGGTCAATGTAGTTGTTTTCCAGCCTCAGCGCCACCAGTGTGGAGTCACCACTGTGGTTTGGGTCACAGATGCCTTCGTCAGGGATGCTCCTGGAAAACATGGTGTCATACAGATTAATACGACAGTTACTTTTCCAAATAAAATCAGGAAATCATTTCATTGTCTTAAAAAAAAACTATTTCCCGGAGTTGTCCCCAAGATGTTGCCTTTGTCTTCAGTTTTGTTCGTCTATCAACAAAAATAAAGTTTAATAATGATGATAATAATAATACTTATCACAGAAATAAAGTAACAAATCTAAAATGAGAATCTGGATTAAGGTGCTTTGCTTGATTGATTGATTATCAGATTTCTAGCCTATAATTGATCATTCTTTTCAGCCAAACCTGCAGCAGTAATTAATGAAATCTGTCATTTTATCTTAAAGATACATTTTATGGTCTCTTTGGTGTTTGACTCAGGTTTCTGATACTTTTAGGAAGTAACATTTTATTAGTGGATCATTATCAGTGAATAATCATACCGATTATGGAGTCCCAAGGAACAATCCTAACATCTATTTATTATATCACAAAAAAGTTCATAGCACCATACTGCTCACAACATTAGGCTGAAGACGTGGGAATCACCAGAGACCCCACAATACCATGTTACCATGATATTTATGCCACAATATATTATTGCGATTTAAAAAAAATATTGCGATAACCTGAGATATATTGCCATTTTTTTTTACTTTTTTCAACTACAAAATTATGTAAAAAATGACATTAATAATATATTAATAATACACGTTGACACGTTTTATAGTTAGTTTTTTGTCATTTCTTAGACATATTGTTAGTTTTATAAATGATCACAAACAGGAATAAATGTGCAGGTAAATATTTTAAATCAGACTCCAAAAACATTTAAAACAAAACTTTTTACTGTTCTATGAGGATGATTGCTGATGCAGTGAAATGCAGCTCATCTTTAGCTTTAGTTCTGTGCTGAATTTAAAGATGTTGTTTTCATTAATGTATCCCACATAAACTTACACCTTCTGTTATGTGACATTACTTTTAAATTAGTGTTCCAACCACAAATCTGAGATCTTTTACTTTTCATATAAGCTCTTAATGTTTCTTACAAGAGAATCACAAAATGAAATGAAAGATCATTGTTTTAATCTTAATTAGTCTTCATTCTTTGCCACCTTTTAAGTTTAAGTTGTGTTTGCTTGTTCTACACCACATACATTAAACTGATTGGTGTTTCCTTCAGATGGAGGATGTTACCATGTTAAAAACTGTATATTACTCTCAGATGAAGCCTGGACTGTGTATGTGTGCTATGAATGGACCTGTGATCAAGTCATGAGGTGATTCAGGGTGACTCCCAGGTGGAAATATGAATCGACTTGTTTTGTTTCTTGTCGTCAAGACGACACCCTGTCCTCTGAACATATGAATCTTGTCTGGCGGTCTGTGACGAATGAGTCAGTTGTCTGGTTAGACTCTGCTGTGTTGTGGGACTCCTAATTGTTGAACTTAATGGTGTTGATTCACTTAACATTTTTTCCTTGACCTCGGCCATTTAAATTCACCTTGTTTTATTGTTTTTTTTTGTTTTTTTTTTCTTTGCAAAGTCGTTTGTTTTAAAACTTAGGCTCTATCTGTGTGGTTTGAGTAAATGGAATTTTTTTTTATGTTGTGAATAAAAATAACATATAATAAAATAATTTCAACTGCAATTATAAAGTCATGTTAATCCCTGATTTATTACAATTTGGCTCTTGTTGCCACAATTTGTTCCCCATTCTGACAATATTTAGTCATCAGGTTAATTAGTTAGCTCAGCTCAGAATGTCACCTGATCAGCTGAGAGATTAGACGCTCGTTGAGAATTGTGTATCATAACAGGCAAAACTGATGGAAATGACTGTAGTATCTCTATGCTGGGATCCTGTCTAATGCCTGTGACCCTGAACGGTATGAGCAGCTTGGAAAATGGATGGATGGATGAAAAATGACAATTCTGGGAAGTAACATGAGATTTTTAACATGTGTTCAAACACTGAGAGCTGTTGTACGTACTAAAAAGAGAGTTGCCATCTCCAAAAACTCGTTAACGCTGCCACTCAACTGTTGTACATGTAGTTCAGCCAAGAAATGCCATTAACTATTCAGCTGTCACAGTTTCTTCCAGTTTCTTGTCATGCTACAGTTGCAGCTTTACAGTCAAATGGAAAAACATGGTTTTGACTAAATGCAAACTCAGTAAAGCAAAGACATCTATCAGCAGAGGCTGTGTAGGCTATCCAGCAAAGTGTCTTAATCAGATCTTTAAGCCTTAGCCCAGAATGAAAGAGCAGAGTTTAATTCATCAAGTTACAACTAAATGTCTGACGGCAGATATTCAGTCCCTGACGGAAACAACTCTACTGAACGGCTGTATGAGATAGATTTTTGCCAGTATTCCAGTCCAAGGAAAAGGGTAGTAGAGAGATAATCATGTTGATATATGATTTATATTATTTGTGAGTCTTGATTTCTTACCTGATCTTATTATTGTTGAGTCTAAGGAAGTGTAAGTTGGTCATCTCGTTGATGCCTGATGGCACACTGATCAGCTGATTGTGATCCAGACACAGTTCAACCATAGAGTGGTATGAGCCAAAGAACGACTCGGGTTCGATTCCCTCCCCATCCAGTTTGTTATAGGACAGATAGAGATACTCGATACCAGGCTCCATGTGGGCAAAGACGTAACCTATGGACACAGAGATGAAGGAAGTAAAACGTCTGGAGGTAAATATAAAGCATGCCTTCCACAAGCTGCTATAGCTCTAAAATCCAAAGATACTCCAAGGTATAATAGAATGTCTTAATTTGGCTGATATTTGGTTTATATTTATTTATTTTTTAATACTAATTTGGCTGATATTTGGTTTATATTTATTTATTTTTATACATTTTTTTTTTGTGATATTACTACATCAAGAAGTTTTCCGTGTACTGAGTTCCTGAAAGTCAAAGGTTGTGATTTGAGTGAGTCACTGGGAAATTTAGTGGGTCCTGGATAAAATAATAATGTTAAACTCCTGTTTGATGCTGCTATGAGATGATTTTAATTGAGTTATAATTTATGTATGTTCAAAATGTTTAACTTAAATAAAATTCCAAATCTGAATGGAGAAATGCGAGAAGCAACACCAAAATGAATTAGGAAAACAAACAGTGTGTGTAGCAACTGATTAGTTCCGTTTCATTGAGAAGCTGATTTAAACACATTAACAAAACCATCACAAATAAACTGTGACAAACATGAAACCAACTCCTTCTGGGGACAGAATCAATAATTCTACTTTCGCTAAAAATTCATTCTGAATGAATTCTTAGTGAAAGTCTGTTGAACAAATAAACTGTTGCAGGTGTTTGTGTTATAATTTGTGTTATAGTTGGGAGGTGCAGAGGTAGAGGCAATAGTTGTAATAGCTGCTTTTTCTTCTGTAGAGTTTTTACATTTTGCTTCCTCTGCTTACTGAAGAAAAATTAACATGTCACCTTTCACCTTCCTCTGTCATACTACAGCCGCATGCACACACTTCTGTCTGTGTATGTTGCTACTGTTGCTGCTACTGTCTGAGTCTGAGAGTCTGACTGGAAACAATTTGAACATCAGACACTGACATCAGAGAATTTACTCTCATTTACACACTAGAGTCAACAAGGAGAATACAGACAGATGTGATGCGATGGTGAGTCCGTAATTCTTAATTTTTGCTGCTTTAAACTGCTACCTACCAGGTATCCTCTCTATGTTGTTACCCACCAGCACCAGATGGATCAGAGACCTGGGCAGGTAGGATGGCACCAAGTAGAGGTCATTATGGGAAAGGTCGATGGACTCCAGATTTCTACAAAGGCGGAGGACAATTTGTTAAATTGAACTCATCAGGATAGTTGCTGACGAAACTGCACTGGTCTGTTGGGGTGACCACCCGAATTTCCACTTTCTTGTCTGACCTGTGGTTGATCCAGGCCAACGGGGCAATTCTGGTTTCATCGAGGTTGTTGTGTTTCAGAGAAACCACGTTCAGATTTCTTGTTTGGTTGAAAACTGTCTCTGAGATTTCCTCAATCCGATTATTCTCCAAGTACAGTTCCTGAGTAGCAGACAGACAGAAAGAAAAAGAAAAAATCAGATTCCTTTTCATTTTTAATTTCAACTAACACTGGAGGTGTTATGAGTTGTTTACTGTGCGGGTTTTTATTCTTGAGATCTTGGCAGACGAGTGTTTGGTTTGTTGGAGTCTTTCAGGTTATAAACCCACAATCTTTTCCCCAAACACAGTCTTTGTTGGTTGCTAACTTCAGTCTATTTTGGCAACGTAATCCTGAGCATGTGCTGAGCTGTTCGTCATGAACGTAATCACTCCTTGGCAACACAAAGATGAAGTGTTCTTGGATCCCAGATGTAATTAGCAATGAACAAATGTTGAAGGTAGACCGCGATGTTCAAAACCAAACCTACAAGAGAAACTGTGCATGGTTTTGGCTTTTACAATGCACATGTGGAAATCCTCCAAAGTCATAACATGAGGTTGGTTTTAAGGTGAATTTACAGCAGCAGCATGCTGCCGGTGTCCGACAGCGTTTGTGGTTAACCAGAAGCCTTAATTACAGGCTGGTTGGACTGGTTTCGCCCAGGTAGAAACAGAGTTTACTCAGTAGAGGAATCTTAAACATCAGAGACAAAAAGTGAAAAATAGTGATGCATCAGCAAGTGTAAGCTCAAGAGGCTGCCAGTTCCTCATAGAGCCTCTGATAATGCGACTTAATCCCTGATGAGATTGTTGTCACAATGACAGTCACAATGATATGTGGGCTTTGTTTTTTATCAGGAAACAAAAGTCTGATGACAGAATCAGAGTAGCAGTAAGATTTGTCTGAAGATTCCCCTCAGGTTAGTTTTTCAGTTAATGTGGTTGTCTGAAGATTTTCAACCCAGCAGACACCAGTGACATGGACTTTTATAGGATGTAAGGTTTCCCAGTGTGAGGAATAAGGAGAGGTGGTTGTGTAAACCCAGATATTACTTCATACCAACAGTGAAGGAGGCAGGCCTTGTGGTACAGTCCTGAAGAGGTTTCGTCCCAGTCTGAGGTAGGAGAGCTGGCTGAGCGGAGCGAAGGCCAAAGGATCAACGTTCCCTTCGCTCAGCAGATTTCCTTCTAGCTCCAGAATCACCAGGCTGCTCAGATCTTAAAGATAAAAAGATATTTACAAACATCACACTATCTCAAACCAATAAAACAGGTTGAATACAGACGCTGCGAAGTAGAGCTGGAGAATCACAGCAGCACGCCCACAGGAAGTACAGGTGGTGGGCGTGGCTAAAATAGTCAACAGATTAGTTGATGGACCAAAAAAAAATTATATTGTCAGTGATACGAATCTAATCTAACGTTATGTCAGTGAGCTGGATGGAACGTGTCTGCATGTTGGTGTCTGAATTTGGACAGAGTTTCAGGATAAACAGAGATGAGTAGTTTGCAGATTGTTGAGTGTAAACGACTGCTGACGTTAGACAGTATCAAGTGTCTCTACCTCGGAAGTTGTTTTCATCGATCCCTCTCAGTCTGTTCTCACTGATCTTCAGCTCCTGTAGTGTTGGTGGGAGGTCGGAGGGCACAGCCTCCAGGAGGTTCCCGTCCAGGTACAGACGTCTCAGCATCTTCAGACCCTGACACAGAAACACAGAGCAGAGATACAGGGATGTATTTGATAGTGATGTTTACTGAATTGACCGGAGGTGACTGACACTTTTACTTTATATTCTGAAGGGCTACATTACCGTAGCCTGTCAGGAACTTACTTTGAAAGCTTTGGCATCAATGCCAGCAAAGGTGAGTTTGTTTTTCTTTAAATTGATCCATTCCAGGTTGGGGATCCCATTGAAGGCCTCAGCTGGGATGCTGCTGATGTTGTTGCCTACGAAAACAGTCGATGCACAGAAAGCAGCACATTTCAGCAGCATTTCTGAATGTGCAGTGTTTTTGTGCTGTTATTGTGTCTCTCAATTTGCTTGTGTTTTATTTACTTTTCCATCTTTTGTTTCCAGAAGCGGTTTTCTTTTTACAAAAATTCTGGTTCCAGTTTGATAATATTCCCAGATTTTTTCAAGCCACAAGTCTCATAAATCTCGCTCTAAATATTTTATGTATCTTTGCTCTAAAGAAAAAAATAGGCAGCAGCTTTTCATTTGTAACTTAGATGATTTCAGACAACATCAGCTGCAGGTTTTGTCAGATTTAGATGCTGTGTGGTTAAAACTGGCTGTTTCCTCGTTATGGTCCTCAGCCAAAGATAATCTATGAGGAGCACCGCTCTGTTATAAAGCTCTATAATCATAAATGGTCCGTGTGTTTTTGTTCAACAGACCAACTGTGTGGTTGGTGCTCCCTGTTTAAACCATCAACTCGTTGCATTAGTCATTAGATCAGTTGGTGGAGTTTCAGATTAAAAGTCTGAAGTACTGAGTAGCAGTCTAGTTAATTGGTGCTCTTTAAGCACGTTAATGTGTTTGAGGTGTTAGAAAAGGAGGTGCAGTGTAATTACAAGAGTCATTACTGGACTTGTAGGTGTTTATCTTATATCTTGTGCAGCTGATGTTTTAGCTCCGTATGTCACCACAGAGTTGACTTACCCTCCAGACTGAGAGACTTGAGCTCTGGGATGTTCAAAGGGGGGAAGTGAATGAGTTTTGCGTTTTCACACGTCACAGTAACATCAGAGATGTCGCAGCCTGGAGGGAGGCCTCCTCTGTCTGCTACCACCACAACCACCTCCTCCTCCTCCTCCTCCTCCTGCTCCTCTACCTCTGTCACAGCAGGAGGTCCTGGGATTGGAGCAGGGATTACGTTTGGCTCCTCTGGTTCTTCAGGTTCTTTTGGAGGCATCTGAAAAACGTCTCCTCTCAGCCACACCTCCTCCTCTTCCTCCTCCTCCTCTGCTTCTTCCTGACGCTCCTCTTCCTCCTTTTCCACCAGAGCCAGCAATTCTTCCCTCAGCATCTCCTCCTGCCTCCTCCTCTCCTCCTCAAGTTTCCTCTCCTTCTCTCTCGCCTCTCTCTCTGCTAACTCTTTCCTCCTCCGGTCTTCCTCCTCCTCCCTCCTCTTCTCCTCCTGTTTCCTCCATTCCTCCATCTGCCTCCTCCACTCCTCTTCATCTTTCTCTGCCTGTATCCTCAGAGCCTCCTCCTCCTCCCTCCTCTTCTCCTCCACTATTCTTCTCTGCTTCTCCTCCTGCTCTTTCCTCTGCTTCCTCCTCTTCTTCCTCGCCTCGTCCTTCTTCCTGAGACGCTCTTCCTCCTCGCGGTGCTCCTCTTCCTCTCGCCAGATTTTTCGCTGTATCTCCTCGTGGGTCAGCAGCGTCAGGGTTTCACTGGGGTCATTGGGAACTGGGGAGTCACCAGAAAGGTCAAGGCTGAGGTCAGGGTCTGGGTCTGAGGTGGGATTAGGGCAGTGCGGGGTTGTGTGGGACGGGGCGGGGGGGCGGGGGGGCAGCCGATCAAGGAAAAAAAGTACAGAAAAAAGAAAGACAAAAGAAAAGAAGGGACAGAAGGAGAAGAAGAGGAGGAGGGAAAATAAAGGAAACTAAAAGATAATGATACAGGACAGATGTACAGAGCAACAGATGGACAGACAGACAGACAGACGGCTTTGTGTTAGTGTTATGGACAGACAAACACCCATATTTGTCCAAGACGAGCTTGTTGAAGCTACAGAGCCAAATGCTGCTGTAGACCAGTCTGGACCGATTCCCACCAAACCACAACTAAAAGTGAAGTCGGTCTGCATGACACTGCCAGCTGTTAGTGGATCTAAATTCACTTAACCTTAATTTATCTTTTATATGCTGAATATTCAGTAGAATAAAAACATATATCTCAGACGATTCTCTAACAAGATTGATTTCCAAGAGTAAAATCACAGTTAGAGGCAGCGTAAATGATTCAGACCAACTTTAGCTTAACTTTAACTTGTCCAATGGTTGCTGCTGTTTTATAGTCATAAAATTGTATCCAACAAATATGAAATGAAAAAGACAAAAAATACATTGAGGTTTTTAAGGTCCACAAAGCTCAAATCAGCCAGTTAAAATGTTTTGAAATCTGAACAGATCAAAGATGTGACACTAACGCTCAGCAGCATTTAACAGGAGGAAACTCTCAGTTCATCAGTTGTTGGACTGATACTTTTATTGAGTATAAAACAGCTGTGCACAGTCCATACATACTGTAAATCATATGTAGTGTATGAAAAAACATGTTTCTATGGTTACTGCTATTAAAAGTTAATGCTGTATTTCTCTACGTACAATAAGTCATAGACAACATGACTTTGTAGAGGTTTTCTGCCATGTCCCCTCCACATGCTCATCCTGACTGTGATCAGTGAGCATGTTACTGTCAGTTCAACCACTTAGGATTATCTATACAAGAAAAAAAAACACCATCACTGCTCCTAGAGGATTTTCATTCGTCTGTTTTACATCTGACAGCTGAACATTCTGGCTTTACCTTGCAAAAAAATGTTGTAATTAATGGCACTTTTGAAAAAAAAAAATGCATTTCTCAAACAAACCCACGCAATCCTATATGCAAACTGAGTCTGCCATTAAAGGTGCAGTAAGTGATTTTTTTGGTGACGTCACTTCTGTTGTTGTTTGTAACAAACCAAAACACAACAGAGAGCTGGTTGTCCCTCCCACTTCCCCCTGCCTCCGGTGTTTCTCGTATCAAGAACATTGTTCCAGCCAATCCCCAACTAACCTGTCTGTGATTGGCTGGAACAATGTCTGTTATCGTGTTGGTTGACAGGATGTGTATGAGCCTTGGCTGCCAAGAGAGACCGTATTTTTTTACAGTGTAGTTATGGGTCCGGCAGCCAGCGGTGCATGACGAGGTGTTCACTGAACACGACAAAAAAGGTTTTAGAAGTGAATCTGCAAAAAAAAATCATTTACTGCACCTTTAAATGCCTGTTGCTGACTGACAGGAAATGTTGCTCCAACAACAGAGTTGTCAGATGACACAGTGAAACAAAATTTCAACATGCTGGTTGTCTCTAAAATTTAGAGAATGTGCAAACAAAATGTGAAGGCTGTAAAAGGGGAAACATACAGTGGTGCTTGAACGTTTGTGAACCCCTTAGAACTTTCTATATTTCTGCATAACGCATCACATCGACCTAACACATCAACAGATTTTCACACAAGTCCTAAAAGTAGATAAAGAGAATCCAATTAAATGAGACAAAGATATTATATTCATCATCATTTATGTTCTGAGGAAAATGGTCCAGTTTTACATATCTGGGTGTGGCAAAAGTATGTGAACCTCTAGGATTGGCAAATAACATGAAGGTCCAAATAGTCAGGTGTTTTCCTATCATCTGGATGGATCAGGTGTGAATGGGCCCTGTTTTATTGAAAGAACAGAGATCTTCACAACACATGTGTTTGGGAGTGTATCATGGCATGAAAAAAGTAGATTTATGAGGAACTTGGAAAACAAGTTGTTACTACTCATCATACTGGAAACAAAACCACATCTCTAAAGAGTCTGGACTTCATCAACCACAGTGAGACAGACTGTGTACAAATGGAAGACATTTAAGACCACTATCACCCTCCCCAGGAGTGGTAATGTGTGTAACTGTCAGCGAGGTCACAAAGGATCCCAGGGTATCTTCTAAGCAACTAAAGCCTCCCTCGCATTGGCTAATGTTAGGGTTCATGAGTCCACCATCAGAAGACTGAACTAAAGAAGTGTGCATGGCAGGGTTGCAAGGAAGAAGCCAGTGCACATTGCTGCCCAACTGCAGTTTGCTAAAGACCATGTTGACAGGCATGAAGGAAACTAAAAGAATGTTTTGTGGACATATGAAAACAAATAGAACTTTTTGGTTGAAATGAGAGGCCTTATGTTTGGAGAAAGGAAGACACTGAATTCCAGCATAAGAACCTTATGCCATCTTTGAAACATGGTGGAGGTAGTATCATGGTTTGGGCCTGTTTTGCTGCATCTGGGCCGGGACGACTTGTATTCATTGATGGGATGATGAATTCTGATGTATACCAGCAAATTCTGAAGGAAAATGGTGGGACATCTGTCTGTGAACTGAAACTCAAGTGAAAGTGGGTCATGCAGCAAGACAGTGACCCTGAGCATACAAGTTGTTCTACCAAGGAATAATTAAAGAATAAAATTAATGTTTTGGAAAGACCAAGTCGAAGTCACAACCTTAATCCAATCAGAATGTTGTGAAAAGACATGAAGCGTGCAGTTAATTTGAGGAAACCTACCAGCATCTCAGAGTTGAAGCTGTTCTCTAAACAGGAATGAGCTACAATTCCTCCCAGCTGATGTGCAGGACTGATCAACAGTTTCCAGATATGTTTAGTTGCATTTATTGCTGCGCAAAGGGAGTAACACCAGTTACTGAAAGCAAAGCTTTTGCCACACACAGATATGTATACAGATATTGTATCATTTTCCTGTAAATAAATGATCAAGTATCTTATATTTGTGTCTTTTGTTTAATTGGGTTCTCTTTTTCTAGTTTTAGGATGTGATGTGTTAGGTCATATGTATGCAGAAATATAAAAAGTTCCAAGGGCTTCACAAACACAGCTGGAGAAGTCGACTGAGGAAGACGTCAAAGCTGACAGCTCTGTCACTGGGGCCACGTTTCCTCTCAATCAGCTCATTTACATATTTAGACTTATGCAGATATTTGTTTTAGAAATGTATAGCTTTTTTTTTTTTTATTTCTTCTACTTCATTTAAAAAAGCGACATGTAATTTGTCTTTTTGCTACAAAGTAAAACAGCTGAATGAAAATTCTTCAGTAGTAGTGATTATGTGTTTTGTGTGTTTTCTGCCAGGTTGTTTAGGTTTGTGAGATTTTACTGACAGTAAGATGAGACATGTGTCAGTTCCCAACATTCAATCATCTTAAAACTATCACAACATGTGTGTTGATTAAAACCAAAATGTGTTAATCACATTTTTTAAGCCATGATGGAAACAGAGCAACATGCTGAGGGGACGGTTCAGTTTTAACTCTTTTAAGAGAAAAATAAACATTTTGAAAAACTTGATTCTAGATTTGTTTGAAGATTCTTTGAAATTGAATTTTAGATTTTAAAGTCGTTAATCTCT
Organism: Polydactylus sextarius; assembly: GCA_016801845.1. Lineage (NCBI taxonomy): Eukaryota > Metazoa > Chordata > Actinopteri > Polynemidae > Polydactylus > Polydactylus sextarius. Next base: position 2,795,395 of record CM028908.1, on the reverse strand, counting down.
GTTGCTGCTGGATGTTGCATCATGACGTCTGCACATGTTGTGTCTCTACCTGGCTCCATGCAGACGGGGCAGCACTCCCCCACGGGGGTGAAGGGGAAGTGGCAGTGCATTGTGGGACAGGTGATCTTGTCACAAACCACCCGTCCTTCGGTGCACAGACACGTCACGCATGGCTTCGGGGACCAGACAGCCTGGTCGAACATGGTCAGACCCTGGTACACACACTGGCCCTGCTTACCTGAAACACACACACACACACACACACATTACAGTCAGTTCAGGTGTTCGTTCTAAATCAGGATATTTTGCTTTTAGCAGCTGATGAATCATGACACTGAGCGTCTGTGGAGGTGCTCATGCAGTTGTGTTGCAAAGTAGCAGCTGTGAAGATGCTGAAAGTACATTTTGGCTTGAGCAGTTGTGAAGTTGTATTTGAAGGAGGTGGATGTGGAGCTTCTTTTCATTGACGTGTCATATGCCTTCACAGTAAGATTTCCGCTGAGTTTATTTTATTTTTCATAAGAAATCATCATCATAAGTCATCACTCGGCCTGGAGCTTTGCGCTGTTGTGATGGAATCTTTTCAAGAAAACAACCATTAAATGCTACGAAATATTAGTCATATAATCTGTCACACTGTGATGATGGACGGCCGTCGTTTACAGTCCTGTTTATTCTGCACATGTAGTTTATTCTGTCTGTGGATGTCTGACTAACCAGCCTCTTTCCCTCAGTATTAAACAAACACGCTGGCGGCCACTGGTCAAACAAAGAGCTCATCACTCAACTCCTCTGTTTTCATGCCTGCGTGTTTTCTCAGACACGAAATGTGGGGAAAGATGTGTATGAAACAAACACCTCAGACTGAAATCAAACTGAGGACACAGAGTTTTTGCTTCATATACTCAATCTAAAGTTGCCTCTGTCCTCCCTCTTTCTTTTTTCCAACAACTGTCTTTTTTTTTTTTTTTTTTTTGACTTTTGACTATCTTTTAGTCTGCTAATTACTCAGCAGCCGACATAAAGAAGTCAAAACCCAGTTTATCTGTGTGTTATCTGGTTGTGTTGGTGAAAAACAAGGAGAAATTGAACAGGAAACACGCTTGTGAGAAGAAAGTGTAGAAATTGTGAAATAAAACTGATAGAAAGTGTAGACAGAAACGAGTGAGGACAGAGACAATACATGGAGGTTAAAAAGTCAATGATGATTTAGTTTGTGTGTGGAAAGTTTTTATTGCTCTGTTGTGACTAAACAAATGAGAGGCGTGTGCAGTGATTCAGAAAGAGGGGAAAAAAAGGACCACCACACCATCTTCCTCCTCCTCCTCAGTTGCTGTAATTGCTGTGTACGTCTAGTCAAATCTAAAGCTCGTGTTTTACCTTCACAACTAAACAAACTAGTGTTTTGCAGCGTTTCCACTCCTCCCACTGCATTAACATGAGACCTGAGGCAGGAACGAGGCTGTGAGCGACAGTGAGTCAGTCACAAAGACTTTAAAGCAGCAGGAAGAGGCTCTGAGGGTCTGTGCTGTCTGTCATCTTTCCTTTCTAATGGTATGCTCTTTATAGGAACACAGGTAGTTAAGAGGCTCAGGTTATTTCTCTTAAACACTGTGTCTCTATCATCTCTGTTCTCTGTATCTCAGTGAGACTGTCACCCTGTCATCTCTGTCCGTGACTCGTACTTTAGAGCTTTTCTTTTCTCTCTAAAATAATGTCTTACTCTCAGAGCTGCTGCTCTTCATTGTCTAGTAAATTACAGGTTACAGCTGCTTCACTCTGCTGAGCCACCTCAGGTGTTTCTGACAAGAAACTTTTATTATAAATCAGTCTTTGTTTATTGGAGGATTATCTGTATTTCAATGTTTTATTTCACTATAAACTGAAAATCTTCAGCTTGTGGACTGTTAGTCAGACATAGCAAGACTTGTCAGCATGTCTCACACACCAAGTTTGAGTCTGCAACTTTTTTTATAGTCTTAGAAGTAAAAGTTTTCTAGATATAAATTCAGCAAAAGCCAGACTTAGGCAGTTTCTTCAAAATATCCACATAACAAGATAATGAAAACTGAAACAAGTTTGATTTATGCTACACTTTGTTATAAATATATCTAGAATGTTAATAGGTGACAGAAGTTATACTTTTAATGGACGATGTCGTCAACATCTGAACAAACATCAATTTGACTGTGAGACAAAGATGGAGGTCGAACTTTCTACAGCAAAATAATCTTGTAACGTTCATGTTTGATGCATGAAACTTTCTGTTTGTCTGTAAACTTCAGTCTGATCTGTTATCAGCCGATTACTACATCGAACACAATGACAAAACGGAAACAAATCCTCACAATAAACAGAAATATTCCCAACAACAGAACCACTAATTACAAAACTCTGCTTTTATAGTTTTTAACCAAACCGTTTCCTTGTGGTTTCGAGGTTCTTGATTCTTTGTCTGTTCATTTTCCAGGACTTTGTCTTATAACAAGCTCCTTGTTTTTTTTTTCCCACTGATGGTTTTCCCTTCTGTTCACATTGGAATGTGATGATTTGTCATTAGGTTATATTCTAACAAACAGTTTCATGATGAGGACAAAGGCTCATGGCTACAGCATACATCCAGTTGGATTAAATCAGTTTTTATTTTACAGTGCTGAGGTTTTATTACCTGCACTACATTAGCTGCATAGTTAGAACTCAGTGTTTTATTTTCTAAAGTGAAAAAGTAAATGCTGGAACCTGTTTTTTTCTATTTGCACAGCTGGATCAGAGCTGCAGCAGATGTTTGATTACACAATCAACTCACTGTTAAATTCACTGGACTTTTCTCTGTTTTATATCAATTAATATTTCGTTTTTGGTTGCGATGAAACTGCGATGAACTATTAAACACCTTTCTCTGCGATATAAACGTGAATATATTCCCAGTCAGAATGAAATCATGAGGTTTTGTGCAGCTCAACTTCGTAACCACAGAAACCAACCAAACATGATGGGACTCATTAACGTCAGAGGGACTGATGTCTTAATGACAACAGGAAACTGATCCGCTTTATAGATCATCAGTCATCATAAACACATAATAGCAACATGTGCCAAGATGTTTTTTTGATACTAGAAGTAATATGGATAAATAAAAAAAAAAAACATAATGATGATGGAGGAGGTTGGGTAAAGCTGAGTCACTGACCTGGGATGACGTTGTAACTTGAATGCTGCTCTTCAAAGTTTCTGTGTGACTTCAGGGACACCGTGTCTCCTGGGTTTTCTCGTGTTTCCACTTGGACACTGGAACCAGGAACCAGTCTGATCTTCAGAGGTTTAGAGCGTCCTGCTCTGCCTCGACCGTGACCTGCAGCACAGTTTAAACACCATGTTTGACAGATGTCATCCTGCAGGTTCATCTGGTGTCGTTAGAGAATTGTACATCAGAAGATAAAACTGCACGGACATGAAACCGAGTCGTACCTTGTCCTTCCCTCTTTCTTTTCACCCGTCGGCTCTCTCCGTCCTGGTTGCGATGTCTGATCCTGGCCTGAGTATCAGTGACGGTCAGGACTACCAGCAGCCAAAGAATGGCCACCACCAGCCACCACCTCATCCCTGCAGGCCAACACACACCACATTCATGTCTCAATGCCTCGTTAGCTCTTAAATGTTCAATTAAATGTAGTTGAGAGATCAAAATAGATTTGATCCCTGAACATAGATGTCGCCGGTTCCTTACTTAACTATCGGAGTAGAAAACAAACATTTACAAACGCTTGGAGACCACGAACGCCAGTGTCTCAGCTTCCCCAAGATTTACTGTAAAGACCAGCAGCTAAATAGAAACTAAATGGACAGAACCTAAATAGAAAGTAGAAAACAAGAGACAAGAGACTCTTTGTGTGTGAACAAAGAGAAAAACATCAACAACAGAGAAAAGTGTTTTTACCTGCAGCAGCTTCTCCAACAGAAAGATCTGTCAGTGCTGCTGCTGGTCCTCATATATCTCTGAGCTGGGGTCCTAATGGCCGGTTCAGTGTGTGTGTGTATGTGTATGTGTGTAATGACTAGTCTACACACACAGCAGTCCTGTCATTATTAAAGCACAGATCTGACACTAACACACACCTTCACACACCTGATAGTTTGTCTTGTGTCTGATTGAACCACTTCTCTCTATCAGCCTCAATAACAGTAATAAATGTGCTAGAGTTCTGCCCCAGTGCATGATGGGAGTTGATGGTGTTGAGGCTCTGATTTGTTGAGATGGTCTTTGACCTGTTTTTGTCATACAAATCGAGTGTGAAGATGTTTTTCTGCAGACTGAATGCTGGACTTGTTTCCAGCAGGTTTAGGCAGAAATGACTCCAGTGGGACGATCATGTTACTGTGTTTTTCAGACCCTCTGCTGCAGCTCGTTCCAACAACTTCATCTCTAGTGCTCTTGTGTCAGAGCTGATGTGCATGTCACCACAGTCTGTCCAGAGTCATACATGTTGGAGAATCTGCCTCGGCTCCTCGCCCTCTCGTCTCCTCATGTGATCTCTCTGACCCGTGTGGGAGTCACATCATCTGTTTCAGGACACCTTGTTCTTCTTGGTCCGTGAAATCAGACCTTTATGACTCTAGACTTGTGTGTTTGGGTTCATCATCCTGCTGTTGAATCAATTTGGGATCGATCACATGATGACACAATGTCTCGAGTGCAAAAAGCATTTACACAGGACTGTGTGTGGTCAAAAAATCATGGTGACAGTTGTTGGTCAGATGTGTGTCTGGGCTGATATTCTTCTTGTTGACTCTAGTGTGTAAATGAGAGTGAATTCTCTGATGTCAGTGTCTGATGTTCTGGTTGTTTCCAGTCCGACACTTAGACAGTAGCAGCAACAGTAGCAACATACACGGATAGAAGTGTCTGCACACTATGACAGAGGAAGATAAAAGGTGACGTGTTTTCACCATCTCAGACACAGCAACTTATTACACTATTTCTACAACACTAGATATGATATGACTGAGATGCTGTGAAATAAAATGACCCAGTTTTCATTGCTTATTGTTTCAGAATTTCTTAATCAGTGCATCCATACATTTTTCACAGCTCTGCAGATAAAAGGTTAAGGTAAAGTGAATACAGTTGAATGTGTTGTAGCAGTTTAAAGTGTTTTCTACCTAAATTTTATCCAGTTAAGATAAAAATGCACAACAATCAACTTATTAACATAAAAAACTACATCTCCCATGAAGTAAATAAAGCTCCCAAAACAGCAATCATTCACTTTTTTTTTTTTTTCTATGCAGCTCCATAGACTGAATGACTAAACACAAACCCTCCCTCCGCAGCTCAGCACCAACCAATTAGAAATCAGATCTCACTGAGTGGGAGACAAAGGCAGACAGAGAGAGAGAGAGAGACATGTGAGCTGAGACAGAGCAAAGAAAACAGGAGGGAGGGGAGAGACATGGAAAATATTCAGCCGTTCAGTTTCTGGATGATCAGGCTCAGACGGAGAAACGTCCAGCAGCAGCAGACGATAAAAATAACTGCGGTGTAATCAAACACAGACTTTAAAACTAAAAAAAAAAAGTGTTTAAAGCTTTAAAGATTTTCTCTGTGTTTCACTTATTAACTGGACTTTAGAGGCAAATAGTTAAAATGACTTTTATTTCTAAAACCACTGTGAGAAAATCAGCTGAGACAACGTGTTTGTCTCTTTAAACTAACAAAAGCTGCAGCACTTCACTCTCAGTGGGTTTTCACTGACGTCTCGTCTGCCTTTGTCCAAAACGCGAATAGAAAATCCTCCTAAATGTCCAAACTAATAATTAAAATAATTTTAGAATAATTTATGTCATGTCGTTGTTACATTACTTGTTTTAACAGCTTCAGTTTTTCTTTTCAGTTTGATTTGAAGTTCAGGAACATTCACTTACAGGTTTCAGGTTTTTTCTTAAGATATTTTTGTAATTTATCGTCCAGAAAAAACGTGTTCTTAAAACACTGGAACAAATTTCTGAGACTTTAGGTTCATATTCTTATTAATCACTTTTGTTTTAGTAGTTTCTTTTTCTGTACTTGTGTTGCAGCTCTGATAAATCTGCTTGTGAACGTCCACAGATACTAGTGATTGTTTGGTCATGTGGCTTAATTATAAAATGTCATGCAACAGCACACCAGTAGTGAGCTGGTGTTACACCAATTTTACACGTCATCAAGTCATTGTTGTAGCTTCCACCTCCATGTCACATCCAGTTTCCACCAGCAGCGTTTCAGCAGCAGCTTGATGTAGTTTCAACATGTTTGTTTCTATAATGCGAAAGTCAACCTCATAAATTATTCTTTTACTTCTTTATGTTTGTAATTGTTACTATTATTATTATGCCTCATTATCGTGCTGGAACGTTAAAATGATCTTGTATGTTTCAACGTCTGTAATGAATTTTTCATCGTCCATGTTTCTCCTGTTTCATCAGGCTGATTACTGATGAGACAGAAATGAATATTTGAGGACAACGTTCCTGATTGGTCAGTTGAACTGTTCACAGACACATCTGTTAAAAATAGACCAGACAGAGTCTTCAACACTTCTGAAACGCACCATGATGCTGCTGGTGGAAATCAAACCGTTAACTAGAACGAATGTGAATCTTCAGAGGAAAACATGAAGCTGACGTGACGCTGCTGGTGGAAATTCATGTTGATATTGTGATGGAGATTGAGCTTGAATCTCCGTTTGATAGCAGAAGGAAGAACTAAGAACTGATCCACAAATTAAGCAGTGAACAGTGGACACATTATGATACATGAAGCTCCTGTATGACCAACACAACCCAAAGACAAAGAGCGAGACTCTAAGTTTCATTTGCATTTTCAACAAATGACAGCGACATTAACTGTACATTCTTCAGCTCAGAGGGAAAGAACTTCATCTAAAAACCAAACTAGTCAAATAAAGCAGACATTGTCATGCCACTGTTGAGTTTTCTTACCAAACCTGAGCTGTTTCCTCAGTCTTATGTCAACTTCCTGTCACTGAGTCTCATCACTGTCTTTATACAAAGTGGTGAAAAGAAAGAACAAAAGTCCATAGAACTGTGGAAGTTCATTTCTGTTTTAAGTTTGGTGTTTTTTTCTGTATTAGTTAAAACTGGATTGTAAAGATGTCTCTCAGATTCAATCACAGCACAAAGATCTTCAACCATCGTCTCAGTTCACACTTAATGTTCTGAAATGAGTCATCAGGGAGCTCAGGGGGAGTCTGGGGGAGCACTGCATCAAAACCAGGAAGTCTGCAGACGTGTACATGTGTCCTTAACGTTTAAATACAAGTGAATTCTTCAGCTTCAGTCTGATTCAGATCATTAGGTTTTTTTCTTTTTAAGATCCTGTGACTCACAGCTACAACATGTTTGTATTTATCTGAGAAGAACATCAACAGAAAAACTGAAAAAGCTGTATACAAATGTCGAAAGACAGACGGTCAGACAGAGACAGAGAGACAGTGGGAGGAGCTGAGGACAGACAGACAGACAGACATTAACTCTACATTACCAGCAGTTTGAAGGCGGCTGCACGATTCAAGGCCAAATTCTTCCTCCCTCTTTCCTCCTCTGGTTCTGCAGGAGCTCCAGGAGAGGTGTGTGTGTGTTACTGTGTGTTACAGTGTGTGTATGTGTGTGTGATGATACTGTAACTGTGTGAGTCAGTTTCTTCTCGTGTCTCGAGTGTGGAGCAGTTGTGTAAAGCAGAGCAGGATCATAGAGCAGAGAAGGAAAGCCAGGATTTGTATTGCAGCTGGGACCAAATGAGAGAGAGAGGGAGAGAGAGTATTAAACAGACAGAGAGAGAGAGAGAGAGACAGGTCTGACATCCGTCTTCCTCTCAGTGCGAAGACGCTGCCAACACGCTGCAGGATATATATCGAAGCAGGTCGTATCCACATGTTGACATGAGATTTACTGACACAAGCCGGGACATGAAGCCTCTCGTAGGTCAGAGGTCACACAACAGTAAATGTCCCACTTTAGTGTCGACTGGAAACATTTCTCTTCGTGAAAAACACGAGAGGACGACGTGAGAGGAGGACGTTAGCTAAGCTAATGTCCATCATGGACGACATCTCTCACCCCAGCACAAGACTGTAGTTGCCCCGAGCAGCTCCTTCAGCAGCAGACTGCTACACCCACGGAGCAAGAAGGAACGATACCACAGGTCATTCATTCCAACAGCTGTCAGACCACAACATTATGATACCAACATAAACACTGTACTTTTTCTTTTTTCTTTATTTTTGTTTTTTCTGTCATACAGACAACTTATTTTTTTTTAATTTTACTTGACGCTGCTGTCAAATACACAAATTTCCCCCTGGAGACAAATAAAGGATTTTTGTTCTATTTAAATTCTATTCCATTCTGTGATTGACACAGTAAAATACCTGAGAACTCACTGATCTTATTCTGTTTTGTATCTGTTTTTCATCACCTGTGGGGAACCTCAGAGCTCCGTCCTGGGGCCCTTTCATTCTCTTAATACATGTTCCCTTCAGGTTCCTCAGTGTTTCCTCTCGTTAAAACTTTGACTTTGACTCTACGACATGAAACGCTGAATGATAAATAACTGAAAGACAGTAACACTCAAGTCTCCTGACTTCAGTTCACTCCCTCTTGGAAGGTCTTAGTTGATCTTTGATGTTTGTCATCAACAGTCAAATCAAAGCATTTCTCTTCAAATAACCTCAACATTATCTCATGTGTTACTGCAGGGTTGTTCTCGATCCATGTGCAGCTGTTGCAGATTATCAGAGACTTTAAGTTTAAGATTCAATTTAAGGTTATTGATTTTGTTTTTAAAGCTTCACGGAGAGAAAAGATCCAGTGTATAACACTGGATAACAGCAGGAGTTATTTTATTTATAGCAGCAAATCTTCACATTTGAAATATTTTTCTGGTGTTTTGTCTTTAAAGCGTTTGACAAATGAATTAAATGGTCAGTTTAGTTGTAACTGGGACATCAGAGTCTGTGTCATCCATCATGTCAACACATGCCAACCAAGTCCGAAATCAGTGTAAATCCACTTGACAAATCCATGACACGTGTGGAGGTTGTGTGCAGACGTTTAAGATGCTGATTTTAATCGAGACTGTTTCCTTTTCTCTGATGACTGCACAGTTACTTCACTGACTTCACTTTAAGAGTCCATACGATGATATAGAGGAGAAAAACATTACGAGCACAAGACCCTGCAAGTTGATCAGACTGAGGTTTCATGTTACAGGAGGTTTTGTTCTGACTTGTTCTGCTTCTGTTTGTCTATAAAATCATCACAGACTCATAGTCTGACACAGTAAATCATTAGGTTAAAGGTCAATATTCCAGATTTTTACATCTGTTAAAGTCTTGAAAAGAAGATGCGACGAGTAGCTTCAAGGACGTTCAATGTTTTTGTGTCACAGCAGCTGCTTCATAATGAACAACTGTTGATTCTGGCAACAACTAAAATGAATCAATAATGTTAAATCGACTTGTTTTAACACATTAATCAGGATTCTGCTGCTTGTGCAGGTCCAGGTTTTATTAATTAGGTCATAAAGAGTTATTGTTATGAACCGGAACATGTGACATAATTGAGATTAAACACTAGTTTATCAGACTTTAACACAGAACAGAACCAAACATGGTCCTGAAACATCTGACCATCAATGGAGAAAATCCAGGTTTTTTTATTAAAATTGGTTGTAATTCTTACTGTCATTTGTCCCATTCTTCATGTAACACATGTTCCTGGTAAGTTAAGCTTTTTACTGGAAATACTAAATGAGATGTATGTAGGTTTACACAGAAAAAACACACAGTACTTTGCATAAAGAAATATAAATACTGCAGCTGATGAAGACTAATTGATATCATCAGGAAATGTTTTACCTTCTGCTGCCAAGTGCCAACAGATATATGACTCAATATGAGACACTATTGTCTGTTTTGAGTTCTGGATATAATCAATAAGATACAGCTTGTAAAAAATGAACAGTCAAATATAAACAGATAAAAACATAAATATGAAGCGACTCTGAACAACCTGATGATTTAATTCTATCTCTGGTCGCAAAACAGATGTTAACGACTCACACTCGAACACACACACACACACACACACACACAGGCAGCTGTAAATCACACACACCCCTCATCATAGGGAAACACTGTGTGAGTGCGTGTGTCGTTTCCGTGACGTCAGAGTCATAACGTTCATGTCTTTGATTCGTTGAGACTGAAACATCAACAAGTCGACGTCACTCTGGTTTATTACAGTTTAAAGTTTTGTCTCCGTGTTTCAACTTGTGAGTTTTAGTTTGATGAATTTGTGTCAGGAAGCAGATGTTGCAGCGCCACCTTCAGGCTGAATGATGCCGCAACACTCACCTGTAGTTTGATCGCCGCTGGCACAAAGCTCTGAATTTTTTTCTGGAAATATGTTGTGAATGTTTTATAGATGTATTTTACAGCGGGACAGAAACATAATAACTGATGTGATGAAGACAAACTATATGTAACAGTAAACCTTCTTCTCTTTAACTTGAGAATGAAAGTTGCTTCAGATCAAATGTAAAATGTTTTACGGCTTCATATCGTGTTTCTATGTTACTTCTTAAACTTTCTTTCTCTGTGTGTTTGTCTCTGCAGCAGAAGTATCCGTCTGTCGTCTCACTTCTTGGAGGCTGCAAGTCAGAGGTTATGACCATGAATCATCCTGAGCTTCCTGGGTAATTAACCACCTGTAATCTCACATTATACAGAGATTCAGTGTCCAGGTTCCTTGTGTTGCTGATGACAATGTGAACACAGAGGCCGTATAGATGAAATAAATAGAAATAAAAACGAGGTCTGTCCTCAGAATCAATAACCAACTGTAGAAACACTTTTAGAAACTCTGCAGCTGCTGCCCCCTGCTGGACAAAGTAGATTCAGCACATGTTAAAGTTTAATGTCTGTTTTCTAATTGTGTAATTGTATATTTTTTCATACCATACATAGTTTATTTATAATAATTGTGATTGTCTTTTTCTCTCTTAGATAAACACTCAGATCTGTAGTTTTGTTTTTAATTATCTGAATCGAGACTGAAATTGAGGCATATTTGTGATTCTGAGCTGTAAAATGTTCAAATAAACATTTATTCTGATGATTAAATAAAATTGACCTGCTGTGTGTATTTGTTTGTTTACAGCTGCATCCTGTTTCTTCACTGGACGGTTGAAGTGAACAAAGCAGGAAAAGTCGTTACACAAATTAACTTGTTCCCAAAGATCCCAGAGAAAGGTGAGATGATTCATTACAGGCTCCTCAGCTCAATAAACAACATGACAACACGTTGAAAACAATAAAAAAAAGATAAACAAAACACCTCAAACATAAACTCTGGTTTTACTGCTGATAAATTTAGTGTTTTATTGCTTTTGCTTTGATGCAACGAGTGAAACATGAACATTTCTGATCAGCAGTAAAAACAGATGCACACTTCATTATGAAGGATCTTTGATTCCCTAAATGTTTCTTCATCTTAATTACAGGAGAGTTCAAGTTGACGTTTATTAGTTTATATGTGATGTTTTTGTTTTGTTGCCTTTTCAGTGGTTTTGATTCGAGTTATTGAATCATGACTTTTATTCTCACATATGGCAAAATAACATTAAACAGTGAGTTATGTTTATAGAATAAATAATCTCTGCAGCTACATTTAAAGTTATTCAAACTACTTGTAAACCAAATAACTGATCATTAACTGAGTCTTCTCTCTGGAGTTTGATGAGAACAATAATAACAATGTGTCTCTGCAGCGCTGGAGCTCTGCTCCTCTGAGGCTGTGAGAAACGCCACCGAGTCCTTTCAGAGTTTGCTGATGATTCTGGGACCTGAAGCCGCCATCGAGACTGTGAGCAGAGCGGTCGGACAAGTTGTATAAAATGTAAATAATAAACAAACAGCAACGTTTAGTCTCTGAAGTCTTTATTCATATAGAAAGAGCTCGACTGCGACGCTGTAACAGCAGCTCATTGGTCAAAATCTACAAAAATAAATAATTTAAATACAAAATGCCAGACAGCAGAGTCGCCTTTGTATTCTCAAATAGTTTAATCTCTCAGATATTTACACACACACACACACACACACACATCAGGAGTCTGTAGGATCACAGTGATGTGATGTCTCTGCAGGACGACGCTCAGGCAGCAGGACGACGACGACCAATCAGAGCGTTGTCTGGACGAGACTTATTGTTTAACATTTATTAACATTTTAATCCTTCAAAAGTTTTTATTATTGTTATTTTTCTAATCACTAATCTCGTTCATTCTTAATTCTGGTGGTTTTGGAAATAATGCCGTTTCTTTTCAACATTTAAATTGTTTTTTAAAAAACATTTATCATTATAACAACCACAGAAAATAACACTAACATGCTTTATTTTTATTTCAGTTCAGTTTTTAAATCGACGAGAAGTCGCTCAGATTATCGTGATGTTTGAGCTCAACAAACTTAGAGACTTTAACTTTTTAAGTCAACATTAATTTCCAGTATTGCTGTCAGGATGAGGAAACTGGTTAAATAATATATGTTGGAAATATTTTCCATCCAGATGAACTAGATTGAAATGTTGTTGAACAACCCTCAGGGCTTTTTAAGAACCACCAGTGATTTGTTTAAGAAAAATAAATGTTAAACACGTCGTTCACGTCAGGTGGGAGTTTGTCAGAGAAAACTGTTTCTGTCGTTTTTTTAAACAAAATACTTAGAAACAAAAGAATCAGCAACATTTTAGATTCTAGTTTTTTGCTCCTCAGACCCGACGTTTGAACCTGAGGCTGAGACGCTGTCGTGTCCGAGTCAAATTAAAGTAAAATTGGAAATGACACTGTTTTTGATTTGTAAATTAAGTTTACACTTTGATCCACAAATCAGTTACAGTAAGTTTCATTTGTCCCACGCGACGTGAACGCAACATCCAGACCTCCACTGTCTCGCTCACAGACTCTGCCCTCTTTCCCCGACTCCCATGAGTCTTTGCGGCGTCCCGCTGCTGCCTGACGCGTTTTCCTCTTTACAGTTAAAACAATCACTTGTTGTTTTAGTTCTCTGCTGTTCACTCTCCAGTCACTCGACGAGATTAAAGGTGGAAATGATGAGTTTTTTCATGATTTAAATCATTTTAGTGTTCGAACCTGATGTTACAGTGATGTCGTTCACTGGAAATGAAGGGGAGGAGTCAGGCTTGTAGTGTGATCTGATTGGCTGATGGGAGGCTGGAGAGTGTAAACAGGAGGTGAAGTCAAGTGTCACCAGTTTATCAGACGCCTCCGTAAGCACACGAGGTTTGTAAAGACGATGAGGTCAAAGGTCGACGGTGTCTTCACAAACCTCCTGAACACAGAGGAACCAAGTCTGACGTCGAAACTGATCTGAGGTCAGTCTGAACGCAGACTGTAACAACACACACAAAAGTGCACACACACACACCACTGTCTTTGCAGACTGTAACAACACACACACGCCACTGTCTTCCTTCCTATCAGAGCATTGAGGCACATCAACAAACAAACAAACAAACAAACAAACAACAACAACAACAACAAGCCACTTATGGTACAAACATCAGCAGAACGGAGGCATGAAGCTCCGCCCACTCCGTTACCCAGCAGCGCCTGTTCTGTTCTGTTAGTCTCCCTGCTTCACTTTAACACTATTACCTTAGTTTTCTAGTCAATAAAACCTGCTGCGGTGACTGTCGACGCTTCAACTAAAACATTTGCAGCTTCTTGTGTCGACAGGAAACAAAAACAACAGTTGTTCAGACTATAAAGTTTATCAGAAAAAGGCAGCGAGACCAAAGGGTCAGTTTACTCAAATCAACACAGACGAGTCGCAGCTGGGTGGTTAATACTGATACAACAATGGTGGATTTACTCCTTCATTCATTACTATTTGAACATTTTGTTTTGACAAATTTGTTGTGGCAGGTAACTGGCTCAATAATTAACTTTTGAGCAGCACTGAAAATCATATTTTTTAATATTTTGTTATATATTTTGTTGTTGTGGAGACAATTTAACTGTAAATATCAAAAACTCTTTTGGAAAGTTGTAAAGACTCTGTGACGTCACTGCATCAAACAGAGAAACTTATATATATGTTGATTAAACTGACCCTTCAATGACATGTTGGCACGGACACCTGTAAGTTTTCAGTCTCATTTATCATCTATTAATGTGCTGATTATTTCATTAATTAAATCAATTAATTGTTTAGTGCATTAAATATTAAATGTTACATTTTCTATAAAAAAAACAATTATTCAATTTCCAAAACAAGTTGCCATTTTTTTTTGACGATCGACTGCTCATTTGACTGAAAACCTCAGATGTCAAATGAAAGCAAAGGATTATGGGTATGAGAAATGGTCAGATCCTCCAACTCTTCTTCTGTGGTTGCTGTTGCAACCTGAACACACACTGAGACTAACACACCTTCCTCCTGTCTACATTCAGGAAATGACATCATAGGTACATCACAGGGCGACAACCTGCTTTTTGTTTTTGTTTTTGTTTGTCTGCGGCGTTGTCACATTACGAATCAAAAACCGTATCCATCCTCGTCAGGAGGTTAAAGGACACAGCTTTGTTTTCTGTCAAATTGTCTTAAAACAACACTCAGACGTTGAAATACTGACTTTCTTGTTTCCATCCACTATGTTCACACGTGGAGCAGGTGAAGTGTTGATACTGTTGAAATGAGCAAACACGACTGTTGTTTTAAGACAAACGTGATTTTGAACCTTTAAACGCAAACAAACTCCCTGCGTGTGAAGTTTTCTAATAAATATGAATCGTAGCATCAACACTGCATGGTGTTTGGGGAGGGGTTGAGTCGCCACGACATCACAGAAGCTCAGTAACAAAAATAATCTAGAAGTCGTTGAAGTCGAAGATCTTCTGTTTTAGTTGCAACTTCCTGGAGATTTTATTTTTGCAGCAGCAGCAGCAGCAGGAGGAGGTGATACCTGTCAAAGTGCTGCAGCGTTGAAATGACTCAGGACTCTGGCATCAACACGGTGTCTCCTCCTCCGTGTTTGAGGCATCGGCGCCACGTCGCTTTGTCCTCGTCACACCGGGTGGAAAAGCAGCCTGCACTCCTCCCTCTCCGGTGCCGTGAAGATGGCCGACGGCGGCGGCGGCAGGGAGGCCCTCGGTAAAGCGCCGCCCGTCCTCAGGTAGCAGGAGACGATCTTCTGGTCCAGACGCAACTGGCGAGGGATGCTGTCGAACGGCTTTGGGTCCAGATCCAAGATGGAGACCGAGTAGGAAAAAGCAGAAGGTCTGGAGGAGAGGAAGTCTCTGAGCCGCCTCTGACTGGACAAACTGAAGAGGAGGAGGAGGAAGATCAACAAACAGGAAGAAGAATCTCCAAAGTTTAAACTGAGCAGATCATCTGGTGTTGCATTTTACCTTTCATCATCCTCCTCCTCCTCATTGCTGGGCACCAGAGCCACCATGATGGAGCAGTCCTTGGCTGTCATGGCAACGCGGTACTGATGAACCTACAGGTGAAACAAACGGTGGTCAGATCTTTTAACGATGAAGTCGTGAGGGACAGTCTTTGTTTTGTTTTTTTTCAGTCATGCAGATTCTGAGTTTGCATCAAAACAAAAAACTTCCAAAGAAAATGCAAATTCATCTTTTCCATCCACCCGTATGCAAACATAACCAGTCTGTGGCAATAAACATCTAACGGCCAAGTTTAAAATACAACACGTAACAATGTTAGTAAACTTCAGGTAGGTCACAATGATCAGCTTCGGCCGTATTTACTCGATAACACAGCAGCCAATCAGAGTCAAAACTAGTGTAATAAACTGACACTACTACACTCCTGCTCCCTTCTTACAACAAAACAAAACAGGCAAGACAAAAGAAACTCTTTCAAAAACAGTTCAGCATATCGTTACTGTAATTAAAGAACTGGCATCTGTTTATTTCAAGCTTATGTCTGTTGAAGCGATCAGAAGAAGATGGCGTAGTTACATTAGTCTGCCCTCCGCTGTACATTGTCACATTTTGCATTTATCAAATTTTCCACCTGAGCAGAGCAAAAAAAAAAAAAGCCTGAGTGGAAAACGTGCATAAAGCACGTGGATGGAAACATGTTGTCTTTGTGCTGATGATTTAACTTGACCAGTGTGAACCACAGTTTCCAGCTTCTTGTGTGACTCAGGGCGACTGGGAGACTTTAAACTGACCTTGGCGACGGCGAACTCCACGGATCCATCGTCCTCTGTTGGACATTTCTGCAGCTTCTCCAAGAACGCCTCATTGTACGGTCCGTCAATCTGAAGACGAGTTCTGACACAGACACAAACAGGAAGTGATGTCAGAGACCACATGTTCAATCAGATGATTGATCTGATGGTGGTTGATAAATGAGCATTACCTCTCCTTGGGGAAGTCCTGCAGGTGTTGCTCCACTCTGCGATACAAAGGATGAAGTCCTTCAATGTCCAATGTGTCCAACATCTGAGTCTGAAGGATCCTGAACAAAACACTGTCGCTGGGTAAACCCTGAGATCCTGCGGACACACAAACATCACACAGATTCAGTTTCAGCTCAGAAATCAGATGTACAGACACTAGAGTAGAAGTACAGATACTGCACCTCAAAATGACTTTGGTAGAAGATCAAGTCAGCGACTAGAATGATACTCAAGTAAAAGTCTTAAAGTATCTTAAAGTAATCTATAATGAAATGTACTGAAGTGTAGAAAATAAAAGTACAAGTACATGTTTATAAAACCAGAAGAATATGATGAAGTTTATCCAGCACTTTAAAACATGGAGCCTACAACAATCTTCATAGACAATGTCTTGAGTCTGAACTAAAGTACTAAATCTGTTCTTTTTTCACTAAATTTCTGTTTTATATTGATATTGTTGAAGTTTCTCCATCATCCACCCTTTAAGATGGAGCCTCCATCAACCCTCAAACATGGTGTTGATAAGTGCCATTAAGTAAGTGTCATAAAGTTAGGAAATGTAGCGAGTAAAAGTGAAAGTGAAAGTTGACAAAATTAAAGAAAACTCAAATATGTTTTGGGAGCATCTGTACTTAACTTTAGTACAGTAGTTGTTGTGTGAATGTTTTCAGGAGGGTTCTCACCGTGGCGAATTCTCTCCCTAGTGAAAAGACTGGCTTCACAGAAGCTCCGCCCCTCTCCTTGTCTGTCTGTCACCACACCCCCATCACCTCCACCTGTGCTCAGTAGGGCGTTCACCAGGACCTACAGACAGAGAATTTTCCATGTCAGGTGAGTCGCTGACATTTGTTAGACAAAGAAGCCCTGAGAGAGCTCTGCACAACTAAACTAAAACTGAAAAAACAAAAACAATAGTTATAGTTAAAATAATGTCACTAATACGTCCGAACAAGATGAGATCATCTAACATTTGGAGCATTTCCTTCTATCAATCACCATAAATGTAACATATTGCAGAATTATATAAATTGTTATGATAAGTACCATCTGTAATTTAGCTATTTAAGCTAACTTAGCTACTTGCAAACTGAGGTTGGACTGTGAAGGATCCAACCGTTGTAGCCTTCACAGCTCATAAAAAGAAGCTGGAACTGAGGTTGTCAAGTTGAGACACAGCTTTTCATTTCCACATTTTGTGGTTTTACCTGGATGAAGTCATTGAGAACAGCTTTTAAGGTCATGTGACTGTTGATTCTGTTGTTTCCATACAGGAAGTACGGTCTGAGATGATGCAGCAGAGAGTTCAAGTCCAACAAGTCGTCACTGCCTTCTTTACTGCTGTAAATACACTGCCCACCCTGAAAAACACAGACGGTGTGAGCATCATGACCAACTAAAAAACAATCAAATATTTGGTTGTGAAGTTCTTGGCTGTGGTGTTCAGACACATCTGGTTTGGTCTCAGATCAAACATCTGCAACATTTTGGTTTAGATGAATACTTTTTATACCTTTTTAACGTGTCATACAATTAACACAAGCGTTGTGATAACTGGACCAGAGTGAAATGGACAGTTAGTGTTTATGGTTACATTGTTCTTATTGTGTCTCACCTTGAAGATTTTGAAGTTGTTCTGAGGTTCTTCGATCAGATGTCTGATGGCAAAGTGCATTCTCTGTCTGTTCCTGAGTGACAGAAGAAACCAAAGAAACATCGTGTTCAGCAACAGAACAAAGCAAAGCAGTTTAATCTAATTTAAAGCGTTTTGACTCAGTTTCAACATGTACAGATTTGCGTCATGTGAACATCAGTGAGCAGAATATTAAGTTTCAACGTCAGTGTTGCTGTCTTGCTTTAATAAGTGTAAGCTCACCCTGAGAACAGGTCTAGAGGACAGTACAAACTGCGTCTCTTCCACTTCCCATTAGCCACCTGCAGATGAAACGTTACAGAGAAAAAGGAGGATAAAAGTAACAGAAACAACAAAACGTTAGTTATTCGGTGGCTGTGCTGCTCTTTTTCTCCACGTTTAACCTATAACTCTATGTTCCCGTTCTTTAGTTTTAAGATTTACGATTTACATGAATGTTGAATAAATATGTATCTGACACAGGAAAAGTCTCAAAATATTTTCAATGTACTTCTGTGAGGTGGAGGTCTTTTTGCCTTAAGAAACCTCTTAAGGCAAAAACAACCAATCAGTTCTCAATCAGAGACCACCACCTCTCTTTTCCTGCTAAAACTCTTTGATTCCCTGATGAAGGCTTGAATGCCGAAACACGTCGAGCTCTTCTAGTGTTTTATAGGTTTGTATGACAAGCCAATAAAATAAGGGCTTTTTAATTGTGTAAAGAGATTGCCTTGTAGTCTTTCTGCAGTTTACTTTCACTGTCTTACCTTGTAGTGTTGGTGCATACAGAAGCGACACACTTTGGTCTTGATGTCTTTGCTGACGTGTTTGGAGGATGGCAGGAAACCACATTTAGGCTGAAAACACAACACGCATCCACATCCCCACACACACACGCACACACACACACAACAGCAGCAGCAGCTGAGTGAGTAACACACACACACACACACTCACATGACTGTGTAGTTTCACTATTTCTTATTAACAGTAGTAACATTCATGTCTCAGGCTGTGGCCGTTTGTGGAGCTGAAACTGAAATAAAAACCAGAGACAACTGCAGTGCCACTGTAACATTTAAAAGGAAGTGAAAATGTGTGTGAACCTTGATCTCGATGCAGAGCGGTGGAGTGTGCGTCGTCTGGTGAAGAGCTGGAGACGTCAGGTTGGGCAAACAGAGAGCACAGCCGCTGTAGATGTCCATCACTTTATCACAGCGCCAGGCTAAAACAAACACAAACACAGAGGAGATGCAGATTGTTTCAAAGTACTTTTTAGTTGGATATTTTTCAACCTGCATTTATTTGCTTTATTGAGTGTTTTCTGAGTGTGGGTGAGAAGCGAGTGCAGCTCTTCCTCTAGTGCTGTTCTCTCAAAGAAAAGTTCATAAACAAGTGATGGAGGCAAAAAACACTGATACAGAATATCCTGATATTTTGTGGAAATACTGTATGAGATCATTAAAAAACATATTACTGTGTAATAATGTTATTCTTTATAAAATCTATAGTTGCAAAAAGGTCACAAATGACAATATCACAACATTTCTTTAAAAAAAAAATCGCAATAAGACTCAAAGTCTGAGGAGTTTTATCATCTCATCTGTCACAAGAGGAATTTCACACATAGAAACACGTGATCCTCTTTTTTTCTGTTTGTCACCATTATGATGTTACTCCTCTGCAGCTCTGAACATATGGACTAAAGTTTACCAGATAATGGAGATAATAGAGGGAGTGTCCGATAAAACCAAACAGGAAACGGTGAAGACGCAACAATGCTGTATTTAACCTGTGATGTCTGATGTGATACCAGAGACAGAGTCCAGGTAAAAACTCCTATACTTCCTCAAGTCATTTGTCCTTAAAGACAAATTGATTTATCTGTGTTAAAAATCGCCTACACAGTGTTTCCTGAAATCAAAGATGTTTGCAGGAACAAACAGTGTCTGAGTTCGACCTTTCATATGACACTTTGCTCACATTTGCTGGATTTTAATGAGTAAAATCCCCTGAGATCCAACGATCTGCAGGTTTGCAGGAAAAAGCTGCATAAACATTATTAGTGAATAGACTCAGATGTTTCCTGCTGAGCAATAGTCAGTCACTTTAAGACTCATGCATTAGCTGCATCCTTTAGACTGCAGGTAATAAATATAGTCATTATTGATTACTGTAGAATTTTTTTTCTTGATTGACTGTTCATAGATTGTAATGGAAATATGTGTTATAAAAAAAAAAAAAAACACAACAGCAAACAAAGAAAATGTCCAAACATTAATTTAAAAGAAGTGGTCTAAAAATATTCTCACCTGGTCTCTGATGCTGAACTCTGATCGACAGCTGTCGTACGAACTCCAGCGGCAGTTTGACAACTTCCTGTTGAAAAAAAGTTTCAGTTCAGTTTGTGAAGAGATCACCCGACTTTATTTACATCATCACATTCACACGGCAGCTTTAACATTAAAGGTCATAACTCACCAAAACAACCAACAAACCAGTTTTTCTCGCATATAAAATTGAAACCCTAAAAATGGAAAGTTCCTGTGTGAAAAACGGTTGTTTGGAAATGTTTCCATTTTTGTCAGTGATGTAATGAACCTTAAAAATGTTCCTTAAATCTGGGTTTCAGTTTTTTATTTGTGCTTTTTTTAGTAAACTGAAAGCCAAATTTATTTACAGAGTGTAACCACCTTCCTCATCTTCATCCTCTTCCTCGTTTTATCGCCCGTTGTTGTTTATTTGTCCAAGTTCCTCATGTTCAGAAACAGTGACTCGGTTGTGGTTAAACTCATTTGGTTAAGATGTGAGAATCTTCCCACTTCCCACACAAACTATAGATGATTACAAATATTTCCATAAATGTGCTTAAACACAAAAATGCAGAGGTTTTTTTTTTTTTTTTTTAATCATTATTTGATAATTGTTCCAAGATGACCCTGAGATGATCTTTTTCTGCCATAAAGACCATAAAATTAAATCTAAAAAAAAAAGTTGTCATCTGACCCGATGAGTGTTGTTCATGTGCTTCCCCACACACTGCTTCAACACTGTAACTCTTTGTTTTGGAGAATTTGAGAAGCTAGAAAACAACTTTATCATTCAGATCACACATTCCTGCTGAATCACACTGTGGCTCAAATAAATAAATAGACTTTTGCTCTGTTATAGATTTTTAACAGCTTTATCTCAGGGTTCACAGTTTAAAACCTGAACTCAAACACTTTATCTGTAACGACTGAAAGACTTTAGAGCATGAAACCGTAATACTTTTCTGCTTTTATTTTATTTGAGATAAATGCTTCTCATTTGAGATGAGAGGCATCACAGAAAGTTGAATCACAATCTGATATTTTTAACTAGGTATTTAAATTTTTAATGGCGGTGGACGTCGTCAAACTTCTGTTTTTTCTGTCATTTCTTCTTCTGGTTCTTCTTCTTCTTCCTCCTCAACTGTACCATCTTGGTCTTAGTCTCAACGTTATTGTTAATATTCTACAGTTACAGAACAATTCAACACACGACTGGATGCTGTAACCTTTCTGTTTGCTGATGCAGTGTTTAACTGTTTTCCTGTTGCTGTTGTTTCTGTCTTATTCACAGTAACCAATATGTGTTTAACTGGGAAGTGAATGTGATGAAACATATGTTTTTCTGGACCTGACACCCATGATGATGGGAAATAGGAGAGATGAGTTGACTCACAATGACACATCGATAAACCGTTGATGAGAAAACAGAGGGTGGGGATATCTGGATTCTTTCACACGCACACAGATGATTTTACATTATCGTCTTAAATACTGTCCAACAAACATTACTGACTTTGACCTGCTGTATTTGTAATTAACATGTTTGTTTTAGTTTTTTATTCTTGCAGTTGTGTTGGCTTAGAACTGGAACTAATTACAGGTTTCACTGAAATTTTACTGCATCTAAGAAAAACTTGACTGAAGATTTTTTATGGCTTCGTGTGGAGCTGTGGTGAAATCCTATGAATGTCATTTGAGTGTCAGCTGAGACTGAAATCTATAATTTGATGACTGAACAATGAAAAAAGTGAAATTAGCAGACCTATGAGGAAAAAACACTGATTCTCTGACTGAACTGTCTGCAATCAAGTTAAGTTGTGGATTCTGTGGGTAAGAAGTTTGGACAAGAAAGCAGAAAGTGTATAATGTTGTAAAAGATAAAATTTTAAAAAACACCATCTCACCCCGCTGTGTATGAACTTCTCTCCCAACAGGCAGCTCATGACGTTGGAGCTGAAGTCAACGATGTTCTGGATCTGCCTGAACGCCTGCTCTGCTGTCTGGAGGTTGGAGCGGACACAAATGCAGACAGGCATGTAAACACATGTGTATACAGGAACACAACCTGTTCTGAGACTTGATATCACGTGTTGACAGAGTTATTTTTCCATTACGCTGTTATCTCAGCACCTGTGTTGGTTAAAAAAACAACAACCTGTGTGTGATTGGAGAACCTCGCCCATAAACTCAGATTTTTTTTTTTTTTAAAGATAAACAGATCTGGCATCTAACGTGACGAAGAAAACAGACGTCATCTTCTGACAAATGAGCCACGAATGAAACACAAAGACCAACCGGTGGTTAATTCAGAAAACATCAATTAATTCACAGATTTAGCTGCTGGCTGTTGTTAGTCCTTGAATGAAAGTCCTGTCAGTCCCATTCAGAGTCCTTTTGATAAATGAGGTTACACCTAAACTTCTAATATATTCAGGATGAAAACTAAGCTCTAAGTTAAACATACATGTGTATTCAATCAATGTTTCTACCTCTGCTGTGTAAGCAGGTATGATCTGAACCGTTAACGTCTGCATCTTACGTAACGGTGGGTTTTCTGAAGTGTTTTCTCAAGTCATGGATCAAGGCAGATATCAACAGGATGAGTCATGGTTTTTGTCCTCATTCAGAAATCAACATGAACTCTTGTATCACACAGAGCTGTTGGCAGCTCAGTTACTGACCGTTTTACACATCTTGTTTGTTTAATGTATGTTTGTTTTATTTGATTTGTTAAAGTGTAGTTAAAGGATGATTCCCATTTGTTAACAGTAAGTATTTACTCAGCTGTGACAGCGACAGACGCCATACAATGGTATTAATCTTGCTCATTGTGTCGACTCAAAGCACAAACTTTAATCCTCCTTTCTACACTGACAAAACATTGGACCTTTCTGCTCACGCTGCATGGTCCATTAACACTCGTGACATGGGAGCTCGCACAGTGATGACTCAGATGAAGTTCTGTCTAAATTCAATGGCTGCGTGGACAGGAGGATGTGCCTTGAAGATGAATATTAAAGAAAAGAAAAGAGGCTAATTGTTGAAATACAGAGACTGACGTGGTCATTAAGTGCAAACTGTGCAAGCTAACTTCACTAAGTGCAAACACATAACGGATTAACTTGAGCCACAACCTGGAAAATAAAGCTAGTGACATGTTTTGACAACAGCTGTGTGGCAAATTTGACTGATCAGGTATAAAAACACATTAAGAAAAAATATGTGAGATCTTTTTGTCTGATGTTCTCCTTGTTGACTCTAGTGTGTAAATGAGAGTGAATTCTCTGATGTCAGTGTCTGATGTTCTGGTCGTTTCCAGTCCGACTCTCAGACTCAGACAGTAGCAGCAACAGTAGCAACATACACAGATAGAAGTGTGTGCACATGGCTGTAGTATGACAGAGGAAGCTGAAAGGTGACATGTTTTCAAAGTGACTGTGTGGAGTATTACACCGCCACCACCAGACTTTTATATTCAAACACATGGAGACTCGTATTTACCTGTGGAGGGTTTTCTGAGTCCTCAGCTGGATACTTGAGCAGACGAAGGACTCTGGAAAACTAAAAGAGAAAATAAAAAAGTTGGGGTCAATTCAGGGAAGTTTTCCCACAAAGCACCACGTAAACAGTTAATCCACTGAGTGTGTGTGTCAGTGAGAGTTATGTCAGACTAAGCAATACCAGTGAATAATCGTCCTGCCCATTAAAACCAGACAAACGCCACCTCAGCTGAGTTACACCTCCACCACCTCCACCACCACCACCAGCTGCTGCTGCTGCGATGCCCCGTTAACTCACCTATTGCTCAATAACATGACCAGACCGGTCCGGTGAATGAGACTTTCCCACAGTCGGTCTCATTGACAGAGGGAGGGTGTGAGACACCACCCTGCCTGAGTGAGCCCGGCTATATCCCGTCTCCACCCGGACCAGGACCCAGCAGCTCGGTCCGATGACGAACCTGGGACTGCTGCTGCTAACGGCTACATTAGCATCTCAAAACCCCGTTATAAAATAACTTAATCTGACTAAACACACCGTAGTCACTCTATGACTGTGATCTGATATGAATCTTTGAGTAGTTTCCAATAATTTCAGATGTTTTGAAGCGTTATTACGTTTTTATGATTATTTTTTCCACTGGTCACTAATCTGACCAGTCCGAGCTGTTGGCTAGCAAAGCCGGCTAATATAGCAAATACAAAGTTAGCCACAGCGACGAGGGATTAAAGGGTGGCAGCTAAAAATACAGGCTTAATTCAACATTTTCAAAGATTTTCTACAAAGTTTCCATGTGAAGCGGCAACGAGCTGAAGCGTATTTTTCGTTACAGAAGAGAGAAGCGGTCCTCCTGAAGTGAGGCTAGCTCTGGGGTTAGCTTAGCCGCATTCACCTGAACGTGAGACACCACCAGGCTCTTGTTTCCTTCTCCGTGATACTTCCAGTCGTTTTCGTCCATTTTGTCCAACTCCATAACTCCGAAGGCGACACACCGAGCTCCTGTTAATTGTCAGACAGTAGCACACGACGGCTCCCCCCGGCTGCTACTTTTAGACGTGACTCTGGAGCACCGACCGCCCCGACTACCGCTACAGCTGTCCGGCCCCGGAAGCCCATACCAACCGTCCCGTCACTTCAAAATAAAAGCATCGGCAGAGGTTGCTCACAGGAAAAAAAAGAGAAAAAATATTTAAAAATGTTTGTTCTTTAGTTAGAATTAGAAGAATTAGCATTAGAATTACCTCTCTAAACAGTAATTATATGGATAATTAAGTATTAAATATCATTTTCACTATATATTTGCTCTGTTCAGAATTACCAGGTTTGTGTAAATTTAGCAGCGCATTAGTTCTGCAGGAGTTTTTTTTTTTGTGTGTGTTTGTTTTTTTACTTCCTACTACTTAGTCCCCACCCTTCCTCCACACCTTCTCTGCTGTGGTCGGACCAGGGATGGTTTGGTTTGTACAGGTGTGACCGAGGTGTGGCACCAACAGGGAGCAGCTGCAGCAGCAGCTTCCATGTAAAGGCCGTTTTAGGCTCTACGCAGGATACACATACCGAGACGGACGGAGCCTTTTGTTCGTCATTACGTGCGTAATTTGGTCAGTTTTCAGGGAGTGAAGTTTAAAAAACGATACTAGAAAAATCCTGAAACAGATTATGTGATGCACCTTTACGAGGAACAAGACTCTAACAGAAGACGCTCGATTTACTCTATTTACTATTTCTGATTTCATTTTACCTTGCTGTGAATCACTCTGGTGCCTGTACTTTACATTTTATTTTATGTTATATTAGGGGAGAGTGGGGTAATTTGTGCCAAGGGGCAAATAGTGCCACCGCGTTATCTAGGAAACCACAGGCGTTGGTCGTGTGACCATATATTTTTAGGAGGCAGCTATTTCGCTAGGAAAGGAGGGAAACACACGGATTGAGACTAAGATTAAGAACAGGGACGTTTCAGCCTCAAAAGTAAAATTTCTATGATCAAGTTTTTTGATTGCTGTGTTTGAACATTTATAGACAAGTTTGAAAACAGTTCACACATGTTTTAGTGCTTTAGTAAACTGCACCATGAGTCGGTACATTTAGCATGACGCTTGCTCAAAACAGCTAAAGGATGCAATGGTGGCTTGGTAATATTTGCCAAAGAGCCAACTGATAATTATTTTCTGTATATTGCTGTATTGTATTTTATTGTTAATGTACATTGTATTCTTACTTTTGATTACTAAAACTATGTGACATTCTTGATTTTAGACTAAAATCCATCAATTGGAGTCATGTCCATCATGACTCCTCTTGAGGAGTTGGAAAGAGCAGTCAAGGAAGTGCAGCAGCGAAGACAATAAGTCAGGTTGGAAAGTAGATGAAGATCTGCAGGATGACCATAAAAAGTATATAGATAAAGAAAATTAGGAGAAGTAACAAAGGTAGGATATGAAAGAACAGCAGCTGCTTAAAGAGTCTTGAGGGAGAACATGGATAAAGAGCCAGCTGACCACATTGAGTCACTAGCAGCGATGTTTCACAGGATAGTTGTGATGAAATGTCATGAACTGGCTTTTGAGTTCACAAAGAGAAACACTGACATGTCTGCCAGATGGACCAGAAACAAAAAAGCAGGTTAGATCAACTATAGGCTATTGGATAGTTATTTGGAATATAAACTGCAATGTGCTGATAAACTTTTAACCTTTTCTAGGACCTGATTGGTTCAAAGCCTTTAAAGCACACTACCAATTCATTTGTTGACAGGAACAGGTACAGGTATGTTCATGTGGCGATAGGTCTTGTTATAGTAAAGTGGTCTTTGATATTGTTAAAACTTTAAATAAATATTGAATAAGTAATTTTGTATTGAATGTCTTGCTTTTATATAGCATCATTTGTGAGATTAAAATGATGTTTTACTTTAATTATGAATGGGTTTTTGCACTTTGCCACTAGAGCATTCTGTGCTCGTCACCGTATTTCCATTGCTTTCCACCGCTGTCTCTCCAGCTGTCACCACTCTATTCTTGGTTGTCAACCAGTCTTTCCTGGTTCCATTGCTTTACAGTTGTGTTCCACCAAAATCCTTATAGTGGTTTTATTTCCGCTGCACATTATATTCTAAATCAAAACTCTCCAGCTGTCACCACTCTATTCTTGGTTGTCAACCAGTCTTTCCTGGTAGTCACTCATTGTTCCAGACAGAATGCTTGTGATATACATCAACTGGTGATGCAAACTGGACACATCACCCGTGATGTTACCTGGAGTCCTTGAGTGTTTTGGGTCTTTCAAACATCATACACTCTTGTCCATGCAACCCAGCCAGGGGTGATCAAGCTCCGGCTTGCGTCCAGGTAATGCTACGCTACCCACAGATCTCCTCCTGATGCACAGCCACTTTGAAGCAACTTCTGCTGCTTCAGTGGCCTCCTTGGCAACTCATCAAAAAAAAAGTTTTTTCTGTTAAACTTAAATTTAGTGGATTTTTAAAGACTATAACAAATTAATAAAGGTTCTTCTGTATAAGATTTAGTGTAAATCTCTTAAGTGACAATTTTCCAATTGAAGTGTTTGAACATGTTTAAAAAGGTCTGATATGAAAAGTGGTTTAACTCTAAATGTTTTTGTTTTCTCTTTCTGCTTCAGTGCAGTTTAATCTTTAATCTGAGATGTTTTAAAATCATATCAGCTATTCAGCTTTCGTAATTCAACTTCTGCATCAGAATGAAAACAAATTTCCATTTTTCTTTATAAATCAGAATGTTTTAATATGTATAAAAACAACAAGAAAGATACCAACACACACTATCTGGACACAGTCGTTCTATACAAGACAAATCCTACAGACGTGAGAAATCTACTGCAACAACTCGGCCTCCATCTTTGTGAGCCCCCAGTGTGTGATCCGAGCACTCGCCTGCGCTGGATTTGGAGAGTCGTCTGTACACACACACACCGAACAGGCTATTCGCTCACAGTCTGTACATGACATCAGGATACGTGTCTCTGTTTGAGCCTATCAGTGATTCTCCCTAAGCAGGCACAGCAGTGATCAGTCCATCCCACCGATGTCGTGCTGTTTGTACGACTGTGAGACCAAACTCCCTGCACAGAAACAAACACACAGTTAGACGGACTATTTCTTAATATTTAAATAAATAGAAATCACATCACAGAAATCACAAGCTATGACCTGAAGTCTCACATGATAGATTCAGAATACTGGACATTTTCACAGCACAACAACAATCATGCCATAATAACCAGTCCTAAAAACATTTCTGCTCCACAAGAGAAATATTATTCTTAACTGTATATACTTTTTTAATTATCACAAAGTTAACAAAACTTTGCTCTTCCTGCAGATGTTTCAAGCTCCTGAAAGGCTTTTGATGTGAAATATGGATTCAGAGACAGATTCACAGAGACAGAGAGAACAGAAAAAGTGATAAAGATGATAAATAAAAACATATATTTCTCTGAACAACAACAAAGTGAGCATGACTGTTGTACTGCAAAAAGTTTGTGCTTCTGTATTTATCAAGGAAAACAACTAAACTATGATCAAACTCTTTTAGAAAACAGGAAATAAGAAATAAATGTCTGGTGCTTTATTCATTTGCATTTTTCAGAGACAGACATAATTACATATTTCCTAAATAAGACTGATATGCAGTTTTTGTAGAATATGAAACATTTATCTTCAAAAAATCATTTGATTTTTTAAGCAGGAATCTGGTTCAACTTGACAAACTGACTGAATAACTCAACATTTTGGGAAATATTTTGTTTTTTCTTTTGCTTTGCTTTTGTCTTCTTTGATAAAATAAATTCAACATCAGCAAATTAAGCATCAATTTAATTTAATTATTAAGAATTTATAATGCACACCGGCAGAAACCTTTGTGTAAAGTAAGATAAGTTGAGATGTTAAAATCACTGTCACATCTCTGACACAGAAACAGAAAGACAGGACCTGAGCTGCTGCAGACAAACATGAACGTCACATGGCAAAGCCCGAGGAGCGACGGGGGAGCGGGAGCAGGAGGGTCAAAGGCCAAGCAGGAAGTAGATGGAGACTAGTCAGCTAGCCTGCAGGGAAACAAGCTGCACCGTCCACCATCAGCCACAGAAATGCCCACTTTCCAACCAACAGCTTAAATGACAGTGTCAGTCAGAGCGAGATGGTGGGTAACTAAAGATTATACAGAGCCTTATATAAAGCCACAGCCTCAGAGATACAACTGTGAAACTACCACTGATGCAAACAACTTGTTTCTCAATTTTTCTGGTGCAGAATAACAACATGTTAAAGTTCAATGACTGTTGACAGTGTGTCAACAGATCCCATAAAGACAATAACAATAATTGATCATTTAATTATAAATAAGTCATAATAAATTACAACCTACTGGACATCAAAGGAAATATAATAAAATCTAAACCACATTTTAAAAAATGATTATTTAACTGAACAGTCTTAGTTAAATGTGATCAGATTAAATTAATTTAAATCAAATTGGTTTAAATTTAGAGTTATAAACTTATGTCAAGGCATGTTTTCAGGATGTTGACAAACCTGAGAAATCAAAGTAAATCAGTAAAACTGAGTTAAGTGAATATAAAACCTGATCTAATTTTAAATCCATTAATTGATTCTAGAATCTGTCAAGAAAGCAATCACGATTAGAATTTTATATAATTACACATATCTGTTTGTCCCACATCATATAGTTAATGCCATCATATTTTCAGTTACAACAACAGCTGAAAACAACAGTAACAAGGTTTTACTAGTAACGGTTCAGTGAGTGACGATCGGGTGGGAGCATGTGAAGAAAAACTATTTTATTACTTTTTAAAATGTTTGTGTGTAAAAATGTGTAAACTTTTTTAAAACTGTTATTGTCAACATATCTGGCTATTTGTTGATAACGGCCATGAACTGAATGAAAAGGCCAGAACCAAGAGTAAAATGAGAGTGAACAAGAGAGAGTGAGTCATGTTACAGTCTGAGCTAATTATCTACATGTCAATTTTTGATGATAACTGGTCAAACGAGGGATATAATTCACACTCTGATCTCAAGACTGTGGCCTTACAACATGTGCTGGTCTGTCAGTGAGCTGTGTGGGTGGAGGGTGGAAGCAGTACAGGGAGGGAAGGTGAGGGAGCTTTAGGCTGGTGAGGAGTCAGTCATACTAGCAGGGCAGCAGGACGAGCAGAGCTCCCAGACTCAGCATCATCATCATCATCACATCAGCAGCAGGGGCGTTGACGAGCTTACCTGTGGCCAGGCCCCCCTCTGCCCTGCCCTTCATCCCTCCTCCTCCTCCTCCTCCAACTCCTGGGCCAGTGCTGCCCATGACGTCCACGGGGAAGGAGGGCCGGTCGCCCTTGTAGGGCTTAGGCCTGAAGGGGAAGTCTTTGTCTTTACCTTTGGAGCCTTTGGGCCGACCTGCTGTCTTCTTCTTGGACTTGCCATCGCCTTTCACACCCAGTAGGGGGTGCACCTCTGAGGAGAGAGAGGACAGATGGGAAAGGGTCAGCTTTGTGTTCTGACACTAGAAGAAATGTCAAAATCATTTGGATTCATCTTCTGGAGACAAGAATGGACTAAAGTGATGACTGAGTGAATGCTTTTGTTACTAAAAGAACTAAAATAGAAGCAACTGTCTTGTTTTCCTCTCTCACCATCACTTGGCACCCCCTGCAGTTCAATGGTGGTGGTGCGAGCTTTCTTTTTGGCTGGACCTCCTTCAGACGAAGGCTGTCGCTGCTTCTTATCGCCGCCCGAAGCATCCTCCGTGGTGGACGTCTGCACTGAGGCGTCCGGCGGAGGACCGAAGGGGTTTTCTTCTGGATCTTCAACTTCAGGTGCGATGGGCAGGTACAGCAGGGCTTTGTAGTCCTCCAACTCCTCATCACTAACACGACAGACACAAACCAGACATGATTTTAGCTTCATTATCATAACTGTTTTAAAAACCAAGCTACAATCGCTGACTCTGTTCAGCATTGTACAATAAACCTGAGTCTTTGTCGTGTTAATAACATGCGAGTAATTAGAAAAATCATAAAACAAATTCTAAAACAAACCAGGTGAAGCTAAAACTGAAGTAATACGAGAGAGATATGAAATAAGTTTTCTGAACTCTCTGAAATAGAGTATAGAGCAAGATAAACCAGATGAGAACACATAACAAACTTTAAATCAAATTTATTAACAAGCGCTAATCACTGTAAGTGTAAAGATTTTGAGCAATTTCCACTCTATTTCTGAGCTGTAATGTCAGATTCCTGCAAACTGGAAATGTTGAACTGTGTTGACAACAAGAGTCATGTTTGTCCTCTCAGCTCTGGCACATCACTTCATGTCAGGAAGAACTGACGCTGCCAGGACCATAAAAGTAACGGTCCTGCCAGGAAAGTAATGGTAGAAAACTAGACTTTAAACAGGCTGTTACATACTTCTGTTGATTTCCAAAGCATTCATTAAAGTCCAAAACATTTCCTGCCCGCACTTCGCAATAAAAGCCTCTGGTTAGTTTTTCGTCTGAAGCTTTTAATATGAAGCAGCAGCAGGAAGGTGTTTGTTGGGTCAAACTAGCTGATTTTACCAACGATCTGGTAAATCTACTGCTGATTCACACCCTACACCTTATTAGCAGCTTATTAGCTGCCTAGCCAGTATCACTGCTACCACAACATCTCCACTAATATAGCACCGATTTGTTTAATTTTTTGGCAACTGACATTAATTAAAGGATTTGCACTTATCAGTAGAATATCTGTTGAAATGTGCCAGAGTTCCCCTTTAAGTTTAACATTTGTCTCACTGAGCTGGAAACTCCAGTAGAGACCTGTGCTGCTGTGGAGAATTCAGGATGATAATGCTTTCATCAATTTAAGCACCTAAACAACAGCTTGTCTTATTCTTTCTCACCTGCTACAAAAAGCAACTATAGGATCCACTGTGGTCACGTCTACCTCCTCATCCTCTGCAGCGTCTGCACCTGCAACATAAGAACCAGAGAAACCAGCTGAACCAGTACATATTTGATCACAGCACAGGTGGTGGTCAACCTCAAGTCTGCAGACTCATGTTTGTTTAATGAGGTTAATGTATATATGTGACACTTAGGTGGTGTCAAGTACGCAAACAGTGACTATCGTGTTAGCAACAAGTTAATAATAAAAATAAAAACTGTAGCAGTAATGTTGCATGTTGCCTCAAACTGAATCTCAGCTTCTTACGCATGTGCATGTATATGCAGGTGTGTGTTACCTGTCTGCTCAGGTTCACTCTTATCTTCATCCTCAATGTCAAACTCAGACTCCCGCTCTTCATACTCCACGTTCTCATCCAGTTCTTTAAAGTCTGGAGCAAAAGCGCTCCAGTTTTCCTGCAGGCAAACAAAGACTCACATGAGTTTCACCATAAAACCATGAAACAGCAGCTGCTACTCCTGCTTTATTAAAAGCTCAAATGAAGTAGTTGATCTGTGAGACTTTACTCAACTCACCACTTGGTTCTGAGCCCAGATGGACACAACTCCACTGGAGATGGAGGCAATAATGGGACGGACCGGATGCCACTGAACAAAGGTCAAAGGTCAGGTGAGGAAATCATCTGATTGTCAACAATTCAGTGTCTCAATGTAACTGAAAATACATCAACATAATAGTCATGTAATTATATCACTGGAGTTCAGACGTCCTTACAGCAACATCCAGCAGCAGCTCTCCCCTGGTCCCATGAAGGATCTTCACCAAGTTGCCAATGCTCTTCTCCCAGATGTAGAGAGCATGTTGCCGGGCTGAACCAGCCACAATGTACTCGCCATCCCCTGAGAAACAACAGCGTTTCCATGGTGTCCTGAACACGGAAAACATAGAAGGAAAACATAAACAAACAGAGACCAGAAGAGGCTCCACTGAGGCACTGGATTTTAGCAAATTCTTGCAAGATTGCTTGGTAATTCTATTCCGGCACTTTCACGTACAAACTATTGTAGTTATGCAACATCTTTTGTAGTCAAATTCAAGCGAACAAATGTTATCTTCATCACTTGTTCTTGTTTTTTTGTAACAGCATCCTGTGCTGACATACCTGTTCACCAGGTCCTGCAGTTTCTGCATGGGTTCAGGTTCACCGTCTCGGCCACAGGTCAGTATCTCCCTGCCATCGTATACTCTGATGATCCGGTCTGCTGTGTTTATGAGGAAGCAACTGCGCAGAAAACAGGACAGATAAAATTAGAAAGGAAGAGAGGAAAGGAAAGCACGAGATCTTCCTGACAGACTCAAATGGCACAAAAACTTAGTATTGTTGTTGTTAGTTTATTCATTCTGGATACAGAAAGACTCCTGTCGCCGCCTACTTACCTGCCCTTGCGAGCGAATTCAATGGATTTAATGGCTGTGGTGTTGCTGGTGCCAGTTGTCACTCTGAAGGACGCCACTAGCTCTTGAGTATTTGTGTTCAATACAAGGATCTGCAACAAGACAAGACAGAAGGAGACACAAGACAAGAGTGAAGGAAAACAGCATTCACATACAAACAGTGTAGAACAATGACATTTGCAAATGTTATTTTCTTCTGCTTTAAGAGGAGCAGTTCAGGAGAAATGTGAAAAAAAAAAAAACGACTGCTTGGGAGACTGACCTTTCCTTTGGCGTTGCCAGTGTATATGTATTCGCCCCGTCTGTCGAATGCCGCCACCACGTTCAGGTCTGAGTCATCATCCACAGGCAGGACAACGTGTTTAGAGTCTGACAGAGTCAGAAGAACTGGGGCTGACTTCATGGGACACACTAGCACCTTGTCCCTGAAACAGAAAAACACAATTTGTTTTCATAAAATTGGACATTACCTCCAGTCATCTCACATGTAACATCCACAGACATATTTTGTCCTGTCACTCACATGTCTCTGGGGTGATACTGCAGCTTCAAGATGGGTGAAGGGAAACGAAACCTCTGGTCACAGTCTCCAGTGAGGACGTCCCACTGTGAGACGATGTTGTCTGTGGAGGCGCTCACCAATTTGTGGCCATCTCGACTCCAGCTGCACATTCACACACAGATATCAGCATTTTGGTCTCTGTATGGTCTAAGCACTCAATGTAAACTCTAATTTTAAATACCACATTTCTGATCACACAAGATGGTTTGTGTCATGTATTCATGCTGATTCTTTCAGGTAAAATAGCGATGGTATGGACACCAAAGCAGAGTAAATTCAGATTGACTGATTTACAGCTCTTCCGTGCCCATTTCGACCTCTCAGAACAAAAACAGTAGTTAAACAAGCGGAATGTCCCACAACTTAGTAGAAAATGAGGAACAACAAAATATTTTGCCGTTTCAGTATCAACAAAGACGATCTTTAAAAATATATAAGAAAACATGTACATCATCATCACACAAAAAAGTTATGTTCACAGAGAAAGTGAGGCAGTTAAGAGATGGATTCATGTGAGAGTTGAGGGTCATAAAACGATGTGTCTCACCATAAAGAGCAGACCGGGTGAATGTGTGCGCTGATGATTTTGGCGATGCCTCGTGTGAGAAAGTCCCAGATGACGATGCGGCCGTCGTTGCAGCCCACAGCCAGCAGGGTGCCCCAACGGTTGAAAGTACAGGTGAGGGCCATACTGATACAGTCCAGGGTGCCATCTGCCTCCTTATAACACAATTAAACAACAATCAGAGTTTGTATCATTTTCACAAAAATATCATATTGGACTTCTATAAAACTTGTGTGCACAGTAGAAGCGGTAGAGTTACCTCTGGATAGTTCTGCCCGAACGATTCTAGGAGAGAAATAACAAAGAGCCAGTGATGAGAAACACTTAAAAACAACAAAGTGACATTAATGAATCTGCAAAATGTTAGAGATTTCAGTGTCCTTGAAAAAAATAACAGAAATGGACTATCTTGACCTTAACTGTACTTGCAAAACAGCAAAAAATGTAATTTCCACAACTTTTTCATTCATGCATTTTACATCGGGTTTAACGGGTTTAACAATTAAAACTGAAGACATATTTGTGACTGAAAACAAGCGAGTGCAGTCCTGCTGTTTTTTGTTCTAATCATCAAGGTGTGAAACGAAAATACAATATTTAGACATCAAACAGGTAGTATATTTACATGGATATTCTAGATTATGTTTAAACTATATCTTAAGGCTGTGAGCTCTTAGTTATTTTATTGTTCCCTTCTTCTGTCTAGTAGTTGCTATGTAAATGTACGTTTATTTCTCAATAATGACATTTCTGATTGTCACACAGACTGGCTAAGCAGTATCGATGGATTATTTTTCCTCAAATGGTTCAACAAACATTAAGAGCAGAGACAACAGAGTAAATTACTAATGAAATAGCCGTTAACGCTCCATAGGGAAACATCTGATTCAAATACAATAACACACAATGTCCCGAGGCTAACGTTCGCTAACCGGCACTTTTCCTGCTTCGATTTAAAAACAAACCTTTACAAATAAGTATAAATGTGGTTCAGACACGAGGTTGTGATCCCATTTAAAGTATACAATTTAACAGAGAGTTAATAGTGTAGTTTTAATCATTATGATGAGGATCGTGTCGGCTGCTGTTAGCATGCTAGGCTAACTTACATTGCTAATCATAACAAGCACACAGCCCCTTAGGAGCAATACGGAAACAAAAGAAGAATTTTTGTGACTCACCGAGCAGTTCTAGATTCATGGTTGAACCACGGAGGATCCAAAGTTCCCTAATAAGTTAATTTTAGTGATTTTTTTTCACCAAATTTCTCTCTAATTTACTTCTGCTACGACAGCCGAGAGAGTGGCGCCGAGCGTCCATTAAGGACCCCAAACAATGCGTCCGAGGATATGCCTGAACAAAATTCACACCCCGATTACAACCATGACAGCTACTGGGGTCAATCGATAACTCAATGCACTGAGTAAATGATCATTTATAGATATATAATTTAACATAAATGCCGATGTTTTATATAATATTATAATGTTCTGTCATTATTAATTTTACAGAAAAAAAGGAAATTATTCTTTAAAAAAAACTGAATTATTTTAAAGTAACTTCGCAGTGCGGAATATCGGCCCATACTAATACTTGACAGGTTCATTGCATCACTAATGATTTATTGCATCGCTAACAATAAATCGTGATGTTACTTATTTTTGACACTGATGTTACTAATTGAAACCAATAATACATGACTTTCAATAAAGATATAAAGCTTTAACTATTTACTGAAGGGCCTACCTAATTTACAAAAGGTGTCTTGTTCAACATGAAACCATTTACTTTTGACATATGTAGTATTTTATAGAATGTGATAGTATGTAATTGTATGTGTCACAGAATGTTATATTCAGATGAGGGACACTGAGACATTTTTTACAAGTTGTCAGACATTTACGATGTAGTGGCTGTGGGTTAATATAGAAAAATAAACGTCCTACACTGCAAGTTATTGTCATCTTGTGCATCACTGCTACTCTTTTAACTTTTATACATATCTGGTGCAATAATCTTTAAGTATTTTGTTCAACATAAAGACAACATTTCATTATATAAAGTGAAGTAGACAAAACACCAGCCTTATTTAATGTGATAATGATAATACAAATAATAAAGTATATTTGTGTGACAGGTTTTTAACGTCAGGTTCATGACTGAGTGAAAGTTGCTGCCAACATCAGCACACAGCCCTTGACCCTTGACTCATATCTCTGTATTATCTTTAACTTTATGGCTTCAGTCTGTATGTATTTGTACACAGGCCTCAGTGTACATCCACGTGTATGTGTGTGTGTGTGTGTGAGAGAGAGAGAGAGAGAGAGAGAGAGAGAGAGAGAGTTTCCCTTTAAATGTGAATCAAATGTTCAGGACACACAGTCCTTCACACTGAACCAACTGGTTGTTACTGCTGATGACGGTGACGACGATCCGGATCCGGAGATGGATCCGGTGTTAGGGCTGCAGCAAACGCCCACAAACCACTTCCTGTCTTCACAATAAAAGCCCCAAAAATAGATTTGATTGAGCTACAACAGAATGGGAATACAGGCAATAATTAATCAAGTCAAATAAAAAAAAATCTCTATTTCAAGCAAGTGTTTTATTCATATAGTTGACACAGAACACAAGCAAAATCTAAAACAGATGCAAAAAATAAACCAAATAAAAAATAAGTTACAGTAAAGAAGTGTTCCCAGACCAGTGTTGATTCATTTGATTCTGTTTAATGTATTCATGATCTTGACTATCTTTCCATGCAACGATTTGAGAGTTAACACCAAGAACAGGTAAAATTAGTGCATCAGAGGTACATGAGAGCCAGGTAAGCTAACAAAACAATACATATACACACACATACAAAGAATTTGACTTTGACTCCAGTTTCTGTTTGCTCTCTATGAACATATTCTTAAAGACATAAACATAAATAGTACTTATAAATTGTTTAAATCAGCATAAAAAAAATAAATATCAATGTTAATAAACACACAAAGGCGGGTAAAACTGAACAAGCAACTGAACAAATGCCAAATCATACACTTTATTCTTTATTATAATATGAATAGAGGGGAATAAAGAATGGATGAAAGTTTTAAACACAAGTAGAAAGGTATGAAAGTCCCAAAATACAGTCAATACAAGAATAGTAAAACTGATCAGGTTGATCAGACTTAAAATTTGATTAAAAGGAAAAAAGTGACAACAATAGTTATAAGAAATATAAAAACAGGTCGGCACATGAATTCAGTGTATGTATCACATACATGCATCTATGTATGGTATTTTTACTTTGAGTCGATTTGACGTGAGATTCACAACACCACGTGTACCACGTAGCATGATTTTATTTTGAAAGATCTGAGCGGAAATACGATGCGTTGGCGTGTGTAATTTCACTTTGTGTGTGTGTCAGTGTGTGTGTGTGTGTGTGTGTGTGTGTGTGTGTGTGTGTGTGTGTGTGTGTGTGTGTGTGTGTGTGTGTGTGTGTGTGTGTGTGTGTGTGTGTGTGTGTGTGTGTGTGTAGGCGCCACGTCGGCAGAAGAAGCATCAGGCAGAAAAGAGACTTGCGCAGCTGCTGCAACTGAGAGCGACACAAGTTAAGAAGCTGCATTTGAATGCGACAAAGACGAGAAAACACCGAAGATTAAAGGAACAAATATCAGCTAACGGAGTTTTTTTTCCCTCCGAGATAAAAAACAAAACTAATCAGTTAAAATTTTGAATCAGAGCCCGAAACAAGAAGCTGCAGCTACAGGATCAAGTTTCTTTTCCAGGTGTGTTTGTGGTAAAAACACAGGGAACAATGGTGAAGGTAAGAACTCACCTGTATGTTTACTGGTTTTAGTGTGTTTTATTGTCTGTATATTGTTTTTAATGTGCTTCGCAAACTGTGCATCAAGGATGTGGACTTAAAGGCACTGGATTTGCATGAGTCACAGTTTTCTACGCCAGTGATGATGATGTTTGATCTTACAAGCATTTTTTTTTTTTTGAATTATTTATCAAAAAGGCCTCTTGAGTAAAAATGTAATTTTCAGTCCAGCAGCTATAAAGGAAGACGTCAGACTAAACAGACTAAACTTAATTTAAAAAAAGAGAAAGAATAGAACAGAACAACATTTATTCAAACATTACATTTGTTTTCCAGGGAAAATATTCATCAAAAACACAAGTAGCTGTGTTTAACCTTGGGATCTGAACCAAGTTCGTGGGTAACAAGAAGAAAAAAACAGGAGAAACAAAAATAGAAAAAAATGGGGGGATGGGATGCAAGATGATTCACATCAAAGTTAATTACATTTCTGTTTTTGCATTGAGGGTGAAAAATTAAAATAG
Source organism: Polydactylus sextarius (assembly GCA_016801845.1). Lineage (NCBI taxonomy): Eukaryota > Metazoa > Chordata > Actinopteri > Polynemidae > Polydactylus > Polydactylus sextarius. Next base: position 2,756,570 of record CM028908.1, on the reverse strand, counting down.
GCACATTTTATAACCAGAGATCTACAGTCTTAATTGTTCTTATGATAAGAGTGATAAGAGCTTCATCTTTTATTTTGAAAGGTCAGATGTCAAAAAGGCCAAAGCAGAAGTCTTTCTGTCATTTTATTAAATTAAAGTTTATCAAACAAATGCTTTTATTGTCATTGTATTGGAAACAAGAATGTATGTACACACACTTAAATATCAAGGATTATTAATATAAATAAAAAATATCAAGGAGGTATCAATATAAATAAGCCCCAAACTTTTAACACATCTTTCATTAGGGAGTCTGCCAGCGAGGCTGACAATTACATCTTTACTTAGAGAATGACAGGGTGTAAAAGAGATTCATATTTATTTTCACACATCAAATGTGGATGTGACAGCGTTTTACATATAGGATGAAATTAAAAGGGAATTTATCCCACTCAAAAGAATAAAAGGCCTCTGTTAAGGCCAGTTTTATCCCGTCTTGGGTCCACAACTGTGTTTAGACAAGGTCATTGAGTTTAAAGTAGTAAAATGTCCTGCTCTGTATGTCACAATTGAAAAAAAAAAAATCACATTAAGAAGTAACTACAAGCTCCTATATTTTAAAATATAGGAGGCCCAATGTTTACATTATAAAGCTGAGAAAAACTCACTTTGTGCAAGTAAACACCAGAGTTTTAGACAGTTTTAGATGATTATTCATAAATTGTCTAAAGAAATTAAATATGGTATAAAAATGTGCAAAATGTCAATCACCTGGTGTTTTCCTGTGTTTTCTAGAATGTGAACAGTGTTAACATGGAGCCCCAGCCTGGCACCAGCGCAGCCTTGGATGAAGCTGAACCCACCTACAGCCAGTCTGCAGAGGGTAAGCAGCATTACGACCCCTCTACCACCACCACCACAACCCTCTGCCCCATGGGCTGCGACTAAACACAGGAACACCAGCAGGGAATATGGTGCAATCTGTGCTCACATGTTGCCTGCTGCTATTTCAGAAACTGATGGTTTGTCTGGGGAATATGTTTGTTTGTGTAACAGCGGCTGCAGCTCCAACCTGCTATTTGTGTCCCAACACTGAGACGCTTTGCACAGATTTAGTCCCTTGTGCTGCTTTCACTCAATATTGCTGTTGTGATTGGATGAAGCACCATCCTGTTTTTGGCCTTTCTATCAGGTCTGATGGCTTAACAGGTGAAGTGTAGAGATCAGACCAACAGGAAGGTTGTTAGTTTTCTAAAGCACCTTCAACATCCCAAAGTTTCTTTGTCATATATCACTGATGTGGACCAAGAAATGGCAAGATCAAAGATACTGAAATCCTGGTGCCTGGAGGATGAAGCCCTGTACCCTTCTGACCAGTGAAATGGTCTAAAATCTCCAAGGTTAAATTAAATGAATATGTTCTGATAATCAGGTAATATAAGACTGGTGATTTTGACTTTTCATTAAAGGCCTTTGGCCTCAGCTATAGCTTGTGTTTTGTGCTAATGATACGTTTTTGAAATAGTGAAAACAATACACATAATATCTGATTAAACACCAGCATGTCAGCATTCTGGTGTTTTGTTCAAACCATAAATACAGCCTCACACAGTCACCACCATAATGTTAGCCTTTAAGTCAGGTTGAACTCAGCGCGGTTCACCTGGTATTGCAGGGTTTGGTGGAATATAATCTCCTACAGCTTTACTTTGACATCACAGCAGATATGACACATCAGTGGTACATAGCGGCTGCTATTATTCAATCTGTTGTCGTCACACATCCTAGACAGCTGGTGGACCAACTGTCATCGTCAAGCTAATAAATATCAGATATTTAATTGATATTCAAGATTTTTTTTTTTATCTTGTCAACAAATTCCATGTTCACTCCAAAATCAAGATTTAATCGGTCGACTGGATGGATGGTTGGTTGGTTTGTGATGTGGTTGAGTGTCCATTTCCATGAGCACGCTGTAGTTTAATTTATTCCGACATACACTGTCCTGCTGCTGGAAAGACTCCATAGAGCAAAATCACGATCAGATAAAATGTTCCCTTATTGAATTTCGCACTGAGGAAAGTCGGGAATTACAGCAGCTATAGTCGAGCATAAAAACAGATAAAGACTTAACACAAATACACAAATGGGGTGGGGGAGTTATAGATAAATGTTCTTGACAATCACATTGTTTAACTGAGTCTTTTCTTGATGTTTTGTTGCCAAGATTGTTCCTTTTTTATTGATCAAATGCTTTTACGTCACCACATGTGTTTTATTTGTTGACAGACTCTGGTAAAGACCATGTGACGCCTCCCCCCGGCATGATGTGGCGGGTGACCGGAGGCCTCTTCAATGTCACGAAGGGCGTCGTTGGCGCCGCGGTGGGCGGAGTGGCCTGGGTGGGCGGCAAGAGCCTGGAGATCACCAAGTCGGCTGTGACCACAGTGCCCTCGATGGGTGTGGGGCTGGTGAAGGGAGGGGTCTCTGCCGTGGCCGGCGGCGTCTCCACGGTGGGTTCAACGGTAGCCAACAAAGTCCCGTTCACTGGCAAGAGGAAAGACAAGGCTGAGTGAAGAGGAAGACTAGGAGGATGAAGAAGATGATGATAACGATGAGGATTGATGATGAACTTGCCCCGCCCTGAGCCAACAGAGAGGCTGTCAGCTGATCTCTGTCTGCCAATCAGATTCCACAGTGCCTTCTGATGCAATACGAGACAATAGTCTTGTCATTATAATGAGATCGAGACTTTGCTGCAAATACTACAATCAGTACCTAAAAGTTCAGTAGTGCTACTTTACCACGGCAACCCAGAAATACCAGCAAGAAACGCTGAGTCACCGAAACGCTTCGTACAGTCCTGCCTGATCTGGAGCGGAGGTTTGTATATCTGGAACTGATTATCTGTCTCCAGACAGATCACATGGACTGGGACCCTCCTCAGTATGTGGTGAACTTCTCGATGCTGTTGGATAGTTTTATCTGTTTACAATCCAGACTGAGGCTCTTATCGTTTCTTCACTTTTTACGCTCATCTGGTGAAATGTTTTCTCAATTCATATGCATATTTTTAGTCTTTTTGTTTTGCAATGATATTGAAGTATCTGTGTGACAAGAATGGTGTGCGATGTGAAAATAAAATAAAAAAACATTTCAAGGTTGGAAACGAGGGATCAGCAGCGTTGTTTGGTCCACATCCTTCTCTCTGTGTGACCTTCATCCTTCGAGAGCCCCAGGCAGGGTTTTTTTTTAACCCAGCAGCCTTGGATCTGCGCGTACAAACAAAACAATCCTCTGAAATCATGTGTGATGAGTGTAGACACAGTGACAAGTACATCAACACTGGGCTCAGGTCTTTTACCACAGCTATATTATTGTTAAACTGTCGTTTTCACAATATTTGAAATGTTAAAATGCTGCAGCGGACCTTGACAAGTTTTAAATGTAAAGAGAAAACATTCAGCAGCTTTTGATGAATTAATTGATGGTTGTGTGAAAGGAAACGAGCCCAATGTTGTCTGAACTGGTTAGTAAAAGTTGAACTGTGCCTTTAAATCACACTGAACTACAGTGCAGGCAACATTTGTGAACATTTATATGCAATATCAGCATTTCAATGCAACAGTGGGAGTGAGTGGGAGCAGTTGCTGACGGGACTTAACTATGTGAATGTCTTGTATGTGTTTTCTTTTTCACTATATCAATAAAGTAGTTTGGAAGGTTACAAGTTTTCTTTGTGGTTTGAACCTAATTTCCTTCCTCTCAAAATGTCTCCATCTGAGTAACTATTGCCTGCTGTCATGGTTCTGATGGTCTTACAACTTTTCTTTCAGTGATGTTTCGTCAGTGAAAACTCAACAACACTAGGATCTCTGTGATTTGTGATGTACCTAATCATGTCCCTAACGGCTTTTCATCTAGCTCCATCTCTAAGTTTCCTTAGACTCTAAGGCAACCAGTTTTCACTAAATCTGCTATCTGAAAAAGGCCCTTGTGACAAACCTGCAATATCCTTCCTTGCTTTCAGGTGATGTTTCCAGATCTATAATAAACCTTTTGTCATCCATAGAATATACTTTATTTGTCCCACCAAGGGGAAATTTATCAGTTTGATAGCATCAAGAAAATGATGAAAATACATTAACAGAAAATAAAAAAAGTTAACAGAAAAAAAAAAATTAAATACATGCTGCTCCTGTCCTGACCAGCTTATTACTGATGTGACAGAAATGAACATTAATGAGGGCAATGTTCCTGATTGGTCAGTTGAACTGCTCACAAGTCCCAGAAGACACATCCACCATAGATAGACAGATAGACGGCTTTACTGAAGCACTAGACAACAGGATAGTGTTTGTGGTTTCAGACCAAACATGTACCTCTATGGTGACGGTATCCCCCCTAAAGCAGCCAAACTGCTGAGATCCCAGTCTATGGGATGCACACCCCCTTACTGACACCCTGTGTCCAGGACTTGAAGGTTCACAGTTGTTTTGGTGGTACAACACTGACCTAGGATTTAACCAGAGGTTGTTGTTTTTGTGAGTCTGATGAAGTGTAGTAAATTTATACTGCAAACTCTCCAACAATAGAGGGCTGACTTCCAACCAGGCCTGTTTACTCCTGAAAATTAGTGGTAGAAGAGGAAAGAGGCACTAAACAGCTTTTAATGAAAGCGGCAGGTATTATATACATTATAATATATATACAAGAGAGGCACAGATTAACATTTCTATTGGTTGATAATTATAAACAAAGTAACAAAACTGTTTAATCTGATCTACTGATCCACAGAAATTCTATGTCTATGACCCGGTCCTCCAGTCCTCCTGTCTAGTCGTTTACGGCAAAGCTGGATTACCAAGCGCCAATAAACACCAACGAAGAAGAAGCGAACCCGGAAGTGGAGCCGTACTCAAAGGTGTCCACATGTGCAGTGGGACTCACATGAATTTTAACGGTTTTTAGAGGAATTTATAAGATATTTTACACCGAAATGAAAACCAGACACGTGCTGTAGAAAGTCAAAGGTGGGTCTTTATTATTATCTATTGGATAATTAATTTGAGGAAAACCTGCAGACCTGCTAACGGTTTGTGACACTGACAGAAAATGTAGTTTAGTTCATCCAAACGTTGGCTACATGTGTGATGTAGATAAAACTTAAATGATCTTTTAACTGTAGTTGCTTCATCTAACATAACAGCTGCTTGGCAAAATAGTCCCGTATTAGAAAGTAAACAACCGTGTGGATGAAATTTACAAAACATGAATAATCTTTACAGTCTGTTTTATACATTAATGTTATTATTATGAAACATACTGAGATAAACATCAAGTAAACCTTTCTTTCGTTCGATGAAAATCAAAGTGTTAACACCGTCTGTAACAAATGACACTAACTTTTAAAGTCCTAAATAGGTAAATAATAAATAGTCACCTGCAGGAAACAGTAGACAGCAGATGATAACAACTGTAAAATAAATAAGATTATAGCAAATCTTAAATGCTCTGTGGGGATATGAATCTGTTTTGACTTCAATAATGGAAGAAGAGTGGATTGCAGCCCATTTGTTTATAGTTTGTTCTCCTGGTAACTAAATGAGATGCCATTGAATAATTTAATATTTAACTTTGTTAAATTTTTGCAGAAATTCCAGGACATCAATTCAAAAATCTCTGTCTAAATCAGGAGTTCTCATCAGGGCCGTTGACAATGTCACATTATCACAATATCACATAATCGATATCACAGTATGTGCAATATACACATCTGACAAAAGTGTTTCTGAAGCGCGATAACTGTTATTTTTCCATCAATATCAGTGTCCAGTCAGATGGAACCTTACTTCCATAGACGCCCTAAAGAACAACACGTCTGTTATTCTGAAATATCTTAAAATATATCGAAATATCTCCAAGAACATTTACTTTACTATCTTCTTCCATTTCATGCCATTTTTAAACTTATGCTGTGGGTTTTGTTCTTCCATAGATTTTACCTTAAACATATAGAAATAGCAAATGATGTAAAGCAGCATATTGTTTAAAGATGAAAGATATATTTTCAACCCTTACACTTTGTTTTTGAGCCAAACTTCATACAATGTAGTTAAAATCAGCAGCTACAAAAACCTTTAATACCTTTTCTTAACAAGTTCTTGTACTTTTGACATTGAGGAATGTTTGTTGTTTTTAAACTTTCATTCTTATATTGTTATATATCAGTTGTTGTCGTCATTTCTCAGACTCGAGTAGAAAATGTTGAGTGAATCTGAGGCCACTGAGCTTCTCTCCTTCCTGACGCCAGCAACACGACCTGATGTCAAAGGTCAGGCCACTGAGCTCATCCTGGGACTTTCAGGAAACAGGTACAACGTGGACGAGGCTGATGATGCATCACAACACTTTACTTTATGCTCCTTTATTTAGCATTTGTGAACTTTATATAAAAATACATGGTTTATAAGAGACTGTAATGTAGTTGTAAGCAGATTTGATTTAATCTAATTATAACTCCTCTTAATATATAGAACACATCTTACAGGAACATGGATTTGTTTTATGTCTAATGAATCTACAAAAACAGGTTTTGTAATATAAACAAGTAGCTTTTTTGCACTATTTTATACTGTTTTTTTTTTAATCTATATGTTCGGTGACGATATCTACAGTAACTCTCCCGTTTGTTTTCAGGGATGGCTGCCGCTTCCTCCGCACTAAACCCGACTTACTCATTGCCCTGTTTGCATTGACCTCTGACCCCTCTGTCGCTGTTGCAAAGGACGTTTACCTAATCTTCATCAATCTGTCAGCTGATGAGGTTCTGCACCAGGTGATGGTTAAATTAAATCACCACATCTTCCACAGATATTGTTTACTCGGCACTGATTTTCTTATTTCCTCTTCATTCTCTGTCAGGTTTTGGTCGAAGACGTTAAAGTTCTTCCAGTTTTGTTTAAGAAGCTTCAGGATCCAGAATATTTGTTCTCTGATCAGATCTGCACCATCCTGTCCAACCTGAGCCGCCACGAAAAGACCTGCAAGACTGTGTTCAAGGTGAGTCACAGCCATGGATGTAGACACATTTCGTTTAGTGACAGCTGATATGCATGAGGAAATAAACATTATGTCTATGCTGAATATTAACTGTACAATGTACAAATATTTATTAAGCAACATTAATCTGGAAAGTAGTAAACAACAGTAGACCCATCAAACATTTTTAAAATATTATGGGTTTTATGCCGCAGAGACAGAAAACAGGTTTTAACAAACGGATGTAAGCGAATCAGTATGTACAACATTTTCTTCCTTTGCTGTTTCAGGTTCTCCAGGAGGAGGTCGGTGTCGCTAAGCTGGTGGAGATTTTCTGTAACGAAGGCTTCAACAAGAAGGCGAAGCTACATTACCTGGGTCCTCTGCTGTCCAACCTCACTCAGCTGCCGGAGGCAAGAAACTACATGATGGACAGAGAAAGGTGACTGATCACACAGGACAACAGATGATGATCATCAATGTCTCTTAAGCCCAGTTCACACTAGTCAACTTTACCAATGATTTGTGAGTCGCAGATGCTGCTGTGATTGTTGCACAAAAATGTGTACAGGTGTGAAAGTGGGTGAAGTTTTGAACACATAGTTCAGTTCATGATGTGTTAACACATGTCCTCTGAAACACCACTATGTTCATACAGGGTTTTGTTCTCATGAAGACCACACAGAAAAAATGGAGGCAACTGTTGCAAATGTTTGGGTGTGAATTGTCTCTGGAGGATGTCAAACAGTCTGTTTACTGTCACTGGTGCTGGGTGATGACTCCAGCACTCAAGCTCCATGAACTCTGATCTGACTGTTCACACTCAGGTCACAGAGCTACGACACTGATATCATTCATCTACAACCTCCTATGAAAGAGACTCACATCTGGTTGGAAAACATCACATCTGTGTGTCCGCACAGTCACTTCAGCCTGGTGATGAGGACAGATTCTTAGATTTGATTACAATGTGTTAAATTGACTCACTTCTTTTAATGAGCTCAGGTACATTGAAGTTAAAAAAGTCACTTATGTCATATAAGTCATATATGTCATATATAAGTCCACATATAAGCCTTCACTTGAAATTTAAACAATGTCGTCTTCCAGCCATGTAGCTGCTGCAGCAGGTTGTAACAGTCTATGTGTGTTGCAGGTGTGTTATCCAGAGGTTGCTGTCATTCACTCAGTACAAGTCCTCAGCGGTGAGGAGGGGAGGTGTCGTAGGAACGCTACGTAACTGCTGCTTTGACTATGGTGAGACACACACCTGCATCTCTGACCTCGATTAAACCAACAGCATCAGTATCGTGGTTTCTGTCTTCATCTCATAACCACTTTCCACCAGCAGCATTTCAGCAGCAGCTTGTTGTGGTTTTGAACCTGCAATTTCCTTCTTGGTCCTCTTTCAGGCATTGTCTGTCATGCAGTATTTTAAATGTTTTCATGTCTGTAACGAACATTTCATCGTTCATGTTTCAACTGTTTTATCCGGCTGATTACTGATGAAACAGAAATGAATATTTATGAGGACAGTGTTCCTGATTGGTCCGTTGAACTGTTCACAGACAAGTCCTAGAAGACATGTCTTGTTAAAAATAGATGCAGCGTATTCAACACACAGTGTAGTGTAGATTTAAATGTACTTATCTCTCCAAGATGTGTATGCAAGTGTGACTCCACAAATATCCTCCACATGTCACCTGTCACCACATTAATGATCAGAATAACTGATAGTAACTGTAGAGACGCCGGAACTGCTCGTAACTTGACCCTGATCACTCGTCTCCATCCAGCTCATCACGAGTGGCTGCTGAGTGAAGCTGTAGACATCCTGCCGTTCCTGCTGCTGCCGCTGGCTGGACCAGAGGAGCTGTCTGAGGAGGAGAACGAAGGTCAGGATGTTTCTCAACAGTCAAATACTTCTGGTTTTTACACAGACGCTTTAATGTCTCAAATTTAGATTTAGGTCTTAGTTTCTAGATATTCCAAGATCCTTGAACTTTGGTCCTGTGGTTGGACATCAAGGTGGCACTTTTGCTCCCTCTCTTCTCATCCTGTGGATATCAGTGATGTAAACAACTGGAGGACACTAAGGAAGTGACACAGAGTTGTCAGTGTCACTGACAACTCTGCCTATCTCAAAAGACCACAACTTTTGAGATAGGCAGTGGCATTTAAACAATAGGCTGACAGACGCCCGATAAAACACTTCTGTTAGAAAAGAAAGTTTTAAAACTTGTGATTTCTTTAAGTTTTGATACTTTCTGTTTAAGGTTTAATCCTGGACAAAGTGAAAGGTTTGGAAAAATAATTATGTGCAATATTTAATTATTAGGAACCAAGAAAATAAAAGAAACATTTCACAGTAGAGGGTCAATGTGGTTCTTAATGTTTTTATTTTTATTCCATATATTGTGCACATTGTTGTGACTGTGGTGCAATAAATAATGTAGTGAGATGTATAAGCCACAATTTCTATAGTCTGAATCAGTCATACAATTGTCTCTTGTTGTTTTCTATATAACTATATACTTCTAGAGACAGTAATTAAAAATGTTTGTAGCAGCTCATTGTTAGCAAGAGAGATTTACTTTCTCTTAAAAACCTTTTACAACAAATAACAAACTTCATGTGTGAGCAAAAACACAGTTTAGTTTAGTTCATAATTTCTGAGTGTGTGATGTCCAGGTTTACCTGTGGACCTTCAGTATCTGCCAGAAGACAAGAAAAGAGAGGAAGACCCAGACATCAGGAAGATGCTGCTGGAAACACTATTTCTGGTACAAACGCCAACAAACACACAAAGACTCAAATGCAGTGTTTACAGCCTCATGAGTTGGCGTTGTTCACCGTTTGTGTCTCGGTGTTGTAGCTGACGGCGACTAAACCGGGCAGAAAAACGCTGAAGGACAAGAATGTTTATCCGATCATGAGAGAGTTTCACCGCTGGGAGAAAGATGTCTACGTTTCAGCCACCTGCGAAAAACTGGTTCAGGTAAAAAACAAGTTCTGATCTTTTGACGGATTGATGAAGAGGCACGAGTTTCCTGCAGGAAACAAACAAATCACAAGCTTATTAGAGATTGGTTGTGTCAGAATCACAGTATCAGGGTTCACACAGGCTGAAAACATCACACAGATCAAGCTACATTTCACACACAAACATTCAAACATTTTTTAACTCCAGGAGGAGAAATGACCCTCGTTTTTAAAAATATTACCACCGAGGTTTAAAGTGTAAACTAGAAAACAAAACAGGAAAAGCTCCCAAAATGTTTGTGCTGCAAAGTAGAGGTTTATGATTTTAATAAGGAGGCAGAATTTCTGGCGAACAATCTTGAGACCCACTGTTTCTTTTTAGACGCCTGCTCTCACATGTGGCAGCCTTAAAACTGCTCGTTTCCAAGAGATTTGTGTTGTGTCCCGCGGGATCCCAGTTGCAATGCAGGGCTCTACTGCAAAGCCTCTGCTCAAGTTCTATTTAGATTTTGCTGTTGCTTGTGTAAAAAAAAACTGCTTAATCATCTCAGTCATTTTATTCAAATCCTCTTTGCCTCCATCGCCTCCCTGCAGGTGCTGATTGGTGACGAGCCGGAGCAGGGGATGGAGAACCTGATGGAGGTGGAGATTCCAGAGGATGTGGAGGCAAAACTGCAGGAAGCTGCTGCCAAAGAGAAGGAGGAGCTGGATAAGGAGGAAGAGGAGAAACGAAAACAGGAGGAGGAAGAGAAACAGAAGAACAGTGATGCAGAGCGAACAGACAGAGAACAGAGTGGACTGATTCAATAAACCATCATGTAAATGTTCATTATGAACAGATTCAGACACAATGGGACTGAACAAGACAAAACTCTGAAATGAATCGGTGACGAACTTGAAAAGATTTTTTTTTGCCGTTAAAGCTTCAATTAATGTGGATTGAGACAGTTTATAAAGTCTGACAGTGGCGGTGACAACAACATGGATTATTCAGTGTTTGGTCTTTATTAAACTGACAGTGTTTGTAACACTACCGTATGTCACATCTTAATATCTCCTTTACACCTGTTTTCTTCTTTTGAACCACATCTAACTTTTTTTCTTTCCACTTTTCCAACAGCATAGCAACTTGTTTATCGTGTATTTTATTACACCAGCTCAACATCGAAGCTGTAAGTAAAATATTTAAACCACAGAAAAATTCTGCGTGTGGAGGAATTTTTACATAATTGGATTTAGGTTGTGTAACGCACGAACAGCACCACCTGCTTTATGTTGTGTAAGTTTCCTGGAACCAAAACAACTCTGAGGCCTCAGGGGCAAAGTCAGTGGATCCTCTGGTGGTGTTGGCAGCAGATCCTGTGGGTCCTGAGGGTGTCGAGGTGAGATCTCCATGTACGGGAACCTGAGTCACATCTTAGTCTCACTAGAGGAGATTTTTGCTGCAGTTGTCAAGAGGGAAAGTGTTTGGTCTGCAATGATGTTTAGGAGCAAACTCCCTAGCCTCTGGTCTGTCCCCCTAGCTTCATAAGAAAATACTTTTTACATAACCAGGCAGAAATGAATGTGTTTCTTTGTTAAAACTTCCACTCGTAGTACAACTTCTCTGAGTTCATTTAGTATTTAAACATTGATTCTATGTTAACTGAGCTCATGTTGTTTCTTTTCTCTTCCATGGTCATGTTGTGTAAATGTTTCTGCTCCTCACACACTTCTTTAAAGGTCACAAACATGAAACTGTTGGGTCTCTTCAGACGAACGTCTGTTGTTTGTTTTCAGGGATTTAAGATCATTAAACTGCTCTAACAGTGAAACTCTGTTCTCATATGCAAGTATGATCCTTAGTGTTATAATGTGATGATATCAGCTGCTGTAAACTGATTATTATGTTTCCATTTAAACAACATGGTGAAAAAGACTCTGGCAACCAATTAATTATTCCATTTTCTACAAATTAAATTATGGGATGAAGTAAAGATCACGTTGAATTGTTCTTTTCATTAAAATGAAACAGCATTTCTTTGTTTTTTCGACTATGGAGAAAACTTTGTTCCAAATTTTTTTCTTGACTCGTAATTGTTTTTCCTCCTGTTTTGTTTTCATTTAATGACACTGATTGGCCAGAAGGGGGCGCCAGAGCATCTACACTTTTTGTCACTTCACTCTCAAAAAGTTAAGTTTATATTTATTTTGAAAATCAACCAATTTGTCAGAATTTGATTGTTCTTTTATTCATTTAATCCATATATAAATTTGAGTATCACAAATGTAAACTTTAATATCAACAAACAGTCCTGAACACTGTGTCTTTCTTCCTTTTTTGGGGTGTTTTTGAAAAGTTATGACATTTTTGGTAAAAGAACAATTTTAAAAGTGAAGATGTAAGAAAACATAACATTTTACATTAAAACAGCAAGCTGCTACTTTTGGGATGTTTTTGTAAAGTCTGTCTCATCTTCACTTCTCTAAAGTCTCAGTGAATAGAAACAGGTCAAGGTTCAGTTCAGTTGTGTAAATGGCCTAAGATTGGAAAATGTCTGTTAGTAACCAACATCTCACGTTGAGAAATACCAACATGAATGTGCAAGTCAGCAGAAAAGTGTGACTGCAGCTGGTAGAGAATATGAGATATGAAAATGAGGAGAAGAGGTTTGCATTTACTCATTTACCTTCAATGATAAAGTTAAAACCGTGAATGTGCTGTTATATCAGGGTGTGTGCACACGCGTGTGGACCGGTCTTTATCAGGATTTATGTGAGTTTTTCCACTTCAGCATAAGGTCATATTCCACAAGCTCTTGTTCAGGAGTTGATCTGCTGCCAAGTTGGGAAAAAAAGTTAATTCTTATTTTGTGGCTTTAATTGACCAAAGATGTTATAATATATTCAGTCATTTCCCATATGACATATATGTAATAAACCATCTGTATCCACATATAAACTTTGAGTTACATCTGTTCCTGAGGAATGAAGAACTTTTTAGTTTTAGTTAGATGTAATGCTGAAGTTAACTTCTGATTCTGTAAATTTTATGGAAACTTAAACTACTCATCTAAACCACATCAGACCAGAGGCCAGGCGCCTGTTTCAGAAAGCAAGTTTAGTGAAAACTGGGTTTAGTTGCCTTAGAGTCTAATGCAACTATCCCTGAGTTTTGACTAAACCTGCTTTCTGAAACAGGCCCCTGTACTACGAAGCAGGATTTGTTCTTATCGCGAGAACTTCAGGGTTAACTCTGGGTTTTCCGTCCTATGAAGGTAGTTCACTTCTTACCGGGGTACGTCTCCATGGTAACTGATGCTGAACGGCTAACTTGCTCCGGAGCAGGTTATGTTCCAGATCAGAGATTGGCCTATAAAATCCCCCCCCTCCGACTAATCAGTTCTCTCAAAAATGTCTCGTTCTTTTATTAAAGATCTGTGGAGCTCGGTGCTGGATTGAGAGACGGTCTCTGAGGAGGACCAGGGTTTTTAGAGACCAGCAAGATTATTTATTGGAGCGTCACTTATATATCTGTGATCTCCTCAAACAGCACGTTGTCAGTGACACAGTCGAGCACTGACTGTCCCTCAGACAGTAGCACTGCTGTGTTATTGACTCCTACAATAATTAACTAGGATATTAAATAACTGTATTTTATCATTGACACATTGTACAAATGCTCCTGTTTGGAGCTGCCAGGGTCCAACGACAAACCTGTCACCTTCATTAACTGAGCTTGTCATCATAAATCAGAGACTTGTACTTATAAGATATGAAAGTTCACCTACTGAACACTTTGAATTATATTATTACATTTAGTTTATATTGTTTTGTGCCTCTATTGGTTGCAGCTGAACATGAAGGTTAAAGTTGTATCAGCCTATTCACCATAACAACAGTCTAGATTTCAGCAGTTCATTGATTTGATTTTAATTTAACTACAGTCACATCTCACTTGTGCTCTGTGGGGCTGTGAAACTAAAACAACTTTATGTTTACACAATCAGCAATCTTTTACCAGTTGTCTTTTCGGCTTTTAGCAGCTGCCACCGTGTTGCTTTTTATCTGGATTATTGGCCAGTATTCCTCATATTTTTTAAAATGATTGTCTGCTCTTCGGCTGTAAAGTCGCTGCTCTGCTACTAGTTTCTCTTTCCATGTTTGTGATTGGTCATCTGGTGCAGACTCCGCCTCTTTCATGTGAACACGCTCACATCTAGATTGGAAAAACCTGGGTTGACTAATCGAGTCGATAACCAGCTTCATAGGAGCTTAGCTAGACTGCAATTGTCAGGGTTAGTGAAGCCAGATAACTGAAAGAGATCCTGGGTCTGTTGAACTTGCTTCCTGGTACAGGCCTCTGGACTGCATCATTACACAAATATAGACTCTTTACAACACAGTTTATGATCTGTGGAAATTAAAAAACCTAAATTAACCTATTTGTGAAAATAGGACATTTCACTTCTCTTTCTGTACACCATGTCAGTCCAGGGGGGTATTCCAAGAAGGAGGTTTAGCAATCACTGGGTTAATGTCTAACCTTAAGGTTTTCTGAACCCATGACAACTAAACCCGTGCAGTTGGTTCCAAAACACTTGAATTAACTCAATTAACCCCATATTGGTTAACCTAGGGTTGTGCGCGTTCCAGGCGAATCTATAAAGACAACATCTATCGAGGGTCGAAACCACAACAAAATTGCTAAACGAGCCTCATATTTCAGTGAAATTGAGCAGCAAGTCCTCCCCGAGGCGTATGAAGAAGAAAGGGTGATTATTTCCAAAAAAAAAAAGCAGCACAAATGCATCTGCCAAGGCACGTGATTCGTAAGTTTAGGCCATTATATAAAGCGCACAATTTTAAATTGAATACGATACCACCTCTAATACAGACTACTTGTGACTGAATGATTTGTTAATTACATGCAACCCAGGTGCACAGAAAAGAACTTGAAAACAAGTAAAAATGAAATATAAAAACATAGTCCAAATTGGTAAGTTTTTTTTTTTTTTTTTTTTTTGTATATCATGTCTCCCATATGGGACTTTAAATTGTCATGCTCCAACAAGATACATCCATTTTATAGCTGATAAGAAGACAGCAAAAGCAAGAAAGACTGGCGTGGGGACAGCTAAGCCTCTCCCCCCTGTTGAGGAACTGGCGATTTCAGTGAATCATGGCCGGCTGATGATGGAGGAGATTCCTGGGGGGACATCATCGGAGCCGGCCACCACCCAGTAGGATCACAGCCCTCCTGTCCAGTGTATTTTTCCTAATTAGGTTACAACTAATAGCCAGCCTTTCATGTATCCAATGTGACCTATTACAGTTTCTTAGGCATATTTAATATTAAATATTCAATTGAAATATTAAATTACTATAATATTCATTTTAATTACTATGTTTTATGGAAACCTCCTCGTGTGTTATTTAAGTGCTGCTTTTACACGAAAGTGACCAATTTCTCAACCTCTCTCAGCTCAAGGTGGAGTACTGCTGGTTGTGGAGCAGCCACTAGCCATAGATGCTGGTACAGCTGCTGTAAGTCGTTATTTCATGTGTTTTGTTTCGTGTGTTTTCATGTGTCAGTGTTTTAGGCTATTAATTAAGCCCACTGCCAGTAGCCTATTGATGTTTTTCTATAGGATGTTGATGAACAGATTGTATTGGCCATAGAGGAGCCACACCAATGTCGACAGAGGTAAGCCTTTGCTGTGATCAATATCAATTTATTAAACCTACAATTAATACTTCACTTAAGTTAAACAAATGTACCTCAGGCTGAAAATGAGGCAGATCCTGAGGAGCCTAATACAAGCTCCAATCAATCCAACAACGTAAGAAATAATCATAGTTTATGCGTAAATGGGCCGAACTCCATCAAATGCTGAACATGGCTGCTTTGTTATTTTAGATGTTGGCAAAGGAACTCTACAGGCTACATCTGCAGCACCAAACAGCCACGGCCGATTTGGAAATCCAATACTTAAAACTTTAGATTGAGGTAAAGAAATGATATGCAGAGCAACCTGTCAACGCATGCTTCCATTATTGTATCAATAATGCAATGTTTCTCTTTTCAGGCAATGAAGCAAATGCAATGGGCAAATAAGTAGAGATAAACCAATAAAAATGTGAAAACGGTGTTAAGTGTATTCTTTAATTGAAGTGATTGTGACAGACTTGATCACGCACTCTCTGACCATCTCTCATATCCTCCTGATGAAAGGGTTCCTCTGGTATCAGCTCCTCAATGATTGGTGTTGATTCATTGTGCAACATTGCAATATTGTGCAATATGCCGCATGCAACAGTTATGTTGCAGGCCCTCTCTGGGCAGACCCTTAGCCCACGCAAACACCGCAACCTCTCCTTCAGAATCCCAAAAGTCATTTCTTCACTGGGTTCTGCTGTGAGCCACATTAAAATGCGTTTGCGCTCCAGCATCTGGATCTGTGTATGGGGTAATGACAAGGCAAGGATATCCTCTATCCCCAGGAGACACCCATAAAATTTTCCTGCAATTGCACATAACACAAAGTTAGAATACACGCATGAATATTTGCAACGCTGCTCAATATAATATTATAAATATAATGCACTCTGTAGAAATTTGGTGCTCAAATTTGATTCCCTGTGCATCCTGTCATCGTGCACAGACCCTGGCCATCTCGCCTCCACATTTGTTGTCAGATTTACAGCATCACATATCATCTGGCAGTTGAAAAAATATGTTTTCAAAGATCACTAAGAGAGCACTCAAAAATAAAAGAAGCTTAGGCCTACTGGTTCCATTATACCCACTTGAACATTGATGCTGTGGAAACCTTTCCTATTCACAAAATCGGCATGTTTTGGGACAGTATTTTAATTGGCACATGCGTCCCATCAATGCATCCAATAACGTTTGGAAAGCCTGCAATAGCCAATGCTTGTGAAATGAAATCTCGCCAGCAAAGATTTCTGTGCATATTTGTGAAACCTAAGTGTTGCTGACCTGCCAGTTGGTGGAACTCCGTCTTAATGACCCTCGTAGGTTTGTGGCCAGGAAAACAAATAACGTTATGCATAAAGCGCTTTAGCGCAAGGCACACTTTACACACCGACTGACAGGCAGTGTCTTTGCCAATGTGTTCTGTGTCTCCAATAGTGTACAAAAAACTCCCCAAAAAAAAAAAAAAAAAAAAAACAGAGAGCGAGACACATTGTTTGCAGAGAGGAGAGGGCAATCCCATGATGTGTAACGTTGGAAATGTAGAGATGGAGAAGTAGAAGAAATCGATCAAGGATTCCACTGAAAAAGGGTAGCCCTCTTGCAAATATTCAGCAGGAAAACCCAAAATGTCGTGTCGTAGTCTTATCACCCTCTCACGGTGAATTGCACGGATTGCAATTTTGGCTTCCATGTCAATAATTGGGCCTTCATCAAAAGGAATTTTCAAGTTTCACAGCGGCATTACTGAACTTGGACTTAAATACTCGAACATAACTCAATTACCTAAACATAACCTGAACAAAACCTTCCCCCTACCAGGTTATGTTCAGAGTATATGTTACCATAGCGACTTACTTAACCGTTGACCCTTGACCGTTTTGGAACGGAAAAACCCAGGTTTATCGCTTACTCTGAGTTAACATACTCAGTTAAGTCAGTAAACCTGCTTCTTGGAATACCCCCCAGGATTGTTTAGTGGAACAAAACATTGTATATTTCTAATTTCTAATAAGCCATAAGTCATACTGCTACATAACACAATCTGTTTTAACTGCTGCCATTAGGCAGACGATGTAGAACTAGAACAACTAGAACAAACAGACTAAAGGACAGTTTTTACCTTGATGCTGTAAATCTGCTAAATACTGCCAATCATGGTTTCACATGACACTTATTTGTATCAATAACATGCTGCTGGCTTCTTATTTCCATTTTACAGTGTGACAATGACAAAATAAAGATTCTGTTCTATTTAAAGAATAATTGTACAATAATTGATTATATTGACTATATATTAATTAATTATTAATCATACTGAAAGCAAAATGTATGTTTGTATTTCACACGTAAGACTTTGTCTCTTCATGGTTAAATACTAAATAAGTAGCAGAAAGTAGCACATATTTATTAATAATAATAATAATAGCTGAGATGAGAGCTGATTATGCCTAAGAGACAGAAACAAACCTGAGGCATTCTTAAGATTTGAGTTTATTTAATCGATATTTTTCAGGTCTTTGAGAAGTCACTTTACTTTTGACGACAGGTCAAACAGGTAAATGTGTTTTTAAGGCAAAATGAGAGAACAAACCAGCAGTATTTGTTTTGTTATGTTTTTTAAAGACTTTTCATACAAAAGGCCTCAGGCTTTGGTAGATCTCAGAACAATAACAGTGACAGAGACCAACCAGGAAAAGTTAGAAGAACAGTGAGAAGAATAAAGTAGCTATTTTTGAGAATTTTTGAGAGAATTGAAAAAATAATTCAGTAACTGATCAGTTTGTGAAAATGTTTTGATTATAATTCATATATCTACAAAAAAAAAAAAAAAAAAAAACAATAATCGATAATTTTGTCCTAAAATATTGTCAATCAAATCATTTTTGTATTTGCATTTGAATGAATAGTTCACAGAACAAAAACTGTGTGATTATATATATTATCAACAATATCATCAACAAAATGGATCCTGGTCTTCAATGAATGCACAATTACTCCTTATATAATATGATGGTACTGAAAATATAAGTTGTTTTGTTCCACTCATCTGTCCTGACCTACATCTCTGCATCGCACTAGCATACATGTGGTGTGCATACATAATGTGGTGTAGATAAAGAAAAAGTGTGAAATGTCCTTTTTTTTTTTACATTTTCACGGATAGATACAAACTTTCACAGGACATGAACTGTAGTTAAGAGTCATCAGCATCTTTTAATTTCCCTTATTTTCCCCCTTAACTTCGTAACTTTACCGTCGCTTTTCAGACTCTTTTATTAAATATGGAGCAGCTGAACGCTGTCCTGTGACAACAGGAGGAGGAGCTTCTCACCACGTGTTCTTCAAACTCAGTGTTGTTGTGAAAACATCTGGACTGTGCGTCCTCAGCAGCCAATCAGCTGCCGAGGTTACTTCCGCGTGTATGCACGCGCAGCGCGCCCGTGCCGTGCGGACGTGTCAGATGTGTCCGTCTCGAGACTTAAATCATTGTGATGTTGTTGTTGTTGTTGTTGTTGTTGTTGTTGTTGTTGTTGTGCACGTTTACGTTCGACAAGCCCGAAGCTGAGCTGAACAAAGGGTGGGATCATGTTCTGCATCATGGATGTGACTTTACAACCAGCTTACCTGAGATCAGTCACATACGATTCAAACGTTAATATGTCACTATCATTCAATTTGCATTGTATTATCATTTACTGCTGCTAGGTGTAATACACACACACACACACACACACACACATAAAGTCATTGTTAATCTAATTACATATGATTATCATTTAAAGCAATGATTTCAAAAGCAACAAAAATATTCAGCGTATAGATGGATACCACACCAAACCAAGCTGATAGATTTATCATTTGAACTTTTAGATGTAAATATAATTTGACATTATAACTTTAGTTGGTTGTGATCTGAGACTCATCTCTGAATTTATTGGTGATGTATTGACTTCTGGCCTGTTCTAGGATTGTTAAAGGGAGATATTCCTCTTCACTGCCACCAGGTGCTCCTCAGTGTGGCAACAGTTAGGGTTTTCTTCTCTATGATATGAATATGAATTAGTCTTTTAAGTTAAATGTTTTCTGTTTGTTTTGTTTTTATTTGGCATTCTACAAAAAAATAAACTGTCCTGAGATGTATTTGATGTGGGTTGGTCATTACATGGAAGTTGACTTGGGACTATGAGTTCTTGCCTTGGGACTTGTAAGTTTTGTCTTTTTGTTCTTTGAGACCTTTTTATTCTTGATTTGTTTTTGACTCTAACTTTGATGATCTTGACCTGGGACCTGACTCTGGATTTGTTGGTTTTGACCAGTAAATTACCTTGGGACATCATGACATTGACCAAAGTCTTTGTGACCCAGGCCTTCTTGATCTGTTGGGCCTGGACTTGATGATCTGAGACATCATTTTTGACCTGAGACTTGAATGTGGACCCTTATTAAACATGACTGGGGAAAACAACAATCACCTCTCATCATCTTCAGGCTGAATATAGAGCATATATATTTGGAGCTATTGAGTAAAAAGTTATTTCATCTATTATCATTATGTTCGATTAGATATAATAACCAGTTTATTGTGATTATATCATAACGTTCATCACTTCAAACCATCAGTGTGAATCTGTTGCCAGCAGGAGGCGCTGTGGCCTCTAACCATCACAGTCACATACCAGGATTCATTTAGAAAATGGATGAAATAAAATACACAACAGCTGACCAATCAGAGGCAAGTATCCTCCCTAGTATGTTACAATCCCGCAGCAGAGGTGTGTGTGTGTGTGTGTGTGTGTGTGTGTGTGTGTGTGTGTGTGTGTGTGCGCGCGCATGTCTTGGGGGGGATTGTCAGTCCTGTGAAACATTCACCAGGCTGCTGAAAGAGACACAGATAAGTTGAGCTCATGCAACCAGAATAACAACTACGACTCCCTGTGTGTGTGGTAAAAGCTGCCAGGTCAGTAGAGCAGTAGGTAATGGATCACACACTCACACACACACTTGTTAGCCTCACAGAAAGAACATGACACTTTGAAGTGAGTTTATAAAAATGTTGGTAACACAAATTGTAAAACTACAGCTTGTGCTTGTGTGTACAAGCTTAACCTCGCTTAGTGTTGCTGGGAGCAGAGGGAAACAGCTAGAAACATCTCTAAAACTCATCATTTAACACATGACATTCAGTTGATTTGATCTTTGATTAATACACAAACATAAGAAAAAGCAAAAAGGTTAGAGAAGAATTATTTAAAATATAATAATAATCAAATATAATTAAATATTAAAAATAAATATCATTAGAATATAATAAAATGAATCAATTAATAAAAAGTCGTTTACTGAGAAAAATAATATTTGTACTTGCATATTTGCAGCTCCGTCGCCACTGGTTTTAGTTACATCAAGGCTGCAGGAAGTTACCACATTTTTGCACATATACGTATATTATTGTCAAAATCATTTATATTAACTGATGTGAACTTTCTCTGAACACACCTCAGCTGCACAAGAAACAACATCACTATATCTACTCATGTTAAAGATGTTCAGAACATCATGCACTGAACATCGTCTGGGGCCACTGATGCACACATCCATACATGTACTGTACATATATGGACGTGTGCGTCAGTGGCCCCACACGTCCACTTCTAAGGCCCGAGACAGATGCTACCTCCACATCTGGACATACAGGAAACATCCAGCTGTCAGCAAACAGTCTGCTCAGATGTCAGAGGACTTGACCATCTCATTTCCCTGTGGCCAACAGGTGACATCCAGACCAACATCAACTGTGTCCTTAAAAGGCTCAAATTCCAACACAGCTTGAGATTCATTGTGTCAGATTGTTATTTTGTTCTTAAAATATATGCTCTATGTGTTTTTATACTATGCTCTACTACTGCTCTATTTCTGTCCACCTTGAATCCTACACACATTCAGTGACTGTATATCTGAGTCGATTTGAATGAGCAAATCCATTGAACATCCAATCAGAGCTTCTTTCTATTAAACTGGCCCCCACAAAACATTTCTATTGTAACCTGTAACCAGGGGTTGAAATTATATGCCAGCAAACACCAATGTTACATAGATTTTAATGCTGCCGGCTGAATTATGGTGATTACTGTGCTGTAAAGTAGCTGTGACAATCAGGAGGTGGTTTGAACATGGTGTGGTGGACGGCAGCCCAAACTTAGACGTTTCATTCAGACGTTTTGGAAATCTGCTATTTATTCTGTGACAAAAATCTGTGTTTTCAATTTAAAAACATAAAAGCAAAGAAGTTATTGTGTGTTTTAATAGAATCATTTCTTCAGCTAAAAAGCAATACACTGAAATTTAAAAAATGAAATTCTAATAAATTAACTACACAAAGTTGGTTGAGTTTCTTAAATCCATTCTGTGTGTAGTGGAAGATAAAACTAAAATGATACATGAAGGAATAAAAAATAAATTATTTAATTTATGTCGACCCCAGACTGTAGATTACAAAATTATGTCGCTTTTGTCACTTTATATAACTATTTGAAAGTGATTACAGTAGTTACTGTTTGGGTTTAGACTCAGGAAGACATGAAGATAAGGTCATATCATTAAGACCGGACACTGAGGTCAAAGGTCTGAGCAGAGACAAACCACCAATCAGTGCATTGTCTCTGTTGGTTTTAAAGTTTCAACTTAACTCTGAATCATCTGTAAATACAAGCGTCCAGTGTCAGTTCCTCTGTCCACCCAGCGATGATTAAACATAATATAGATGGATGTAAACAAGTAGCATTAAATGAAAAATATATATAGATGAAAGAAAATAGAATTTAGCGAACTGTTTCATTTACTGTTATTATCTTGAAAAAAACGACCAGAAATGTGTAAGAATGAGTTTTGATCATAAGTTAGTGATTACATAACTTATTTCCTGTTTTTGTAAAGTTCGACATCTTTAAACTTTTTTAAACTTTGTTTAAAAAGTTAAAATAGTTTTTGTTTCTCATCGGAATCAAAAAGACTAATGTTTATAAAAAAAACAACAAAGTTCAGAGCTGAATCTCCAACCCCTGACCTCCCGATCCCCCACTGCTCAGCTCTGTTGTCAATCACTGTGTTTTTCTCTGCTCTGATTGGCCAGGTTGTTTACTCAACACTGAAGTCTCCACCTCCTCTGTACTTTTCCACTGCAAGCTGCCTTCACCATCCAACTGAAAACTCCACTGATCCTCCTCCTTCACTTCATCTATTCATAACACACACACACACACGCCCCCTACCCAATCACACACACACTGAGGTAATGGAGGTTTTTGTCTCAGGATTTTGTGGTTGAACACAGAACCACAAGTACTGAAGTAACTCTCTGATTGGTCAAGAAGAAAAAAAACTCAACTATTCCGAGTGTTTTAATGAAGTTTCACTATGTCCTGAAAAAAAAAAAAATAAAATAAACAAACTGACAAAGCATTTCCATGATTTGGTTTTTGATTCACTTTCTGGAAATATTTCATGTACTGTTGCTTCCTGTGAGGAAACACCAGGCAGCTCCACGTTTGGTCACTTTATGTGCACCAAAAAAAAAAAAAAAAAAAAAAAAAAAAGAAAAAGAAAAAGGAAAAAATGTAAAGCTCAGGATTTATATCCAGTTACAGCTGCTACAATTCACCTGTAATACATGTAATGTTTCACTTATCATAACACAAATAGGTTTGTCAGTGAATTTTCACATTTATCAGACAATTTACAGTTTCTTTGATCAGTCTTGAAGAGTTTTCATTCACTGTGATGTTAACAAATTTTCTCTTGAGTCTAAATCATCTCTGTCAGCATTCGTCTTGCTCTGCTACTTCTTCAGACAAACCTTGACTTAAATCACCAAAAAACAAAAAACAAAACCTTGTCTCGGGGGGAAATGACGTTTGTTGAAGGCAGAAACACTAAAGAAAGAAACATTGAACTGTATGAATCTGAGAACATGACGCACTGTTGAGGAACGTTGTGTTCCCACTGTGGAGTCTGAGGTATTTGCATTGAACAAACTTCACTGTGGCATTTAGATAATGACACATGAGACACTCAGTTTTAATTTGACAGTGCACAGCAACTTTTAATATGACAATATTCTATTAATATAAGATGAATAAAGACATCTTTTAAAAAGTGGGGCACAGATTTATCCAACCTCAGACGATCTGATCGATGGTCTGAGGTGTCTTTGTGAACAGTGAAGTGTCTTAGGATTATAAAAAACAGATACCAGTCATAGTCATTCATAATATTTTACTTTACTAACTCTAACAACATGAAGTGTTGCAGACTTGCAGACTTCAGCTCATGGAGCATTAGCCACACTCACCTTGAGTGTGAGTGTGGGTGTGTCAATACATTTTCTAACCGTCAAACTCCAACTTTGTCTGTACATGTTGCTCCTTTACTTGTGTGTGTGTGTGTGTGTGTGTGTGTCTGTGTGTGTCTGTGTGTTTAAGGTAGCGGTCGATGACATGACAATAACAAACTGAAGATAATGATGTTTTTATGTCTTGTCTTCACTCGATCGACATGCTGTATGGAGTTGTGACTCGATTCAGGGTCAGAATCAGTTTTATATTATGTAGTTTTATATATTCATGAAAAGGTTTATGTGAAGACGGATCCTGATGAAAAATACAAACACAAACGTCTTGGTGTGTGCACTAGATTAACATTAACGCCACTAACAGAGGAAGTCTAAGTCTCTGCAGGGCTCTGATCTGCTTTCTGTAATCAGCTACACACATACACACACACACACACACACACACACACACACACACACACACACACACACACACACACACACACACACACACACACACACACACACACACACACACACCTCCTCATTACCACATTCTGAATGTGAGTGTGTGTCTTCCTGTTTGGCAGTGTCAGCTGACCAATCAGAAGTAATGTTGTGCAACAGCGACTCAAACTAGAAGCTGCTGTCGTCGACTGTGATGATGTGACGACAGCAGCAGAAAGTAAGATGAGCAGCAGCTGTGACCTGCCACAGTGTCTCTGAGCAAGGTAACACAGCCTCTGATAAGAAACCATGCAAACACACTGAGGGTCAGTGTGACCGTGTGAGTGTGTATTTGTGGTTATCGTAACCTCTTTTCAGGTGTTGGCGTTTCAGCTGATCTACAGGTCAAAGGTCAAACCTTCTTATCACATTAATCAGTTCTCTATCTTCACAGGTGGAACTTTGTGTCAATTTTTGCTGTTGTAACATTACTAACTATATTTATGTGGATGAGCAAAACAGAAAGAGAAGGAATCAGTGTCAGGGCCTGCAGCAAATCTGTAACAACTTTTGAATAAGTGGATTAATATTAAAGCACCAACTAGAAACAGGTCTTCAGCATGTTTCCTCTCTAGATGGTTGTATAACAACATCCTGAACATTGATCTTATTCACACTAAGACAATCTGTGTATTCTAGTGTTTCCAAGAGTTTTTTCTAGAATTTCCTTCATATTCCTGTTTACATGATCAATATCATAGTGTTGTTAAAACCTTATTTTCCCTCTAGAATCTGAGCCACATAACTGAGTCCATAATGTTACGACACATTTCTAAAGCAACATTTCCCAGATGGTTCTTCTTACAGCTACACGTGTCAGTAAACACAGGACACAACTTACAACATGTGTCTTCAATAGTTGGCATGAAATTTTGAGAATAAGGTGTTTACATATCTGATGATGAGAATAAGATCCACACAGACCACATGTCTTATTTACATTAGTCATTATTACCAATAGAATCAAACATCTGTTTATATGGTAGAGTCTGATTCACTATATCTGATTATTCTGGGAAACATCACATTATTGACTGAAACATCAGTACTGAACGAGCAACACAACAAAGATGATGTAACAACAAAGAGGGGCCTCTTTTATTTCTGCCTTATATATATGATATGTAAAATGCATAAAGATAAAGATCCTGAGATGGATCTTGTCCCTTCTTCTGTAGCTTCTCTCAATATATCATAATTTCTTTTTTTTTTTATACATTTCTCTCAAAACCCACTTTATAATTGGTTGCCCAAACTACAGGCACCATGTTACAGTGAACCTTAGTGTGTGGAGTCTGTGGGATCACATGCTTCACTCAGCGTTTACATCCACCCATCCCCCACATCGCTGCAACCCCAACCATCCAACAAGAGCATCCTGACCCCAGGCCTCAGCTTATAGACTTCACTCTTCATCTCAGAGTCTGTGTTCACTCTCATTTGGACAAAGTAGAAATGTGAGAATAATGTTATTTAATTTTTGTGGTGCTTTGAATACAACTGGGCCTGTTCTGCAGGCGGAGGTCAAAAGAAATGTGTGAGTGCATTGATCAAACACGACCTGATAGAAAAATACAACTCTTTAGACGACACAACTTTGAGTCCTGAGTTTTCTGTCGACTCTGTCGCAGATCGATCAATCGATCAAGATATATGAAGTTAAACCTAACAGAGGAGATGAACATAGCAGCTATCCTTATCTTAAGCAGTTCACTTCATTATTTATGTTTTATATAATTACAAACTACTATCAAACCACCATCATCCCTCTTTACTGAAAGACACAGATCCAGCTGGAAAAACAAGTTAAAGTAGCTGTAGCAGTCATTTCAGCTTCCACCAGTAGATGAATTCCTGTTGTTTAAAGCTAAGTTCACATATTGTATACAAGTAATTCACTTATTATTTTAATCAAAATGTTTAACATTAAGTTCATGTTGATGTGTGGACACTCATGCACCTTCAAACGAATGTTTGAGGGTTTAAGAGTCAGATTTAAGTCTGAGGAAAGTTTTATGTCAACAACATGAGACAAGTTTATGCGAATGAATCTGTTCACTGTTAGAATAAGATCATACGGATAAATCACATCTGAGATCATCTATAACTGAAGCCACTTTGACCTGTTACCATTATTAGTTTATGACACACAAACACAAAGAGGCTTACACCTCCTCCTCCCTGTCCGTCCTGAGTATTTGCAACCAGCCCACTTCACTTTATATAATCCACTTTAACTCCTCTGTGCACAGAAACAATGACTCCCCCTCTGTCCTGCTTCAATCTGAGTTTAGAGTCGTCTCAACAGAAACAAAATATCACTAGAATATGATACAATCAAGACTATACTTGGATTGTTTAAGTGTAATTTAAAGTGTTTAATATGTGGTGTCAGACCATGTATGTGAATTCCTATCTGGATATGAACTGGACTATTCATAGACGTCTGAGCACACAGGGTTTAAAATAACGTAACATGGATGTGACGATTTTCAATATGTCAAATGAGTGAAAGATAATATCAGTGATAATTAAATATGAGCGTTTATTAAATTTTAGCATTTTCAACTTAAATATTTATCTCTTGCATACTTTTTATTTCTTTATATTTACTTGAAGTGGGATATTTACTTGAATGAATCTGTTTTTAGGTTTAAGTGTGTGATATTTTCTTGTTTTATTTACAATTCAATCCCAAGTGAGCAATTTCTTATTTTTTTTTATATGCTCTTGTATATTGTTGTTTATGTGATTGTATTATTAAATGTGTTTTACTTAGTCCCGATGACACAATTTAAACTCACACAGGCGATCACTCAGCTCATGTTAAACAATCAGATATTTATTTGTCCATTTTATTTTGTACAGTAAAGGCTTTTTTTTTCTTTTTCTGGCTGATGGCAGTCTGCATCAGCCAATCAGCTGCGGACTAATCCGCTCAGCTCGATGGTGATTGGCTGCCTGGGCTCACTCCCACCACCCAGCCCATCTCTCTTTGTGTGCAACAACAACAGAAAGGCAGCACTTTACAGCACCAGGACACACTGTAGATAAACAACAAACTCAACATTAACTGTTTAAAAAACAAAACAAAAACAGCAAAACCACAAACATCCATCTTAATAATGTCACTTGTTCTTCTCACATTCAGTTTAAAGTTATTTCTGAAATGTAGAAAAATGCCAACAGGGTGAGAAAATGCCACTTAGTGTCAGTGTTTCCTTAAATATCAGTGTCAGTATTCTAAAAAAAATGGAATAATGCAGACAACTGCAGGAATGATGACAATTATACTTGATGTGTAAAAAACATTTGTAACTTAATTCCTGGTGGTATCATCTCAGTCTGTCAGCAGATTCTTCAACTTTTAAGGCTGAATGATTTTAACAAGCTGGGGATTTTTTCTTTCAACATGAAGCAGAACAAACCTGGCGCCCCGTTCAGTCTGAGGTTTTCAGTCTCACACTGCTGGGAACAAAATGGCTTCCTGAAAGTTTCCCTTCAGGATGTCAAGATGTCACAGAACTCAACAAAGTCCCTCTGCATGAAGTTCTGGCTCTGCATCAGGTCATCTTCAGACGGGAAGTACTGCATGCTGTCCTCCTGCAGACGCAGACTGTCTTCGTGCAGATGCAGCTGCAAGTCATCTTGGTGTAGACGCAGGTTGTCTTGATGCAGTACCAGAAACGGCCCGGGGGGCGACGTGGAGCCATGTGGGTTGGGACTGTCCAGCAGGGCTCCCCTGGCGTTCTCCAGGACGCCCAGGTACGAGTCCATGTCTGTGAGCTCCACGTCGCTGTCGGAGCTGCAGCCACTGTCGCTGCCCACCGAGTCGGAGCGCATGTGCAGCATCTGATATTTCTCGTGCATCAGAAACTGGTTGGTGTTCTTGGGGGCCCTCATGCCCCTCGCTCTGTTTCCTTTGACGTTAACGGGTCGGAGGGACAGCACCGTTTCCTGGAGGTGTTTAGGGTGGTGGTGGTGGTGACGTTGAGGGTGCTGCTGGTGGTGATGGTGCTGCTGGTGCTGCTGGTTGCGCCCCCTCGACCACCCTCCCCCCCCTGTCCTCCGCCCCTGCTGCAGCCGCCCCCTGCAGCCCTTGGTCCAGACGTGTTTCTTGCGGCCCACGGCGTCTCTGTGTGGAGCCTCTTCTCCATCATGCTGCTGTAGCTGCAGCTGCTGTTGCTGGTAGTTTCTTCTACACATCATGTCTTTGAATCACACTTTCTCGTTGATCTTGTCGCCTCCCTTCCTCCCTGCTGCTCTCCTTCACATCCTCTTCCTCCTCTTCAAACGACAACAACAACAAAGAGAGGCTGCTTTCTGGTTTTCTGGCTCAGATCACAAGTGACCTCCCTCTCTGAGTCTACCTTTTTACAACTCTTTCACGTTTTTTCTTGACCTCTGGCTTTGGCTGGTGCATAGCCTGCTCTTCCTCCCCCTGCAGCAGCAGCTTGCCTGCTTAGCTGACTCTCTGTCACGCCCTCCTCTGTCTTTTCTTAATCTCTCTCCTTGTTGTTGTTCTTCTTTTTCTTCTTTTGTCTGAAAGTCAGATCAGCTCCTCACAGCTCTGATCAGTGACCTGAAGTCAGCTGCTGATTGGTACTGAGTGCTTTCTGGATGATTTCGCAGCTATTATTTGTGTCTCTGTATCTCAGTTTCAGGTCAGCAGCTGTAGCGCTCTCAGCTCTGACCAACACTGCCTATGTCTCTGCCTTCTTCTCTGAGCCTGGATAAAGAGCTGGACGAGTCCATTCACAGGTTTACCACAAGGAGGAGGGGTGGTGCTATGTGGTAGTTTGTCTAAAAACTTACTAACAACAAACTAGCAAGACAGGTTTATATAAAATAATCACATACACGTCCAACTGAATTATATTTTAATCTGACCACATTTAAACCTCTGTCTTCGTTTTGTGTTGTGTTCATAAGAAGCACAGAGAACCTCTCTGCCGCAAGATGGTTCACTCTGCTTCAGTTTTAGCAGCTGAAATCTGATCCGCTGCTGCTGCCGCCCCCACTCCCACCCCTCCACCCTCATCCACCCTCATCCACCCTCATCCACCACATCCACCCCCCACCTCTCCTGACAACAGACACACTGTACAGCAACAACAACCAGCAGCTCCGTGCTGCACGACTCATGAACAACGTGAACAGTTGTTGGATTGGTTGTTGGATTCAGCCAGAAGACGCCATAACAGAGGTGAAACTTTTGGGAACAATGTTTCTTTTTTTCAAGAAAAAACAAAAACAAAAACAAAACACATTTGACTACAATAAAGTAACTTCTTCATTCTTCTTTTTATTATTCTTTTTATTTTTATTCATCATTTTGTTCCAAACTGAAATAAAAACAGATGCGGCAGATGTTTATGATCCTCTTTCATTCTCCACTAGCTTCACTGTGAGGTTTACACTTTGGGATTTTAGTAAAATACTTCAACAGCTGTTCGACTCGGTGGTCATGAAATGTAGTTTGGTGTCAGCCATGTTGCCCTCATCATAAAGTCTTTGCTTCTGTCGCCCTCAACAGGTCAAAAGATTTTAATTTATCAAAAGATTTTATTTTATTTTAATGATTGAATATTATTTACACACACATCTAAAAGCAAGTGTTCAGCAGGCTGATTTATACACTAGATACGCAGTTATTCTCATCAGCCTTAGTGTTGCTGGTGTTAGTAAAAATAACACGATAACATATGACATATGATAACATATAATAATTTCAGCTTGTGAAACTGACAATGAAGCCAAAACAAGAACTGTGTAAATGTTAAACTTAATCTCTAATGTCACTAAAGTCACATGGTCAAAATAATAAAATTTATTCCTGCAGCCACATCCACCCCACCATCCCTACAATCACATCACTACAAACATATTAAACTAAATTTAGTTCATTTCTTTGTAACAAATGATGAACAATAACCTGTGAATTTGGAGCTGCACTATTGCCCCCATGTGGCTGTGGTTTATATTACAAAGACAAGGAGATGAGACTCCATGTTTGATCAGTCTGGCAAAATAGATTTGTGTATTTCTTTAAAAGTGAGTTACCCAGAACAGTGTGAGTTTATGAAGCTGAATTAATGTATCAATCTGATTCAGATCATTTGATGGAGCTTTTAATCACCTGCAGAACAAACAGTGTTAAGGATGATCACACCAGACTTCAATGAGCTACTGAAACCAATGAAACACAGAGTACAGTGTGTACTTTCTGACTATTTGTTCTATTTTTTTTTCTCACCTTCATCACCTGATAAGTTTTAGCCATGTTAATATAAGTTACATTAACATGGTGGGATTTACTGGACACGTTTAGAAACATAAAACATGACAAAAAAAATAAGAGAAGATAAACTGCAATTATAAAGATAAAGGCTACAAACCAACTAATAGGTACAAAATATATAATAGGTTTTATATAATAAATTTTCAAAATTGTATCTTTTTTTGTGGAAAGTCTTTGCCTTGAAAGGGACAATTAAATGATGATGATAATACATTGCGAATACATTGTCAGCACTCTGGAAAACTAAAACTATGAGTAAAATATTAACACAAAAGTCAGATATGAGCTAAACATCATAGACACCTCTCCAAAATAAGGGTTTTAAAACTTTATTTTTTATTAAGACAACCCTCTTCAGTTTATTTTTTCTAAATAAGGGATCATAGGTTTTTGCTGAGTCTGATTTTGTAATATATTTTTCTGTAGACCGTCTTGAAAATGTTTGTGAAAAAGTTTTGTGCACTTATTTTACTCTAATATACTCATGATACCATTGACAAAGAACAAGATGCTGTCCAGCAAATCTCTGCTGTTGTCATACGATTGTCTCGTGCTTGGATAAAGTTTCAGGCCTCTTATTCTGGGTCTGTTATCTGCTGTTAATGAATGAATGTCTATCCCTCTGGTGTATTTGTGTTTGAATTTCGTTTAACGTTACATACGTTTTGAAAACAGTGACGTCACGAACATGGAGTGATTGTCAATAAAGTTTTTAAAGTTTTTTTTCAGTCAGCTGACCGCTGCTTCGTTCAGCATCACAACAATCATGGCGTCTGGAGGCAGCGGCTAACTGAGCGCAATACGCTGCTCATCATCTTAGTCCCTTTTACACAAAATTTTATTTAAAAAAATCAAAACAATAACATTTCATATTTACTCGTCCTGATTTCAAGATGGAGGCCGGTCCTTTTCCAGAGGAGGTGTCGGAGAGGAAAGTGTCGGTTGTCGGCTCGGAGCTGGTGGAGAACTACACTGTAAGATACGACCACTGTTAGCTTAGCTTGAGACTAGCGTAGCATAGGGTCTGTCAAAGGGACAGCGAGTTAATATTGAACACAAGAGCCTGACAACATTTGGACAGATTGTTACGTTATTATGTGATACATTTACTTTAATAAACGTTACGGTTGTTGTCTTTGTTATACATTGATTTTAACAACAGTCGGTTTTTAACAACAGTCAGCTAGCTAATGTGCTAACTGTCAGAGATGTCATAGTTTTCCTCTATCTCTGCCATGGATTATAATTATATCTATATCTGTATATCTATATATCTAAATGGAAAGAAGATAAATATATATATATCTTCTTTCCATTTTAAGCACATGTAGAGCTGCATACTCCCCTTTGTGTGTAACATAATAGCAAAAAATAAAATTTGGCTTATACTTGAGCCTGTTGTCCTGCTGCAGATTTTTTGCTGCAGAAACAGTTTTCTGACATGATTAAATTATTATTGAGCTTGTTATTCCTGAGTATGGATCTTAGTTGACCTAATTACTCTACATTAGGATTTATCTATTGCAGCTCAAACCTGTTGGATCTGTGTTTCAGGTTTACATCATTGAGGTGATGGATGGAGAGCACAGATGGACGGTGAAGCATCGCTACAGCGACTTTCACGAGCTGCATGAGAAGGTGAGAAGCTTTTATAAGCCTGAACATCATATGGTTTGATTTTAAATTCGGTTTGATGCTGCGATTCTTGAAGCAGCTTTGTATCATCACTGAAACATTAATAGTCAAATGTATTTAAGCTCTTATGCACAAATTAAAAGTTAAGAGTAATAATAATAATCTTACATTTGAAATGTAAGAAAATAAGCAGAATAAAGTTTAAATCCTCCCATATCTTGTTGTTGTAAGCCAATGCCCCCCCCTTCTTCCTGCAACTATAAACAGTATCACTTGTCTATAAAATTGTTATTATAAGTACATCTCTGCATAACATTGTATCCTTATTAACATTAAAGAAAGCAAAAAAGAAAGAAATATAGATCAACTTAAAACAAAGAATAACTTTGTTGACATTGTTTTTTAGTCTATAATAGGAAAGATTTAAAGTGCTTATAGTAGTACTGCAACTCTCTAAATTACTATTACATTTTAAGTGCATCAATTTACCTGAAATTGAAAAAAAATCCTGATTCAAACTATAAACATTTTTTACTGACTTGAACCATTTGATTCTGAAAAATGAAATTAAGCAAAATCAATAAATAAATTTAAATGGATCAGCAGCAATAACTACTCAAGTAAAGTACAGATCCTCAAAACTCTACCTCTAATTCAGTCCTTCTCAAATATACTGTAAAGCTGCAAATAACAGCCCGGGTGTTTATTTTCCCAAATGACTCAACAGACCCTGCGTTTATTTGGGACAGACGTCTATATGAGACAGACGTTTACTTTTTTTAAGGCGAAGTACTGAAGTACCGCGGCGCTCTGGTATTGTTACGTTTTTTTAATCTTTCATTGTCATTTATCAATGGAAATTTGTATCTATAGCTGGATCCACACCGCACAGCGGGTAGGCGGTGCAGGGAGGAAGCTGTCTGTGAGCGGCGTGGGAGCGTTTGTGTAATTCACACCAGGCATGTCTGCGGGTGCGATGCATCAGCTGTCAGCTCTGTCTTTAAATGCACACGGTCCAATGTAGCCCCTTCTTTTTAAAAGTGCGCATAGACCTGTTCATGTCCTAGACCCGCAGTATCAGAGTGGAACCGGAACGAGATTGAGCGATTGCTCCGGCCTTTGGATAAAAACCTGCGCTGCACCCTGATTATATTTCACACGCTCTGCTCACATGGTCTGGTCTGGGTGTGGGGGAGTCAGATTGAGCTAAATTCAAGACAAGGAGAAAATCAGTTCCGGCCTTTGAGTTTATTGCCCAAATGTGTTGCTGCCCCGGGCTGATAAAAGAGACAGGTGTCTGTTCACCACTCGCCAATGGTGGCTGTTATTTGCAGCTTTATGGTAAAACACTTAAACCTACAAAACAAAAATGAATAAAACAATTTCTGCTGTTTTTTTTTTTTTTTTTTTTTTTTTTATGAATTTGCATACATTCGTCATATTTCCTCATCTTAGATTTCAGGAGACTTTCGTTTCTCTCATTATCTCCGTCTCTCTCCGCTTTTCTATTTCATTACTGTTAAATATGTTTCCATTTTTCTTGAGGGTTTGTTTACTGCGCTTTATATCTGTTGTTCTGTGCTGTGTGTGTGTGTGCTCATGCTCAGTGCAAAAAACTCTGCCACCTACTG
The DNA here is from genome assembly GCA_016801845.1 of Polydactylus sextarius. Classification (NCBI taxonomy): domain Eukaryota; kingdom Metazoa; phylum Chordata; class Actinopteri; family Polynemidae; genus Polydactylus; species Polydactylus sextarius. The sequence goes on along the minus strand of CM028908.1, from coordinate 2,722,467 downwards.
TACTGGATAGGCAATTACACTTTTCACTTTACATTATTCTGGTGTTGCACAAAAAAGCATGTTCCCTGGGGTCACACGCCCCCCCTCCGCATCTTAACAATATCCGCTATGTGACAAAGCAACTTCTGGATGCTTTTGAAGGGGTCGAGTCAGTTAGAATAATGCACACCTCCCCTTGACCATGGCAGTGGATATGCGGCTATGTCATTTCCCACCTATTCTTTGGCAATAGCATCTTTCCTGGAAACAGTCCCTACAACAACATGAGGGCAATTATTTCCCTGCTGGGTTATCTTGAGGAACACCAGCTAAGGAAAGGAATTTACAGCCCCTGTATTTCACCAGCGGGCTGGAATCTGTTGACTGAGGTCTCCAGAGGACTTTGAGGCCGTAAGTGGTGAGATTAGTCAATTTGAATTGAGCTGCTGTGACTACGTTTGCACACTAGATGAAGCAGTATTAAGACAGTCAAACTGTCAGGATGTTCTCGACTGTTCAGACAGGATGGCATTCCTATATCTTCTGAAATGTTGTTTAGCTTTGGATGCCGACTAGTGAATCAGCCACAGGACAGCCCTCACACATCGCTTTCGTTAAAAATACTAAGATGGATCAAATGCTAGGTGGAATCTATGGAGATGCTGCCTCTGACACAACCTCTGATAGCAGTGCAGATCATTTTGTCCTCACCATCCACATCAACATTGACTATTCAAGCAGCCATGTTGAGAATTGGCATCTCTCCAGTGGGGAATTATAACATGATGACAATGTCAACCAGCTGAAGGAAGCAACAAACACAAACCTGTTGATGCTGGAGATAATACAGCATTTATGCAACAGAATCAATGACCTCCAACTACACTATGACGAGGCAAAAAGACTCTTTGAGGTTGAGCAAGAAACAGCAAAAACTCTGTGATGAGATACGCCTCATGAAAGAAAATCAAAACATTGAAATAGAGGCAGAGAAAACCAGTGCAACCTCCAATCCAGAGGAGAATATGGCTGCTCTGCAAGATGTGATGGAGGAAGAGGAAGAGAATGACATGGAGGAACAGATTGTTCAACCAGCACCTGAGCTTCCAGAGGTGAACACAAACCAAAGTTTGGATCTGTCAGAACATCCTGCTACGACACAGACATTGAAGAGGCCTTCATGGTGGAAAAGGGTGGAAAACCTCTTCACTCATTGCTGGTGTTGCCGTGAACCTGTGATACTGACCTCCTATGTACAATTGCTACAATGAGCAAGGCCAAGATACTGAAATCAATGCAGTATTGGATGATATCTTCATTTGGGTTTTCTCTGGGTGCTCTGTTGAAACAGCGGGTCGACCTGTTAATGGCCTTTTCTCAACTTTTTATGCAGACATTGTTACATTGGCTTATTTACTGCTCGTCCCTCTTATTGCTGCTTGCAGCTATATTTAATAATAAATATTTCTCATTTTTCAGAGAATTATATCTACTTTATTGATCCTTACAAATCAACAACCATAATGTATTATATCAATAATGCACCGCAGTTGCAGAACCTTGTTGAATAATTTACACAATTTTGACTAAATATGAAAAATTGTTTGCTCTGACCAAACCAGTTATTTAAGCCATGATGAAGTTATAATGGGATTAATTGTGTTAATCTGATGTGTTTCTCATTAGTTGACAGCAGAGAAGAAAGTCGACCGACGGCTGCTTCCTCCAAAAAAGATTTTGGGGAAGAACTCGAAGAGTCTGGTGGAGCGGCGGCAGAAAGAGCTGGAGCTTTATCTACAGACACTGCTGCAACAATTCCCTCAGGCTACGCCCACTGCGCTCGCCAGCTTCCTACACTTTCACCTTTATGTGAGTTTACCTGTGGCTGTTATTACTACAATGTCAGTGAGCACGTGTAATGTTACTGTGGAGGTGAAGCCTGTGAGAAAGCTATAAAGTATGTGGACACCTAAACTTTACAGTCAGCTGTGACAGCTGAACATGTGACTACAAAGGCAGGTTTTAATATTTGGTCTATAATAAATCCCATAAATGTCTCTGTTGTCCAGTCAGAGTTTTAACGTAACATAATGTCCCATAGTAGATTAAAATAACGACTCTTAATTCAAACTTGGCGTTGTTTTGGACCAAACACAGTTAACTGTTGTTGTAGCAGTGGTGAAACAAAGAAGGAGGCTTTACATCACAGTGAGTTATATGATACGTCAATTTAACTGTAACACTACATTTATTCATGGAGGAAAACTAGACGTGTCTCACTGTTTTACTTCAGTACGTATGTGTTTAATTTGACAAGTTAGAAAAGCTAAGTTAGCATATTAGCCTACATTTCCTCTAAATTTACAGCAGTAAAAGATGTGTAATGTGAAATGTGGGATCCAACTTCATGTTGCCATTAGCTTGTTTCCAAATAGCTAAAGTTATGCTAACAAAGCTAAATTAGCTCACATGGTCACAGCAGTTAAAGACTCTGCTGTTTTTTTGTTTTAATCTTTGCTCAGTTGCATTGGTCATAAAAAGACTCAGAGTTTGAAGATGTTTTAGCTGACATGATTTAGCATCAAATAGTCGTCCTTGACAGCTTCTTGTCCCAGAGGTCAACGACTTACTGCAGCGACACTAAACGGTTTTGAACTTTTTTTCATTCTTCCACAAGAACATTAGTAATTTCCAGTTTTATAAAGTCTGACACATGGTTGGCGTTCCTGTTCAAGGTCAGAGCTCTGTGCAGACCAGTCAGTGAAGCTTTGCCACAACAAACTAAACAAAACCATTTCTTTGAATTCCTTAACTCTTGCACAAGCTTAAAGTTTCAACAGGATGTGGTTTCCCCAAGTGTTGACACAGCAACGGTCTTATTAGAAACTCTCTTGGATGTTTTGTCTCTTATCTTCATTGAAAGTTGCAACAACATATTCATTGAAAAAACCTTTAAAACTTTTAAAAAATTGTTATGTAAAAAAATCTTTATGGTTTGTACTTTGGGTCAGATAGAAAAAGCCAACTGATGTTTTAAACTTTGGGAAACTTGTATCAGAAACAAATGATTGATTGTTCTTGTAAATTCTTGTAAATAGGATGAAATGAAGTTGGGCGGAAAATTAAATACATTAAGTACCGTTTTACCGTTCAGTAAATGATACAAGGCGCTGCTCTGGTTTTAGCAACAACTTCAGTATCTGTGATCACAAGCTGAAGACAGAACAACGGACCAGTGTCGTCTGAGTCCTGCAGAGAAAACATGATCAACACGTGACAGTCACGCCTGAATCAGCATGAAAAACTGTTCTGTTGTTAATTACACAGCTGCATTGATGCTTATTTAGTCTTTATAGCTACAACACAGCTTTGTAGGAAACAACTAAAGTGATGTTGAGGGTCTGAGCTGAAGATCAGGCCCTAAAATCCTTAAAAGCTAATTAGTGATATTCAGATTAATAGTCGTGTTCATTTTGAATCCAGGTTTTACCAACTGTCTCTTTTTCAGGAGATCAACGGGATCACAGCAGCCCTGGCTGAGGAGTTGTTCCATAAAGGTTTGCTTTTCTTCTGACCTTTGACTGGTTGTAAATGTGTCAGACACAGTTTAAAGATAAATGAATGTAAATATTTGAGATGAATCTTGTACAAATTGAAGCAGTATCAAACTGTGTGTATTTTGTAGGTGAGCAGCTGCTTCAGGCCGGCGAGGTGTTTTGTCTGCATCCTCTGCAGCTTTACTCCGTCTCCCAGCAGCTGCGTTTGGCGAAACCAACCTGCTGCAACGGAGACGCAACGACCGACCTCGGACACATCCTCGACTTCACCTGCAGGCTACGCTACCTCAAGGTCCACTCAGATCCTTGCTGTCTCTTTTACTTCACTAGTTTTCTCGTGATTTACCTCTTAGCATCAGAGCTTGTACGTTTTCTCACTGGTTTTGTGTTGCTCAGATCTGTGGCACCAGAGGTCCAGTAGGAACCAGTAACATCCAGGAGAGCAGTCTCTGCTTCGACCTGTCGGTGTTCAAATCACTGCTGCATATTGAGGTAACACTCTGAACTGAACAAGAGAAAACTAAGTGCAGTTGTCAAACGTGACAGAAAACAACCTACAAACTCAACATTATTCTTGATAATAAAACAATGATGAGTGTTTCAGACGTTACTAACAAACAATTGATGTTTATCCTGGTGTATCTGGTATTTTATGGAGTTTAGATGAATAATGATCTCAATGTAACAGATTGTTTGGCAATGAACTGCTGGATAATAATTATTGGGGGTGTAACAATCATTCAATCTAAACTTTGATCAGTTGTTTTCCACTAAAACAGCTCTGACTATCACAGCTGGGTCAACAGCACATTGTTTAGATTGATTCTTCTTAGTAAAAACTATAGATTGGTCTTCAGATATAGATTTAGATATCTGAAAGAGCTGAGAAACAAAATGGTCAAATCATATTTTAGATTTTAGTTGATATGAACTGATTTTGTTAAACAGATATATGATGATCTTCTCATATTGATCTTAGGCCCCTGAATCGAATTAAATCCAAATCATATGGTGACAGACCATGATACTGACAAATATATTGTTGTTCAAAGAATCAAGAATATAATATCATATTTTCATGAAACCTATGATTTACACACCTAGTAAAGATGTTGTACATCAGTGAGAGATGATATTTATGTTTCTTTGAACAATGTAGTTACATGTAGGACTCAGCCGCATCATGACCTCATTTTGATGTGAACTGATAAAAATATTCCCACCACTTCCGGGTGCTGTATTGTTTGCTGTTTTTTTTTTTTTTTGGCTAATTTCATTTGTGGATGGACACAAAAGGAACATCTCTACTGTTGCTGGTTCTGGTTCTAGTCAGGATTGTGTAAAATGTGACTTCTCCAACTGGACTCAACTGAAATCTTGAAAACATTTAATTTATTGTAGCAGAGCTGTTTTAAAAATAAGTGAATAGATGAAGAGAGTGTGTGAAACTTTTCAGGCATCAACACTGCAGCTGAATCTCGTCAGGTCTCAGATATGAAGAACTAGGTCACGTAACCTTCAACATGTCTGCTTGGTTCCTGTTTCAGTTCGACCACAGACTCATGGTGCATTTTACTGATCATTTAACTGTAGTGGTTGTCTTGTCTCACTATGTTTTAACATAGTGAGACGAGAGAAATGAGACAAATTCAGCCACAATGTATCAGAAAAATAGTTGCTACATCAATCTTATAATCATATTTTAGAAAATTCACTAAACTTCACTAAAATTGACAGACATCTAACCTCTGTCTGTGTCCTCAGATCACTGAATGCACCTCTCAGCAGATTCAGGGTTTGTCATCTCTGAGGTCGAGTTTGGCGACGATGAGCATCCACCGCTCCACAGAGTCAATGATGGTAAAGAAGAGATTCAATTAAACAGGATAAAGCTTTATTCAGTGTGTGTATGTTGTATAGTGACATGTACCGCATCCCCGTCCTCCTGCAGGCCATTCTGGTCCCGGAGGCGAGTGAGTTCTCGCAGTGGGAGCCTGAAGGGGCGGAGTCTGGCTGTCCCGTCACCGCCGTCATCCCCGTGTGGGGAAACCTGACGACACTGGACATGAGCCACAACTGCATCAGCAGCATCGACAGCTCAGTGGTGAGACACAGCAAACCTGAACCTGAACACAGATGGATCTGACCAATAATCGATAAATTAAAAACATAAATGGACCGTACAGAGCAGGTTGATCTGTTGGTGTCTAATTTCTCAAAATTTGTTAATATGATTAGAGAAATGAAGATGATGCTTTTTCTTTGTTTTGAAACTGATTTTTTTCTTCCATTGTAGAAACTGATTCGTAAAGTGGAGTTTCTGGATCTGAGCTACAACCAACTGTCGTCAGTGGAAAACCTGCAGGTTTGTCAGGATACTTTTATATTAGTAGTTATTGTCCTATCATCTTCTTTTATTCTAACATATTTTTTTATGGTGCAGCACCTGTACAACCTGGTCCACGTGGATCTGTCCTACAACAGTCTGCGGGTGCTGGAAGCAGCTCACACTCGTCTGGGAAACATAAAAACTCTCAGTCTGGCTGGAAACCAGCTTGATCGACTGACTGGCCTCAGCAAACTCTACTCTCTGGTCAACCTGGACCTTAGCCACAACCAGTTATCTCAGGTAACAAAACCCAGGAAATCCTGACACAGTCACAAACAGAAAATCTGAAAATCTTTTGGTTTTCTTGTTGGTCGTGTCTGTATATTTTCTTTGCAAGAACTTTAAGAGAAGTGTTACCAGTATTAGTTCTGTGTGTTTATATGTGTGTCTAGTTGGAGGAGATCAGAAACATCGGTTCTCTGCCTTGTCTGGAGAAACTCAACCTGTCCAGTAATCCCATGTGCATCATCCCAGACTACAGAACCAAAGTCCTGGCTCAGTTTGGAGACCGAGCAGCTGAGGTACAGAACCAAAACCACCACACTGTTCATGTTAATGCTCAACTACTTCGTCTTTTCTCTCGATGCTGTTACTGTTGGATATAAAGCTGCTTTTGCTGATAAAAGTGTCACCACAACTTTACACCAGCAGCATCAGCTTCATGTTATCCTCTGAAGATTCACGTCCTTTCTAGTCACCGGTTCAGTTTCCACCAGCAGCATCGTGTTGGGACAATACTCTGAGTGTTGAAGACTCTGGTCTATTTTTAACAGATGTGTCTCATCTGTGAACAGTTCAACTGACCAATCAGGAAAGTTGTCCTCAAATATTAATTTCTGTCTCATCAGTAATCAGCTGGATAAAACAGGAAAAACATGAACAATTTAAATATTCATTATAGATGCTGAAACATAGAAAATCGTTTTGATGTTCCAGCACGACAATGAGGCATAATAATAATAATAATAATAATAATAATAATAATAATAATAATAGTAACCATTAAAAAAAATAAGGAAGTAAAAGAATCGTTTATGAAGTCGACTTTCACGTTACAGAAACAAACATGTTGAAACTACAACAAGCTGCTGCTGAAACGCTGCTGGTGGAAACTGGATATGACGCTTCCTCATTATTAATCTATTCTACCGCTGTTTATGTTCATCAGCTGCTGTTGTTATTACTGTTATTAGAAGTTAACTTGTGTTAACTTCTTCTCCATCTCTTCTTCAGGTTTGTCTCGACAATAAAGCCACAACAGAGAAGGAGCTGGACACAGTGGAGGTGTTGAAAGCCATTCAGAAAGCCAAAGAAGTCAAAGACAGGATGAGCAGCGGCGACAAGAAGGTACACGCTGTCTTCATTCCGTTTTATATTTAAATTCTGTCTGTAAGCTGTCTTATAGAATTTGTTTGTGTTTATTGCTGTAATAATGTCCTGCTGCTGCCCTGTGTTACTTGAAGTTTTGCATGTTACAGATAATGAAATAGTTTAGAAATGTTAGATGTTACACCTTTGTTATTTGTACTGTTTTTAGATCTGTTAACAGTCAAATTTGCTGTAGTTATTCTAACCCGGTCAAAGACCAATCAGAGACCACCAGAAGAGAAAATCCACCAGTTAGATCTTGATGTTTAGTTAATTACTAACATTTCTTATGAAGATTATCGGTGATTACTAAAATATAACACTCACTACTGCAGCCCGTTTCATCAGCTACACATTAACAATTACACATTTGAACTCACAGACGCTGCTACATCAGCAGGCAGAGTTCATGTGTAATAATTAAAATAATTTAACTGTTTTATTGTTTTTCCCAAAACATAGGTTTATCCTCTGCGCTGGCTAAAAGCTGGAACAATTGTTACTGAAAAAGTTTCTTGGAACAACACAACAGTTTGACAAAGCGTAGTGGAAATAATCTGAACTGAAATATTCATGTCACATGTTGGCCCAGCTTTTAAACAGCTTTAATTTGTTTATTTATTTCCATTTCAATTTAGAATTTCTTCAAAATAAGTCACAAGACAGAATGACAGAATTAAGGAATTAGTCGTAATAAAAATAACAATATTTTAAAAATGACAACAACAACAATAATAGTGATAAGGACAGGATTGTAAATTGAGGAAATAATTAATAAGAAGGTAATCATTATTTAAAATTATGCACTTATAATTAACATAAATCGTTAGTAGAAAAATATTAGAATAATTAATAATAAGGAAAGAAATAAATAAGGAAATAAAACACTTTATTCCAGGCTGAATGTGTGTAGGTGGAACTGTAGATTTCTATTCTAAAAGTATTCATCCCCTAAACAGCTAAGTTGATGTTGAATATTATCAAGTCTTTATTAGCAGAGGAAGGTTTAGGGAATATAATTGAGCCAAACCAGAGTCCAAATTCAACCTAACATTTCATTTTAACTTGAAAACTGTCCGAGTCTGTAGCTGCCTGTTCGGCTGCAGGTTTATTTCAGATGTGATGTGGTTGATGCTGCAGGAGTCTCCATCTCTCTGAAAGCTTCCTCCTCTCTGTCCTCTCGTCAGATCAGTGAGGAGACCAGGCTGCCTGCTGCTGCACCTCCTCACCTCTCCCTCTCCTCTTCCCCCTCCTCCTCTTCATCATTCTGCTCCTCTTCTGTCGCTCCTCTTCCTCCTCCTCCTCCTGATGCTGTCACTTTCTCTTCCTCCTCTTCCTCTTCCTGTCCGGCCCAGCAGGCTTCCTGCCCCAGCCAAGGTAATCATGTATGTATCAGGCTGTGCAGGGCTGAGGGGGGGAGGGGGGCGATGGTAGCAAGTCAGCTGATAATTAACATAAAACACCAACACAAAAATATCAAAAATATATTTGCTCAGTCTGAAACATTGTCTCTATGAGAGAGCAGCTGGGAGTAAATCTTTGATCAGTTTGTAATAATCAGTGTGTATTCAGTAATTTACTAATTCTGACTAAAGACTCTGACTCCTTTTGATAAACTGTTGATTCTTACTAGTGGTGGGTAATATGGGCAAAAAAAGAAATCTCGATTATTCTATTGATTTTCCGATAGCGATAATCTGATCATATCTTTTAACCTCTTCTTCCCTGAGGGTATTTCTGAGGTTCCGTGCATGTCCATAGTTAATTGAGGTTTTTTCTGCAATTACAAACTCATATTACATTATCATTATCATTACAAACAATCTTGGTATCCAAATAAACACTTGTGTGACTTCAAGAGGTGTAACCATCACAGCAGATGCTACTGTCAAAGTAAATAAGGACAAAACGGTAAAAAAAAAAAAAAAAGACAATTTTTTTCCAATTCTATTTTTGTGTTTTATAACATATAACCCCTTTGAAAATATGCTACAGGAAACCAAAAAAGAAACTCATGTATCAATATATGAGCATTGTCTGTGCTGAAGTGAAACCACAGAGGTTGTATTGAGGAATTAGTCAGGCGCTTTGTAATGTGGTACAGTTTGTCACCATCTGTAAAGTTGAAATTTCTTAGAACATTTATTATATTATCCCATCATTATATTTTCATTATTTACTATTATTATGAACCAGTAGAATCACTGTGACGTCACCACGTATCTTCAACCAACCACCAGTTTTAAAGTGACATGCAAGTGAACCAGAGTAGAGGCTGATCCCCTCCGTCCAATCACATCTCTGTTACCAGGCAGGAAAAGACGATATTTGACTGTTAACTGCCCACAATGTATCCTGGGCTGTGGATTTATGTCTTGTAAACATGACAACAAAGGTAAGACAGGGTTTATGATCGTGTTTATCGATTGTTTGAACATTGATCATTCTATCGCTGCACTTTTTTAACAGTTTACATGAGCGATTCTGAGGATACGAAACATGCCAGTGTTTATACAGCACAGTTGGCATTACACACCATGAAATCGGACATGACCCACTCTGCCCCCAGTACTGGGGATTTCAGGGAAGAAGAGATTAAAATGCGTTTTTGTTTTGTTATTTTAAAAATGCTGTTAAAAACTGTAGACCCTTGTCTCGCCACTACACGGTTGTTGCAGAGACCAGAGATTCCTTCATGTTTCATCCATGAGACGCTTGCGGGAGATGACATCATCATCACATAACTGAATTCTGCCCACTGATTGGTTTCTGAGGCATGAATTCGGCAAATGAGGACTTCAAATAATGTCTCTACCATTTAAAAGCCGTTTGTTTTCTTTTCAAGATAATGTAAAATTGCATATTGTCAAAACAACATTCACAATATCATTATAGGCAATATATACCGCCCACCTCTAATTCTTACATTTGCTCTGATTTGATACAGTCTGCACCAAAAGAGTGAATGTAAATAGAATGTAAATAGTTTTCTTGAAATTTGCATCTGATTTAGTCAATTTGTGCACAATTATGAGTTTTTCCAATATATATTTCTCTCTATTTCTATTTCTGTGTATTATAAACATAATTTAGTTTCAGTTCATTTCAACTTTAAGATATTATGAAGTTATAGATATCGAGCCTGTTTACTTTGATGTGAAGAAGAGTTTCAGTGAATAAACAGTGAGTTATTGTTCACAAAGGGTTTGAAATGTTTTTAAAAAGCCCTGAGCAGCGTCACATCATCATCATTTTTTTTCCTGCCACTGCTGCTAATCCACTATGTTTTCTGTTTCAGAAGTGACGAGCAGAGAAGAGGTGGCAGTTACCCCCTGTCTTCTCCTTCCTGTGGATACTGCACCGCCTCCTGAAAGCATCAACACCAACACACTGTCTGCTGACCTCACCCAGGTCAACACACACACACACACACACACACACACACATGAATCACTAGGGAGCAGGAGGAGTGTGTTACATGTGGTGTATCAGTTAGAAAGAGAGAGGTAGTTTGATTGGACAAGAGTGTAAAAGTTTACAGACTTTCTGAAACTTCAGTAATCATTTAGATCAGAGGTTTATCAGTGAACAATCTACATGTCTACATTCAAAAAGTGGATATGAAACTGAATAGCGACGTCTCAAAAACAGCGTTCTCAAAAATACTGAGATGCAAATAATTTGAAATGTTCTACATAAATATGAGACCTGTTTTCTTCTGTGAGTAAAAAACATGTCCTAACGTTCAGTTCACCACTGAGATATAGACATAAAACTGCATGTGAGTGTTATTATTATTAATAAACTACACACTGCAGTGTGTGTGTGTGTGTGACTGTGTGACTGCAAACGGAACCGTCCATTTGTTTTTGTTTGTTTCACAAGCTGTGATTGACAGGCAGCTATTCCTTCTTTTTCCTAAATAGCCAGAATGTAATGACTGTTTGAGCAAATTTGACTTAAAAAATGTTGCCAATTGCATCTTTGAAGAGTTCGTCAAGTTTAGTTATTTTTGTTTGTTGGCAGTGGTCACCTGAGGCTGCACTGCCTCCTAATAGTTATTTACAGTTATTTAATTAATACCACCACACTCAAGCCTATCAGTGTTATCACACCACCAATCATTTTTATTTATTCATTCATTTATATTTTTACCACTTATTACTGTTGAAGTACAGTTGTTTTTTTAACAATCTGAGATAAATGTCTGTCTGTACAGACGGAGTCAGAGTTTGTTTCTAATGTTTCTTCATGTGTTTGTTCTCAGAGACAACAACCTGTTGTCAGTCTGTCTGAACACAAACACTGTGGAGATCCCACATCTATCACTGTTACTACAACTACCACCACTACTACTGTTACTTCTGTCTGGTCAGTATCAAATAACAGTGGTGAGTCCAGTTTGTGACTGAAGTTTTACGTTTCACTAAACTCCAGTTTCTCTGTGTCCCTGTCCTCCAGTTGCGTTTGCTCGTCTTCCTCCTCTCGACCAGTTGAAGCCATTTGCTCATCTTGTAGCGCCACCTGGTGTCCTCTGCTTCCCTCTTGCCTCCAACTCTCCTTTTCCTCCTCCAACAAAGACTTCATTACCCAGCTCTCCCAGTATCTCAGTGCTGCACTGAAGGAGCAGAAGAACAAAAAGAAGGAGACGAAGTATCAGGAGGAGGAAGAGGAGGTAAAGGAAGAGAAGGAGGAGAAGTCTGAATCCAGAGAGGTTCAGCCCAACATGGAGGATACAGAAGTGGGAAGTCACAGGTAAATCAACCAGAAAAATCTCACTGTTTTTAGGGATTTCAAGTGGTTTCTGAGATAAATAAAAATTCCTTTATCATCAGATTTTCCCTTAATGTCACAGATTTAAAATAAAATCATTTCCAATTCCTTGTTAATTCCTTGTGAATCTCAACATTTTTAACAATTCTGTTGTTGCCATAAATACTAATTTAAGTGTTAAACAGCACAATCACACATTAATGAAGACACTTCTTTTATTATTAATTGTTTGATAATTGACAATAATTAATTGTAACGGTAATCAGTCAGAGCAAAAACAGAGCAGTGCAACATTTAAGCATCATTTAAACACATCAAACAGAAATGTACAACAGCTTTCCAGTCTCCTAGTCCCAGTGTTCATGAAAACAACCAAAAGAAAACCAGATTTTGTGTTTTATTTCAGTCCAGGCTCCAGAGACGGATACTTTGAGATGGGTCTGGACGACTCCCTGGACTCAGTCTGCTCATCTTCCACATCGATTGCTGCTCCTCCTGCAGAGGAGGCTTTTGACCACCAGGGAGAGCAGCTGTGTGAGGAGCAGGAGGAGGAGGAGGAGGAGGAGGAGGAGCTGCGTGTCAGCAGAGTGCTGTGGTGCTACTGCCTTCAGGTGGAGAAAGAGGTGCAGCAGAAGGAGGCATGTCTGGTGCTGACGGAGCAGATGTTGGGGCTGATATTCCTGACAGAGGAATTTTCACAGACCAATCAGGACGCAGGTAGATTTGTGATTTGATGCTGTGAATTTACCCAGTTATTTTCCTGCAAGCTCTAATCTGTCATTCTGGTTCCCTCAGACGAGGAGCAGCATCCGTCTGTCCAGGAGCTTCTGTCCGTCCTACAGATGGATGTCCTCCTTCCATTTTCTGACTTCCTGCTTCCTTCCCTCCCCGACCTCCCTGCCTGCTGCCTCGCCATTGGCCTGCAGTCCGGTCTGACACGCTGGTACCTCTTCTCTGATGCCAGGGATCTCCAGAGGACCAGGACCGAGCTGACAGCGTTGATCCAGGTCAGAGGAGACAGGAGGATTTTCTGATTTTAGACATTTGTCTGAAATGTGTGAAAAAAACAAAAACCTTTTTCCTCTTGTTTTTCCAGGACAGAGATTCTCATTCTGACCCTGAGCCTCAAACTGCTCCTCAGCTCCTCCCACATTCACTCATTAACTCCTGGGAGCTAGAGGAGAGTCAGGGGGCTCGGGGAGGCTTCCCTGCCCACCTCCTCTCCTCTTCCTCAGACACACACCCACTCCTGTTGGACGTCTTATCCCAAAAAGACGAGCAGGAAGACCCCCGCCTCCCATCTCTCCTCTTCCTCACACACCGACACGTCTGGGTGCTGAAGATGAACTTCAGAGAACTGGCAGACAGAGAGAGGAGCGGCGCTGACCTTCATCTGTCCTCCTCTTCCTCCTGGTGCAGGCTGGTCCGTGTGCCCCTCGGCTCTGTGGTGCTTCACCCCACAGAGAAATTTCCTCAGGACAGAGACAGAACGAGCAGTGTGTCCTGTCCTGATGCTCAACACCAACACAGGTACAGAGGAGGAGATCGGACTAATGCATCATCATCTGCATCGTCGTTTTTGCAGTTTCAAGTATTTTAACCACAATCTTGTTTTCAGGAGGAGTCACACTGTGGAGATGCTGATGGGAAACCAGCGGCTGCTGCTTCTCTTTCCTCTTGCCCAGGACAGCAGCTCCTTCGTGGAGGAGCTGAACCAGCGGAGAGCGTCACTGGAAGGCCTTAAGATGTTGGCATTTCCTCAAACCTGCAGATCCTGTTCACATCCAGAAAAACACACACATGGTGACAACCAACCTCTTGCTCACACACACACACTCAAATCAGACCTAGTTTGAGATTAATGTGTCATTTAATTCAAGTCGTTCTGGTTTGTTGCTGTTGTGTTTTCAGACCGTCACAGATCCAGAGACCAGTGCTGCTGCACCAGTACGAAGAAATCTCAAAGCTCCAGCAGGTAAAACACCATAATTACTAAACACTAATGTAATCAGGGTCTTCCTCAAGTCAACAACATATACATGTTAGCGTTGTTGTTGTCATCATCTGATTTTATCATATTAGATAACTAACCTGTTCTGTCTGAACTCAGCCTACATCAGTTTCTTTTGGGAGAGTTTCTAATGTTTAAAGAAATCATTTATATTTCCAAACTTTTCATGTTTCCTGTGGATCCTTGAAAAGTCTTAAAAGGCATTGAATCTAAAATCTAAATTGGTGTTAAAATGTCTTAAAACAATCCTTTGAAAGTCTGACAATGTACAAAAAAAGTGGTACATTTTATTCAGTTTAAAAAGTTTTAAATCTGTCTTACTTTAAACTGTAGAAAGTGTGTTGTTAGAGTCTGTCTTTAACTGTGGAATCGTCACTGTTATTGATTTTAATATTCACCTGTTTATTCCTCCTCAGCTGGGAGTCTCCTCGTCTCCAGTCGGAGGAGAACCAGCCGTCCCCTCACCTCGTCCCAGGTCTCTCCCCAGGACTGAAGCTCCTCTCCGGGCTCGGAGGACAACAGCTGCCGGCCTTCTTCCACAGATACATCACACTGGTGTGTTCTGTGTAATATTTAGTTTCAGCACAAATTCATGTTACTGTCGTTGGTTTTATAAAGTAAACCACTGCTGTTAATTTACTGAATTTTTTTGTTATTAATTTTGTCAACAAGGAACAAAAACTGTTGATGAGAAATTCTTTTCTAAACTTTTAAATATTTCAAACTCAAAGAAACAACGAAAACCTGCACACAACCTGCTTTTTGCCCCATGAAGAATTACTTTAGGATTAATAGGATTAATTTTCTGTTGATTATTTAACTTTTGGTTTCAGCTCTCTCCAGTCATATCTTAGATGACTGGTTTATTACCAGTTTATCCTCATTCCAGCTTTTCTCTCGCTGCGTTCATCCTTTTTTTTCCTGATGCAGCGTTCACACTCACTACGTTTTATTTATTTATTCTTCCCTCTGTTTTGTCCTGACATCAGTCTGAGTCGGAGGAGGTGCGGCAGGTTTTGTGGTTGTCTGTGATTCTCTATAAGTCTCCGGAGGCGGAGCTGACCTGCTGTCTGCTGCTCTCCAACGACACCATCTACTTCCTGCTGGAAGACTCCGCCTCTTCACTCGGTCATCACTCAGGTAGGATGAACGTGAACGAGTGTGACCGGTTCAGTCAAAGCGATAAAAGATTGAGTCTCAACTGACAACACTCGACATTATAAGTTCGCCAAAGTTTCCGTTAAGATGCCTTTTCCTCCTCATATATCTTGACATCACTACTACTACTAGTATATCTTTTCCTACTGCCTCTACTACTTTTAAGATACTGTCACTTTGTTTCTCCGTCAGTGTTGGACATCACAGACTCTGCAGACCCAGACGTCTGTCTGTGCTGCTGTCTGTCCATCAGACTCTCTGAGCTTCAGTCCGTCAACGTGGGACTGTTCGATCAGTACTTCAGAGTTGTGGGTCAGTGGATTCACACATAAACATCTCGACTCCAGTTTCAGCAGAAATCCAACAAGTTCAGATAATAAATGTGACGTTCTCTCTGATCGTCTTGTTGCTGCAGGTCGGTCGGCCGATCACATTGTCTGTTGTCTGAGCAGAGACAGTTATGGAACGAGCATCTTCCTTCAGGAGCTGATGTCTGCTCTCAGTCTGCAGCAGCAGCTTCCTCCTCCAGAGCCATCGGATCAGGATTTCTACTCACAGTTCACCAGCACCAACACAGGTAAGTAACAACACTGAGGACATGTCACCTTTCTGCTCTTTGTTTCCTCACTGTACAAAAACATTTATTTCACCTGCAGCTACAGGAGGATAAAAGTCTTTCTGTGCTCATCTTAAAGCTGAAGTCAAGCTTTTTTTTTTTTTTTTTTAGTATGGTATATTTCAGAAACATATCAGAAACAGATTATTATTTTCCTTTCTTTTTTGAGAAGTTCAACATGATACAACACACTTCCAGTCGTGATTTACACAAAAGTAAAAACTGCTACACAATGTTTTATTAAACCTGACGAACGTAAACAGGCTTGTATGGAAAAGTACCTTAGAGAAGTTAAGGCACAGTCTCCAGACGACATGATATAATAGGTTGTGTGAGAAAAACAAATTGATCATCATATAAATATTATTTTTACAAGCTTGTGCATTTTTTTTCATACTTCACACTTGCGACATACGATTTCATAATGTAGAGGAAAGAGTGTGAAGTTCTTGAAAAAATATAACCACAGTTTTTCAAAAGCAATAGAAATTGTTAGAGAAAATCTCTTGATCTCACTTTTGAATGCTCTCATATTATTCACAGATTTTTACATTTGTACATTTTTACCAGGAGGAGATAAGATTAACTTAAAAGAAAACTTATGCCAATAACTCAAATAACTCAAAAGAATAAAAACCAAAGGCAATGTTTCTTGGTCAAACTAATTACTTTGTACTCTACATAAAATACATTTAAATAAAAGAAATGTACCAGTGGAACATAGAACAAGTGATGGGTTCAAATTTCTTTCTTTATTTTATTTTATTTTATTTTATTTTATTTTATTTTATTTTATTTTATTTTATTTTATTTTATTTTATTTTATTTTATTTTATTTTATTTTATTTATATTAAAATGATAAAACAGTCTTTAAACACATAAAGATAAACTTCAGATAAACCATGGATGTTGCTCATCTGTTTAATAAATACATTGTTAATTTTTTTATTATTATTATTATTATTATTTGAGCTCCATCTGTGACTTGTTAGTGTTGACAGATCAGAGCTGTTCATTGAGATAAATAATAAAAAAATAATAATGTCAATAAACAGCTCTGTGACAGATGTGTCTCTGTCGCCTCCTGCAGGTAAAATGCAGAACTATGAGCTGGTTCACAGCAGCAGGGTGAAGTTCATTTACCCCAGTGAGGAGGAGATGGGAGATCTGACCTTCATCGTGGCAGAGAGGAAGACAGCGGCCAGTGGAGCATCTTCATCATCATCATCATCATCACGTTCCTTTAATGTCCTCCTCTATCTGCTGGTTTTCCAGGTGAGAAATTCTTCGGTAACATGATCTTTAGGGTTCAACACACTTGAACTCAGGTGTGGCTCCATCATGGTCACAAGGTGATGTTTTCTCTCAGCTGCTCTGATCTATTGTTGTCCAGTCAGAGTCTCAACGTAACATCATGTTCCATTGTAGATTAAAATAACGACTCTGTGTTGGCGTCTTTTTGGACCCAACACAGTTAATTGTAGCAGTGGTGAAACTAAGTAGGAGGCTTTACATCACAGTGAGTTAGATGATACGACAGTTTAACTGTAACACCACATTTATTCATGGAGGGAAACTAGACGTGTCTCAGAGTTTTACTTTAATGTGTATGTGTTTAATTTAACAAGTTGGAAAAATAGTCTTTTTCTTCAGAAGGTTTTTTTTTTTTTTTTTTTTTTTTTTTTTCTAACTGAAAAATCACTTCACTTGTCAGAAAAAGACTCTTCCAAAAGACACGTCCAAACACATTAGCTGACACACATCATAGCAACAAATAGTTCAAGGTGATTTTAATTGTGTTTAACTGTGTTTACATATTTCCAGATGTTGACTCTGTCTCTGTTTTAACAGTTATTTTAATTTTGCATTAAACCGAAGTATAATTTTGTGTCTCCAGGTTCAGGTTCCCAGCAGTCTTCCTGGCCAAGGCTCTTCCTCCTCCTCATCATCAGCTCAGTCTCCTGTTCTCCATCCCAGAACTCTGATCCTGACCAGCACAGATGTGTTTTTATTGGACGAGGACTACATCAGTTATCCTCTACCTGACTTCGCCAAAGAACCTCCTTCCAGGTACAAAAAGAGTATCATATGAGGAAAAATCAATTGAGTCAAAGTCAAATGAAACAGAGTAGCATGTGCGTGAAAGACAAGCGCCTGGTTTTCTACTGATATTTATTCAAAACAGGAGGCAGAGGGAGCGTTGTTGGGTTTGAGCTCATGAAGAATGAGACTTGGAGCTTGATTTGGACCTGGACTTGGATTTAGACCTGATTCTGGTTTTGGATTTGTCAGGATGAGATCTGAGGGTTACATGCTCACGCGAGTCTGAGTTGGTTTCAGGTAACAACAAACCAATATAACATGTTGTCTCCTCTGAGTGTAGCAGCTGTAAAAAAAAAAAAAAAAAACTGTTCCCCCATGTTTGTGTTGGTCTGCATCAGAAAAAGAGGAAGAGGAGACAGTGAGCGACAGATGAGATGCTGTGATGTGTAGACGGTCCAGTCACAGACACATGGAGGCAAAATAAGCAGAAATCAATATGGTGCCACTGTGCAGAAATGGAAACCCACTAACATCTCACAGGCATATATTATACTTAATCAGGGTTTAGTAAGTGAGGTAATTTGAGGGGAAATAAATTGTTCATAGTTTCATCCCACAGTTTTGTTTCCCTGATAATCAGTCATGTAAAACATTTCTGAACTTCTCATTTTTCAATCACTGAAAGACTTTTCACATTTATACATAACTTAAAAAATCACAATTAACTTCTTTTGCCTCCATTCGCAATATGATTCTCAAATACTGATTATCTGTTAAAACCAAGTCTCAGTCTGATACTTAAATATACCTTGTCTTTCAGTCTGATACTTCAGATGTTTTTTGTCATTTCCCACACTCATTAAATGTTTCTTTGATATTATAATATAAACAGTGATAAATGTGAAGGTAAAAGTTTATCTTTATTTGATCACAGGGGTGAGGTGTAGTGTGGCTTTGATGCTCTGACAGCATTTGTGCTTACGTGCTCTGTAACTGTTACTCTTCATGTTCAGTTACAAACGGTCCAAACAGTTGCTGCAGGGCGAGCACTTTTAAACATCTCAGGGTCAGAGCCAATTACAGACGAGGACCCACCTCTTCTCTGCTCTGATTCGCTTTCACTTGATCACTTGATAATCTTCACACAGTCTTGAGCCGAAACAGATCTGCAGACAGAGTTTTAGTTGCATGTGCAAAAGATCAAAGTGCAGTTAATCAACTGTGACTGAACTTGTAGTTAAACAGAGAACAAGTGTGCAACAAACGCAGTTATCTCAGGTGTTGTTAATCTACTACAAAGCCAGTTAAGATGTTAGTTTGTTAAATCGGTGTTAACTTACGTGGAGTCTGTGCACATTCACGTGAATGCGGCGTTCACCAGCTCAAATCACTGTTTTGAACCAACCAACCGAGGAGAAAGAACTGTCGAAAGTTTTTGAGTTGAAAACACTGCAGCAGCCAGTCAAGTCAAGTCAAGTCAAGTCAAGCTTGTCCGCAATGTGTTGGTGACCGAGGAAGAGGAAATGAACTGTTACTGTCATATGTTCTTAACATGTGCCACGATTAATAATCACTGTCTGAAAATAATTCAACTGCTTCTTAATAATACATTTCGAGGCTTACAAACACAACATATTTCAGAAGTGGACTTGCTAATTAATATAAATGAATTGATATTAATAAATAATTGCTGATAAATAATGTAATTCTCCCTTACTCTCTTCTGAGTCCAGCGTGACTCTGTGCATGCCTGTCACTTGACAATCTACCATGTAAAGATTTAAAGCCATTTACTTTAGCCTTTACATTCTGCTATTCAATGACTGGGGGAGGGAGAGGTGGTGGTGGCTGTGATAATTATGCCGCTCTATGATTCACCGGCTGGCCCAAATGTCCGTAGTACCACCTGCAGCTACGAGGACAGGCTGCTGCGGCAACTGTGGCTGCGTTTTATGCGTAAAAAAACGTTCTGAACACTGGCTGGTTTGGCTGGAAACAGACCGACCTCTTGGGAAATCACCCAAACCTCCCTATGACCAGTCTGCCCTGGTCACAGACAAACAAACTGTTTGAGCTGCAGCTGCTTTAGAAATGTCTCAAACAGGCTGAAAAGCTAATTACATTCACATTAAAGCTGATAAATGATGATATCTTCTGGTCTCGTCCTGCAGGGAGCGCTACCAGCTGCGTGAGGCTCGGAGGATCCGAGACCTGGACCGGGTCCTGCTTGGCTACCAGACGTACCCTCAGGCTCTGACCCTGGTGTTTGATGACCTGCCGGGACCCGACCTGCTCTGTCACCTCACCATGGATCACTTCACCGCTGGACTGGAGGAAGCCTCGCCCAGAGGTGGCGGTGGAGGCGGAGTCAGTGGTGGTGGCGCAGAAGGCGAGGTGCAGTGGTGCGTCTTTGTCCCTGGAGCTGACAGCAGAGAGAGGCTTATTTCGCTGCTTGCTCGCCAGTGGGAGGCACTGTGCAGCCGAGAGCTTCCTGTGGAGCTCACCGGCTGATGGGTGTCACGCAGGTCCAGAGTCCGATTGTTCTAAAGGCCTTGGCAGGATTCGAACGAAGATTATAAACATGTGAAGGATTTCCTGGTGCTGCACCAACTGCTATTACATTTTGCGATAGTTTCAGGTAGTGTTCGATGGTCGGACAAATATTTCACTCGAAGCACAATATCGCCTCCAGACTGACTTCTTACAGATCAGAAGGGGCGTGGCTCTACTCTCACACTGTTTGGTGTCTGCCACAGGACAAAACTAACAATAACTGAGTGTTAGTAGAACCATTCAGACTCCAGACAGCCATGACAGACAGGAGCTGCAACAGTGAGAGTTACAGTGTCATCTTACCTTCTCACCAAGTGTCTCATACAGAGAACAGACAGACAGACAGACAGACAGACAGACAGACAGACAGACAGACAGACAGACAGACAGACAGACAGACAGACAGACAGACAGACAGGTGTTGCGTGTTGCACAGCAGGGGGCGCTGCAGACAGTCCACAGTAGCTCTACTATTATCTTAAAGGAACAGTTTGTCATTTCTGCTAAATGCTCCTCTTTTCAGTTGTTATACAAGTTTAACCTAACTTAGCAAAAATATTAAAAAAATCCATCTCCGCCTCCAAAGCTATTTGATTTATATTTGTTATTTATGTGAAGTTTAACTAAAAAACCAAAAAAGTCACTTTTCTATTGAGTGTTTTCATGTACATGAGTTGATGAGGATTAACCAGAAGGTCGGACTGTCGCCTGGCACAATCTGCTTTCTGAACATTTTATTCTTTGCACACTGTAACCAATAATACTGAAGCTTTTTATTGTTAAAATTATTATGAATTATAATTGTTGCTTTGACACAGACGGGTGTTTTTCATCCTGTGGCAGATTTTGTACTAAACATGAAGGTCCTGTGATATTTCCATTGTCATATTTAGTATTATCATCAAGTATTTTTAAAATTATTTTCGTTGTGTTTAATTTTAATGTACATCTGTTTTTTTTCTTTTGTTTATGTTCATCATTAAATCGTCAAAGGGGAAATGCCACTGAATTAAAGTGAAAATGAAAAGTAATAATTCCTGTTTGAATTTAGAGACTGTGGTTTGGTTTCTTCGAAGTTCAGCAGGATTTCACCACCATGCAGCTGATGCAGCGACCAGTCTGACCAACGAAGTGTGACTCGCTCACGTGGTCAACCACACACACACTGGTCACACGCCCGAGGTGCATCGATGGACACACACACTGTTAAAAAAGTTGATTATTTGGCATCACTAGCTAACAGCTGGTTACGCAACCTTGGAAAATATCTCACCTGGTGAGTTTTATCTACCTACTCCTCGTTCTCTCTTCAGCCGGGAAGAGAGGGGGAAAGAAATTCAGAGAAAAGTTTGTGACGTGACGTCACCTACATGACTATTTGGTTTGTAGTCGAACCAGTTATGTATTTTCAGAAGCAGATAAATTAACAATTACATGACAAACATAACCTTGACTCAGCATTTAGATTTATCTCTATTCACTGCAAAGTATTTTTTTCCCGATCTAAGGATCTAGTGGGTCTGCCGGAAAGGCCGTGACTTAGGCTCCCTATAGTGAAGGGAACAAATGAGTTTTTAAACATTGTTGTCCAGACTTGTGGCAGGGCTTAACATTTGCCAGAAAAAGCTTGTATTCTTTAAAAAGTGGATGAGTGCAGCCAGACACAATAGCGTTGGCTTTAGTTAAAGCTCTGTCTTTGTGCAGACTAGTAAGGTCAGTTAAAGTACATCCTGTAATGTTGCTGTTCCATCCTCTTTTGTTTGGACTTTGGTCAGTATTGGCCTCAAATGACAATTTGTTATCAAGTACAACCCTCAGGTATTGGTACTATTGTACAAGCTGAACAGCCTAGCTATGGATACAGGTGGGGGACAACTATGGTGAGGTGAGATTGTTTGCACTAAAGAATCTAAAAAATCCTTCACAATCATGCCATGACCTCTGGACTTTTTGTCCAGTAAAGATACCATTTGGATAATTAACTTCAAAATCTTTCATAATGCATTTTTAACCTCACAAATTGTCCCCAATATAGAGCCAATGTTGTTTACAGCAGCTGTGACATGTTGCCACGAGTCACTTCAGGCTAAATGTTTCATATGTTTTATTTTACAACAAGACTATTTGTGAATTATTGTGGGCTCATGCAGTTTAATACATGTTGGCAATAATAACGAGAACAATATTTTTCTGCACATATACATTTTATGTATTGTTTTGGGAAGGAACATAGATCGACTTTTAAAAAGTTGCTAAGACCAGACCATGTCGACCATCAGATGCTAATCCAGATTGACTTCACTTTTAGGGAACTATCATGTCATCAATATTTAGATTTGTTGAGATATAAAAAAAGGGATGAAACATGATAAACTGAGCTCAGACCAAGTTGGAAACCACCTGTTTTCCAGAAAACACAAAAACATCTTTAAAAAAAAGCCCAAAAATAAAATAATTCACCCAAAGTTCTTGTCAGCAGTTCATTGCTTTCGTTCAATGAGGTTTTGATGACTCGACGGGTCAGCAGCACAAAACGCACCGCCACCTTTCAACTCGTTCAACTTCCTCTATTTCCTGTCTGTCCGAGCTGCTTATCATAAAGGCCCACTGATTTCCTTTTTATGGACACTTAAAGAGGCCAAGGGCAGAGATACTATACCAGGAAATGTGTGATCAGCAGAACTCAGCTACCTATCTTCTGATTAGAAATCTATAAGAATTCCAGATATAACTTTAATGTTTAAAAAACAAAACAAAAACAAAAAAAAAACAACTACACTTTCATCATAGCTTAAAACTTTAGAACACAGAGTCTGTATCCAAGCAGGATTTCTTTTTGGAACAAAGTGACTTTGTTCCAAGATCTAATACTCAGACTGTAGAACTGGAACCATGAATTTAAACACATAGTCAAAGGTTATAGGTGCTTTATATTATTAAAACAACTAATGCAGTTTGTGTTAACTAACAAACTGCAACATTTGTGTTATCTAATGTATGGTGCCGATTAGCAGCTAATTTTAGTTTTAGCTAAGCTTAACTTTAATTAAGTTTAGCTTGATATTTATTTAAGTGATTAAAACTCTGGCAAGGTTAACTATTTTTTTTATCACCAAAAACCTCAGTAGGGTTAATAAACTGTCCGATTTAGCAGCAAATTCACCTTAACTCTTGCTAATTCTAGCTAACAGATGTAGGCTAGCCAGATGTTAGCTAATTCAATTTAGCTAAACACTTCAAAACACTTAAACACTTAACTGTGGTTAGCCGACTGACTAATTTACTGTAATTAGCAGATACATTTGTTGGACTAACAAATTATCCAGTTCATCAGCTAGTTTGGTTTAGCTAGGTTTGTTAAGTAGTTAGCTCTTTGTCAAGCTAAACTATTTTGGTTGGGTTTACAAACTGTCCACTATTGTAGTTTAGTTGAACTAACAGTTAAATTTATGAACAAAATATTTAATTCAGCTGCTAACAACAGACACTAGCATCAGTGAACTCAGGTTAGATCAGGGCTCATTTAAATAGTTATAACAACTGTCTTCACCAGTTGTGCATTTTAATAGCAAATTCAGTTACGAGTTACGAACAGTTAGGGTTAGACAGCTCAGTTAAAACTCATTGTTAAGGTTTTCTAACAATTCAGTTTGTTAGAAAAAATAGTGGTTCAGGTTCTCAAATTGTCAAATGTATTTAGCTTAGAGTAGCTAATGGTTAGGTTTATGAGCAAAAACACCAGTTTGGCACTAAACATTTCAGGTTCAGGTTAGTTAACAAACTAGGGCAGCAGCTAAATCTGCAGACAGATTCATCTAAATCTAACATCAAACTAAATGTAATCTAAATCTAACATCAAACTAAATGTAATCTAAATCTAACATCAAACTATTTCACAGTTTTTTTACAGAACAATGAGGAGGATGGAGGAGTCTATGAAGTTATTTTCTACTTCCCAGGAGGAACTTGGGGTAAGTGATCTCCATTTTTTCCATTGTTTCCACTGCCTTTGCTTTGAAAACCAGTTTTTTTGTTTTGAAGTTGAGTTTTCAAATGTACAGTGCTGCAGATGATTCGTCCTGTTGAGTCTCTCTGTCTTTTTTCACAATCAGCTGAAGCAGAAAGACACCAGGGAACACTAGAGGGATGTGACACTGATAAAAAAACCTTTCTCACTTCCTCTTATCTTTCATGGTTTTTCTTGTCTGCACGACTGTTTTCCGGTTCAGATTGCTGATTGGAGGCATTTGTTGAGGTTGAGACGGTCACAGGGACTCAGGCCAAGAGACATCCACGACCTCTGGCTCAGGACTTTTCTCTCTACACCTCGATTCATGTTTTTCTGGCTTTTTCAGGAGTCAGCAGTGTGCAATGCTTAAAGATAACATATTATCACAGTTCCCTTCCACAGTGTTGACTTGTTATGTTTTGTTTGATTAGTCATAAATGTAATTGTGAAGTCAGAGCAAAATACATCAACCCCAATGCAAAATATTAGATAGTCAGCTGGAGATTATGTGAAACTGACTTAACATCACCAGTAAATAATTGCAAGGATGTTGTAATGTAATGAATAATAGTGCTGTTGATGATAAGTCAAAAATACCTGCAGTGTGAAGACAAATGCAAACAAAACAAAATGATCTATAGTGTGAAAAGTATCGGTCCTAGCATAGAACCCTGTAGAACTCCATAACTAGCTTTTTTCATTTACCTTTTCTCATTTATTTTTTTTTTCTTGAATATCAATGTTATTTAACAAAATATTCCTCTGTACATTTAACTTTAAACTTTTCAAATGGTTCCCAACCACACCCCAGTTATTATCAATTACATTCACTAGCAAAGGACATTGGTTTGGTTTAAAAATGTTCAACATAGCAGCTAATTATTATCGTAAGCAGTTGAAATTATTAGTAAGTTAATCTATTTCATTAGCAAAAATGTTGTTTCAGGTTAACATTGATGCATTTTAGTGTTTAGGAACAGTTTAAGGAATCAACCTACTTGTCTGCCATCCTGAAATATTGCTTTCCCATCAGATAACATACAACATTAATATTGTATGTAACGGTTACTCTTAAGTTTTTCAGACCTGATGCTGACTGTTGCTGAAAAATGTAGATGTACACACAACGTAAAAGCAGTTAAGGAACATGACAGAAAATAAAGACACATTTACATAAGAAACACAAGAATAAAAGTTACAATGTGTCTATTGCAGCTTGTACGATTATAGTGCCGTGTTGTTATTGTGTTATAAAGTTATGTGTCATCTGTCACCTAAATATGGGAACGCAGTTTATTCTGATATTATTATTTAGTCTGAGCTGAGCACTGATTCAGTAATTAACAATCCAATATTACTGATAAAAAGTTGAAAATGTGTCACTAAATATAAGTGAAAGTTTATAAAAATCCTGCTTTTATAGGACGTGAATTTTTAAAAATTTTATACATACATACACACACATGCATATCGACTTGAAGACATAAAGACATAGTGAATATTTGTTCATCTGTTAGGAAACAATGATGTTTCCTAGAAAGGTGGAGGTTTGTGTTTGGCCTATGGTTGAGCATCAGCGATTTATTGATGTTATTCTTCTTGTTAAAGTTATTTGATGGAGTTTTGTGTCCTGAGATGAGAAGATGTGTCTGAGGTCTATAGGAATAAAATGTACCATTTTACTTGAAGTGATTTGACACAAAGTGGGGAAAACAAACAAGCGTCTCTTCATGTTTCTCTGTGTGAACCTGCAGTTTTGTCATTCGAAGCAGATTTTTGTGAAGTAATAATAAGCAGTTAAAAAGTCCTTGTGGATCAGATAAAATTCTTTGCTGCAGAGCCAGTGAGCAAAGCAGTAAATCTGTGCTACTGCTTCCTGCTATTGTTTGGTCTGTTTTTCAGGTTGACCTATGACCTCTCTCATCTTCTCACTCTGTTCGTTCTCACCTCCCTGGGTCTGTCATCTGTTTGTCAAAGCCAAACTGAATTTAAACAGGAAAGAAACTTCAGCTTTCTCATTTCATTTGTCCTTTTTTTCTTTTTTCAGTCTGTAATGCAGGCTAGCAGTTGTGTCAGCTGACAAGGAAATCCGTCCAAATGTCACCGCCCCGCTGGGACAAGCAGGGAGGGAGGGCCGCTGCCGAGATTCAGCCCAAAACTTCCTGTTAGGAAACAAGAACTAGGATTTCTAAGGATTTCTCTGCTCCCTCCTCTCACAGACCTCATAGTTAGATGAGGTCTGATGATGATAAATATATCTACATTCAGGTTTACATTCAATACAAATATACCAACTTTGTAATTTGTGAAGATTTAACTAGTTATTGTAAAAAAAAAAAATCACTGTAGAAGAAGCTCATGAAACAAGTTCAATGAGCAGTGTATGTAACTAATTGCTCTGAAAACAATTTTAAAGAGTTAAAGCAGAAAGATCAGCAACAGTGTGATTTCCTCCTCTGGCAGATTGAGGTTGATTTTTCTTCTTGAACTTTGCGAGGAGTCATTTAAAAAAACTTTATTTTAAAGCTCTGTCACAAAGTGCTGTGATGCCAGGGAGGCCGCTGAGTCTGATTATATTAAAGTGTTAAATAATGACACATAATCAGCTACAATAATGTTCTGCATTAACAATTTAAAAGTGAAACAAACTGTTCTTTTCGATAACAACGTTCCAATGTTTTCTAGCTCAGAATCAAATCTGTTTACATTTTAGCAACAATTTGACATCAGCATATTTACTCTGTTTACTATTGTTACTTTTAAAATGTTAGATCCTTCTGATTGAATTCTCCCACCTCTCTCACAGCATTTTATGTAATAAATTTAAACTCACAGTTTTTATGTTATCTTTGCCAGAATATTAAGAACACCTGTGAATGTAATGTAGCATCATGTACTTCAGAGAGAGAAGCTGGTTGCACAATTTAAATTCCTCTAAACAAACTCTGAGCCAACAGTCAAACAGAAACAATGTCTCTCTCTAAGCAACTATGAAAACCTGATCCATGTTCCTCTACCCAGCAGCTGTCACTACTGTAATGATCTGTAAAAATCTTATTAATCAGCTCCAGCTAATCCACAATCAGCGTCAGGACCAGCAGGACAAAAACTGTGCCTGTCGCTCTCTTAATGTCCTGGTATGACATCTGAACCTGAACGTTGTCTCAGGTCTTCAGTCGCAAATCCTCTAAAACTAAAACCTCCAAACGTCAAATCAAAACCTGGATCAACCTGAAGACATAAGAGGCACTGGAAGTGTCCACATCTTTACACATAAACTCAAAAATGGACGTTACTTCATTTGAGCCTATCCTTTTTTAAAGCACTACTTTATTTTATTGTATTTTTATAGGTTGTATTTACACTTTTATGATACTTGTAACTAATGTTGCTTTATCTTAATGGTTTTTTCAATTGTTTTCTTTTGTTTTAATATCATTTTTGTCCAGCTGCTGTGGATCACATTTGATTTGACATGTATAACTACTAAAGGTTTTGTAGATAAAAAAACAAGTAAACAACCCATTAATTACATCTGTAAAGTAAATGCACCAGTGATATAAAAGATTGATAGTGTTGGGCTATGTTATCACTAGCTTCCAACTTTTATCTTATCAATGTTTATATGATGTTTCTCTCTCTGACAGTTTGAAAGTTTGAAATCTGTTTTTCAAAAACAGATTTTATTATTTCAAAAAGAGATTTTGTATTTGTTTTCTGACCCTCAGTTTGTTGCACATATAACAGTATAACACTACTGCCTCTGTACTTACTGCTCACTGTCTCTTACTGTATATTACTGTTACGACTAATGCTTTATCACCACTAATACTAACATTATCATGACATGCGCAGCAGCAGCTGTTAGTGCCAGAGGAGCACCAGGAGGAGGAGATGACCTCTGCTGGGAAGTTCCAGGAGGTGCCAGTTTCTGATTTTTTTTTCTTTCTTTCCCTAGATTAGAGAGGAAAAGACGTGACGCCAGCAGTTGCTCCAGCTTCTATAGCTGCTCGAGCTGAGAGGAAACTTCTTAGTTAGTTAGTTAGTTAGTTAGTTAGTTAGTTTAGTTAGTTAGTTAGTAGTTACATTTACTTCTATTATTGCCTTCAGGCTCAAATGAATCACAAAAACCTCTGATGATCCCAATGCTGTTTGGATTAACTATTCCTTCTGTCTTTTTTTCACATTTTTTTTAAAATTACGTTTACTACTTTTCCCATCCAACAGCAGGTTGTTTCCACTTTTCTTAGACGCTTTACTGCTGGACAACCAGGCTATTGTTTTTTTAAATTTGTGCTGCTGTTACGGAGAGGATGTTGTTATATCTGTGTTTTTTCCTGTAGCCAGAGCTGCAGGTTGTTCTTAAAGTTGAGACCAGGAATGAGAGGATAAATCTTGGTTAAAATCTGACTGGGACACAAGCTCTGTTTTTTTTTCTGTTGACTGAGGACATCGCTGGATTGGTGGGTTTATTTTTGGAGCCATGCTGCTGTTGCTGCTGTTACAACTGTGTCTGCAAACTTCATTGCAACAGGTATCGACCGACTGTTCCACCACACTGAGTTAGTCTGAAACCGTTTTATTCTTTAAATTAGAAGACGTTTGCTTCTGTCTGGTAAATGTAGAGACTCCATCTAAAGCCTTTTTTTTAAGTGAATGAATGAAAACTTATGTAATGAGAGTTTCCTGAAAATTTAAATCAAAGTCAAAGTGAACTTTATTGTCAGTCACACTATGTAGTAGTGTTAAACAATCTAAACATACCATAAAATTAAAAGTGAACCTCAGAGATTTATTAGTTTGTTTCATGAAATGTTGCAGTCACATGAGACCAGATTTCCTGATGTGTTCATCTGAGAACAAAGCAAATTCATTTTGAACAGTTTGAAGCTTAAGTTAAATGATAATGTTGACTTGCTATGTTGATGTTAGGCAGGTAACATGTTTAATATGTTCACTATTTTAATTTATACTAACATTTAGAAAATAAAGTGCAGCTGATGATGATGATGATGGTGGTGGTGGTGGTGGTGATGGGAAGCTGTTTTGCAGATATTTAGTCATAAATACACTGGATGAGATTAGTTCTTACATGAAACAGGGATGTGAAAACTTACAGAGAACACATCAAAGGGCCACCACAGTTAATGTGATGACAATATTTGGTGCTAATGTGGCTAACAACGTGGCAGTCTGAGTCAAAACAGCCTTCACACTGAAATTCCTGCAACAGATCAAACACTGGATTTCCCACAATGCAACTGATCAAGTATAGCCTCATCTTTTCTATAAGATGTTGATCTCCTCGTCTTGATGACATCATCATGGCGAGGAATACCTGACTGAAAGGACATTGTTATGTAAAATTGCCAGAGTTTTGATTTAACAGTTTAACCTCACTCCAGTCTTAAGTCGAACATTGTAAACAACTGTTAAAACCACAGGTGTCGTCATTAAAAACATTAGACACAGGTCTGACGTTTGTCACTGCAGATTCATTCAGAAGCTGATATCAGGCCCTGAACGTTTGTCGTAATTTAAATTCCAACATTTTCTCCTCAGTGAGTTCAGCCTGTGTAGATTTACTTCCATTTACTCAGTGTGTTACACTGTAAAGGTCATGTGACACAATCACTGGATCAATGGTTCATCCAGAGGTTTAATGTGAGGTATAAATCTTCAAATATAATAATCAAATAAATTCAGTGAGTTCATTACGACAGCTGCTGTTGTTACTGCTGCATGTCTGTCTTAGATTTGGAGTCAGAAACAGCAGGTTTCTGTGATTATAGATAAAAACAATCTATAAAACAGTAGTGCTAAGAGTAGTAATCAGAGTAGTAAAGAGTAAGAATAGTAAGCAGTAGAAATTTAATCAGTGCAGTGGTATTTCTCCTCTTCTCCCTCAGACTCCTCCTGCTGGTCGATGTGATATCTCACAAAGGTTGGACATATACACCCACTGTACTTCCTGTGCCGCCGCCGCCATCGGCAGTTGCCCACACGGCTTCAGCAACGTGGGCACCACCAACTGCAGGTACAGTATAGGTAGTAATGGAAAGTAACCTATTTGGATTTGCTCCATTACTCTACTCTAAGAACAATTCTGTGCTATTTCTGTGCTCCTATTTCAATTTCATAATATAATCTGCTTCCACCAGATGTTTGATGGCTACAGTTAGAGATACTTTTCAAATGTATTCTTGTTACATTTTAGATTTTTCTGAAGTTTTCTTTTCATCTTTGTCATGTATCATCCCACTCCTCTGATTAATGTTCTGAATCTTAGATTTGTGACTAAACTAACTGTTAGTGACAAAGCTCCAGCCATCCAGTAAAATGCTAGTTTTATATTGATGTGTCAGTTTTAAGGGTCTTAACGGTCTTGCGCCTCTACCTCTTTGTGAACTCATTATAAAAGTGCAATGCAGTAGCAGAACCAATCAGAGCGTTGTGTGTGTGTGTGTGTGTGTGTGTGTGTGTGTGTGTGTGTGTGTGTGTCAGTCACAGGGACAGAAAAGTACCTTAACTGATGATTTAGATTAATTTGTTTTTACTAATATTTTTAGACTTTAACTTCACTGGTAGTTGGTTTTTAAAGTTCAGTGTTTGCTGCAGTTACGTGGTGCAGATCGGAGACAGGGAGATGCTGCTGGATGGATGCCACCACATCTGTGTGAAAAGGTTCATGGAGCCACGGTGTTGCCCACAACACTGGGGACCGCTGTGTCTCTGTAAGACACACACACACCCGCACACACACACACACACACACACACACACATTAAAGCTGTATGTGGAGAGGAAGAAAGAAATGAACAGTGTTGATAATCAATCATAAAATTTAATCTCTTCCGATTTCTGTGATCATGTTCTTAAATGTATTTATATATACTTATATTTATATATACTTATATCAACTATTTTTAAAGAATAAAATGATTCCTATTCCAATATTTCACCATCATGTAAAGTCTAGACAGACACAAACACACATACACATTGTTTCCGTGTTGGTATTTTTCCCAGGAAATGGGAATGAAATTCACATGAAAACTGGGATTTCATTCAACTCTGCTTTTCTGTGTCTTATTGCCTGATCAGCCTCAACTCTATTAGTCACAATGACCTGTCTGGATCATATTTTATCCTCTTCACCTACAGCAGAACACAGTCATGACACAGTCTCTCGCTCTTTTTTCTTCTTACTGCAGTGCTGTTTTTTGTCTGAACTACCTGGTGAGCTGGCAAAAATGTGAAAACTAATTTTCTTTCCTTCTGGTTTAGCCTCCCTCTTCACTAATCCAGCGTTTTATCTCAGCCATAAAAACAAAGCTCTTGGAAAATGCTTCTGAGGTGGATAAATCTGAAAACCCAGGCTGCATGTTGATGACAAATCTTTTAGAAAATGATTATATTTGCTCAGTTGGAGCACAAGTAGATCTACATTTCATGAAGTGCCAAGATTCCTGTTTGTCATTAACTATTCATATATAACAGACATTTCTCTGTGCTACCTGACATTACAATATATTTTTACTTTAGGAAAATTTAGGAAATTTAGTTCTCATCTACACAC
This sequence comes from Polydactylus sextarius, assembly GCA_016801845.1. NCBI lineage: Eukaryota > Metazoa > Chordata > Actinopteri > Polynemidae > Polydactylus > Polydactylus sextarius. The sequence continues at coordinate 2,690,431 of CM028908.1, read as the reverse complement.
TCAAATAAATGGTGTTGATGTTGATACAGAAGAAATTTCAAATATAAATGTCTAATGGGTTTAGGTTTCCAACTAATACAATGTCTTGCTCTGACATTATTAGGATTTATAGAACACAGACAAGCAATGTGTGCAGATTCCTCACATTGGTCCTCTCTAAATGATTTAAATAAAAATATTATTATAGCTGTTATGATTGATATGATTATTATTATTGTAAATAATAATGTACAAAAACACATTGACACTGATACGAAGCCTCTTAGAAGGTAGGTTCTGATATGTTTTCTCTAGTTCTGATTGGTTTTTGTGTCGATGTAATTTCTTTGAACAACTTAGATTCACACAACACAGATGTCACATCTGTGTCCCATGTCTCTGAACATTTCTTTTGAGGGCACAATAGGTCAGTCATTTTTTTTTAATCATAGGTGTATTATAAATTGTGGGTTCAACAAGTAAAGTGAGACATAGTTTCTTTCTAGTGAGATAACTTGTGTTTTTGTCTTCTCAGTCATAGCGTTGTGTATCAACATAATTGTAGATTATTTGCCTTAGTGAAGTGAACAAGTGGTCAACAAGCTAAGCACTGTGAAGCTGTGGGTAATTAAGGCTAATAGGGAGCCTAAGTCACGTCTCTTCCGGTGGACCCACTGGGTCCTCAGATTGAAAAAAAAAGGCGTCTATTTGAGACAGGCGTTTATTTTTTTAAAAAGCAAAATACCAAAGTACTGTGGCGCTCCGGTATCATCACGTTTTTAAGTCTTTCATTGACATTCATCAGTGGAAACTTGTACCAATGGCCGGATTCACACCGCACAGCGCGTGAGCGGCGCGGGAGCGTGTGTGTAATTCACACCAGGCATGTCTGCAGGGGCGGCGCATCATCTGTCAGCTCTGTCTTTAAATGCACGCGGTCCTGTGTAGCCCCGTCTTTTTAAAAGTGCGCATAGACCGGTACATGTCCTAGACTCATGGTGTGAGCGGTATCAGAGTGGAACCGGAGCGAGACGGAGCGATCGCTCTGGTCTGGGTAGGGGGGAGTTAGAATGAGCTAATTTCAAGACAAAGAGAATATCAGACCCAGCCTTTATTTTAGACCGGCGTTTGCTGCCAAAATGTGTTGCTGCCCCTGGTTAATAAAAGAGACAGGTGTCTATATGTGTCTTGTAAAATCAATTGGATCTTTATGAAACTTGATTTCTGTTTAGAATCTGCATATATGCAGGGGTAGGGCAAGTTTAATTTGTGCAGTAGTTTTCTTTCAAACAAACTGGAAATGATATCATAAATGTTAAAAATGTTGCAAAAATTAAAAAGCATAAAAATGGAAATTTTAAATTGTATAAAATTGAAGTCAGTGAAACCATGAATGAAAAGTGACTGTAATAATTTGTGACCACTGTGCCTATATAACTGATGTTATTAGTGTTTTAAACATGGTGAAAAAAATACTCTGCACCGTAGTGATGTCATCACTAAAATGCAGGGTATTTTTCACCATTTTTCATCAAACTGCATGTTAATTAATAATGAAAATAATCATCAGATGCAGCACTAAAACAACACGGAAAAAAAAAAAAACATTGCTCCACTTGAAGTCAACCCATTTAGTTAAAATAAGAGGCAACAAGCTTGATATAAAAACACACTGAGCATAGAACATGAGGTTGTGCTTCGTATAAACAAACTTTAGAGAGGAGAACAGTTCATTACACAGATTTTTCAGATTTGGAGCCAAAAAAAGAAAAGAAGAAAAAAAAAATTCTGATCAGTATTTCCTGTGTGTGAAAGGTACATTTCTTCAGTATTTCTCCCTCTTGTCATGAAGCTTTATATATTTGATATAAAGACATTTTGTGACAATTGTTTTTTTATGTAATCCTTCAGGACATAAGAACCACATTTTTCAAAATGAATACATGGATCCACTTGCAGCTCTCCTTAAACTTTAGTGCTTAACTTCATTAGACATTCATCTTATAGTCTGACATGTCTCAGAACTGATCTTGCACATTGACACAGATTTTTATCAGATAATCAGTCAGTCTGATGCAATGTGCATGACATCACATTCACACAGTTTTTGTTGGAGTTTTAAAAAACTTAAATACTCCATCTAATGTTCACTTATTTGTCTTTCATTTCACTTATCTGTCTGTCTGTCTGCAGCCTGTCCCAGCTGGTCAGGGAAGACCTGTAACTTCCATGGAACCTGTGTAGATGGAGATGTCGGTAATGGGACATGTATCTGTGATGTAAGTATCCTTTTAATTAAGAAATCAGTATTTACATATTTATAGGGGACTATGCCCATTGTTGACACCCTAATCAAGAGAAGTCTCCATATCTAGTTTCTATTTTTTTTTAGGTTATTTTTTTCCATCTCATTTAGATTGTTGTCTCGGTGATATTAAAAATAGAATTTTTTTTTTTTTTTTTTTTTTAAATGCTCTTTCTAGGACGGTTTCTCTGGCTTTGCCTGTCAGGAGTGCAAAAATGAGAATGCTTATGGAGAGAAGTGTGACAAAGGTAGACTCTCTTAACTTTCTGATTTCTAACAATGTTCAGCAGCTGCAAGAACGTCCCACAGCTGTTCCAGAAACATTTCCTGTTATTGTGTTTGTCCAGAGTGCGACTGTGTGCATGGAGTGTGTAATAAAGGTCCAGAGGGTGATGGACAGTGTTTGTGTCAACCACCATACACTGGGAAACGCTGCGACCAAGGTGAGACCACAGCAGACTGGACTATACTCAGACTGTGTTACTGCTGATTAAGTTCAGTTGAGGTCAACAGAATTGACAGGAAACATAAACTTGGTAACTTTTTATCTGTGTTAGTGAGACACTTGCTTTATTTTATTTGACATGTATCATGTATGTAATAACAGCATGATGGTTAACTGTTGTATCTGAGCTACTGTTGTGTTTGTTGTTGTTGGCAGTGAGCACCAGGTGCAGTAGCTGCAGCCCCTACTCGTTCTGTAAAGGAGACGGAGACGCCGCTGTCTGTGAATGTTTGCCAGGATACAGGAGGATGTCACAGGACAAATGCGCAAGTAAACACAAGTCTTGGATGTTTTTAGTTTTAGTTGGTGTGTCTGTCCATTTTTGTGTTAGTATGCTGATATTAGCAATAGTTGTTCAGCTTAGATTGGCCAATTTCCTAAAGTGGCCACTGTGCAGACGATAAACTCTGTTTAGATCAGAACATCAAAAATCCTCTGGTGCTCCTCTTGAGACCAACATTTTTTCCCTCTAAGTCTGAACAGTTGTTTATTTTTCATCCAATTTCCTGGTCTGTGTAGTAAACAGTAAGTCTCTCAGGACTGTTAGTGAAGCTATAGAGTCTCAGTTGTGCTTTATCTGTAATTTGATGAAATCTGATAGAGCCTCAGAAATTGTGTTTTATTTATTTATTTAATTTATTTTGTGTCCTGTGGGAGCACCACACCGCACAAACCAGTTATCTCCAGGAAAACGGTTCATCTAGACTGAGGACAATAACTAGAAAGAGGTTTCTTTCTTACTGTGACTTAAATGACCTCTACCACAGCTGCGATCATAATCCTATTTTTGATTTAAAAAAAAAAAAAAAAAATGCATCTAAAGTTGAATCTTGACTTGGTACTAAATGTGAAACCTGTGATGTAGCATTATCACATGAACCTCTGTCTAAACTGCTCTGTACTCTTAATACAAGGATGGGAACATAGACATGAGTGAAGTGTGAAGAACTGACACACAAGAATGATGACAGATGAATTAGTAAAAACACGACTGTTTCAAACAGCTCACATAAGACATAGAATTAACCTGTAGGTTAAATCACAGTCTAAGATGACTGATAATCAAGTTCTTTCATTTCATGATTTTGCTCTGAAATCAATTGATGTCATTTTTTAAAATAATATTTGATAATAAAAGTCATTCAGTCTCATCTGGACCTGGGTTTTTAATCATCACTTTCCTCTCAGGTTTTTGTTCACAGAGGGACTGTGACATTAATGCCCAGTGCTCCTCACAGGGGTCAAAGGTCACCTGCACCTGTAAGCCAGACTATGAGGGCGATGGCAGGATATGTGTACCCAAAAACCCCTGCACCATGAACAATGGAGGGTGTCCCTTCAACTCCACCATCTGTGTCTTTAAAGGACCTAATAAAGTAAGGAGACCTCCAGAGCCAAGACTAGAATCAGAAGGAAAATGACAAAGACCACGTTAAAGCTGATCTTTGACAGTTACAAAAACTCAATGAAACCTTAAAACTGTTCTTAACCTCACCTCTGTCTGTGTCTCACAGTCCAGCTGTGAGTGTATGTTTGGCATGTCTCCCATCGGTAGTGATCCTGAAAAGGGTTGTGAGCTGGTTTCTGCCTGTACATCAAACACCTGTCACACTACAGCTGTTTGTCAGACTGAACTGGATGGACAACACAGGTCTGTCAGACTCTTTTGGTCTTTAGAACCAGACACAGGTTTAGGTCTAAGAGTAGGACTAAACAAGGACCCAGAGCTCAGTTCTTTTCTGCCTCTGTCTTTTATCTGTAGAACACAAATAGAGCCAGTACAACTAGAAATATCTGTCTGTGTTTCTGTCTCTCTTTCTCTGCAGATCTAGAACCAGGGCTGAAGAAAAAGTAGAACCGTGTTTTGACATGTACAAGGACTAGAGTCAGGCTGCAAAAAATGATAAGCATGATAATCAAATGATGTCTTATGTTAAATTTCTGCACATTAAGGTGCAATGAATAAATAAAACTAATTCAGTACCAGGTCTTTAGACTCATTAGACACAGAGACAGTCTAATGAGTCTGAACAGAAACAGTCAGAAACATACGTTGTCTTTTTAAGTGAATAACTACTAATCTAAAATACAGACGAGGATAAATGACATGAAATAAATGGACATTGGGTGATGCAGCCATGTGCTGAGATTAAACAGGAAATGACAGTAACGTATTTATTTCTCCAGTTTGTGTTGAAATGAAGGATTCACTTTAAACAGATTCTGATGATAAAATGCATCAACTAATTCAACAACAACATCTAACATCACTTTATATACCAGCGTCTCTGACCTCATTTTACATAATTATCATCAAATATATCTACGAGTGTTTCCACCACATTTGTTTCTGTTTTGATGTTTTAAAAACAATTTAAAAACTGAAGTAACGTACAGAAAAACCTTCTGTTCTTTGAAGGCCTCAATGTAAAGTGTTCCCAGACTTTTGACCACTTGACCCTGTTAGTGCTAACATTAGCCTCCTCTACTGTTACAATCTTATCCTCTGCCGTCTCTAACAATTCTTCTAGAAATTGGTAAAGTGAATTTTAATTAATTTTATTTTCTATACAGCGCCAGATCACAACAGTCATTTTAGGTTATCTTTCCCATAGAACAGGTCTATACCTTGTTAGTAAACAAAAACACACACACACACACACACACACACACACACACAGGTGAGCACACACCCACACTAGCGGACAGATACAGGAAAAATACTTATAGAAGAATAACCTGAAAAGCAGACAAAAACATCAGTCTTTAACACTTGCCCTCCTGCATGTACAATATACAGTTCAAATAAGTGTTCAGATGTGATATTGACTGCTGTCAAAGAAACACATGAACACCATGATTCCTTCAAGTGTTTGTGTTGCAAACAGCCGTGAAGCAGCTGTGAATCACCAAAGTGATGAAAATGACCCAGAACAAGTTTGTTTCTGTGTAGAGACTTTTTGACTCCAGTGACCCATAAACTAGAACCAGACGTCAACTCAAACTGTCACTCTCTTTCTGTCTATAAATATCTCAAATCCAGAACTATAACAAGAACAAAACCTCACTGTGTCTGACATCTCCTGCTCCAAATCCTGAACTGGGTCTAACTGCTCACAGCTGATGTCAGACACCGTTTATCTCTGTCTGTATCTGTTAGTTTGTGTGAACGTGTGTGAGTGTAATGAAGTGTAATTAGTTAGCCCCCTCACCCCTCCCACACCCACATCCCATCTCTCAGGTGCATGTGTGAGGAGGGTCAGATCGGTGATGGATGGCGTTGCTATGGTAACCTGCTGGAGAGGATCATTGAGCTTGACAGGAGTGGAAACCAGAGGAACAATCTGACCGAAGCTGTTGCTCTGTTTGGTAAAAGAAGTTTGATGTAAATAAATAAAAATAAAAATAAATGTTTGTTCTGTGAAACTGAATTGAACTGTGACAGTGATGTGACTGACATTTTATAGCATATTAGCATTAATTAATAATTAAGTTAATCTGTTGAATTTTGTCATCGTCATAAATTATTAGTGCATTTCTAAAGTCTACAGTCAAATTAAAGTCTTTTATGTACAACATAAAGGTTAAAGTTCAGGCTCTCGGGTTTCACAGTTTGGTATCATAGTGTTTGTGTTATGTTATTGTTTTCCCGCAGTGACTTTTGACCTTTGAGTATCTGTGTGTTTCAGAGAGAGGCTGTTCAGTGCTGCTGAGTCGCAACGGACCTTTCACAGCGTTCATCCCCCTACTGAAAACACCTCTAACTGTAGGTCACCTGTCTTTCTGTCTGTTGGTACTAATGTGTTTCAGTGTTTCTCAAACACATGAGTCTGCTGGATAATCTAACAAAACTTTATTTAACTTGATTTATTTGTGAATTATTTCAGCTTAGTGTTTTTTTCTGTTTGCTTTGTTTTGTTTAATTTGGAAAATGAATCCCAAATAGATCCAGAAAATGTTTAGACTGCTCAGTGTTTTATCAGGTTTTTATAAAATGCAATTTTTCCACTTTTCCATGCACAGCAGTACAAAAGGCTGAAGATAGTGGGTTGCTACACATCTCAGTTTTTCCATATCTTTTTTTTTTTTTTACCCCTTAAATGTATTTGTGAAACATGTTTGAAAAGCAAGTGCAAAACTCAAAGTTCCTGGATTAACTTCCTGTTTGGTAAAGACCCGTAACATACGACACACTTCTGATGACCTGTTTTCAGTTAATAACTTCCACATTATTCATTTACTCACTCACTCACACACTCTCTTCCTCTCTACAGGGTGTTAATGAGGAGCTGGTGTGTAAAAACCACCTGATTCTGGGTCAGCACCTCTACAAAGATCTGGAGGGACAAGAGTTTAATCTGTATGGAGGAGCCAAGTGGAAGAGCAAAGGCAGCAGGGTAAGACTTGCTCTCTGAACCCAAGAGGCCTCTCAGAGCTGAAGCTGAAGTTTTGTTAAACAATTGAGGGGAAATTACTCAAATTTTTAAAGCAGCAGTTGTTACCATACAAAGTAAAGTTTTCTGTGGATATGTAGGGTTCGCAGGAGCCAAACTGAAGATATAACAAATACTCTGTACAGTGTTGATATAGAGTTCATATAAACTGTTTTAAAACTTTTACTTTTATTGGTTCCATAATTATCCATAGAAAATCAGATAAAAACACATATAGGTTGAGTTTCTATTGCAGAGAATCATTATTATTCATTTATTGATTCTGCTGTATGAAACAGTATACACAGCATGAAACAGAAAGTATGTATACACAGTATGAGACATATTTAGGTAATGCAGCACATCTCACAGATTCTTGTCTCAAAATATTCCTGCTTCAACATCCTGTATCAAGGTTTTATATTTATCTATATCACACAAAGAGAAGTAAAGTCACAGTGTCACATTATCCGTAACGACATTGTCACAGCTTAGTTAAAAATGATTAAAATTTTGATTCTCTTTCAAGTTGGGAACAAAACCCAAAGACCAACTTTTTATTTCTATTGCTGCTTTACTTTGTCTCTACTTCCTCTTTCTAAAGCTAGACGTAAACATCATGGTGGCTCATGTTGTTGTGAGCAACAAATATTTGTCAGATCACTTGACAAATTCTTTGTTTAATCTGAACATGCCACGGGGAGAACTATTTTTGATAAGTTCAAGGATAAGGATCAGAAGTGCTCGACCTCATTCTGATGCTGATGATAAACCATGATGAGTAACATTGAGTGTGTCATTTCTACATCTGCAGAGAAAATACATTTAGATTTCTGCAGAAGGGAAGATCACAGTGATAGTCAACGTGAAAGCCACACACAGGAGAGTCTGCATGGCTTAATCTTAATTTTAAATTGTAGTTTCTATCAGTTGTTTTATCATCTTAATGAGAAAAATCTAGATTTTCACACAAAAGCAGTTTAAAATTGTTGCTGAATAAAAACAGAAATCTGTTTTTTAAAGTGAGATGTCAGACTAAAAAACAAGATTTCAAGACGTTTGGATTTGAGAAGTCAGATGTGACAAAATGCTTTACAACCTAATCCCAATGATAAACATCATACATGCAATTATTGAATCATCATCTTCAAAAACAAATTTGTATTAGTATCAAACTCAGAATACAAAAATGAGCAATTATAATAATACAGCAATAAAATACAGACGAGGATAAATGACATGAAATAAATGGACATTGGGTGATGCAGCCATGTGCTGAGATTAAACAGGAAATGACAGTAACATATTTATTTTTCCAGTTTGTGTTGAAATAAAGGATTCACTTTAAACAGATTCTGATGATAAAATGCATCAACTAATTCAACAACAACATCTAACATCACTTTATATACCAGCGTCTCTGACCTCATTTCACGTAATTATCATCAAATATATCTACGAGTGTTTCCACCACATTTGTTTCTGTTTTGATGTTTTGAAAACAATTTAAAAACTGAAGTAACGTACAGAAAAACCTTCTGTTCTTTGAAGGCCTCAATGTAAAGTGTTCCCAGACTTTTGACCACTTGACCCTGTTAGTGCTAACATTAGCCTCCTCTACTGTTACAATCTTATCCTCTGCTGTCTCTAACAATTCTTCTAGAAATTGGTAAAGTGAATTTTAATTAATTTTATTCTCTTTCTCTTTCAAGCTGGGAACAAAACCCAAAGACCAACTTTTTATTTCTATTGCTGCTTTACTTTGTCTCTACTTCCTCTTTCTAAAGCTAGACGTAAACATCATGGTGGCTCATGTTGTTGTGAGCAACAAATATTTGTCAGATCACTTGACAAATTCTTTGTTTAATCTTCTATCTGAACATGCCACGGGAAGAACTATTTTTGATAAGTTAAGGATCAGAAGTGCTCGACCTCAGTCTGATGCTGATGATAAACCATGATGAGTAACATTGAGTGTGTCATTTCTACATCTGCAGAGAAAATACATTTAGATTTCTGCAGAAGGGAAGATCACAGTGATAATGTCAGGGTGAAAGCCACACACAGGAGAGTCTGCATGGCTTAATCTTAATTTTAAATTGTAGTTTCTATCAGTTGTTTTATCATCTTAATGAGAAAAATCTAGATTTTCACACAAAAGCAGTTTAAAATTGTTGCTGAATAAAAACAGAAATCTGTTTTTTAAAGTGAGATGTCAGACTAAAAAACAAGATTTCAAGACGTTTGGATTTGAGAAGCAGAGTCAGATGTGACAAAATGCTTTACAACCTAATCCCAATGATACATCATACATGCAATTATTGAATCATCATCTTCAAAAACAAATTTGTATTAGTATCAAACTCAGAATACAAAAATGAGCAATTCATCAAACCAGATATATTTAAAAAGTTGGTAAATGCATTTCACAGTAGACATGATCATATTTCCCAAACCCTCTCCACCACCACACTGACCTTCATTGGTAAAATCTTCAGAGGGAGGCGATTCTCTGTGTAAATATATGGAAACAAGGTGTCGCTGAAGCTGTGTTTGAAGGTGTGTATTTGTACGTTTGTGTCGAGATCAGAGAACGACAGCCTCCCTTTGTCAAAGTCCAGATGAACTCTGATCTTGCGGAGGGTTTTACTCAGAGACAGATCTTTCTCTGGACCTGATGTGGAGAAAGCTGTGACCTTCCCGTTAGAGAACATGATCCTCCACAGTCCAGACTGGAGTTGTTGGTTGATCTGGACATATTCTCCCAACACACCCACCTCCCAGTCTTTGTTGGATCCAACGTCAATGTCCCAATTGTGACTGCCAGAGTTAAAACCCTCAGAACCGAGGACAGAGCAGGAGAACTTGGTTCTCTCAAGGGTTTTTGGCAGCTGTTGTCCCTTAACAAATCTCACACAAGTCAAATCCTCGGACACAAGTAGTTCTGGATCAGCGGTGTTTGGATCCAGAACCACAGGACAGTAGGAGACCAAGTCCTTCATCTTGTTCCAGATGTTGAAGGTGAGGTTGCCCAGGTGTTTGGCCACATCTATCAGAGCTCCTGACACCAGCTGTGGATCCTCCAGCAGGGGGCGCTGCTGGACTCTTTTGACTGCAGCCCTATAGTTGTGTAGGAATGAGACGTCCTCAGCTTTAAGCTCGTCCTCGGTGGCTTTGATTGTTTGTGACAGAGCTGTGATCTCTCTGCTCAGAGCCTCCATCTTCTCCTTCATCCTCTGACTCTTCTGCTCCTCTTCCTCCTTCAGAGCAGCGATCCTGGCCTCTTCTTCCTCTTTTAGAAACTGGTGCAGCCTCTTAAACTGCTCTTTAATCTGCCTCTCTATGTGCTGAGCCTGGACCTTAATGTATTTTTCTGTTTGATCGCAGTTTTCTTTAACATGTTCAAACAGCTTCAGTTTCTCTTGTAAAGGCTTCAGGGATTTCTGCAGCTGCTCTCTGTGATCCTGTGCAGCTTCGTCCACGGGTCTGAATCTGTGCTCGTTGTGTCTCTTTGAGTCTCTGCAGACGAGACAAACGACCTCCTGATGGTCCAGACAGAAGAGTCTGAGTTTGTCATTGTGCAGCCTGCACAGAGGCTCAGACGCTGCTGAAGCTGTCTGATCTCCGCTGCGCAAAAAGGCCTCACACAGGTTCTTTAAAGCCAAGTTACGAGGTGGATCGGTCTTTGACGATTTTCTCTTACAACACGGGCACTCACGCTCTTGTTTGCCCCTCCACCACCTCTGGAGACAGTGTTTACAGAAGCTGTGGCTACATGACAGAACAACAGGATCTTTGAAAACCTCATGGCAGATAGGACAGGAGAAATCCTCGTCTGCTCTGTGAGACATTTTCAGACAGTGAAGTGAATCAGTCTGGAAAGTACCGTGACAGTTACTTTCACTTTAAATTTTGGCCCTTACTCTGAATTATATTGAGTCTGCAGCAGGTTGAAGAAGGTTTAAAATGCAATCCAAAGTCTCCCAGTGTAATCCCAGTGTTTCCTCCTGCAGCTGTCCTCTGTTTGTCCAGGTGTTTGTTTTGGTAGGAAGGTGAATTTTATCGTCTCTCTTTGCCTGTGTGTGCGTGTGTGTGTGTAAAGTTGTATTTCCTGTTTCTCTGCTAGCCTGTGACATGTCAGAATGGGTGGAGCCTTGTTCAAATCAATCATGTTTATCACACATGCTGGGTGTGTTACTGCAGATTGACCAAAAATATGTTGGTTTTTGTGTTAAAAAAACATTTATCTGCATTTGAAAGGATTGATTTAATACAATATTCTGTCGGCTCTGACAGCGTTTTGCATCACATGCATCTGCGCAATATCATAGCTCATGATTTCCTGTTGAGAAATATGTTTTTGTTATGTTATGATAAATGACTCTGTGCATGCCGTTGGCCGTCCATAATCCTGACGGTCCAGACCCTAGTTTATATATTGGTCTGACCGGCCCATAAAACCTGTAGATCAGCGGCCCGATTGACACTGGGCTGGTCCAATCAGCACAAGAGTTTGTTTCCTAACCACCGGCCCTTGACACACGCTGGTCTGTGGCCCATTTGTATTGAAATTATATGAAATTAAGATGCCAAAAAAATCGACCAATCAGAATTTTGGTCGAGCCAGAACGTATCCACCAATAAATCGACCATTTGACTGGGAGATTACAGCCCTAATACAGACCAAAGTATACATTAATGTTTCCTACAGTTACATGTTGCTCATTTCTAGTTTCCATCATAATGTTTCATGTAAAGCAGGTTACATGGCTACATGTCAGACAAATCAGATCATTATAGTCCCTCACATAAGCATACTGCTTTCTTTTGTTTTCGCTCCCTGTTGTTGCTGTAGAAGTTTATTGTGATGGATGATCCCAGGAGATTGTACACCGTTCTCGAGGAAGATCTGCCAGCTGCCAACGGGATCATCCACATTATTGACCAGCCAATCACAAATATGCTCTCTGACAGGTCAACTCGTGACGAGCAGGTGAATTTAAGAATCACTGTTTGTGATGCATTTCTGTCGTCTTGTCCTCACTGTTTTGTTTTTTATCAGGTTAGAATCAAAGCAGATGGATGTCACCTGCAATTTAACTGTACATTTTACACCTTTAAAGGGTCAGTTAAAGGGTCAGTTCACTAGCTTCTATAGTGGTGACACACAATGAGTCTTTAACTAAACTATATTTATGAGGACAATGTTCCTGATTGGTCAGTTGAACTATTCACAGACAAGTCCCAGAAGACACATCCATCAAAAATAGACTAGACAGAGTATTCAGCACTAGGAGTATTCAACACTCAGCATGATTCCCTGATGCTTTTAAAATGCTGTTGAAACACACTGTGACACTACTGGTGGAAATCGAACCATTTACTAAAATGAAAGCGATCTTTGAAAGCGCCTAACATGACGTCTATGCGATGCTCCTCATTTAAATTCTGTATTAGTTACACCAGGATTCAGAGTATTATATTTAATTTCTACCTACATACATGATTATTTACATAACAATAGTTCTATGAGAATATTTTTTTCATTCAATCATAAATAGAGTTACCAAAAAGCATAATTAGATCTAATCCTCAAAAAAAGTTAGTATAAAACACTCAAAGCTGTTTTTTTCCTCTTGTGTCCAGTTCGCTGATAAGACAATTGCTGAGATTATAGCAAAGCGATGGAAAATACAATCGCTTCCTGTCACTGGTTGATGTGAGTACTTTTTTCCTTTACAGTAACATCACAAAAAACATTAAATAAAACAGCTGGAGATGACAAATTTATCTGGCTGTGACTGTTAATAATTTCTATAAAATGCTGGCAAATTAGAAGCTGCTTTTGTTTATTTGTGTCTGAAATCAAGAGTCTTTTGTTTCTGAGCCTGTTGATAGTAAATCTGCCCTTGTTATCACTGTAAACATGTGTGATCCTGAACCTGTAGCAACAGTAACTAAGGGGAAATGTGTTTGTGTGTTTGTAGAACTGCGGAGCGCCTCTTCCCCTGCGGGGGCCAGGACCCCTGACTGTGTTCATCCCCACCAATGAAGCTGTGGATCGAGCCAGAGACGGCAGCATCCTGTACATGCTGCACGATGTAAGGACATGGTTGGAGATGGAGTGAGGGGGAAACATCTTACCCCAAAAACATACTCACAACATATTCACCACCTCTGCTGCCAGGTATTTTTGTTCTTTTATTGTTGGGAAAATTAGTTTTCTAATATTTTTCTGCTCCTTTTCAAGGCCAAACATAAACTTCAGCAGCTGCTCAGACACCACATTTTCAGCCAGGCTGTGGTAAGACGGCTCCGACCCAACGCTCCCTCCATCGATCCATCTGTCCATCACTCCTTCCTATCTGCTTCTTTCCTCCTTGTGTCCTCTTTGCTGTGCTGCTGAAGCAGGTGAAGAAAGAAACAAAGACATGTCTACACAACATAATCTCTTAGTTTCAGAGGCTAAACTGTCATGATGTTTACTGATCAAATTATTGGTTTTTCCAGTGGATGAACATTTTTAGATTGAAAGGATACGATTAAAGTTTTTCACATTTATTTTTGAACAGTTTGCGTTTGCTGAAGGTGTCAGAGAATCAAAAAAACATTTTTACGTTTATTTGTTGTAGAACGGTAGTCTGCTCGCATTCAGGAATATGAGAAAAGTGCAAGAAATTCTGAACACCTGCTTTTCATAGAAAATCCTCTTTTAGAAATGTCGCTAGAAAATGGGTCAATTTCCAAAACGGTTGTTTGTGATGTCAAATGTATCTCACTGCCCCCCCACTCTGACTTCATTCCCTCCTCTTCAAAGGTGATTATCTGTAAAAAGATGGTTTGTCCTTGTTCTGAAGCTGGTGAAGTTACATTCATCTGAGTGACAGTGAAGGAGCCAATCAGAGTCAAGTGTTTGCATTTCATAATGAGGTCGCATTTAAACCTCCACCCTAAAATATCTTTCTGAGAGGTTTTTATGAAGCTTCTGAGGCGTTACACATCCAACCAACATTTTATTGTGTTTATGTCACATCACAGAACAAGGATCAAAACCCTGTTCAACCGTTCTCTGTTACAGATATCTTCTCAGTCTTTTTTCTTACTTTCTTTTCCAGTAAAGATAAACTGGGAATCACAACTAAATTTCTGAAAGATACAGACCTGACTTGACTAACACAGATAGCAGAAGCCTCATGTTCACCTCAGATTAACTTATGACCACAGTTTTACATTGAAGGATGACTGAATTTTGTTCCCCATCACTTCACATTGGAAACGTATCAGGAGAATACAGGAGGGCAATGATTAAAGCAAGAAAAACCTTTCACAATATTGACATGGGTTCATTTTCTCCTCTACTATATTTATTCATTCAGTATTCAATGGCAGTTGTACCTAACAAGCCCTACACTAGTAAATACAATGTACAAATAGATGCTTAGAAAATAAGAGAAGTAAAGAAAAATTTAGATGTTGAATGATATTATTGTAAACATGATGCTGAAGAAGGAACTGAAATGTTGCCACATAAGGATAAATGAGTCATGTTGATGCTGCAATCTAAAAATAATCTTTTACAGTTTAAAGAGGAAGAGTATATTTATTTACAGACTTACCCAGTTAGAATTAGCCCTCTGGTTAACAGTAAAACAGAAAACTTATGATTTTAGAAAATGTATCACCAAAGTGTCATAAGTAAGATTTAGTTGTGCAGCTTTTTTCTTTAAACCGTTGCAGATGAATACTTATGACTTTATGTTTTGGAAATATGTCGTCTGGGATCATCCTGAACTGAATTATACTATTGCTAGTCCAACACTGATGCAAAATGCATCAGTTTATTTTTGATCCTGGTCTCTAACCCAGATCTAACTTATTTTAAAGGGGACATATAATGCAAAACTGTGTTTACCTGTTGTTGAATACAGACTGTTTGGTGTTGAACAGACAATACCTGAACCTTGAACCTCGTCTCCATCTCCTCTACATGTAAATCCTAAAACTAGAAACAGCTGCAGTAAAACAGTCTGTTCTGGGACCAGCTCTGAGATGACGTCATAATTTCTGACATCACTTTAGATACACCCCTAAAATGTACATAACCCGATAAAGAATTGCAATTAGAGAACTGTAAACATAACACTGTCTCTGCACATCATGCACACAACATTGCTAACTCACATGGTCAAGAGTTGTGCTCTGAAATCAGTGACCTGTGTTCGATCCCGAGCCTGACAAACTTGCATTTGCAGGAGGATAGTGTTCTACAATCAATGGTGTGTGAAATAATCCCTGTTAAGACCAAGATTAGACATAGTTCTGCTAGTGTCTAGTTTAGGAGGAAAGAATACGGTACACTAGTAACACTAGTGTTATTACAACCATGTTACATATTCCTCCTAGAAAGGCTAAATGACAAAACTTACCACTCACATTCATTTCTAGTCTTGGGGCGACGGCTGCTCCTCAACATCTGACTCGGGCTCAAACACGTATGGTTTAAGTTCCATGGTCAATCAATTAACTCACTGATTAACACTGAAACCTGTTGTTCGACACGAAAGCAGTGGTTTATAATAATTAGTATTTATGATCTGGGGAAAACCAGTCATTCTAGAGGTATTTCATCAGGTTGTTTTAGGTTGTTTAGGATCCTGGGCCTTCTTCAGTCCAACCAATATTACATATGCTGTGTGGAGACATCAAAGAAGACTTTACAATATTCAGAAAAATACATTCTGTAACCCCTTCTAAGACTTGAAAGACCATGAACTTTTCCATTAATGATCACTAACCTTAACCGTAATTATTTAATGACATAAACGCTGCCATCTTCAGGGCAGGCCTTTACATTTTTAGATAAAGACATTTAAATAATCAGCATGTTGTTTACTCTCACTAATGTGACCTTCTGAATCATAGTTGATGAATTTTCCTGTCTGTAGCTAACAGTTGACGACTTGGCTGCTGTTCCTCGGATTCAGACGATGGCCAATCAGATGGTCAGCGTTACTGTGTCTGATGATGTAAGAGTTTCTCACACGGTCTGTCAAATTAATTATAAAGGTATTTAATTCATTAATTAACACTATGCCCTCCCTCCTCTTTTGCGTCTCATACAGGGTATGATCCAGTTGGGGGAGAAAGGCATCCGTCTGGCGACTACCAACATCATGGCGTCCAATGGGATCATTCACATGATCAACGGGCTGCTTTACCCTCCCTCCATCCTCCCGATCCTGCCCCACCGCTGTGACATCGTAGAGAACAAGATCACTGTGGTGAGAAGAGAAAACCGATCAGAGACAAAACAAACAAACAGGAAAAATAAAGATTCAATTCAGCGTCTAATTTTAACCTGCTAATTTGTATGTATGTAGTTTCACAAAGTCAGTTCAACATGCAGCGACACATGACTAGAAAAGCTATATGACAGCTGAGTTCATTACAACTGCGGTTAAAGACTGTGAACAATCAGTATCTGTATCAGTAGTTACTACATTTAGTTTATCTGTGAGTCACTTGATGTCCAGAATTAAATTTGCAAAGAAACCACGTCTTTAATGTCACAGTACAATCACGACTGGACTGAGAGGTTTTGAGCCAGGATCAAATAACACATGAAAAATAAAGCTGATTACATAGACGACCAGAGCAGTCATGTAAACTGCAATTATATGATGTTTTCCTGTATGTGTTACTAACGTATATGTGATGTTTTAAGGGACCATGTGTTCACTGCAGCTACCTCTATGAGACCGAGTGTCCAGCTGGCAGTGTTGAAATGGTAAAACACATCATTGCTACAACATTTCTTAATAAATTTCAGTCATTTTGATGATTCATGAGCAGACATGAATTAACTGTAAAGTGAGAGATTTCAAATGAAACTGTTAGTGTTAGTGACAGTCTGCTGTAGAGCTTTTATTATTAGACTTATCAGAATATTGATGATATATAAGTATTGAGAGATATTAACTCTTGATTTCAGTCTACAGAACGTACCTGATTGTGTGATATGACAATTAATTGCTTTATTACTGAAAAATAATTATATTTTAGTGCTTTTGTTGTGATTATCAGACTTGTCTTATCAGACTCTCAGTCAATATTTAGCCACGTTTTTGGTTTCTACCTCTGATGGTCAAACACAGACACATCTGAGTGTTTCTGTCTCTTCAGAACAAACATCAGATCGGCTGCGAATACGTCACTTCACCTCTACAGCCAACACTCAGCAAAGGCTGCGCTAAATACTGCAACACCACCAAAGAGGTGAGAATGGAAACATTTTAGACTGGAAAATCTAAAATACTTTTGTATTATTATTGGATCAAGTAATACTGGCAAACATTTTATTAGTGATGTGTGTACCTCCTTATTAATTTAATTATCCTCTGATGGTGGTGCAGTGCTGTGTTTAAAATCCTACAGATACAGATCAGGAGCTTCAGTTCCTCCAACATATAAATAAGCAGCTGTTAGATCCATATGCACAGCACTTTAATTAATAATGAAATTAATTTTATAGATTTTTTTGTGTTTATTTATACATATAATGTCCTACATGTAGAATTGGCACTAATTTGGCTCTTTCATAATTTGTCACAGCTACTGTGTGAAAACAGTTTGTTTATGTTTATGAGTGAAGTGTTTATGTCAGATTAGTTCTTCATATAAATCAAACACTCATTGTCTTTGTTTCCAGCTCTATGATTTTAAAGTGTGTGTGTGTGTTTCCCAGACAGCAGAATGTTGTAAAGGTTTCTATGGTCCCGACTGTAAACCCTGTATCGGAGGATTTCAACATCCCTGCTACGACAAAGGAACGGTGAGTGACAGAACAGAGTGTCAGGAGCTTTGTGTCACAACTTTAAATTTTTATTTATTTATATGTTTCTTTTCACCACATGCAGTGCTTCGACGGTATCCATGGCAACGGCTCTTGTAACTGTCACCCGAGCTTCGAAGGCGTTGCCTGCCACCTCTGCTCAGATCCGTCCAAGCATGGAGACAACTGTGACGAAGGTAACAGCTCCTCTTCATCAACACTAATATGACTGATACATGATCACTTGATATATGATTCAGCTTGTGAACGAGTCCCTTCACTGTTATACTACAACAACAACAACAACCCATAATAATACACAACAAACCTTCACAGGCTGTAACTCGCCCACAGATCAATGCTCCCTCACACACACAAATCATTAAACTGATGGAACGTCAGATAAAAGGACAGTTGGTTGTTGCACCCTGTGTTTGATTGTATGTGTAAAAAGTGGCCGTCTCATTAAATGCTTTAATGAGACAGAAAAGAGGCTGATTTATTGTTATTTTAGCACAAAGATGGAGGAGACAGACTGTCAGGGCATTTAGGAAATCAGACGCTGAGTCACACTGTGTCTTAGAGAGAGAAATGACGATTACAGCAAAATTAACATTTTCTGTCCTTAGATGTGGAACATTGAGAATTTGCTGCCATCTGCACCAATGACATGTTCTCTTTCCTCGGTTTCCATTTTTCCAAGTTGACAGTCCGTCCTCTTCTGCTGCATCGCCAAGAAATGTCTGACATTTGATGGTCACGTTTTTTTTTCTGTTGATGTAAACTTATTGTTGCATTGTTAGCATTTTTTCATCCCAGTTTAACAAAAACAATAGTAGTGTAGTAGTATCTTTGTCCCCAAAGCTGCAGGACCCAGATACTACACTACTATTGTTATTAATAATATACAAAATATTGATATAAAGGCATGGAGCCTGAGAGAGACAAAGGGAGAGGGACAGAGAGAGGAGATGCAGTGCATCATGGTTCCCCAACAGCCTGATCCTATAGCAGGAAGGTCCAGGACCCACCTGAACCATCACTAACTATAAGTTTTAACAGGAAAGTTCTCAGTCTAACATTAAATGTAGAAAGTGTCTCTGCCTCCTAGACCCAAACTGGGAGCTGGTTCTATCAGAGAGGAGTCTGATAACTGAAGACTCTACCTCCCGTTCTGCTCTTAGAGACTCTAGGAACCACAAGGAAACCTGCAGTTTGTGATCTACTAGGATATTAAGGAACTATGAGCTCTTAAAGGGACTGGAAATTGGTTTACAACAATCTGGCAAAGATTGAAGCTGAGGAGCTGTTTGTGATTGTGAAGGTGGATGTCATGTGTCCTGTCAGCCAGGGCTGCAGCCATATTGCTGTAGGCGAGAGACACTTAGACAAAATAGCAAAGTTTGCTATTGATAAAAATTGGAACAACAGTTCCAGTTTTGTTACAAGTTGTTATGTTGATTTTCTGTCCGTCTGGACTTTGGACCGTATTTTTGTTGCTACTCAAACAGAGTTCTTAGTGTGTTAAGATACTAATAATTGTGTGACATTTATGATAACTGGTTAATCCTTAAGTGTTGTTAAAACCAGAGCTTTACTAACCTCTCTCAGTCAGTTCCTCAAAATGACTGGGTGTCTGTTTCTAAAGTGCTTGACTAACCTGACTGACTGATTTCCACTGAATGTGGAACGTTTACGTTGCGTCTCTGGTCCATCATCTGCGTCCGTCAAGCCACCGGATGCGTTTGCGGTCTGGCAGCCGCCAATTCTCGCAAATTCATGCACAATCATACAATACAGCAGTTTATAGTAGTTTCTATATAGTGTCAAATGGGTGAAATGATGTCAGATAACCTTGACTTAAGGTCTGCCTCCACCCATTATGACGTTTTCAAGGTGTAGTGCAGGTAAATATGATGTTTTATTTTGTTCTTTTGCATTACTGAGTCAATGGTTGTGTTTGATCGGGTGCAGCTGATCCAGAAGCCTTCTGTATTTGCCGGACATGGGACCATGGCACAGCAATTTAGCACACAGCAGATCAAGTCATGCACAAAAACAAAATAAAACACCCTCTTAACTTCAAAATAAAATAACCCATGTTCATGGTCATTTCACCCCGTTGACACTATATAGAAACTACACTCTGCTATATCACGTGATTGTGCGTGAATTTGCGAGGATTCATGATGCCAGCTGAGCTGGACAGCAAATGCATCCAGTGGGTAATGACGGAAGGGGGACGGTGGATCAGAGACGCAGCGCAAACATTCTTCAAGGAAAACACATTCAGTGGAAATCCAGGGTAAGTTTGTTATACCACTCGACTTTGAAGCTTTCTACAGCTTTGTCGACTGTGGCTTTCCCTGGTTGTTTGCCTCGTATGCAAAATATTTTCAAATAGCACTTTTGCTTTTTTTCATTTTCATCTTTAATTGATCACAAAGACCTTTCTCCTGCCACCAAAGAGGCTGTGAGTAAAACAGTTTCATTGAAGAGCTGCACTTGTTCTGCAGCAGTGTTCAGGTTGATAGTTTGTGCCAAAGCCTGAGAAGATAATCCATCACTCAGTGCTTCATGCTGCCTCTGCTGGCTTCACTTCCTCTACAGGTAATTGGTGCACATACGTGTTCACATACACTTCAACCTGAAGAACTGACTTGCCTTCTTTCTGCTGAATATTTCCTACCTCCTCACATGATAATCAACGTTATTCACTTCACCTGTCAGTGGTTTTAACCATCTTTATGTCTGTTCATCACCTCCTGGTTGTGAAACAGGAAGAATTACTAAAAGTTAATTAATGTTGATTATGGTATAGTGTATAGTGTATAAATGTGTCCACCGCATCTGTTACTATTTATAAGAGTGAGACCACAGTAACAAATGATTTAGGTCTGCTACTGATCAATTCCTGGAAAACACAGGTAAAAGGCTTGGAGGAATGAATGCACAACACACTTGTTTCTGTTCCCAGATTCTCTCAGATTTATTACAAAACAGAAAAAATATGCAAATCTTTTTTTCGTTTCTCTCTGATTTGATAAATTCCTGAAACAAAAACAGTACAGCTTCTCATCAGCTTTCATACTGTGACAATAAACAAGACATAATTCAGGGACCAGGACAGTATGTTGAGATTGATTGTCCTGATTATAGTTACAATATTGTCAAATATATCAGGTAAAATCTCTTGGTTTACTCATGATCCAAATGATGCAAAATGTTTTATTGTAACAGGATGGAGAGAAAACTTTGGTATAGAAGTAAAATATTGTGCATTCAAAATATCTTTGAAGAATATTTGTTACAAAAATTCAACAAACAAATAATTAATTCATTAATTTTTATAAGTCTGAGGTCATTTATAGTTATTGTTATAGTTATTGCACAGGAGCAGCAGTCAGTAACGCTACATTAAGCTACCCAGATTGTTTTTGTAGAGCTCTTAGAAAACACTCAATCAGGGAACAACTTAGACACTTGGCGTTACTTTTAGCCTAACTTTAGGGTGTATAGTTTGGGGTGTATGCTTAATACTAACCAGAATCACAGGAAAAAAGACATGAACAACCTGTTTCTCCTCACAAATTTTCCATATAAATTCTTCCTAAAGTTGCATCATGTGGAATTAATCATTTAAATATCTTACTCTATACACATACTTAGTGTTGCGTTGTTCTCCTCCTGTGGTGCTAATTAAATGATGTCATTATCTGCATGTGTGTTTGTTTCTTCAGTGTGTCGCTGTGTCCACGGTGTGTGTGATAACCGCCCAGGCAGCGGTGGTGTGTGTCGGAGAGGGTCTTGTTTGGACGGATACTCTGGAGAAAACTGTGACAAGATGGCGACACCCTGCAACTCTGACGGGTTGCAGGAACATTGTCACATCCACGCGTACTGCACACACACCGGACTGCACACAACGTAAGATACTAACACACTGAAACCTTTAATGCTGATTAGGTTTAATCACACTGTACAACTGCAGTGTTATAAAGTATGTTAGTATCTTACATCATGTGCAGTCCAGTGTGTGTGCAAAGTCCATAAAATGACTTTGGTAGTTCAAGTTCAAGTCAGCAACTAGAATGATACTCAGTAAAAGTCTTAAAGGATCTATTATTTACTGTACTTAAGTATGACAAGTAATCTATGATGAAATGTACTGAAGTGTAGAAAGTAAAAGTACAAGTACATGCTAATAAAACCAGAAGAATATGATGAAGTTTATCCAGCACTTTAAAACATGGAGCCTACAACAATCTTCATAGACAATGTCTTAAGTCTGAACTAAAGTACTAAATCTGTTCTTTTTTCACTAAATTTCTGTTTGATATTGATATTGTTGAAGTTTCTCCATCATCCACCCTTTAAGATGGAGCCTCCATCAACCCTCAAACATGGTGTTGATAGTCTAAACAGTCACAGGTAGACTTAGAGTGAACCGGAGCGCTGGAGAAAACACCACATTTACTTTAATCACTCAACAGTGAAAACGGATCAGAGGAAAATTGTCATAAAGTTAGGAAATGTAGTGACCCTAACCCTAAGTATTAGTGTTAGAGTATTATTACTTCATTAGTAAACAATACTGGCAACAACATTAGTGAACATCTAGAGGAAAATTTATAAAGAAATAAAAATGTATTACGTCTTTTTTCAGTAAGTTATATTTGGCCGTGGCTCTGCCTTTCTATGTGGTGGATGTGGGAGGTAAAAGCAGCTCAAACAAGCTGCCTTGTGATGATGTGGGCTGGCAGTGAGATCTGCTGCTGTCAGCTGATCTGTTGAGATTGTGGCGTTCCTGAACTAATGCTATACTCAGCATTTGCTAGCCAGTTTTATCTCTGCAGTCAGATTTAAATCACAAGCAGTCAGATTTAAACACAAAGAATAATGTCTTCACATTAGATCTACAGCTTGTGATAACATTACAGTTTCTTTTGGTGCATATGTAGATGAGGATGTTGCTAGCTAGTAGATGAATCATACATCTGTCTTATGAATTGCATTTCTGTTTATTCAGACTTTTAGTTTAAAAAGAACTATAACGATGTCGACTTTGTGTTTAGTGCAATTGTGTTAACAAGCTAAGAATCATCAGACCAGCAGTAACCATGTTGGTTCAACATCTGATTTACATTTGTCTGCGTGTGTGTGCGCACACATGTGTTTCACCAGATGTGTGTGTAGAGATGGATACGAAGGTGATGGACACTCCTGTTCTGCCGTCAACCTTTGCCTGAAAAGCAGTCGAGGAGGCTGCGACACCAATGTAAGACTTTCTGCTTGTGTTTGTGTAAAATAGTAAGAAAATTATTTGAATGTTGCTGTTTGACTTAATAATCTGCTACTTCGTCCATCAAATTATCTGTAAGAAACAAATGTAACTTTACATCTGTTTACTTGATAATACATTTAATACATTCTAACACCTGGTCAAAACACAAACACCAGCAGATATTTAATATTAAATTAAATTAACTATTATCAGTAAACTGTGTCTTTGTTGTTTATGTAAATTGTGTGTTTTAAGCCTCAGAATCTATAAAGGTCTGACATTATAATGTCGTCCTCTCTTGTTTACTTCGTCTTCTGTCTCTGCAGGCTGAGTGTGTGTATGTGGGTCCAGGTAACGTGTCATGCACATGTGTCGAAGGTTGGACAGGTGACGGCAAAGTGTGTGTGGAGATCAACAACTGTCAACTGGAGAGTCGAGGAGGCTGCAGCCCCAACGCCAACTGCAACCACATGGGACCAGGACAGGTCAGATACTGAAACTTATAATAATTCACTGACGATGTCCATGTTCTTCAATAATGTGATGTTTCCCAGAATAATCTGATATAGTGAATCAGACAAGACAAGTATCAAGTATCAAGTATCAAGTTGTGTCTTAATTGTGCAGTAACATCACAGACTCAGTTTGTGGCTCAGATTCTGGAGGGAAAATAAAATCGATCAAAAATAGGTTTTAACAACACTATGATGTTAATAATGTAAACAGGAATCTGAAAAAATCCTAGAAGAAACTCATGGAAACTCTAGAATACACAGATTGTCTCAGAGGGAGTAAGATCAATGTTGAGGATGTTGATAAACATGTGGTCTGTGTTTTATATTTTATACTTTTTATACTTTAGTTTGTTTTATTTTTATTTACATTTCCCTGGCTAATTTCATTTCTGCCCCTTCAATTTGTCATCCTGTTGAAAACTTTTTGAAATCTGCTGTATGAATAATATTACTATTGTCACTATTATTGTGGTTTATGCATTAATCACCAGACTGCTCATATTGTAACACTGCTACTGTTTGTCTGTAGAGTGAGTGTGTCTGTAAAACAGGTTACATGGGTGACGGGATCAAGTGTGACCTAATAAACCCCTGTTTGACCAAGAACGGTGGCTGCCATGCAAAGGTACACACACACACACACACACACACACACACACACACACACACACACACACACACACACACACACACACACACACACACAGACACACACATGCACACACAGATTGTGATCACTAAAGTCCCTACAATATAATATATAAAGATAACAAATGCGCAGGTAAATATTTGTATTTGTTTGAATCACAGCAACAAAAAAACATAGAAACAAAATTTTGGTTTTTGATTTAAATGTAGTAAAATTGAGCTTTTCTTTGTCTGGATTATAATTTTATTATCATTTCTGAGTCATCTTCGTTTTGTTTTATTGCTGCACTTAGAGCATCCCTGTGGTCATTCTATCAAAATGAAACCAAAGTCTCTGTGAAACAGACAGGAGATCATGTTTGACCGTTGACTTCTGAAGCTGTAGCTGTTTTCTCTTCATTTTGAGTTTCAAATGGTCCAACGTGTTTGGTTTGCTGCTGCTAGACAAGCAGCTTCAAACTTCTCAGTGTCAGAGCCAATCAAAGACAAGAACACACCCCTTCTCTCCTCTGATGCACTCTCACTTTGATAATCTTCTGCATACACACACATGCACGCGTGATATTTGTAATATAATCACAGCCGTGAAGAAAGGAGTGGTTTTATTTTCATACTTGTGGTCCCTCTGACAAACTTCACACACGCTGTTGAAACGCAGGTCATTGTTGGGACAAACAGCACAGACTTCCTAAACATTCGTCTCTTCGTCTAAAAGTAAAAAAGATCCACTTCTGTGTGGACATGGGAGGTTTGTGGTCAGAATAGTAGAAACGAGCTCAGTGAGGATTTTTTTCAGCCATGTGGAGGAAACTTTGATTTGTCCAGAGGTTAAAATTCAGCTTCTTCTACATTTGGAGACTTTGATGTGTAGAACTCATCCATAAAAATATGAGATGTATGAGTACGTGTTTTATAGCTGCAGTCCCAGTCAGGCAGGAAAAATTTACCACGATCTCTATTTGGTGTGCACAATGTCAGGCGACTTGTGAGCTGAAGGAGGGTGGCACTCACACCTGTACATGTCCTGATGGCAACGCTGGGGACGGGACCATCTGCTATGGGACATTAATCGAGGTAAATACTCAAATCAGTGCAACATGAAGAATGAAAGGAAAGAAAAAAAAAAAAGATGTTTCCTGGATGTGTTTTATATCATAATTACAACAAAATACCATAGTAACCATGTGTGTTTGTTTGTGCAGGAGATGGACATAAACCTCTACACATACAGTTTCTATCGACTGAGTCTTGTACGTAAGAACCAAACCTCACCTCTTGTATATAACATTTCATTTCACTCACTAGGAGTAGGTCATAGTGTCATAGTCAACACACATATCAGTCTGATCATAAAATCGATTTATAACCAATTTGTATAAAAAATTTGATAAATGTGATAATACAAAAGTGCATTATAATATATTCAAGGCTTATAAACAGTAGAAATATAACTTTAGGAGTTGTGGGGGCGCCTGGGTGGCCGAGTGGCTAAGGCGCATTTCGTTGGCGTATATGTTCAAATCCCGACCGAGTCGAGCTTTCCTGCATGTCCTTCCTCCACTCGCCTCTCTGTTTCCTGTCTCTCTACACTGTCTCTGATTAAAGTTAAAAATGCCTGAATATGTGTGTCTGAATATAAAGAGGAAAAAATATACAGTGCAACTAGAAAGTATTCACTGAGCTTAACTTTTTTTACAAAGTGAAAAAAGCTTGAAAGATTTACAGATGTATTGAAAATAAAAAAAAATAAAAAATAACATTTACATAAGTGTTCACAGCCTTTGCTCAATACTTTGTTGAAGCACCTTTGGCAGCAATTACAACCTAAACCTTGGCACACCTATTTTTGGACAGTTTCTCCCATTCTTCTTTGTAGAACATCTCAGATTTTTCCCATCTCATCTCAGTTTTTCCAGAGATGTTCAGTTGGGTTCAAGTTTGGGCTCTGGCTGGTTCACTCAAAGACATTCACATTCACATGTTGGCTGTGTGCCAAGACTCTGGATCCTGAGCACTCTTGACCTCTAGAGCAGGTTATCATCTAGGATGTCTCTGTACATTGCTGCATGTACAGAGACATCCTACAGACTTACTACAGTGCATCCAGAATACTTTCCAGATGAACTGTAGTGAGTGACAGAAAGAAATACCTTGGACAAGCTAAGAATATAGTACCAATTGAAACAGTGGAGGACATATACACACAACAACAACAAGATTCTACAACAGCTTCTTCCCCCAAGTCATCAGTCTGCTGAACTCTCAGTGACTCTCCCCTTCTACCTACACACACACACACACACACACACACACACACACAAACATGCTACACTGGACCAACGCACACACACTCTATTTTCCATGGTTTACAGACTATTGCTGTGGCAGAAATATCCTCAACTGCAATATGCCACATTTTTAACTGCCTATTTATTTAATTTTTTATTAGTATTATATGGGTTTAATTTTTTTTAAATAGCTGTTATTTAGCATTATTTTTGAGGCCGGTACAACACATTTTTGTTCTAATTTACATTACGATGGTGTAAATCTGTATGAGAAAATAAATCCTCTTTGATGTCTCCCAGTTAACAATGATAGAATAAATATATATATATATATATATATATAAAAATATAAATCTGTCAGTCTAAATAATTTGGTCTAATTTAAATTTATACACAGTTAAACAACCTGCTAGTCTATAAAATATCACTATAACTGCCAAAGTCAAAAGCTTTAAAAATATAACCCTAAAGGTGTATTATATGTATATGTTTTATGTTTTCAGAAATATGACCAGTTCACTGAGGACATGAGTGGAAACCTCACAGTGTTGGTTCCATCCAGAGAGACCCTGAAGAACCTGAGTTCAAAGCAGTTTTCATTCTGGACCAACCGACACCGCTTGCCACACTTTGTTCGGTCAGTTGTCTCAAGTACTGATCACACACACACACACACACACGCACGCACACACGCACGCACGTGCAGTTGTATAAGAACATGGGGATCCAGACTGTTTAGCCTAGCTTAGCACAAAGAGTGAAAGCAATGGGAAAGCATTATTGGACCTGGATGCTAAAAATCATACTGGACGAAACCGACAAGTGAAAATGAGGAGTTCATTGAAATAACAAAAACAGACGTTCAGAAGGAGCAAAAGTCCAGAAAGAGAATCAAAGGTTTATATACACACAAGCAAGAGAAAATACAGGAAGTAAACCACAAGATAAAATGCTAGGAAAGATCCAAAATACTGAAACAACACATAAACGTAAGGCAGATGACAGTCAGCTAAGTAGGTGTCCTTGAGCTCACAGGTTTGTCAGCAGCTATTTCCAGAGATTTCTTTCAGGCCAATGTCAGTTTAATGAGACATTTGATTCACTGGCACAGTTCGATCTCCTGTATATATCATTTCATTTCACTTTCACTTTCAGTGAAATGAATAGTAATCATTCTTCCCTCCTCCTTCTCCTGCAGTGCTCACATCTTGCCGGGGATTTACTCTGTAGAAGATCTGGGCAGACGAACAGGCAGCAGACTGCCGACTCTTAACCCCCCCACGACCTGGACAATCAGCAACAGCAGCGGGGTGAGAATGGAGTCACTGAGACTCAGTACAGACAGTACAAGCAGGATTGTCCTGGATTAAGGACAATGATTCTTTAACAAATTAATGACAGGTCTATAACTTGCTCTTGAAACTACTTCCACATTACTTGCTAGATAAATTTGAAATCCATCCATTCATCCATTTATATCCTGCTAACATCAACATCTGGTTGTATCAATGAGCAAAGTTCTCATTTTGATTACAAGGATGAAGAAAAGTAAATTAAACTTCATGAACATGATGTTGTCTTTGTAAGTAAACAGAAAGTAAATATATGTAATCAACTGTAAATACACACAGAAATAAATCAACCTGCTCAGAACATAGTCACTTATGTTTTTAGTGAAGCTGCACAACATCCTTCAGACTTGAATATCATCTGAAAAGTTGATCTTCAAGTAAAAAACCTGAAAAGTCAAAGCATCAAAACATACTTTGGTCAGAGCTCCATTAGTTTGTTGTAGAGGTTTGTTCAATCAGAGCTGCTCCCAAGCCAAACATCATAACTTTTTCTGTGTATGAAAAAACTCTGCACAGTTTCTGACAGCAATTATTTGCTTTTGCAAAAAGTGTATTCATCCACCTTGCATCTCTCTGCAGAATGAGCAGCCAGTCTGCTCATTCTGTTTCAGTTTTGTTTTTTCACGTCATGTTGTTGTAGTTGATACAGAAATATGATTAGAGCAGCTTGATTCCGCCTGGAAAAAGCACAGCTCTTTTGGCCAAATGCACATGTAGCAGGGTTTGAAATTGTTTGAAATAGTTTCTTACTAAAACTCATGTGCTGCAAGAAAGACTTAAACCCTAAACCACAAACAGCTGGTTGCTCTTTAAATGAAGAAGATGTACAGCGCTAACTAACGACTGTCAGAGTTGTTGCTGACCATTTTTGTGTAACATCTTACATGTTCTAGTAACCAAGTGAAGGAATTTTTCTTGATTTAATGTTTTAAGAATCTTGTCGCATCCTTATTGACAAAGCCTGTGGAGCATCACATTATTGTTATTTCCTGAGATGAATCTCATCTTTTTCACTGTTTCACTCACATTAAGGTGAAGAAGATGTAATGAACAACTGCTTCAGTAAACATGTGTTAATTACACACAGTTTCCTGTTCGTGTTCTGTCAAGAATATCACACATTATCACACCTGACACATCTGAATTTCACAAACATATTTATTATTATATATAATGTATATATAATAAATATATTATTTGACCTGTGTTGTTTGTCCAGGTGATTCGTGTGGGAAGCGCCTCCATCCGCACACACAACAAACCTGCAATCAATGGCTACATTCACGTCATAGATCAGGTGAGATAAACACTGTTAAATTCAGAGCTGTAACAGTAATGAAGCTACTTTGTCCTGATTTATTGTTTTATATGTTACATGTGGTCAGATTCTGGCTCCGCCCCTCTCAGACCTCCCCCCTGACCCTCCAACACTGATGTCATTCCTGAACTCCTCCTCCAACTTTACTCTCTTCAGGAAGTTTGCTCTGGTAAGTTTTATTTGTGTGTCTGTTATTCCAACTGTCTGTCTAATCAAATCCCTTTTGTTTTAAGTGAAGTGTGTGTCTGTATTTTTGTGCAGATGTACAACCTGTCACAGGAGCTCAGTTCATTTGATTTTACGGTCCTGCTGCCAACAGACGAGGCCGTCAGGCAGCACCTCAGCAAGACTAACTCCTCTGTCTTAGTAGGTGCAGATGTGGCAAGTAAACAGTGTGTTATTTTGTGTGTGTGAAGCTTTAACTGATCATCATCTCTGTCTCTGTGCATCTGTCCAGGATGCTGACGTGTTTAAGTATCATGTCATTGTCAAAGAGATGGTGTTTCCTGACCACTTGTCTGACGGCACGTTGAAAAGCACCCTGCTGGGCAGAGATTACCAGGTCCAGTTCCACTACGATGACAAAAACCAGGTAACAACCGGACCAACACAAGCTTTACAAGTCATGTGACCAAACTGTTGCTTTTGCATTCACATGCTTCCAAGCAAATGTGTATCCAGGCGTCAATTCATATTCAGAAACAGCCTTCATAGAATGTCACAGGAAAGAGTGGAAATGAATTAAAAATATACAGATGTTTCAGGTATAAACTAAGTGAACGTAAGCATATATGTTAGTTGTTTCTCTCCTTCTTTTTCATGTTTTAAAAATGTAAATCAGGGATTTTTTCAAACAGGGTTTGTCATGAGATGATCCATCAGTTATGAGGGCAAAATTATTAGTTACAATATATTTTTATATAGTGTTTGCCGTTAGACTTTCTAATACTTGTCCAGTAAAAGGTTAAAACATGAAAACATTCTGATGTAGAGCTGTAACTAACAATTATTTTGGTCATTGACTAATCGAGATTAGTCAAAGTCGATTATTTTTTGCAATTAGTCTGTAATTATTTCAGCCACGCCCATGAGCTGTACTTCCTGTGGGTGTGGCTCCATCATGGTCTCCAGGTGATGTTTTCCCTCAGCTGCTCTGATCTACTGTTGTCCAGTCAGAGTCTCAAGCTAACATAATGTCCCATAGTAGATTAAAATAGCAACTCTGTGTTAACAACAGTTAGCACGGGTTAACTGTTGCTGTAGAAGGAGGAGGAGACTTTACATCACAGTGAGTTATATGATACGACAGTTTAACTGTAACACCACATTTATTCATGGAGGGAAACTAGACGTGTCTCAGTTTTATTTGTGTGTGTGTTTAACAAGTTAGGAAAGCTAAGTTAGCATGTTTGGCCCGGTTCTGCTTGGCTTTCCTTGTCAAAAACACTCCGATGCAGTCGGTGTTGACAGTTGAGCTACTGCCTCCTGCACTTCCTGAAGTGAACTGCAGTTATTGAACATTTGTGAGGTGTGGACAGACGCTGTATTAAACTGTGTTGGAGACGGCTCCAAACAGAGACGGTTACCAAAGTTTTAAAATTAAACATCGACACATTTCCACAATCAATTTAATTTTTCATCAATTTAATCCACTAATCGTTTCAGCTGAAGCGTCTGTTGTGATCTCATAAAGAACGTGTGTGTAAATCTTACATAAAGAGTCTGCCTTGTTTTTTTCCTCCAGACGCTTGTGAATGACGTTCTTCTTGACGGCAGTTTCACTGAGATGCTGGACGGTGTCGTCATGGTCGTCCATCAGGTTCTCAAAGTCCGTCGCAACAGATGCAGCAAGGATATCACTCTGCAGATCGATGTAAGGATGTAGCAGGGGATGAGTGGATGGATGTACCGATGGTTGTATAAATGAGTGAATGGAAAGAAAGTGAGGTGGATGCATGAACAGATCAATGATAGTTTGGACTGATGGATGAATCTGTTGGTCCTGTTCATCAAACCACAGAAGTTGGTTGATCGGCTGCAGCTGTTTGCAGATTCAGGTGTCAGCTTAACATTACAGACATTATAGCCTTACAACTTCACACTGTTACCATGGCGATCACACCACCCGTTCAACCTCCTCTTTACGTGGTTTGTCGATTTAAATAATCGACACATCACTGCTTGGATTCATTATTTTCATTTGGCCAGACCAAGCACTTTAACAGTTTATCAATCGCCCCAACCTTGTTTCATGTCTCTCTGGTTTCACCGTTTTCAAATGTCTGTGTCAACAACAAAGAAGCATGACAATTAGATCCAACAATGAGAGAAAATTGAATCTCAATCATAATTCAACTTTTTAAAGTGGATCATAGATATGAATGAGGTGCTACACGTGTCAGTTTCCTTTAATGAGTAGGAACATTGAACAAGTTGTTTCCTGACACTTTTTAGCTATCACTCATACAGCAGAGCGTTACTGCAGTAACATGGTGCCACTAGTGTTGCTTTTGATTTGTGCTGTTGCCACTAAAGTTGCTGTTCTTTGGGGCAAAAGCTGTGTCCTTTGCCTCGGTATACGTCACAGGTGGAGACTAAGCTGTTTCATTTAAAAGGCTAATGATGCTAAGTTAGCTGAAGGGGTGGCTAAATTACCTGATGTGTGGAGTAAGGGTTAGGGGAGTGAGGAGTTAGCCATGATATCTAAATTAACTACACAGCAAAAAAGCTTACACTGGAAAAAATGGCATTCTTAAATTAAGTTAAAAAAACAAGACATTTTTGCTTGTAATAAGAAAAAAATCTGCCAATGGGACAGGTTAAAATTCATTTGGTAAGATTTGGTGTAGTTAGCTAACATAGCCGAGTTAGTCAATATAGCCAAGTTAGTTCACGCAAGAGTTTTGCTAACAGCAAAGTGTGCTAACGTAGCCAAGTTAGCTAGTGAAACGTTATTTTCTTCTAACATTAGACTTCTTAAGAACACATCTCTTACTGTCACTCACATGTTTAAAGGAAGCTGAAGATTGTTTTGATATAATAAGTAGCTGTAAATGATAGAAACTGTTTATAATTAAAATGCATAAATCAGCTGATGTTATTGCTGTAATCATGCTAAATCATGCTTTTAATCTGCTGCCTAATTAATGTTAACACATGGTGTCACTGTAACAAAAACACTGTGTGTCTGTCTATCTGCAGGGACAGTGTACAGACTGTAAAGGACAACCACGATGCCTCTACACCTCCCAACCAGTAAGAAAGACGATAAAACACAACAGTTGAATTTGTTCAGTGGCCTGTACTACGAAGCACAGTTAATCAACTGTGACTTAACTCGTGGTTAAACAGAGAACACATGTTCAACAAATGCAATTATCTCAGGTGTTGTTAATCTACTACAAAGCCAGTTAAGATGTTAGTTTGTTAAATTGGTGTTAACTTACGTGGAGTCTGTGCACATTCACGTGAATGCAGCGTTCACCAGCTCAAAGGTGGAGAAGCGGCGCTTATAAGGCAATGTTAAGCTGAAACCGCAACTTAAACAAGAACATAACCTGCTTGGAGCAGGTTTGAGACGCTGTGTAAATTACCATGTCAACATACCCTGGGGAAAACCTGAACACCTTTCATAGTACGTGTTAATGGTGAAGTTACACCGCACGTCATCAAGTTACTCTCCAACTTACCACCATAAGACAGTTAACGTGCTTCGTAGTACAGGCCACACGTGTTTGTGTTACTTTAGTCTCTCTGTTGTTGTGTCACGGCTGTTGTGTTTCTGTTGTGTTTCCACTGCAGATCAGAGAACAGTTTCCTGTCAAGATGAGGTCCAACTGTTTTTACAGGAAGCGTGTTGGATCCAGGAGGCAGATGGTTCGAGGCTGCTCCATCAAATGCATTCGTCAGTCCAAGGTCTGCTGATACTCTTCACTACATGCTGTATATCACATTTACAGACCTAATTTCCTGTTTTTATAAACAGAATATCCAGGGCAACTAATACACATTCAGCAACATTACAGAAAAATAACAACTGATAATAATAATAAAAAAAAAAGATAATATTGATAATCAGACTGATGGCCCGTCCTGCAGGATCACTCCTGTTGCCCTGGTTACTACGGCCACGAGTGCTTCAAATGCCCTGGGGACGTCGGCAGTTGGTGCTCCAATCATGGGGAGTGTCAGGATGGTAACCTTGGCAACGGGGAGTGCCGTTGCTACGAGGGTTTCCATGGCACCGCGTGCGAGGACTGTGAGCCAGGACGATATGGAGTCAACTGCTCCTCCAGTGAGGACCCTCATCCTCACACAAACACTCAGTTTAAGGACTTAAATTGTTGCTTTTTATGGTCATTAAGAAAATAACTTATGTTAAAATATGGACAGAAAATAATGTCTCAGAAACATGTTTCTGTTTTTCAGAAACAGGTAGTGAGTGTAAAAACTGACAGAATGGAGGAGTAATTAGAAGCTCAGCTCCCTGAGGAGGAAAATGTGCAAATATCAGTAAAGTCAACATGTCTCTGAATTTCTGGAAAACTGAGCTGATGAGATATAGGTTTAAGTTTAACAAATATATCAGAACTACCCCCCACACTCCCATACCCCACATGCATACCAATACATACCATACATTCTGGTCATACCACTGCATACAAGGCTACATACCCTCCATGCTAACAAAAGATTATAAATAATAATCTGCACCGACACCTCAAACAAAACACAATAATCAATCTTAACAATCTTAACAAAACATGACTGGAGATTCTCACTTATTTGATATAGTGAGGCTACTGTTTCACCTTCATCCTTCCTGTTGTTCAGCTCTGATGGTGAGTGGTGGATTCCCAGTTTCTCCTCTGTGTTTGACACCAGAGGTCTAACGAGGTTGTTAGGGAGCTCAGGTAGTTTTCTGATGACTGTCATCAAAACTGACAACATCAGAGATCAGGAAGAGGAACAGCAACACCCGAGGAAGACACCAACAACTGGAACTTTGTGAAAATTGCCACAAGATCCAGAAACAGACTGACACCGTAACATATTAATCTCATATATGGCGAGAGAATCAGAAAAACTCAACAAATGTCAAATTCATGCATTGACCTGACTTCAGGTGACTTTAAAGGGCATCGTTACAGTAACCAGCAGCTCCCAGTGACCTAACGACCATCATCATAACTACCTGAGCTCCCTAACAACCTCGTTAGACCTCTGGTGTCAACCGCAGAGGAGAAACTGGGAATCTACCACTATCCATCAGAGCTGAACAACAGGAAGGATGAAGGTGAAACGTCTTTAACCATCTACAACAGTCCAGCTGTTTTAGGTTCAGCTATGTTGGTTAACAACAGTGTGTAAACCAACATAGTTACTTTTGGTTGGTGAGGCTGAGACGCAGCAGACTGAACCACAGACGAAAACACTGTTTAATATTTATGTGTGTGTATGTGTGTGTTGCAGAGTGTGTGTGTAACCACGGGAAGTGTGAAGATGGTTTGGCAGGAAGCGGCAGGTGTGTGTGTTACAAAGGTTGGAAAGGAGCATCCTGCTCTATAGGTAAGAAAAATACAGATGCTGCGAAGTTGTAACCTCATTCGGTATTTTCTTGTCTGTTATCACCTGAAATCTGTGTGTGTGTGTGTGTGTGTCTCAGAGATCAAGGACGATGCCTGTGGAGGTGTGTGTGATGAGAACGCAAAGTAAGTGTCTGTGTTGTCATACCTGTAGCTCTCCATCTGAATCTGCTGTTTGTCCTGAACATGGAATAGAAATAATGTTTTATGATACAAATGAAGACCAGTGTTTACTGCAGCTTCAGTAGATAAAGGCTGCAACTCTGGAGAATTGCAGTACTTTGTCTGAAAGTAAACCCCAACTCAATTCTCAGAGACACAATAAAGAGTATTTAATCTGTGGCTGATGCATCTTTGTCTTTGTTTTAGTGGTTAGAGAGTAGTTGTTCAGTGGGGGAGAATGAAATAGTCGTGAATTTAAACTCTGAGATAAAAACAGTGTGTGTTGGTGTGAAAAGTTAGTGAGATGTTCCTGGTGACTCAAAAACTAAAGGTTGTGATCTTCTGCAGTTGTATAACTGGACCAAATGGAGCAGCTGCTGCTTGTGTGTGTGTTGCTGGATATGAAGGCAACGGGACATACTGCAAAGGTGAAAACGCCCACACATATATATGAAAACACACTCACCCGTCCATATAAAAATGAGAGATGCAACAGTTTTATTGTTTTTGTTATGTTATAATCTGAGGAATCATCACAGTTTCACAGTTATTGGGGACATTGATTCTAATGAGGGTGATCTGTTGAAAAAACTCCCCCAAGGGAATAACAAATGCAAAAACAAACAAACAAACAAACAAACAAACAAACAAACAAACAAACAAAAAAAAAAAAAACCCTTGTTAAGGTTAAAACGTTAGAAAGAATTTGAGAACATTGCTCATGCAAAGTAATAAATAACTGAAATGCTCTTTGTTGT
Organism: Polydactylus sextarius; assembly: GCA_016801845.1. NCBI lineage: Eukaryota > Metazoa > Chordata > Actinopteri > Polynemidae > Polydactylus > Polydactylus sextarius. The sequence goes on along the minus strand of CM028908.1, from coordinate 2,654,468 downwards.
TGTTCTGCTTCGCTTGTTTACGTAGCAGTAAAAGCTTTTAGATTTAATTCCCTCCTAACTCAATCTTTCATCACATAATTTCATGTGATTTAACTTATGATGTTTGACCTTTACTTCGGTGTATAAAGTTGGGAGCTGATCATACAGCCGCTGCATCAAATTTAATGTTTGCTCCTTTTTTTACGTATAGCTCTGCAAACAGTTGATCAGTCATGTTCACGATCACTAGGATTGTTCTCCGTTTACCCACAATCCTCCAACACTGCACCTTCATGTTTCTTTGTTTGAAATAAAACTGGTATGATATTTTAAACTGCTGATATAACTCTTGGCAACAGCTTTTCAGATTAATTACCTGTGACATTTTAACTCATAGTTACCTAACTGCTGCATCTGTGATATTAAATCTGACCACGTTTTCTTCATTTCGTCCTGTTAGAGCTGGATTTGTGCAGCAGGTTCAACGGTGGATGTTCAGAATTTGCCGTCTGTACCAAAGTGTCTGCGGGAGAGAGGACGTGTTCGTGTAAGGAGGGCTACACCGGAGACGGGGTTGTCTGCCTTGGTTTGTAGTCCTGCCCTCAGAAACAAAGCCTAAATAAACAAAGCCAATGCCTTCCATCTGTTGAGATCAATAACATTCATTTCCTGTTGTGTGTGCAGAGATGGATGGGTGTCTGGTCAACAATGGAGGCTGCCACAAGTTCGCAGACTGCCTCAAAGCCGGACCCAACAGGGTGAGAAAACACTGTCCTCACTTTCATTTAGAAGTTGATTTTCACATGTTTCTGAACTTTGAAGAGAATGTGGACTTGTGACCAGACATTTAAACAGATTTTAGGGAGCACACGTATGTCTCTATGAAGTTTGGTTTCTGATGAGAGCAAGTGGTTAGACAATGTTTTAAAGTGACGATTTACAGCGACGTGTCAATGTGACAACAATTTTACTGAGGATCAAACAACGACTGATTGATTCTTCAGTCTCATGCTGTCTTAGCTTTAGTTAAATTTTGGATAAAACTCCTGTTAGTTCTAACATTTTCTGGGGTTTCTAACCATTGAAGCATCATTGCAGCTACATTGTGTGTGTTGACAATGTCTTGACCATAAGTCCGTAACAGCTGTGTTGTCTCACTGCAGCATCAAAGTACAAAAGAGGCCAAAAAACAAAAGTAACCTCCTGGAAACTCTGAACCTGGTTTCAAGTTATTCTTCATTTTGAAACATAGATAACGGAGAACCCTGAAAGTTTCCTGTGTTTAACTGGAAATGTGATTGTTTTTGCTTTGGACAAATGACAAGTGTAATACAATATCAAGTGACTTGATGAGGACCTTAAAGTGGCTCCAACATTTTTCAGATCTGGTTTTAGTTCATGTTTTACAGCCATAAAATTCAAACATGTTTAATTTACAATGACACAAAACAGAGATGACCAACAAATTCTCATATCGTAGATTAACTGAAAACATCAATATCAGTTCAACATTCACCATAATGAATATGCAATCTCTGTGACCTATAGGAACCAGTAGTGTTTACTGCTCAAAAAAACTGATTTGGTACCAAAGTGGTGACTGACTGTTTTCTCTGTCTGCTCTGCTGTGGTTTCCAGACGGCCTGCAGGTGTCAGGACGGTTTCCAAGGATCAGGGAGGTTCTGTTATCCCACGAACCCCTGCAGGAAAGTACGTCTGTGTGTTGGCTGTGTGCTCAGGGGTGAATGCAGCAGCAGCTGCTGGTTTACATGTGTTTTTAAAAGAAGAAAATAAGTATCAAAGGACTTAATGTTGTCTGAGGCAGGTGGAACACAGAATGAATGAAATGAATGAAAGAAAATGAATAAAACTAACTGAGTGAACTAGGGCTGAAACTGATGATTATTATAATAATTGATTAATCTGTCAATTCATTGATTATTGATCAGATAAAAAGGGGGGAAATCAAAATTTAAATTCCAGCATTTCATTTAAGAAACAAAGCATGTTTTAAACAACTCAAACATAAAAACTTAAATGTCTGCACATTAAGGTGCAATGAATAAATAAAACTAATTCAGTACCAGGTCTTTAGATTCATTAGACACAGAGACAGTTTAATGAGTCTGAACAGAAACAGTCAGAAACATATGTTGACTTTTTAAGTGAATAACTACTAATCTAAAATACAGACGAGGATAAATGACATGAAATAAATGGACATTGGGTGATGCAGCCATGTGCTGAGATTAAACAGGAAATGACAGTAACATATTTATTTCTCCAGTTTGTGTTGAAATGAAGGATTCACTTTAAACAGTTTCTGATGATAAAATGCATCAACTAATTCAACAACAACATCCAACATCACTTTATATACCAGCGTCTCTGACCTCATTTCACGTAATTATAATAAAATATATCTACGAATGTTTCCACCACATTTGTTTCTGTTTTTGAAAAAACTGAAGTAACATACAGAAAAACCTTCTGTTCTTTGAAGGCCTCAATATAAAGTGTTCTCGAGCACTTTTCTCCGTTAGCACTAACGTTAGCCTACTCCACTGTAACAACCTTATCCTAGTTTTATCCTAGTTTTTCAGTGAACTGTAAATGTATTTAGATGAACATGTACATTTGTACACCTGTTTTGTGGCAGAACATTGATCATGTTTTTAGAGAAGTTTATTAAATTGTCTGCTTCTCATAAGAGTTAATGATGAGGGGAGCCCAGCTGCTCTGAGTATTTAAACTAAACTCTATAATAAATGATTCTTTCATCGTTGTTGCTCATGTGTCTGAGCAGAACAATGGCGGCTGCAGCAAGTATGCTCGCTGTGAGTACCTAGGTCAGGGCAGGAGGAATTGCACCTGCCTCAGAGGCCAAGTGGGCGACGGCATGGATTGTCGAGGAAACGTCAACGACGTGAGTCACATGACCTCTAACTCATCTCTGACCTCACCCCACCTTCACAACCTTCACAGGAAATTGTTTTTTGTCTTGCAGGAGCTGTCCCGACGGCCAGAAAACGCCATCTTCGTTCAAATGTTTTCTGTGAGTCAACCACATTCATTCACAATAATCTGATACTGTTCAGTGAATGTATGATGATTCAACAGCTGGACGGTTAATGGTATAAATATACTTTAAGTAGAATTTCACTTTTTGTTATAAGCAGTCAAGGGTGACGAGAGTGAGTCAGAATTTTTGGATAAAGAGGTACTACATTAAAGGGGGAAGAAGTTGTTGGGGACTAAACAGCCCAAGTTAAAGGAACGGTTGTAGAACGGTTGTCCACCCACATTCAGGAACATGTGAAAAGTGCTAGAAATCCTGAACATCTCCTTTTTATCCCTACTCTAAAATATCTTTCTGAGAGGTTTTTATGAAGCTTCTGAGGCGTTACACATCCAACCAACATTTTATTGTGTTTATGTCACATCACAGAACAAGGATCAAAACCCTGTTCAACCGTTCTCTGTTACCTTTAAAAAGCTGATAAAGCTAATAAAGCATTGTCTAGACAAGGAAGATAGATGGATACAGAGACAAGGATAAAAAACAAGAAAAACAACAACAACAGTGTAGGACTTGGATCTTGCAGCTTTATAGTTAGAGATACCTGCAGAAAGCTTCCAGGTCCAGGACCCACCTGAGCAATCAGTAACTATATGTTTAATCATAGAGGAAAGTTCTCAGTCTAACATTAAATGTAGAAAGTGTCTCTGCCTCCTGGACAAAAACTGGGAGCTGGTTCCTTCAGAGAGAAGTCTGATAACTGAAGACTCTACCTCCTGTTCTGGTCTTAGAGACTCTAGGAACCACAAGGAAACCTGCAGTTTGTGATCACAGTCATCTGTAGGGATAAAGAGAGACATGTAAAAGTCAAAGCAGGATCTTATTGTTTCTCAGTTTAGTTTTATAACGGTTAGTTGACCAGACTTTATCATCACATGAGTTTACTTGTTTTTCAGAGATCACAGAATCGTGATCTTTATGGAAGCGGACCGTTCACTGTCTTTGTCCCTGTGGAGGAAAACAACAACAGCTCTGTTGTGAGTAAAGTCTCTGCCCTGTTCTCTATGGAAATTGTCTCATGTCACCAATCTCACATTTCGAATTTTAGAAGTGTCAGTGTCTTTAATATGGTGCAATCACTTCCAAACAAAATCACAGTAATAATTAGATTTTTGTTTTTGAGTTTTTAGTCAGTTTGTTTTTGTTTAAACCCAGTTGGTATTCAACTACATGACTGAGCAGTGTTTGTTGTTGCCTTTTAGATTGTTTGTAAAAAAAATAAAAATCTCTGAACTTATGGTTGGAGATGGATAAAGCAGCATAAAAAGATAGAGCTGATGGTCTGAGAGACAAACTGATAATTTGTGTTTTCAGTCTGTGTCAGTTTAAAATGTTCTGAAAAAGAAAGAAACAACTAAACTGAGCAACAGATCCAATGTTGATGTTATGTAAAATACATCAACAGGAAGAGGCAGAGGGATTTGATGGAAAAGGATCTGATTAGGATCCAAAACATATAAGCTCATCTGTGGAGGTGGTGTCATGGTTGATCCTGGATCAGATTCACTTGATGAGAAACAAACAGGAAGTGAAAGAGGCTGCCGGAAAAGCATCTTAGATGTAGAACGTAAGCAAACATTATGAAAATGTTTTATACTTTAAACTGACCCAGGTGAGGAAATGTTTCATTTTATGTTCATGGATTAGGATTATTTAATGTCACTCTGCATCCACTTCTCAGTTGCCATTGTTGATAAGGCCTGTGTTATGCAACAGTGTGTTCAGCGCATCTGTGTTTCTGATGAATTCAACGTTTTGCTACATATTGTTTATCTTGAACTAAACTGCCGTTTTACCTTTTTATCTGAAAATGTACTCAAACAGTTTATGTCCTTTAATAGGTTCAAAGCAGAAACAAGGAAGGGGCCTTAGTGTAGATTACTGATGTGTGTGTCTGTGTGTGTAGATTGATGACTGGCAGTCGTCTGGTCGTGTCACTGACCTTGTTCGTTACCACATCGTCTCCTGTGAGACTTTGACCCTGAATGACCTCAAAAGCACCAAGCGTGTTGTTTCCATGTCAGGACACATTCTGCACTTCAGCCTGCAGCAGGTAACACACATACACACACACACACACGCACACAGAGTTTGAACAATGACTACCTCATATTGATTTTCTATTTTCTTTCTCCTGTGCTGTGTTCATGTGGAAAAACTACAATAATTAACCTTCATCGAGTTCCTTTAATTAGACTCCACCATCTTCAAACTGACTGTCATTTATTTCTATCTCACTTTACTCATTTAACTGTATCTTTGTCTCCACTGTTTCTCTCTTCCTGCAGGATCAAGTCTGGATCAACAACCGATCAAAGATCGTGAGGAGCGATTACACGACCACGAACGGGATCATTCACCACATTGAGACGCTGCTGACGCCGTACAAGCTGCAGGACCAACCACAGCTGCAGTCAAACCAGGTGCGACAACTAAACATCCTGAATATTGTTCTTATTCCCAATCAGCGTATCGTTGTGTTTCCATGAGTTTCTACTACAATATTCATATATATTCACATCTCTGATTAGATTTATCAGATCAGATTTAACAAAGTGTAACTCTCTTTTTCTTTCTTTCTCCAGTTGAACTTCACATCAGCAGCCAAGTTTTATGGCTACACACAGTTCTACAAATTCATAGAGGTAAAACAAATAAATCTTCTTCTCCTTTAGTAGCTTCTATCACCACCACTTCTTCCATGTACCACACCCCCTGCAGGCATAATCATGTGGATACAGCTAGGTCACATGAAGCAGTGTTTGAGGTGGCAAGCTGATGTTGCTAAGTTAGTTAAAGTGGCTACTGGGAATGGGAGGAGGGTGAGTACAAGACACTGGTAGACAACTTTTTAGAGTGGTCCGAACATGACACAAGGCTGAATGTCAACAAGATCAGAGAGATGGTGATTGATTTCAGGAGGAAGAAAATCCCTTCAGAGCCACTGAGGATCAGGGAGGAGGTGGAAGGGGTGGAGGGTTACAAATACCTGGGAGTGGTGATCAGTAACGGACTGGAATGGAAATCCAATACTGAGGCTGTTTACAAGAAGGGGATGAACAGACTGTATTTCCCAAAGAAGTTGAGATCCTTCAACGTGTGCAGCAAGATGTTAGAGATCTTTTCCCCGTCTGTTGTTGCACCATTTTCTTTGCTGTTGTGTGTTGGGGCAGCAGCATCAGAGCTAGTGACACTAACAGACTGAAGAAGATCATCAGGAAGGCTGGCTCAGTACTCAGTCTCAAACTGGACTCCTCAGGCTGGACTCTCCATCGTGGTGGAGAGGAGGGCGCTAAATAAACTGTTATCCATCATAGACAATGATCAGCACCCTCTCCATTACACAGTAGACAGACAGCGGAGTGCCTTCTGTCACAGGCTGCTCCGGCTCTGCTGTCGAAGGGACAGATGCAGGAAATCTTTCCTACCATATACTATCACTGTACAATAACAGCTAAAACTCTGGTCATAATATGTTCAAGTCTCTATGCACTTTATGTGGTTTTAAGCACACTGTCATTTCACCTTACTTGTTTATTGCATTTTATCTGTTCACTGCATCTCATATTCTATCCTGTAGATAGAATTTTATTTATACATTTGTATACACTTTTTATTGCTTTTTAATTTATATTGCTTTAATATGTGTAGGTTGTGCTTTTTTTTCTTTATTGTGTTATTGTCTGAGCTGGGACACTGTAATGTCCCAGCCTGGGATCAATAAAGTACATTAGTTAATGTAACTAAGTTAGCCATCATAGTCAAGTAGGCTGAAGTGGCTAGGTTAGTTAAGGTCGTTAACATAGCCAAGTTAGTTCAAATGGCTAAGATGGAAGTTAGTATTTTTCTGTTCGGTTTAATAAAAATATAAATTTATACAATATCAGATTCTCAATATGAAAGCAGTGAACAACAAATGACTGAGTGGAACTGCTGTTAACCATGTGTCCTGGTCTCCTTTCATGCAGGATGCAGGTTTACTGCCTTTGATACAGATGTCCATCCATCAGCCATTCACCATGTTCTGGCCCACAGATGAGGCTCTCAACTCTCTGCCACCTGAACGAAAGCGCTGGCTCTTCAGCCCCGACCAACAAGAACAGCTGGCTGCTACTGTGAAGGCTCACCTCATCCGCAACGTGAAGGTAAGAAAAGGATGGTGATGGGCTAAGTTATTGTGGTCTGAGAAATAAGTTATAGTATTTAAGTGTTTGTGGTTGGGTCAAACACCCAAGTTTTTCTACAAAAAATAAGAAAAACTATACATTATTTAAGCAATCATCTCTCTCTCTCTCTGTCTCTCTTTGTTTGCAGCTGATGACCATTACTCATCCAGACAGATCTTCATCGTTCCGCTCCATGCACGGCTCCATCATCAAATTCAGCTGTGACAAGTCGTTGGTGGTGAGACACAAACACACTGATACAAACTGACCAATCAGCTGCAGATGGCTGTTCCTGTGACATTTTTTTCTAGATACTTGTCTTGTAACAACAATAAATAACTTTAACTTTGCGCCAGTGAGAAAAGTTTGTTGATCTCCTTTTTGGGTGATTTTTACTCTGTTTCTTTGTGTGTTGATGTGTTCAAGGGAGATGTGGTGGTTAATGATAATGCAGCCAGGTTGGTGGAGCGCAACCTGAACTTCAAAGAGGGCATGGCCTATGGCATCGACCAGCTACTGGAGCCACCTGGCCTGGGAGCACACTGTGACGGCATGCACAACAAAACTATCTATGTTAGTTGTGTCTCAACTCTTGTGCTCAAAACACAAATTAATACAAAATGGAGAAGTGTTTCTGCAAAATCTTGCTATCATCAGTGGATTGACTCATTTAAATTCAGTTTCTCATCTTTGTAGCTTTGTAGCTAAATTTATGAAAATAAATACATTTATTTGTGTCTGTGCGACCAGGCTTTAATATTAATGATTAGATGATACTGCTGTTTATTAAAGTGGTTTTGTGCTTGAAGCTAAAGCTTTGTGTTTTAAAATGTGTCAGGGCCACTGTGGTCGCTGTTCCTATCCTCCACTGTGCTACCTCAGACACCGTGACACGGTAAGTTCTTTGTTCATATGCAGCAGTTCATACGACAAGAACTGATGCAAAGATAAACTTATCTTCCTGCTTCCTTCTTGCAGGGAATGAAAGAGACCTGTAATATGTATAAACCAATGTATCGCAGAGGATATTCACATTGGCATTTCAACCTGGATGATCATTTCAGTCTCAATGGCTGCAAAAGAGTTTGTCAGTATGAGTCCTGGGTCACTAAGTGCTGCAAGAACCACTACGGACGGGACTGTCAAGGTGAGGGGAGGAAAGAAGGGTCTTGGAGCCTTAAAATGTCTTTTTTTGATTTTTTGTGTCTCTGACTCTTTGTTGTCTCCGTGTCTCAGTTTGTCCAGGTGGCTTGGAGGCTCCTTGTGGAAACCATGGCAAATGTGATGACGGTCAGTCTGGTTCAGGAAAATGTTTTTGTGACAAAGGTTTCAGAGGAAAAGCCTGTGAACTGTGCAACAAAGGTTACTACGGCTCCAACTGCACAGGTACAACACTGACAAACACAAGTGACTCCTTTGTTTCAAGCGTTTTCACAGGAAGCAGCTTTTTGTTTCACATTGTATCATGTGTGTCTCTGTTTCACATTTAATAATTGAATTTCATCTGCAGCTTCTTATTACAGCTTTAACACTAAGCTTTATTATAGCTTTAGTAGCTTTTTTATTTTTAGCTTTATACTTCATGTAAATATACAGTGATATACAGATCTGGAAGGAAACAGCAGGATCTTATTTCATTCATCATTATCTGTCAGACATCTGAGCATATTACACCCAGATGTTTTTAACGAGGACAAATGATTCAAGCTCAAACCTCAAAATTGAGAATATAATTCAGATATAAAATGTTTTCGCTCTCTGTGATCACAGCTTCAAAGAGAAAATGAGGATGTCTGCCTCATTTAATCCCAATTTGACTATGTGAAGCGGACCGAACTATACTAGTTTTTGGGACCCTTCTGTTTCTGTCTGTTACCGAATTTGTAGTACGCGCCCACTGCTGTCCAATGATTGGATGACAGCTGTTGTTACTGTGCACATACAATAACGTCTACAATACAAACACAAGGGTGCCATTTTAAATACCCAACACATTTTTGCAATCGTGAAACGTTTTAATGAAATATCTCGAAGCTCACAATATGGTCGATCCAGGAGGTCCTGACCTTCTCTATGGTCGAGGTCCGGGGGAGGAGGAAATCCAGAGAACCTGGCTATCAACACTCTATCACTCACACTCACTATCAACAGCTGGTTGGTAAAACATCTCCATTCGGCGTAACGTTAAGTGTCACAGCGTTTGAGCCACTCATGCGTCACCGCTGTGCTGCTGTGATTCTCCAGCATTTTGTCATCATGTTTGGTGAAAATGATGATAAAACTTGTTCTGGTCTTAACATGTAAATAAAAACAGCAAATGTGTGATATTTCTTGAAACCATTAAACAGTTAATATTTGCTGATCCGGTCGTTGAAGCTCCACACTAACACCCTCCCCTCCACAAGTCGACAGATGGTCTCAGCCTCCTGTGCTCTCCAGTGGTCTGTTGCCATAGTAACGCTCCACACTTTATCAACGTGCAGCTGGCTGCACTTTGAGACAAACCTGCCAGATGTTTTCAGTTGCCTGACGTGAAACTACCACCAATCGTCTTCTGAATCCAAGTTCAGACAATAATCAGTCGCCATTGTTACTGAATTTATCCTGCGCTGATCTAGGATCAGAAAGCTAAGTGCCGATTAAGTGATCGTTCGCTTAAGACCTAAAGCCCTGTGGTTGGATGTTTTTCACAGAAATGCATCCTGGGAGTTTATAGAGGGTTTATCTTGATTGTGAAACAGATAAAAGCAGCTGATCTGAGGATCTAAGAGGTTTAGAGCTGAAGACTGAGGAGGAGAAGATCAGAAATGTCCTGAGCTGCAGATATTTACCACATCTGTAAAAAAAACTCCAAAAAAATTTAATTCAGATGCTTGGTGATGATGCAAAACACACAAAGGATACATTTCCCACATTTAACACATCGTTCTTGTTCAGTCTGACTCGCACTGTTCTTTTTTTTTTTTTGTGGCTAATCAGGTTACAGCGTGAATCAAACCACAGATCTTTTGACCCTGGGTTCAAATTACTCCGGACTATGACTTTAAATCCAAAAAGGTTCACGCTTTTGGAAACTGGGTCGGATCGAGGTTTCACACCTCAGACAAACCATAACAGGGAAGACTGAGACCACCTCTTCGGATGCGTCTCAGTCTGATTGTTTGGTCTGCACCTGAGTTCGATGGTTTGTTTTCACACCTGCACAAAAGGTCCGAACCAAGGGAGGAAATAAATTTGAGTTCAGTTTAAGCAAACCAAAAAAGGCAGCTGTGGACACACCCCAAGTTAAGAAATGCAACCTCCCTCTAAAGAAACAAACTGAGACATGCTCAAAGTTTAGCTGTTAATGTAACATGAATGTAAACTGTATCTGTTTAATATTATGAAAAGCTCCTTGGATTTAGCTCCAGATTTGTGAAGCAGAAACCACAAGTTCAGTTGAGAACCAGGTTTTATTGATGAAGCAGACAAAGTGTCTAAGGAGATGAATCAGAGCATTACTACAGTAACTCTATATAAAATAGTATTCACTTTCACTTTGTGTCTCTCAGCCTGTAGCTGTGGAACTCGAGGCCGATGTGACGAGGGCATTGACAGGTCTGGACAGTGCACCTGTAACTCGGGATGGAAGGGTGAACACTGCGAGATCAAAATCAGTGAGTTGAGTTTCGTGAACCTCAATACATGAAATGTGTTTTTCTGTTTGTCGGGGGAAAAAAAGACCAAAACTTATCACGGAGTCTGTCGATACTTCTCTTAGCTTGCTTTTATGTCTCACTCTTAAACTGACAGTTCAGCTGTTTTGTATTCAGGCGAGTCTGTGCAGAGACTCAAACTGAACAGGCAGCAGGACATCACAGTGGATCTACTGAGGGACGCAGGTGAGACGGGAACAACAAGAACAAAAGTAACTTTTTAAGAGTCTATGATCTGACGCGGTCTTCATGATGAGGAGGAGGAGGAGGAGGAGGAGCAGCGGTAGCAGCTGGTGGCCCAATCACCCTCACACCTGTCTCCACTCTGCAATCAAGCAAACACAAAGAGAGGAAGATGAAGAGGACCAAGGAGGGAGGCTGCTGTAGTGATTTCACCCACACTTAATGATTTGTGGAAAAAATCTAATCTGGATTTTTCTTTCACTCCCATGATTCAATTTTCTATTATTTTAATTGCATCTAAAGTTGAATCTTGACTCGGTACTGTGATGTAGCATTATCACGAGCCTCCATCTAAACTGCTCTGTACTCTTAATAGAAATGTTTATTTCCTTTAATGAGTAGGAACATTGAACAAGTTGTTAGCCGTCACTCCTCATACAGCAGAGTGTTACTGCAGTAACGTGGTGCCGCTAGTGTTGCTTTTGATTTGTGGTGTCACTATGATGTGGCAGCAGCTGCACCACATACTTTGAATGTCAGCTTCTTTTAATCGACATCTGTTTTCTACAAATCACTGAAGTGCTAAAGCTGCATCCTTCGTCTTTGTATATGTCACAGCTGTTTCATTTAAAAGGCTAACGAAGCTGAGTTAGCTGAAGTGGCTAAATTAGCTGCGGTGTCAGAATTAGCCTTGATATCTAAATTAGCAAATGTAATGTCTAAATGTAGCAAAGTTAGCTTACATAGCAATGTTTGCTAACATAGAAAAGTTAGCTAACGTAGCTAAGTTTCCTAACATATCCAACTTAACTAATATAACCAAGTCAGCCAATGTAAAGGTAGCTGATGTAGCAAAGGTAGCTAACAGATAGTAGCTCCATCTGTTTTGTGCTGAAATCTCCTAATTATCTCAGTGCTGTTGTTCTTTGGAACATTTCCCCACGTTTTCATTCACCTGTTGTTCAAGGGTGGACACACAGACGTCTCAGCTCCTCTGGTTGGTCGGCACCACTGTAACAGGAGGTGTGTGACTAGAGAACAGGACTGACACACAAGGATGATGACAGATGAATTTGTAAAACATGACTGTTTTAAACAGCTCAGATGAGGCAGAATTAACCTGCAGGTTAAATCACAGTCTGAGACGACTGATAATCAAGTTCTTTCATATTGATTCACCTCTGTTTAAATTGACACCTCAGCCGCTTATACTGCACCATCAAGACTCGCAAGCTACAAAACAAACAAATGGTTCCAGAGGTTTAACATAATTATGAACATAAGTCTTCTTTAGATTATTTCTAAGAAAATCATTGCGACTGAAGTCGGGGACACATGGATGTAATCAAGTTTCTTTCCTCAAGATGCTTCATCAGTTGCTGTTCCGTGTGTTTGTGTGATGTATAAACTCCTAAACTTTATCTTCCTCTTCCTTCTTTGATGAATCATCCATCTGTCTGTGTCTCCAGGCTCGACCTCAGAGGAGTGTCGTCAGTGCCATGATCAAGCCGAATGTGTCCAAGATGTTGGCTGTCAGTGTAAACCTGGGTTTCAGGGCAACGGCACCTTCTGCAGCCCGCAGCCACGTGAGTGTCCTGTTTACCAGCTGCTTGTTACTGTTGTAGCTGTTAAAGTAGCAACAGATTAATAAGACACCTCAAACTGTGAATGTGCTGTCTAATGAAAATGGCCATAAGTGAGGAAAAAAATAGTATATAAAGTGTGAAGTGAAACTAGAAACAGAATCGATCTATGACCTTCAAAACTTAGAAAACTAAACTTTCACTGCACGTCAACTGTAGGATGTTGGATCACCCCGACCTTTCTGAGGCTCAAAGAAACAACGTCAGACATTCAGACTCTGACTATGGAGTTAAAGTTTGGTCTGTCAGCTTTTATTTGAGTGAACACTAGACCTGCAGGATGTCAAGAAAGAATAATTATAAATAAGTGATAAATAACCAGATCCTTTCTGCCAACATGGACCCAGATATTACAGTTATTGTTGCTCAAACTGTTTGTTTATTGCAATATGTTTCAAATATTGTGCTGCCCTATTTGAAAAGGTAGCTCTTTTTAAACATGATCACAGACGTCACATTCCTGGTACCTTCTATTTAAGTTTTATTGTCATTCTAAAACTGGAAACTACATTAAAACTACATTAAACACTGTTCACTCAGTCTGGATATAAAAACCCTCAAGGTTGAAAGTAAGCACTTTAGCCGTTTGAAACTTTAAACTTGCAGTAACCTTTTTTCTTTTTGGCCACTTGGGAGCAGTAGAAACAATTTGTGAACACAGTAGTGAATTTCTTAACAAACTGTTTCTAGTTTACACAGAGAAACATCATCACGTGAGTTTGTTTTGTCGCAGGTGGAGACAAAGCTGTTTAACTTCAAAGGTTAGCATTGCTAACTTAGCGACTCAATCACCTGAGGTATCAAAGTTAGCTAAGTTATTTACATTAGCTAATGTTGCCAAATTTGTTAATGTAGTGAAGTTTTGTGAAGGTACATAGCCAAAGATTGCTAACACATCTAAGTTAGCTAATAAACTCTTCACTGTCTATTAGATCCATTTTTGGTTTCTACCGACTAAAATATCAGGAAATTTAGCTGCTGAATAACGTTTACAAACATATTTACACAACGTAGACCATCATGTTATCAGATCAGAAAACTTTTTTATTTTTTAACTCTGCAGCTCCTGACCTCTGCTCCGAGTACAACGGCGGCTGTCACCAAAACGCTGACTGTAACCAGACAGGACTCGTTGTTAACTGCACCTGCCAGAGAGGTTATCAAGGGGACGGTTTCTCCTGCGAACCAATCAACAGGTTTAAGATCTCTGAGCTTAATTCCTGAGTTTCTGTGTTAATGTGAGACATTCACAGTTCATCAGGCGGTTTGTCTGTTTCCAGATGTGTGGAGGAGATGAATGGTGGCTGCAGCGAGTTTGCAAACTGCAAGTTCACTGGGCCAGTGAGTAAAAAACCTTTGTCATCAGAGACAACGTCTTCATGCTGATCAATAATGTGATGTTTCCCAGAATAATCAGTATATAGTGAATCAGACTCTACCATGTAAACAGATGTTTGATTCTATTGCTAATAATGACTAATGTAAATAAGACATGTGGCTTATGTGGATCTTTTTCTCACATGTAGCTGTAATAACCATTTGGAAAATCATATAAATATATATATAATACATATAATATATAAAATCAAATAAAATGTGCAGTAACATTATGGACTCAGTTTGTGTCTGAGGTTCTGGAGGGAAAATAATATCATACCAATATCATAATATGACAACACTATGATATTGATCATGTAAACAAGAATATGAAGAATGTTCTGGAAGAAACTCATGGAAACATTAGAATACACAGATTTTCTTGGTGAAAGTAAGATCACTATTCAGGATGTACATGAAAACTTATGTTGTCTGATTATTCATCTTTCAGCCCTTCTCATATTTCCTGATTATTCTGATTCTTTTTGTTTCTGCAGAACCAGCGTAGGTGCGAGTGCCTGCCGGGGTACGTGGGTAATGGAATCCAGTGTCTGGAGAAGGTGGTGCCCCCTGTTGACCGCTGCTTAGAGAATAATGGAGACTGTGACCCGGTGGCTTCCTGCAAAGACCTGCATTACCATGGTAACAACACATCTGCAGTGACCTTCGTGTCTGGTAGCAGAACTATTACACGAATTTTTGTTACCGTAATAATGATGATTGATTATTACCATGGCAGCATACCTGCGTTTTTTCAGCAGATCATAGTTGGGTAACATCCGTAACAACTAAGTCTGCAACAACTTAGCGATTAAACTGATAAAAATTGATTATTAAATGAGTTGCTCACAATTTTAATAATGGATTAGTTGTGTCCACGTTATACAGAAGTTCATTGGCAATGTTTCTAAATGTAGAGGAAGAGTCAACCAATGCTCCAGTGGCTGCTCGCTGCTAAGCTAGCCGCTGATGCCACAAAACAAGAAGAAAAGTAGAAAGAGAAGAGAACCATGTTAAAGAAAAATGTTTGAAAAACATTTGTTTGTGTTTGAAAAATGGCAGTAGTGGAGGCAGCAGAGGATAAAGTTGTTACAGTGGAGGAGGCTAACGTTAGTGCTAATGGAAAAAAGTGCAAGTTAAGTGGTCAAAAGTCTGGAAACAACTTTTGTACTTTAACAGTTGTGTTGATTAAATGGGTTGATTTGTTGATTATTCTGGTTGACAACCGTATAACCTACTGTTACCATAGCTACATGTTAGTTACAGCTGCAGTATAGTTGTTCATCATGTCGCCATCTTGAGCAGCAGCCATTTTGGCTCTGTGGTCAATTCGGCTGCAGTTGCTATGGTAACTGCAGAGTCTACAGTCGCTGACCTTCATGGCATTGATGTTGTCATAGTGACAATATTTAGCAGCTCTTTGTTCAACAAATTCGCAACTTGTTAAGACACAGGTCTTGTTAAAACTCAAGTGATTAATCAGCTGTATTTGTTCATAATAAACACTGCAGATAATTGCCTTGTTTTTTTTTTAACTGTTGCGGATGTGACGCTGATCTGAGGTAACAAGGTTGTTGTTGTTCGTTGTTCAGCAAACACAGCAGGAGTTTTCCATCTGGGTTCTCCTCTGGGACGCTATCAGATGAACTTCAGCCAGGCCAACGCCGCCTGTCAGGCCGAAGACGCCATCCTTGCCAACTTAAAACAGCTGGGAGATGCTCAGCAGGTAAATCAACCTTCATACAGACAACACAGTCACATACACATACAGTTACAGTATATACTTTATGTTAAATATGGCTGTGAGAAATATAAAGACACAGAATTTGGATTTGTTGGATGCACATTGTGTCTCACATTAAAGACACAAACAAAGCGATTTCTTGTGATCTAGTTCCACATTCATCACATTCATCGTCTTGCTGCATTAATCCACTGCTGCATGGCTACATGACCGATCAGCTGATGTGGAGACAAACATGGAAACAGACGACATGCAATGATCCTGCAGGGAGGAGTAATTCAGAGACAAGGCCAGACATAAAAATTTTTGAAAACATGGTTCTAAGTGGCTCCTGAGTGCGAGTCAATAATGTGGTAATGACAGGATGAAGAACTGAGGAGTTGATGGATCACAGGTTTGAAAACTGATGAGTGATTAGAGGAAAAGGAAACAACAGAAACACAGAGAACCTATTTTAGAGCTTTTATTTAACGCTGCTGTCGACCTGGTTGAATTAAGTCAAGGACAGAATGAGAGCACTGGGAACGGAGGTGGTTTAAGTGTCTGGTCTCCTTGATAATCAGTCTGACAGGTGCAGTTGGTGATGAGTCCCGTCTGGTTACAGTGAACTATGTTGTGTAAATATGTTTATATGCATGATTCAACACCAAACTGATGAACATAGTAGACCAAGGTAAAGACCAAACAGGGTGACACGGAAACACAACTCACATGATGATGTTTCTCTGTGTAAATAAGAAACTGTTTGCAATAAGATTCAGTCCCTCCAGGATTTCAGGCCTTTTAAGATTGTTGCAACCTAATTTGCCTGATGTTGCGGCAGCTTTTCTAAAAAAAAAAAATTGCAATGAAAGTTTTTCGTTTTGTTGCAAAACATTGCAGGAGACAGTCAAATTTGTGTTTTTTTTTTTTTTCCCTTAATAATTCGATGTAAACAATTAATGGAAAACAAAGGGAAGTAAACTAGTGGTATAGTGATGTGTCTGGTCAGACAGAAGGACACAAGGAGCCTTGTTTACGAACACTTGATGATACTCCATCATCAACACACTGTGATGATTGTGAACCTTTGGAGCTTCGCTTGTTCTCTAACGACATCTCGCTGTGTTTATGTGGTCAGCTGACTGTAGCTGCCGCATGTTGCTCAGTTTCATCACAATATATTACATCAATTCTTTGAACAATGATAATATTTGTTGATATCTTAAAGTCTGTGACAATATGATTAATCGATTTCATTCAGGAGCCTGGAATCAATATGAGATGACATCATGAGTATTTAACACAAAAAATATCTCTGGGTTCCTCCAAACTAAATGAAAATCTGTCCATTATGATATACCATCATAATATATACCATAAGTAAACCATCATGAAACAAATTGAGCTTAAAAAAAGTTCACATCCAATAATAAACAGAACTGAAAGACCTTTAGTTTCCTTTTTTTATACATTAAGATGTTTTTGTAAAACCTTCACTCCTTCAGTGACTCAGATGTGACCATATTCTTCCATGTTTTCACTTTGGATCAATAATATTGAACATTTAGTCAGTGAATTGATGAATTGATCTGTATCGATCGATTGTTACTCTTCATATTGACCCAAACGTTGAGTGATGAAGTCAGATGCATCACACAGGAAATGTTTATCTTCTTTCATTGTCTTTGTGAATCTATATTCAGTCATGCTGAGACATTTCTGAAAATGAGAAGACAACAGACTTGATCTTAAATATTCTCAGAAACTGGTAGGTAAAAACAGAATCAACAATCTCTTTCTTCATGTTCACACATCTCTGAAATCACTTGAGTCCCAACATGTTGCTGAATTAGTTGAATTTAGTTCAGAGCTGAGGCATAAACATTGTTGTGGAAAAACGATCAAACGCATCAGTCCTGAGAATCGAGCTTTGTTCTAAACAACACACAAAGAACTGAACATCTGTGGGTCTGTCAGACATCCGATTAAAAGTCTGAACTGTATTTTCACTGTATTTCCCAGCAACCACCTCAGTCTCAGCCTCCAACAGTTTACAGTGAATTGTATATTCTCACTGTCGACGCTGTTGTTCTTCTCTGGTCTCGGTAGCTCGGGATGCATCTATGTCGGGCCGGCTGGATCGAGGGGGGCATGGTGGGATACCCAATCCGCTTCCCCTCGACGGCATGTGGCAACAACCACGTGGGCGTCGTCCTCTACAAAGACCCCGTCGACCAGACGAGCAAGTATGATGCCTACTGCTACAAGTTCAAAGGTACTGAGCCAACAACCCACACACTGGCCCTCATTTATCAAACTAGTGTACGACAGAAAACGGGCGTAAATTGAGTGTACATTTATTTCTATGTAAAGTGGCATTTACCTATTTGATCGTGAACGTAGGCTACGATGATATCTTACGTCAGGTCTGAGTTCGTGGACGAAGTTTTCGATTTTGACTTGAGGTGACTCACGGTGCATGAACAGCAGTCGTGTCACTGATGGAGATGTGTGCCTCACGAGTCACGACAAATGCTTATCGTAAATATGCAGCCTATTAATTACAAAATATTTTTTAAAATATGTATTTGGTCTGTGTTGACATCGGTGAGGCCACTCTCTCCTCCACTGCGTCAATGACAGACTCGGGTCCGAGCTGCCTCCTCCAGTCTGTTGATGCTGCGTCTTTGGGCGGCAACGCGCTTTTTGGTGGTCGGACTTTCTTCTTGACCTTATTTCAAATAAAAGTTTTTATTTTTATTATTTTATTTTCTGTTGTATCAATGTTTCATTAACCATCACAGATAGAAACAGAAAAAAATCAAACCTCTTCCGTTGTCCGAGTAATTATTGAAACGCTGTTGACCACAGCTGTTATTTCTTTCCACACCGCATTTTTTATTTACTTTTAATTCCTGATTTCAGGCTGCCAAACAATACTAAACTGTGCATCCACCAGAGATGTGAGCGTCTCTGTTTCAGCCTCGGTGAAATTTCTCTTTTTTGCCAGTTTGTGTCTCTATGTTGTAAACTCCAGGGGTGCGGCTCCTAAACCGTGTTGTTATAGGAGCTGTGATATGCTAATTATGATTGATTTGTGTCGCCAAATATATATATATATATATATATATATATATATATATAGTTAATTAAAGTGGAGTTCTTCTGTTGTAATACAGTGAAAGATAAGTCACCAACACACACTTCTGATGATATAAACATATTAAAACATATTTTTGTGTGTGTGTGTGTGTGTGTGTGTGTGTGTGTGTGTGTGTGTGTGTGTGTGTAGATGTGTCATGTACATGTCCCGATGGTTACGTTGGAAACGGTTACTTCTGTAACGGCGTCCTGACCAATGTCCTGGCGACGTACAGTAACATCTCCATCTTTTACAAGGTGAGTGAGTCAGTGTGAACACAGACGCTTCAGGGTTAAATTGGACTGACATCAGTGTTTCCCATGATTCAATAACCGCAGGTGTCAAAACAATGTGGTAGAAATGTTCTCAACCTCTTCACAAAATAAATCTGCAACCTGACCCCTGCATACCAGCTGATGCTCTGACCACCTTATGTCTGTTTGTAAATCAGAATCAATAAAAACTGTGACCAGTCAGTGACTCAGATGTTGCTCTGGGGAAAATATTGCGTAATTACAGGAAAACGTGAGACAACCGATGAGTCGTTCTTCACTCAAACGTGTTGTTGGCTGAAGATGCTTCTTCTCCTGAAGGCGACAGCTGACATTTATAAATGCTGTTCATGCTCTTGTTTGTCATTAATCAATAAATTAACCTGAACTGCAGATGCAAAGCTTTGCCAGGGTAGATATACATTTAAAAAAAAAAAAAATGAGTCACTTAACTGGGGTGGTTAAAGATTTATTTTTATAGTTGATGCTGATTATTTAAAACTAATTGAAATATTAATGTTAATATTTAGTTTTTAGGTTAGAAGTGAGGTTTTTGATGTCGTGATCTGAGAAGGAACTAAATTTTTTCACTA
Organism: Polydactylus sextarius; assembly: GCA_016801845.1. Taxonomy (NCBI): domain Eukaryota; kingdom Metazoa; phylum Chordata; class Actinopteri; family Polynemidae; genus Polydactylus; species Polydactylus sextarius. The sequence goes on along the minus strand of CM028908.1, from coordinate 2,634,613 downwards.
AATAAAAACACATTCAAGTCGGTACATGTTAAAGGAATTAAAAACTTTAGCATCAAATATTCATACAAGCAGATTTGTGTAGAAACACAATTTGTGAATGAGGCCCAGTGTCTGTAAACATCATGGTATTACAGTGCCAGTGTTACAGTGCAGCAGTGATCTGGGATTCGATCTCCCACAAAAACATGGTAACATTTTGTTACTGTAACTGAAAAAGATTTCAAAGGGTTTGATTTTCAAACTATTGACTGAACTTTATCTTAATATTTTACGATACAACTACATTGTTCATCATTTTCAGATATTTTTACAACAGAAATATAATCCTGGAAACATCAGTCTTCATGTTCAGTGGTCAGGTCTTCAATATTTCTGTTGTTCGGAGCTTCCTGGGTCTGATCCAGGAGACTTTCATCATGGAGTCATTTCCTCTGGTTCCTCAGACAAAGAGACGTCTCAGAGCAGAACAGAGAGACTCAGTTTGTCTCCTCGCCGTCCAACTCCAAACCGGTTCAGTCAGTTTCAACAAAAGCAACAAAGCAAACTCACACAGTTTTTCAGCAGCTGTTTGTTGGAAACTCTGACAAATGTGTTCAAGACACTACAGAATAAATGCGACAAGAAATCCAGTTGCCTCAAAGATGTAGATCAGCGAAAGAGTTTGACTTTCTGTTTGTAGCAACTAAGTAAAACATTTTAGTCAACAGTGATGAAAGAGTCTCAGCCTCTACCAAAGATTATTTTTAGCCAGGCCTCATTACCTCTTTTAAAACATCTACATGTTTCCAACTGTCAGAAGTGTGTCTGTGACTTGGCCTTGAATAAAACTGAGCATCAAGAGTTTATTTTCCTCAGGAAACACAAAACACATCAGAATCGTATTTCAGCCAACATGTGCTGAACAGTTACAAAAGAACAATAAAATCAATGAAAACTGTGTCGTCATTGTGTGTATTTTAAATCTAAATGCTGACAGAGCGCCACTTCCAGATGCTTCGAGTAAAGATGGTCCTGAGCGCAGACGGAGCAGAAACTCAACGTCTGTTCGCTGATTCATCAGCTGCTTGTGTTTGTTTTGGCAGAACATCAGCCTGAATATCTGCTGCTGAGTCCACAAACCACATACACACAAACACTTTCAGTCTGTTGCTCCTCACAGATCTGATCTCCACCTTCATTATGAGACAGTGACACAGACCGATTACTGACGACAGTTATTATGTTGTGACTCACTGATGCAGCAGCAATCATCATTATTGTCCAGCTGACGTTAACCTTTTGTGCACATTGTAATAATTCTTTTTCCAGAAAATAGACACACTAGATACATTTTACAGCTCCAGCTGAAACACTGATGTTCAGCACAGATGGTCATGTTTACTGAGAAACTGATGAGACAATGCAAAGATTGTCCAAAAGTCTAAATTATGGAATTTGGATTTTTTTTTTTCTTGATAAAATCCCTGATATTTACTATAGCCATAATAATCGGATACTAAAAGAACAAACAGAAAAACGTGTGGTTCTCATAAAGTTTATATAGTTAGTTCATTAGTATTTACACAGTCTCATTTATAGTAATTTTGCTTCTGTTGTCCACCACATATAACTGATAACACAGTGGATCTGAAACAACCATCAAGATGAGCTTGTGTAGTGCAGACTTTCAACCTTAATTTAAGTGGTTTGACAAAAATGTTACATCAATGAAGAATTACATCCATATGTGATATGTGATATTTGATATCTGCACTTCAAGCTCATCTTGATGGTTTTGTTTAGGATCCATTGTGTTATCAGATGCAAAATTACAAAAATTGTGTCTCCGTCTAAATATTTCTGGACTGAACTGTGTCTCAACAACCTGAACCAGGTCCACACCCTCTCTTCTGCATCTCTGTGATCAGTTCAAAAACTTGCACACATATATGTATAATTATTTTTTGTATGTACGTCCATGGATCACTTGTAAGAGTTGACAACAAATGGACTTTACATCTATATGCTTCTCTCTGTGTCTCTGTAGTTGCTGTTGGACTACAGCTTCTCGTCCACAGAAGGAGAACGACTCATTGAGTTTCTGTCTCACAGGAAAACTGAGGTCACATTGTTCGTTCCTCACAATGCCGGATTTGCCCCAAACCAGGTGACATGCAGCTTCTACACTTCTACACGCTACATTGATTATAAATTACTAAGTTACAAATTTCCATTCTTTTAGATACTGCTTAAAGTGTTTTATCTGTACCCATGGTTTAGTTTATAAAGTGCTTTCTACACTGAAATCATAAAAAACACTTATTACAAAACGATATTTATAATGGAAAGATAAAAGAATATATATATTGAAATAGAAAAAATTAGTTAAAAGTGCATTTTAAGGGATTTACATCTAAAACATTTTTTGTCATATCCAGCGAAAATCTCAAGAACCAGCTGCCTGCACACTGTAAAAAAAAAAATCTGGTCTCTGTTGGCAGCCCAGGCTCTGAAAACCTCACATAAGCACAAAGTACGCATCCCTTGAACCAAAACAATAACTGATATTGTTCCAGCCAATTGCTGGCGGGGGTGGCTTCGTGCTCATGCACATGAAGAGTGTGACAGCTGCACAGCACATAGCAGGTTTGTTTTACAATAAAAAGCCAGTGAAGATAAAGTGGAGGGAGAAGTGAGGAGATAAACATGCCTCAGAGTTTGGTTTAGTTGGTTAGTTTGGTAGTTGTTTCAACATTGACAGAGTTGAAAAATCATTTCATGTTATCACAGAGGAAAAAATGACCTGCTGTTTGTTTGGTTTAGTCAAAGTGATTATTACAGTTGAAACGTTTGAGTTTGTTTTACTGAAGAGCCATTCACAGTCAGACTTCCCTCTGTTTATATGTGGACTGACCAGCCCATGGTCAGTCCACATATAAACACACATTGGTCCGACCAGCCCAGGAAACATGTTGACCCTGACACTGGTCCAATCATATCTATCTGTTTCTTACCCTTCCCCATGGTCTGTCACAGTAGTGGGGAAAAGAAGTCTCAATTGTCTGATTCTCAAAGGCATGTTCATTGCATTTTTGAGTGAAATAATTAAAAAACGTCATATACTCTATGTTTGGTACAAACGACAACAGAAGTGCTGTCACCAAAGAAATCACTTACTTATCTGAGGATTTAAAAAAAAAAAAAAAAGAGAGAGACCCAAGGATGGACCCTGGGGAACTCCACACATCATTTTTTCAAACAGATTCATAGTTACCCAGCAACGTTACAATGTTTCTATGTTGAAGTTACAAATGTCTGGTAGTGAGATTTAAAGCCATAATGTGTAAGATTTTCTCTCATCTAGTGGTGAGGTCATATACCACAACGAACTGAATAGTATCTTTAGCCTGTGTGCACATTTCCTTCTATGGTGGCCAAGAAGTATCAACAAGATTGTCCTTTGGAAAAATCAACTCTGATATTTATCCAATGTTCCCCTACCACACCTCTACCATGACACGTCTGTCTCTCTCTCTTGTTTTCCACTAATACAGACATTTTTAACATTTAATGTGAAAACTAGTAAGTAGTCTGCTAGCTTGATACTAACACATAATGGAAAACGCCATAGATGGGCTAACGTAACTAGCGGTTGCTAAATGATCTCAGTAAACGATTGTTTACCTCACCATGCTTAACATACCCATGTTATACCATGTTAGTTATCTTATCTACACAACAACATGTCTCTACATGGTTGCATGTTTACATTTCTCCTCCTCTCTTTGTGTCTCATGACCGAGTTCAGCACTGTTGAACACACACACACACACACACACACACACACACACACACCACTTCCAGCGTTCTGGAAAAGATGTTGCAGAAATATATCAGAAGCCCAGAAAGATACACTGCAGTGACAAGAGCTACAATGACAATTTTTTTCGCTACTTTGAAGTCCAGCGGTGGACCACGGCCCTCAGCTTGCTGTTGTCCAAGCAGAGTGAGTCTCTGACAGGCGCGTGTGTTAGATATCGAGCTCTCAGGACTTTTTGTTTTTATCTATTTTAAGGTGCCATATTATGAAAAAATCACTTTTGATGTCTTTTTGTCTGAACCAGCAGAATTACTTTAATGTCACTTTAATGCTTAACTTCAAACCAGTTCTAAGGTGGGACATGCACACAGCACATAGTCGATGACACAAGCCTTCATCCAATCACAGTCTGTTACTAGGCAAAGCTGATGTTTGACCTTTGAGCTGCTCACAAAGCATCCTGGGAGATGTAGTTGTTTATTAAATGGGGCATTATCGCTGTGAATTTACGTCTTGTAAACAACACATCAAAAGTGTGATCGTGTTTATTGGTCATTGAATATTATTGATCACTCTATTACTTCAAGTTAAATCAATTTTAGTCGGGTCTTGATGAAATTTGTTTTAGAATCTATGAGACTTCCACTCCTCAGACTCCAGACCTCATTTGTTTGTTCATAAAGCACCATGTGGAGATGAGGGGTTTGTGTTCACGTCTTTTTGTGAAGTTTGCTCACTTGCTCCTTTAATTCACCGTGTTTCTTTGTTATTCTCCTAGCCGGCAGTTTTGTTGCTTTGGGACTAGATTCGTATTATGTTTGTTTCATGAATCTTATTTTGTTTTCTATTTTAGTTCCTAATATTTCATTAATTGATTAATTTTTTTACTTCTTTCATTTTTTGGAATATCACAGGATTATGTCTCTCTTCTTCTAGGACTTTCAGCTCTTCAAACTTACCCTAGTACACTTTTAATCTGGTCTTCTTAAGATAGGAGAGGTTAAGAGAGGTTGTTTGTGATATTATTTTCCCCTCATAACTGTTTTCATAGTGTTACATTGCTTTATTAATGTGTTACATTACTTCTGAGTTACTTTTACCAAAATAACTGCAGAACTAGGACTTTGCGTGTAAAATGATAAATGTAGTTTGCGCAGAGATTGAACTTAAATTTAATGCTCTTGTCCTTCTCTCTGACTGTTACAACCCAGCTCAGCTATAGAAATGGAGAAATAATATAAAAAACTAGGGGATGCACTGATGTGAAATTTTGGCCGATATCGATATCTGATGTAAATATCTGCAGTCACTGCCAATACTGATATATGCCAATACTGTACTGTGTAAAAGTTATAGGCACCCCAAATGTTTTGTTTTAGCAGTGCTGTAAAGACCATACATATTTATCTCTCACTTTCTTTATGTAGATATAATAAGAAATTACAGGAAATGTGTACAAAGTATTTAAGAACACAGACCCCTGTCACATCTGGATCTGCCAACAGCTTATGTCAGGCTAGACATGTCTATCAGTGATCTGAGTGTGGAACAGTGACTTTGTTATCAGCTTATTCCTTGTGGTTGTTGGTCACCAAAGCACTGCTGGGTCAATAAATCTGAGGATGGCCAGAGTCTGAATCCAGACTCATCAGTACATTTTGTGTAAGAACACATGATATTAGTAAATATGGCAGCTAAATTTGGCGAATTTGTTGACATCAAACTGATGCAAATGAGTAAAAAAAAAAACGTCACGTATCATTCAATATATCTCGGCCGGCTCATATATCATTCATCACTGTAAAAAAATAAAAATAAAAAATGCTGTTGTGGTTAAACAGAGGTTATGAATTTATTGGAGTTAAACAAATATTAATTAACAAACATGACAAAAAGAAAACACAATGGAGACTAACACCGCTACATCTAGTGTATCTAACAATTAAATCCTACCAAAACAAAAGATGTGTGTGCATGTTAGAACACAGGGTTAAGATCTCATCTCTGGTTCAGTCTCCAGTGGCTGAGACTGGCGGTAATACATAAAACACGAATGATGGCTGACAATGACGAACTGTTCAATATGACCCAGGACGCTGCGAGTGTTTGATGAACCGGTCTCTTGAACTGGCGGAGGCCTCAGGTGAGGAGGTGGGACATGTGGCAAGTGCAGCACCAGTCCTCCTCTAGAGGTCCACATCCTATGTTTAACATTACTGAAAATTTATTGGTAATACAATACTTTTGTAACACATTACGCCCAACTGTCCTGATGACAGACTCACTCACCGATGAAGATCAGTTGGTCATCCTTTGCTTATGTAGCCAGATGGTCTATTACTGAACTTACTGAATAGTGTGAAGAGCAATTTCACTAGAAGGAAAAGTTCAAAACTATTGAAGCATTAATCTGTAGACTGGACTCGTTTGAAGACATTTCACCTTTATCCAAAAGGCTTCAGTTCTGTCTGGGGCATGGGAGGCCCATGAAAATCCCCATGAAAAAAGAAAACATTAAGAAGACTCATTGAGATCTCAGGGGTCGTTGGACCCACAGGATGGATCCACAGGACAGCTGGGAGGACTAACAAATCTACTCAGTGCTGCCTTTGGTCCCCTGGAAGATAAATGGAGGATAAAAGCCAAAAATTTCAAGGACAAAGTGTAAAGAAGAGCCAAGAAAGAACAAAAGAAGAAGAGAGACATGAACGGACGCCAAGCTGTCCTCATGGGTGTAGACACAAAGCTGATTACGTCTGAACGATGAGTTTTACATCAACCACCAAAGTTTGTCAGAGCTGAAGAGGTGAAGGAAGCAACTATAGTGATGGAGTTTGGACAAATGATCAAAAAAAGCTTCAGATGCTCCAGATAAAACATAAACTCAGTCCGTTGTGTTTGTGTGTCGTGTGTCATTGCTGCTATCTCTGTCTCCATTTCATTATTTTATTTATGTTTTTATCTCACTGTTTTTACCCATGTAAATACTGTTTTTTCTGCTTCATATTTATATTATCATTTTATACTTTATACACCTGTCATGCTGTGTAAAATGTACACTGTGTTAACTGTGTATGTTGCTCTTACCTGCTCTATATGGCTGAAATTCTCCCTCGGAGACAAATAAAGTTATTTAAATTTGAAAGACAAAAGTCTGAGTGGCTTTTACATTTTTCTACCTAAATTATAAATTATTGTCTGTATTGAAGATCTTCTGTGTAATTAACTCTCACTATAAGAAGTGGAGGGAAACAAAAGCCCTATGCTGCAGGATTTTCTTTTGATGTCATTTGAGGAATGCAGCAGAAATTTATGATCAGATCTGTTGAGGCTGTTATCAGAGGGGGAGGCTGAATGAAGCAGAGAGCTGATTATTATCTGTCTAGTTTTAATCATGTTTCTTTGAACCATGTTTCAGTTTATTAAATAAAGTCAAAACTTTTTTGTCAGACTCAGTTCATGACCTTTTAATTCTGTTATCATGTCAGAACATCAGCCTCCTTTTTTGTCCGAGAACATAACTCTCTGTTCAATGTTTATTTTGACACTTGTTAAAAGGTGAAAAGTTCATCTGGCAGATCCTGAGTTTTACTGTGGGAGGTTCATGTTTTTATGTTTTCATGCATCTACCAACTTAAACTGAGGAGTACTCAATGTTTTTCATACTTTTATTTTCATGTTTGATGTTATTTTTACCTTTTAACTGAAAGTATTAAAACAATGTAGCTTCACTGAAGTGTTTCTACTTTAGTTCCTTGTCTCCTCACAACTTACTAACTCATCAGCCTTCAACTTATTGAGCTGATTCATCACTTGTTTACTTCTCTGATGTCTCCAATTGCACTAAAGCTTCAGTAAACTGCTTTTGATAGAAGACATTGAATAAACCAATAGCAGATTCAAAGAGAGGGTGTCGTCTGTGAAATTTAACCAGTTTCATCTCTTTGTGTGTTTAGACTCTGTCCGGTCGAGATCTGGAGTATCACATCTCAGCCAATCAGAGCAGACATCCGTTCAAGGATCTGAGACACGAGGAAGTCATTACATCGATTCTCGGCTTCAACCTGAGTGTTACCCACGGCAACGACACGGTTAGGAAAAACACTGTTCAGACTCATCCACAACAGTAACTCTGAATTTCCAGCAGCACAATCATGTTACCCTCTGAAGATTCACCTCCATTCTAGTCAGCAGCTCTATTTCCAGCAATAGCATTGTGGTGCTTTTCAGAAGCAAGGGTGCTCCGCTGAGCGTTGAATACTCTGGAGTATTTATAACGAATGTTTCTTCTGCGACTCATCTGTGAACAGTTCAACTGACCAATCAGGAAAATTGTCCTCAAACATTTGTTTCTGTCTCATCAGTAATCAGCCTGATGAAACAGGAGAAACATGGATGATGAAAAATTCATTATAGACGTTGAAACAGCAGCATGACACACACAGCACAACAACGAGACATAATAATGATAATAATAGTAACAATTAAAAACATAAGGAAGTTAAAGAATAATTTATGAAGTCGACTTTCACATTGTAACAACAAACATGTTGAAACTACAACAAGCTGCTGCTGAAACGCTGCTGGTGGAAACTGGATATGACATGAAGATGGAAGCTACAACAATGACTTGATGACGTGTAAACTGAGGAATATCCAACAATCAGGACACAACCTTTGTACCAAGTTGAATCCATGTAATAAATGAATGAAAGGGCATTTTAAGAGCCTAGTGTGTAGGATTTAGCAGCATCTATTGGTGAGATTACAGATTGCAACCAGTTAAATACTCTTCCATCTTCAGTGGTCAGGGCCTCCAGGTGTTGAAAAAATGTGAAACTCTCTTAAGCCTCCAGTCGTTATTAACAGCTCATTCTTAGGAACAAAATGTATATTTATACATTCATTAAAAAAAGTTATAAATATTTATTTCTATTTCTTGAATCAGATTAGTTACAGTTCCGAGGGAACTAAACAGTGTTGTTGATGTTCAGGAGGATTTTCCACAACTCGTTCTTAATAATGACTCGCAATCTGAACGGACAGTTGAAATGCTAATTAGACTATAAATAACATCAGTGTTTGTTTTCATGTCTGATATTTTAACTAATCACTCTTCAGAGCTGTAAACTGGTGAACAAGCGTCTTCTGGTTGAATGGGACATTCCTGCTGTAAATGGGATCATCCACATCATCGAGGCCCCGCTGACGGCGCCCCCCCCAGTGGTGAGTGTCAAACACCATTAAATGCGTCATCTGTTACTGCAGCCTCAGCTGAAGCTCTACGTAACAACAAACACTGGTTAAATAAAGAGTCTGTAGGTTCAGCTCATACAGACAAGGCTCTGAAAGACTTTTAACTTGAAAATTCAGTGGGTCATGGTTTTTGTCATGTGCTCAACAAGATCAAAGACGTTTAATGTCAGCGATTAGTTTCACTCTGTTCCTGATGAGCTGTTTCTGCTCTGAACATATTCACACATATCCACACACTAACACATCTTTAATTCAATTATTAATTTATTATTATTATTATTATTATTATTAATTGCTTTACTTTTTTATTCATAACCTCGTTAGTAACGAGATGCAATGTTCACAATGAAATTGTTGCAGTTCCACCCACAGCCACCAGGCGGTGCCATAGCAAGTTGTACACAACTGTTCTTGGTCACAACTGATTAATATTCATGTATTGATTAATTAATTAATTCAGATAATTTGAAATATGAGAACAAATGTTTTTATTATTATTTTAACGTTTGACACCATTTCGACGTCATCTCAATTCTCAGATATGATTTGTGCACAGACGAAAATAAAACAAACATCAAAGAGATGTTATGACATGAGCAGTAAAAGTCACCGTGGACTGGATCTATTTAAGGTTTTGAACTTCATTTCTTCAGGTACATGAACTGTAAATTAGCATCTTGGTGAACCAGTGAACTGATCCTCTGGTCTGTGAACAGAAAACTGTTGGTGTCAGTTGACTGCAGCTGTTTAAACAACGCACTGAAACGTTTAATCAGCTGACTTCCTATGCGATCACATGATGCTGCTGCTCAGCTGCAGACAGGCGGCGTCACTCGTTGGCTGGTTCCTCGAGTCAGGTGACGACGTCCTGCTGTGATTCACAGTGGAAACACAAATGAGTGAACAGCTGAACTGCAGCAGAGATGGAAAAACAACGCTACGCACTGAATAAATAATCTGATTAATTATCTGAACGACACTGAGACGTTTTTGTTTCCTGTTTATCCTGAAGACGACAAGTTACTTTTACTCTTTAGCAGAAAGAAACAGATGTATTTAATTCACATCATTTAAAAGGCAAAAATATAATTCATTGGATTAAAGTAATTATTACAGAAAAGCTGCCTTAAAACACAGATTTAACAAACTTCACATTAGTGTAGATTTTTAAAAAAACAAATCTCCTGAGTCATTATTTCTGTTTTGAGCTCAATCCTTAGAGTGGAGACGTTGCGGAGCTGCGAGGATTAAAACCAGAGACAGGCCTCAGTTTTTTTTTTTTTTACGGCTTCGTCCTCCTCAGGGTGTCGTCACGTTATCACACGTCCAGACGCTGTCCAAGGTCACAGAGTTTCTCAGCAGCTCTACACCGCCACAGATGCTTCGCTGCAGCTCGTGCTCACAGCCACAAATGGTCAAAACACCGCAATGTTGTTAAATAAATAAATAAATACCCACATCGCCATCAAAATCAAAACATCAGTTTCCCTTTTCATCACAGGGACATTTAACAGTTTGTAGAAAATAGATGAAAATCACTAATGCAAATAATTTATCCTCATATATTTTTGTCCTGAAGTTTTCAGGTTGAGAGGACCATGCAAGGTCACATGACCAGGATCATCGTCTGTTCATTCTTATTGGAACGTTAATAATTGATCATTTTAACTGGTTGTCGTGTCACCATGGAAACAAAGATTAGCTGTTGTCATGGCAATTAGAGCCGGACACATAAAACGTGTGTGTGTGAGATCCAGTGGTGAAAATGAAGGTTTGATGTGATGTCTTCATGTGTGTGTGTGTCCAGATCATCCATGGTGCTTCACGAGGTCACGCTCACTCCCGCAACACGGCGGCGGCCATCTTGGTGTCTTTATTTCTGGTGTGTGTGTTTGCCGCTCTTGGATACTACGTGTTCAAACACAAGACGGACGCTTTCCGCTTCCACTACTTCAGAGTGAGACACACACACACACACACCATCATCAACCATCAACCATGTTCATCCTGAATATTGATCTTATTCCCTCTAAGACGATCTGTGTATTCTTGTATTCTATTCTTCTCATATTCCTGTTTACATGATGAATATCATAGTGTTGTTAAAACCTAACTTCCAGGTTAAAGACCCCTATGAATCAACGTGTAGGAAAATAGTGTACGAACTTTTCTGTTAAGAAAGAACAAAAAATAATAGAAATGTTTTAAGATGTTTTGAATTTCAATTTTAGAATCGATAAAAATGTTTTTGGATACATTTGTAAACTACATTAGTAAAATTACTTTTCACATCTCCAAAATGTGAAACAACGGTCAGGTTCTGTTAATTGTGAGTGATAAAAGAGTGATGAGATCACACATGTTGACTTGTGTCTTGTGACAGACAAGGCAGTGAAATTCCTTCTTTTTGCCTGCACAAAAAGCATGAAAATCCTTGCTTTTCTTTTTTATAAAATAGTGGACCAGATCAGCCCAGATCAGTTGTAGTTGTTTCAGCACAAACACAACAATTCACCATTATGCTTGTCAAAGTCAAAACAATCACAACAAACTCTGTGTTTCACCACTTCTCAGACTGTGTACCTAAACCTACAGTGAGAACACGGGCTGAGCCCCAGTGTTTACCTGTCGTTGGATCATATGATGGTCCAGAATCTGAGCCACAAACTGAGTCCATAATGTTAGTGCCCATTTTATTTTGACTAAAGCAACTTTTGAATCCAGGTTGTTCTTCTTACAGCTACACATGTCAGTAAACACAGGACACAACTTACAACATGTCTTCAACAGTTGGTATGAAATGTTCACAATAAGGAGTTTACATGACTGATGATGAGAAGAAGATTCACACAGACCACATGTCTGGTAATATCAGTTTAAAAAGCTAAAAACTGATGTTGTGAACATGTTTAGTCTGTTTAATTTCAGACCAGATATCAGTATTTTCCTGGAAATTATTACAAAAAAACATTTATAATCAGCCCATGATAAGGTAGGTATGAGGTAATTTCTATTTTGTCTGCTCAGTGTGAAACATCAACAGAACATCAACCTGAGGCCTGTACTACGAAGCAGGATTTGTTCTTAGAGCGGTAACTTCAGGTTTAACTCTGCATTTTCCGTCCTATGAAGGTGGTTCACTTCTTACCGGGGTACATCTCCATGGTAACTGATGCTGAACGGCTAACCTGCTCCGGAGCAGGTTATGTTCAAGATCAGAGATCAGTGCCTATAAAATCTCCGCCCTCCGACCAATCAGTTCTCTTGAAAATGTCTCGTCCTTTTATTAAAGATCTGTGGAGCTCGGTGCCGGATTAAGAGAGGGTCTCTGAGGAGGACCAGGGTTTTTAGAGACTGGCAGAACCCTATTGCCTTTCACGTGATTATTTATTGGAGCGCTGCAGATTTTCGTCCGTGTCACTTATGTATCATATGATAAACATATATCAACATACATCTGTGTGATCTCCTTAAACCGCACGTTGCCAATGCGACACAGTGCAGTCGAGCGCTGACTGTCCCTCAGACAGTAGCACTGTGCAGCATTATTGACTCCTACAATAACAGTTTGGAGCTGCCTGGGTCTGACGACACACCCCAGTCCACCCAAGTCCGTTTTGTGCCTCTATGGTTGCAGCTGAACATGAAGGTTAAAGTTGTATCAGCCTATTCACCGTAACAATAGTCTAGATTTCAGCAGTTCATTGATTTGATTTTAATTTAATTGCGGTCACATCTATCTGTGCTCTGTGGGGCTGTGAAACTATAACAACTTTATGTTTACACAGTGAAAGATCTTTTGCCAGTTGTCTTTTCGGCTTTTACCAACTGCCACCATGTTGCTTTTTTCCTGGATTATCCGCCGGTATTCCTGTATGTTGTTGTTAAATCACCATCTGCTCTACGCCGCTCTGCTACTGGTTCTCTTTCCATGTTTGTGATTGGACATCTGCTGCAAACTCCGCCTCTTTTATGTGAACATCTAGATTGGAAAAACTTTGGTTGACTAATCGAGTTGATAACCAGCTTTGTAGGAGCTTAGCCAGACTGCAGTTGTTAGGATTAGTGAAGCCAGATAACTGAAAGAGATCCTGGGTCTCTTTCAGGATCTATATAAAATAAGGTCTATATAAAATAAGTTTGTAGGGAAAAAAACAAACAAACTTGCACCAGGCTGGGGGCAGGAGGGGGAGAGGCAGTGGGGGACAGTTCTCATTTACATATCGACATTGATTTGATTGACTCACTTCGTAGTACAGGCCTCTGGTCAATTCACAAAATATGGATCTTATTGTTGACTCCAGCTGTTGACTTGACTTCACTACAAACATTGGCTGCTCTCCCAATAGAAATAGAATATCTTTAATGTAATTGTACAGGTACAATTAAATTGCAGTGCAGCTCTCACTCGGTGCTATTATAGTAGCATTTGTCAGTATGTTCAAAGTATTTGTCAGTATGAACCACAGTGTGATGCTGTAGCTCAGCACTGCCTCAATGGAGCATTGGTAGTTCACCAACAGTCTCTCTGCCAGGTTGTTCTCACTGAGCATCCGCAGGAAACACTGTTTGCAGTCCAGGACCTCATTGATGCAGGTGCCCAAGAGCCTGTAGTCTGGGACCTTTTCCAGTAGTGTTGTCATGATACTAAAATTTGAAAAAAAAAAAAGTTAAGATTTTCTATTAGCCATAGCTGCTAACTAGTACCTGAATAATAGTTATCTTGGCTAGACTAGCCTACACGATGCTAACTCAGAAGATATCTTGCAAGATCTCACACAGTCCTCTTGGCATTGTGTGAGTTAGCATCGTGTAGGCACGCAGCCCTGCGGGGAGCTGGTGCTGAGATGGGGTCTTATTTTAATTCTTTGGGGGTAGTCTGTCTGAAAGTCTCTGATCCAATAGCAGATGTGAGAATCTTGAAGTCTTGTGATCAGTCTGCTCGGTATGATGGTATTAAAAGCAGTAACCTGGCGTAGCACCCCAGCTGGTGTGTAGAGTAGTAGCTATGACACAAGACCAGTAGCTAGACCAGTTTGCTTTTTATGCAACCTGATCTGTGTCAAGTGTGAATGGCAGGTTTGTTTGTGATTCTAGACCAGTTTCTCAAAACACTTTGCGATGAAAGGTCTTGATGAGTCATGATGATTTATTGTAACTTCTCTTACTCCTCAACTTTTCCTCAAACCTCATCAAGTCAATATTTTTAGTTTGTCAGATCCTGAAATAAACATCAGCATGTTATTGTGAATGTGTCAGCATGCTTTTGCTAACATGTAGCCTTTAGTATAATGAATTTTCTTAATAATCTCATGTCTACCATTATATAAAAAACAGAATAACAGTGTGTTATTGCTCACATGACAAAGCTGATCCTGTATAACAACACAAACACAACATCCTGCTTCCAGATGAAAGGAAACATATCACAGCTCAGCTTTGTCTCATTTCCTACCTGACAGATTAAAATGATAACCTCAGGGTTTTTATGTTTAATGTCTGTCTGGAAACAAAGACTCATATGAAGCTTTAGATAGATTTGTTTGTTGTTGTCATCACAACATTGTCCAGAGAAACATGGAGCCTCATTGACTTGAGATAAACTCATGTTTTCTTCTCCATAGTGAATGTCAGACATGTTTTGTTGATGTGTCTGATGTTTTCTGACGCTTTTTCCTGTTTCCTGTGACAGAACGACGATGAGGACGGCGCTGTGAGCGGCGGACACAAACCTACTCTGGTGTCGATCCCCAATCCTCTGTACAGCGGCTCTAGGGCCTTTGCTGAACCGTTTGGGGTGAGTTCAAGGGCAGATAACAAACACACTGAGAGGAAGTTATGTACCAGAATAGCTCAGAGACAAAACAGTTTTATTTCCTGATCTTCTCCCAGTTTTAAAGAAGAAAAACTAAATTCCTGAGAGAACAGTGTTATTTTTTAGTTTAAGTCCTCTTTTACGGAGTGATTTCATTGATCATTTTTAATGATGTCAGACGTGACCTTTGTTTTCTCCTGCTCTTATGTAACATGTCATTAGTCTTAATGTGAGACACAGTTGAGTCAACCTCATCAACTCTCTGATTAATGTGATTAGTGTTAACATCGAACCTCAGACAAACAAGTCTAGACTTGACCTTTGACACAGTTATTTATATGTTTCACCACTTGCTCTGCCTCACAGTAATCACACTTTCTCCACAAAAGTTATAATTGAGATGTCTTTGTTAATTCAGACTCTCTTCTTCTGCTTCTTTCACCCATGAGAGTCATGTTATTATTACTTCACTTCGCATCATGAAGAGCGACTATCAGTGTCAATAAAACACGATGAACACTGCAGAAAATAACCAGTTGTGGTTTTGCTACTTACCAAACAGTTGAGTGTTTACTGTTTGTCTGTAACATAAAAATGCACATTCATGTTAAACTCGATGTATCAGACTGAGATTAAAGTGAAACCAAAGATACGTCTGATTGAGTTGAAAATGTTTTAACTTTAACAGAAACATACTGCAACATGTGAACTACGTGAGTTTATGTGTTTGTTTTTATGGAGACAGAACGAAAAAGGAAAGAGCTCAGAGGAAACTCATCAGTATGACTTATTGATCGCAGCTGTTCATCAATAATCAACTTAGCATTTACCTTAATGACTTTGTTTGACCACTGACAGTTTAATGATCCAACAAAATAAGGCAAAAACTCAGACATCTTTATACAACAAACAGCTTCCCAAGAAAAGGATGATGTGGAAATTACATCAATATAATCAATACGTATAAAATAATAAAGTTTTTTACTGCTGTGACAGTGTGAGCTAATTTAACTTTAACATCCTAATGTTAGCTAGTTATAAAACAAGCTAATGTTAGCATAAAGTTGGATCCCACATTAAAAAAAGACAGCCAAGTCTTTTACTGCTGTGACAATATGAGGTAATTTAGAGGAAATATAGGTTAACGTGCTAACACAGTTTGCACATAAACCCCGTACAAGTCCGCACCACATCTTTATTTCTAACGAATCCACATTTCTGTTCACTGTGGTCAAACAAGTGTCAGGAGATAAACCAGAACGGGGAGCAGTGACGTGACATAACTAATGTAACAAAATGCTGTTCCACATCAAACAACAACACATATGAAACCATTTTCAGTAGAGCTGCACAATATATACAAAATATCACAATAAGCATCGGACAACTGTGTGTTTGAAGCACAGTAACTGTTATATCTCCATCAGTATCAGTGACTACTCAGATGGAGCCTCACTGCCTTCGACATCCTAAAGAAGAACACTTTTTTTTTCTGAAATATTTTGGATCCAAGAGAGAAGACATGAATTCCAGCAGTTATAGACAACTCTAGCTACAGGAATCTCAGTGACCATAAATATCTGTGTAACAACCAAACAGCATCAAGTTTCCTGCTGACATCATTTTTCCTTACCTCCTCTAGGACACCAGTCAGGGGGCGGAGCCAAAAGAACCCGAAGAACTTCCAAAGATTCTGGACCTGGACCAGTAAAACCAGTTGATCCAGTAAAAGTGGATCAATCTGTTTACACAGTTTGCACAGTGACACCGTTTAACTAACAGGTGTCAGGTTTCACTGATGCATCATGGGAGGAGAAAATCAAATCAGTATTTTAAACACCAATGAAGTGATTCTGTGTTTGTGGAAACACACAAACAAGTAGCTCTGCAGTGACTATTTTAACTTTTTTCAACACAGACCACATGTCTTATTTACATTAGTTATTATTACCAATAGAATCGAACATTTGTTTACATAGTCTGATTCACTATATCAGATTATTCTGGACAACATCACATATTGATCAAGTTGATTTGTTTATTCATTACCATCAAACACCGTCAGACTCAGATCGTCAAATGTCAATTAATCAGCTAAAAATAAAAAATTAAATTTACAACTCCCTCCTGTTTGATTAAAGGTTCACTAAATAACATTTTTTAATCATATGTGCTGTAACAAAGTCTGCTGTTACCTGCTTCAGTGACTACCACCCAGTTGGCCTCACCACAGTATTTATGAAGTGCTTTGAGCGACTGCATTATCCTACATCCCTGCAGACCTTGACAGCCACCAGTTTGCCCAGGTGAACAGATCCTCAGAAGATGTTGTGTCCTTCACACCCCACACAGCCCTGACCCACCTAGAGCACCCAAACACATACACCAAGATGCTCTTTGTAGATTTTAGCCCTGCACCATAACGACATAATCCCCTAAACTCAAAATTCTTGGTCTCTCTACCTCACGGATAATCTAACCAAGATGGCAGCGCATATGGACGCAGCAACTCGAGGCTCCAAGCTACTTTGCACCCATTTGTGTTTTTTAATGTCTTTTTAGTATTTATTATTAGTATTTTTAAATAAGTTTCTGCCACAGCGACCACATCTACAGTCACCAAGACTTGACAGACATTGGATCTCAGACAAAAACACCCCACCGGAGATAGCAAGACGGTCGGGAGCCCCGTGGATTGTTATTGGGTCCAGCAGGCGCCAGAGGTGGCACAGGTAGAGGAAGCAGAAACGCGGATGTCGGGCAGGCCTGCTAGCTCAGCTAAGGAAAGTACTGCACAGACCTCCGCTACCATCTATCTTTCTCACCAATGACAGATCCCTAACAAACAACCCGCTAATTCCTGATGCTATGGTGGGGCTAGCAGGCCATATCATCCACCACCACGATCAGACCGAAGCTTCCACCAAGACCAGAGGAGGAGAACTCTGTGTTCATGCGCCTGAGGACTGGTGCTCAGACAGCAGGATAATAGACACTCAGAGGCCATGTCTATCCAGTGCCAACCATTCAACCTGCCACAGGAGCTAACGGTTGCCATTGTGACCGCAGTTTACATCCCTCCCGAACAGAGTGCCCATCCAGATGGTGTACACATCGTCTCTGGAGACTTCAACAAATCATGCCTCAAGTCTGTTCTCTCTAAATTCCACCAGCACATCAAGTGTGCAACTAGTGGAGAAAACAGACTTGATAGCATGTTTACAGAGCAACCCTCCTCCCCCACCTTGGACAATCAGACCACCTCTCTCTGGTCCTCATTCCAACCTACACCCCACTCAGAAGGTAAAGAAAACCAGCCACACAAATCATCAAAACCTGGCCTTGAAATGCTCTCCTTCAGCTGCAGGACTGCTATGCTGCACAAAGTGGCGCATTTTTGAACATCAGGACCTGGACACACACACTGTGTCTGTCCTCTTCTACATCAAATGCTGTGTGGAAAAGGTCAAAGATAGACGCATCCGGGTCTTTCCGAATGGAAGTCCTAGATGACAAATGAAGTCCAGACTGTCAGAGCTTGCAACTTGGCCTTAAAGACGGGCGACAGCTCTCTACAGCGCTGCCAGAGCCGACCTGAGGAGGAGCATCAAAGAGCTCCTACAGAGACAAAGACTCTAACAAGACAAAAATGGAGGGATATCTGACGGACAATAACCCACAGCAGATGTGGAGGGGCATCCAGGCCCTTACCAACTACAAAGGCTACCCCCCTCCTACATCCTCCAGCAGCAGCAGTACACTGGACCTAAGTAGCTACTGTGCCCGGTTTGAGACCACCACCACACACCTGCAGTCACTGCCTCCCCTTGGCTTCAGCACTCCACCTCTCTCTCTCTCTCAGAGCATGACGTGAGGAAAAACCAGTGAACCCCAGGACAGCTGCTGGTCCTGACAGTATCTGGGGTGTGGTGATGAAAGCATGTGAGGACCAACTGACAGAGATCCTCACAAAAGGTTTTTAACCTCTCCATGACACATGCCACCGTCCCCCCATGTCTGAAGGCTTCCACTATTGTCCCCATCCACATAAAACCTGCAATAGACAGTCTCAACGACTGCCTTCGTCCCTCCTTTGACCCCTACCAGTTTGCTTACAGAGCAAACACTTGGCTACACTTCCTGCCTGTCCTCAGGAAGAACAACATGGACATGAAGTTACTGCTGGCCTTCTATCAGACCTGAAGTCTACATTTTCAGACATTATTTCACCCTGTTAGAAACTACTGTTATATCTCGCAATTATATGTGAATATGTGAATTTGTGAGATCTCATGATGCCGGCTGCTGGACCGAAAACGTATCCGGTGGGTATTGGCAGATGGCGGATCGGAGACGCAATGCAAGCATTCCGCATTCAGTGTAAATCCAGGATTAGATTCTATATTTATTGATACGCTTAAATGCCACTGGGTTTTAAAAATGGCGCTTCTTTTTTCACTGCATCATGTGGCATCTTGATTTACAACCAGTCACCACCATGTAGAAATGCAGATACACAAATACATGGATTTAGAAAAACAGTTTTGCTAAAGCATTGAATCATGATTTGACGACCACTTTGACTTTCACAGGGATTTAAGAAATAAACATAAAGCTACAAACAGAAGCTGGTCAACTTTACTTTTATCAACTTAATAAATACAATTAAATAAACTATTCTATATAAAAATATGAAATAAAAAACACACCATCTGCCTAAACTACAGAGTCCAAAAAAATATAAAATAAAATGACAAATTAATGTAAAGACATACTGTGTAAGATTTTCTCCCATCTAGTGGTGAGGTCGTATACCACAACCAACTGAATAGTATCTTTAGCACATTCCTTTTTTAGAGTGGCTGAGAAGTATCAATAAAAACAACTGATATTTACTCAGTATTTCTACCAAACCTCTACTATGACACCTCTGTCTCGCTCCCTCACTCTCTCACGTTTTTCACTAATACAAACATTTTTAATATTTAATGTGAAAACTAGCGAGTAGTCCACTAGCTTGATGCTAACACATAATGGAAAATGGCATCACATGGCGATCACAGTAATTTTAACTAGATTTTTAAATGATCGTTTACCTCATCATGCTTAACATACCCATGTTATACCATGTTAGTTATCTTATGTACACAACAGCTTATGTCTCTACATGGTCACATGTTTACATTTCTCCTCCTCCTTCAACACCAGTGAAAACACACGTGAACACACTCCCACCAGCGGTCAGAGAGCTGGAAAATATGTTAATAATAGGGTCTGACAATGGATCCAAGGATTTCATCTTGATACCTAATGGCAGCCAGAGTGTCGTGGATTTGCCTTCCCAGACCATTAGTGACCCACAACCAACCTGGTCCTGCATTGTTACAGGCAGCATAACGTCCTCCACACCTTCTCCTGACCCTTTCACATGGGTCACATGTGGTCATAGTGAATCCACTCTCATCTGTGAAAAGCATAGGGACCAGCGATACCAGTCCTGTTGATGGGCTAAGGCCCTGTCCAGTTGTCCTAGAGTAACTGCCTGTCTCCTGGAATCTCCTTCATGCCTTTGAGACTGTACTGGGAGACACAGCAAACCTTCTACCAGTGTCACATACTAATGTGCTATCTTGGGGGAGCTGGACTACCTATGCAACCTCTGCACGGTCCAAGTGTTGCCTCATGCTACCAGTAGTGACAGACCTTATTCAAATGTGAAACTTGTAAAAAATAAAAAATCCAGAAAAGATGAGAAAGGAAAAAATGTGAGTGGCCTCCACCTGTAAAACCATTCCTGTTTTGGGGGTCATCTCATTGTTGCCTCTAGTGCACCAGCTGAAACTGATTAACAACCCCTCTGCTACTGAACTGACCAGATTAATATCCTAGAAGTTCAACTGGCTTGATGCTATACTCTGATTAAAAAGGGTTCCTTTAATTTATACGTGTGTGTGTGTGTGTGTGTGTGTGTGTGCGTGCGTGCGTGCGTGCCTGCGTGTGTGTGTGTAAAAAGAAACTAAAACTAACCTATGGGACTAACAAAACTTGTCCATGCCTACTCCCACAGCCTCAGAAAAACACTATCATTACTAACACATTTTCTTGTGTTCTGGGAGGTGTTTGTTCGGTTTGGTTCTGCAGTCATATGCTGAACAGCAGGACATTTTCTTCTTTTAAATTAGCTGTAACAATTTAATCGATACCTTCACCTGTCACCTTCAACAGCTGAGAATTCTGATGTTTTTGGGGTTACAACATGGCAGCCATGTCACATGATAGCCCCTGAACCAATCATAGGATAGAACAGTTGAAACCATGTTGGCCAAACTGTGAGACCGAACAGCGACACCTGCTGGTTTAATATGTCACTGCACCATCAAACATTATAGATGTACAACTTTATTATCATCCAGCAGTTGTCTACAAACAACCTGTCACATTGAGATCATTGTTCATCTAAACTCCATAAAATATCAGGATAAACTTCCAACTGACTTTATGCGTTTTCTTTTAGGTTTGACGACTGAACGTAGTTTCCTCTAATGTTGTTCAGTGAAATATAAGATTAAAGTTTTTCAGATTTTAGAAGCAGCACAGTTTTACCACAGATTTAACTTGATCCTAAAATGTCTCTGAAACTTCACATCTACAGAACAGAAACTGTATTGAAACAGATGAAGTTCAGTCAGAGGTGAAGCTTAAAAACATGGTAACTTTAATAACATCTGCACAGTTGATGTTCACATGTTTGTGTAGCTGTTGCAGGATCAGATCCAGGTGTTCTGGATCTGGAAACTTTCTGTGAAAACAGGAAGTGAGAACAGGCAACACAAACACGTCAAAGAGCCGTGTGGCGTGTTGTCGACCTGACAGTGTCCCCAGAGGAAACGTCCAGATTACCACCAATGTATTGTCAGGTTTCATCATGTGTCCAGATCAGCTGAGTCATTATTTCTGGATAATTTCAGTTTGGATAAACATCCTCATCCTCAAACAAGTCAAAGCAATGGGGAACAGGAAGGACGAAGAGACGGATGATGTTAGTGGGGGTCGCCAACGGTTTAGCGTCATATTTTGAAAAATTACATTTGATGACTGAATTAATCTTCACCGTCAGATTGTTGTTGATGTTTCAGTCTGATCTTTTCTCTAAATGAACAGAAATGTGTTTGTTTTCCAGCCAGCAGCTTTTATTTACCCGTTTGAACAGCAGCCATGTTGTTTACAATGGAAGGAACCAGTTTTTCTTCTCCTTCCTCTCTTCACATGTCGAGACACAAGTCAGAATTGTTGTTATTCAGCCGCTGGCTCACACTGAAAAACCCCAAACACTTCCTTTCTCTCTCTCTCTCTGTAGACCTTCACTTTAAATAGCTGCCGACATTCAAGACACACACACACACACAAAAAAAAACAAGCGGCGGCGGCGGCTGACCTCCTCCGTCTGCCGTCCATGTGGCTGTCAGATAGTTTACTGGCCTGAAAGCAGCTCCACGTCTCAGATTAGAAAATGTGATGAGCTAACTAACCTCTCCAACATGGAGAGCGAGCAGCGGTGGAGGTTACTGTTCCCGCTGCTTTTCTCCCTACTGAGCTTCCCTTCCCCCAACACACAAAGAGCTGAGCTACAGAGCAGCTTGGAAATGGTTTCGCCTGAGAAGCAAAGAAGGAGGAGGAGGAGGGAGCGAAGACCGGAGACCATGACCTCTACAACTGAAGGCTGCCATTGCTGCAGAGCTCTTTAAAAAACACAGTGAAACACAAAACACGTCTTGATTGGATCTGAGACGATGCTGAGTCCATGTTTAAGAAATGAAAGTGACACAATGAGATCATTTTAATCTTGAATTAACACCAGGAGCATCAACACCATATCAAGTCAACCGCACACTAGACAAATATTGATCAACACATTGGGAAAAACCAACACAGCAGTTTAAAATATTCAGAAAAAGAAATAAACAACTGAACTGAGCAACAGACATTAAACCAGTTGACTCGTCACTGATGTCACAACAGCATACAGTGAAGGTGTCACCATCAAGATGTAAAATGATGTGATGGAAAAGGACTTGATGAGGATCTGAAACATATGAGTTCATCTGTGGAGGTGGTGTCTTGGTTAATTCTGGATCAGATTCACTGATCTGTGTTGATGCTGTAACAAACAGGAAGTGAAAGACGCTGCAGTGAAAAATGAGAAAAAACCCAATAGAGACCAGACCCAATACTGGGTGTGGTACATCTAAGTTGTCCATGTTTGGTGTCCTCGGAAACTACAGGCGCCATTTCTCGATTGCGAGGGTGCTTCCTCAGCAGAGCACTCACCTTGTCACCAAGTCATATGCTACGGAGACGAGGCTACACACCTCACTAGCATTTGAATCACGTACAATTGGAACAGACTAGTAAGTGTTAAAGAACATTATCCCTGCAAAAAAATACACTTATACAACTTACACTTAACACTTATAAAAATTCATATGAGTAATGTCACACATGATTGCTAAACAGTAAGCCCTAGTATGACCGAGTAAGATAATGGATGAATGAACTGCTGAACTATTGTAAACTATAAATATAATATCAACGTCATCGTTTCCGCAACATAAACAACTGCAAACAAGCAATTTATTAACAAAGTATGTTCATGTTTAACTTACATCAAAAACTCTTTTTTTTTTCAATTTTGACAATATCAGGGATACATCAGTGTAGCCTTAAAATTCTAACAATTCAAGGACTCAGTCCTTGTGAAGCATCCTTGACATTAGAACAGTGCTTGGCGAGACTTGATGACATGGCATCCTCAAAAAATCATCCTGTAAGGAGCTGCCTCGCAATTAAGAAACAGCCAGGAGCTACTTTAGCAGCATCCTCCATCAGTCATATATGTCTAGACTGGAAAATTATAAAAGCAAGCAAATGTGCAGTTTGAAAATATTTTTCATATGAGGCAAACAATCAGGGAAATCCACAGCTGACAAAGCTGTGTGTAAAGAAAGCTTCAAAGTGGTGGCAGCAAAAGTCGAGTAATACAAAAACTTAAACACCAAGCACCTTAAAGCTACATGGATGAGACTTTGTTGGAAAATTCAAACAAATACAACATTCAGGTCCCTCCCTCAGCCTCTGCACAACTGTGTCTGAACCACTCCCTCTTCCTCCTCTGCAGACGATGTAATGTACACTAGAGCACGTAGATTTAAGATACTGAATGAATACAAATACTGCAATCAGAGATGACAACACACTCAATATGAGCACATGGAAGTAAAAAACTAGCCTGTTCATATAACATCAGAGTAAATTGTGAGGCTTGAACTGTGACTGACAGGGAGTGTCTCCTCCCCTCGGTTTGATTGGTTAAACACACTGGGAGCAGTGAATTTTTGCAAATCTGATTAGAGGCTGAAGATGGATCCAGAGGAGCTGGATATTTTACTAAATCACTAGTTTCATGTACTACTATCAGAACATAGTGACAGAATGTTTACCAGACCAGCGAACACATTAACATTAGACATTTAACTATTAGCAAATAGTGACAGTGCAGTTGTCTGTTATCATTCAGGTACTGGTTAGCAGCTATGACTAAAAATGCTAATAATCACAATTCATTACAATTAATATTACAATAATAATAATAATAATGATGAAGATGAAAGTGATGATGTCGTCAAAGAATTGGAGTCCAACAGCTCTGGAGTCAAAACTTCCTGTAAAAAAGAGAAAGGGGTAGGGGAGACACAACTGCGAGAGAGAGCAGATGATGTTAAAAATATGTAATATTTAAATATAAATATCAGGACATGAAGTGTGAGGGAGAGAAAGAGACGTGAGGAGTGAGGGACAGAGGGGCAGTGTATTGTCAGAGTCCCCAGCAGTCTAATCCTATAGCAGCTTAACTAAAGGATGGTTCAGGCAGGCCCGTGTCCTGCCTGGACCATACTTAACTATAGGCTTTATCATAAAGGAAAGTTTTTAGTCTAACCTTAAAGGTGGAAAGCGGTGTCTGCCTCCCGGACCCAAGCTGGGAGCTGGTTCCATAAGAGAGGAGCCTGATAGCTGAAGGCTCTACCTCCCATTCTGGTCTTAGAGACTCTAGGAACCACAAGTAAACCAGCAGTTTGTGATCGAAGTGATCTATTAGGATGATAAGGAGCTACAAGCTCCTTAAGATATGATGGAGCCTGATCATTAAGGGTTTTATAGGCAAGCAGGAGGATTTTGAATTCTATTCTAGATTTTACCGGAAGCCAATGAAGAGCAGCCAATACTGGAGAAATATGATCTCTGACCCTACTTCCTGTCAATACCCGTGCTGCAGCATTCTGGATTAGCTGAAGGGTTTTGATGGAGTTACTGGAACACCCTGATAGTAGAGAGTTACAGTAGTCCAGTCTCGAAGTAACAAATGCATGAATTAACTTTTCAGCATCCTTTCTAGACAGGATGCCTCTGATTTTTGCAATATTACGTAGGTGGAAAAAAGCTGTGCTAGAGACTTGTCTAATATGAGATACAAAGGATATGTCCTGATCAAAGATTACTCCAAGATTCCTCACAGTAGAACTGGAGGCCAAAGTGATGCCATCCAGATTAGCTATGTGATCTGAAAATGATGTTCTTAGATGTTCAGAGCCAAGTATGATGACTTCGGTTTTGTCTGAGTTTAAAAGTAAGAAATTCTGAGTCATCCAGGTCTTTATGTCTTTAAGACAGTCCTGAAGTTTGATGACCTGGTTAGTTTCATCTGGTTTCATAGATAAGTACAGCTGGGTATCGTCTGCATAACAATGGAAGTTTATATTGTGCTTCCTGATGATGTTTCCTAAGGGAAGCATGTACAAGATAAAGAGGATTGGTCCTAACACAGAACCCTGTGGAACTCCATGACTAACTGCAGTACATGTGGAAGACTCATTGTGTACATGAACAAACTGCAATCTATCTGATAGATACGATTTAAACCAAGAAAGTGCAGTGCCTCTGATCCCAACAACATGTTCTAGTCTATGTAATAGGATGTTATGATCAATTGTGTCAAACGCAGCACTAAGATCCAGCAAGACAAGAATAGAGACAAGTCCATTGTCTGAGGCCATAAGAAGGTCATTGGTAACTTTCACTAATGCTGTTTCTGTACTATGATGAGCTCTAAACCCTGACTGGAAATCCTCATAAAGACTATTCTCATGTAAGTAATCACATAGTTGAGCAGCAACAACTTTCTCCAGGATTTTGGACATAAAAGGGAGATTTGATATAGGTCTATAATTAGTTAGATCACCTGGGTCCAGAGTAGGTTTTTTAAGTAATGGTTTAATTACTGCAGCTTTTAAAAGCCTGTGGTATGCGTAGCCTTTTACTAAAGATAGATTTATCAGATGCAAGATGGACATATCAACTGAAGGTAGGACGTCTTTAAACAGCCTGGTTGGAACAGGGTCTAAGAGACAAGTCGTTGGTCTGGAAGAAGAAATGGTTGTAGTCAGTTCAGAGAGATCTATGGGAGAAAAACTGTCCAGATAAAAGTCAGCTGTTAATGCTGATTCCAAGTCTACTGCACTGGGTGAAATATCAGTGCCAGAAGTGGGAAGGAGGTAACTAATTTTATCTCTGATGACAATAATTTTATTTGTAAAAAAGTTCATAAAGTCATTGCTGCTGAGGATGCTCACTAGCATGCTCACTAGCATTTGAATCACGTACAATTGGAACAGACTAGTAAGTGTTAAAGAACATTATCCCTGCAAAAAAATACACTTATACAACTTACACTTAACACTTATAAAAATTCATATGAGTAATGTCACACACGATTGCTAAACAGTAAGCCCTAGTATGACCGAGTAAGATAATGGATGAATGAACTGCTGAACTATTGTAAACTATAAATATAATATCAACGTCATCGTTTCCGCAACATAAACAACTGCAAACAAGCAATTTATTAACAAAGTATGTTCATGTTTAACTTACATCAAAAACTCTTTTTTTTTTTCAATTTTGACAATATCAGGGATACATCAGTGTAACCTTAAAATTCTAACAATTCAAGGACTCAGTCCTTGTGAAGCATCCTTAGAACAGTGCTTGGCGAGACTTGATGACATGGCATCCTCAAAAAATCATCCTGTAAGGAGCTGCCTCGCAATTAAGAAACAGCCAGGAGCTACTTTAGCAGCATCCTCCATCAGTCATATATGTCTAGACTGGAAAATTACAAAAGCAAGCAAATGTGCAGTTTTAAAATATTTTTCATATGAGGCAAACAATCAGGGAAATCCACAGCTGACAAAGCTGTGTGTAAAGAAAGCTTCAAAGTGGTGGCAGCAAAGTCGAGTAATACAAAAAACTTAAACACCAAGCACCTTAAAGCTACATGGATGAGACTTTGTTGGAAAATTCAAACAAATACAACATTCAGGTCCCTCCCTCAGCCTCTGCACAACTGTGTCTGAACCACTCCCTCTTCCTCCTCTGCAGACGATGTAATGTACACTAGAGCACGTAGATTTAAGATACTGAATGAATACAAATACTGCAATCAGAGATGACAACACACTCAATATGAGCACATGGAAGTAAAAACTAGCCTGTTCATATAACATCAGGGTAAATTGTGGGCTTGAACTGTGACTGACAGGGAGTGTCTCCTCCCCCTCGGTTTGATTGGTTAAACACACTGGGAGCAGTGAATTTTTGCAAATCTGATTAGAGGCTGAAGATGGATCCAGAGGAGCTGGATATTTTACTAAATCACTAGTTTCATGTACTACTATCAGAACATAGTGACAGTTTCAACAAATATGACTAAAAAATGTTACCTACTGAACCTTTAAAGACAAACACCCTCATCTTTTTGAGGTATTTACTAAGAGGTCAGTAAAGCTCTGGTTCTAACAACACTAAAATATTAACCAGTTATCATTAAATGTTTACCAGACCAGCGAACACATTAACATTAGACATTAAACTATTAGCAAATAGTGACAGTGCAGTTGTCTGTTATCATTCAGGTACTGGTTAGCAGCTATGACTAATAGAAAATCATAATGCTAATAATCATAAGTTTCATCACAATATGGTATTATATGAATTCTTTAGACAATGATACAATATCTGCCAATATGACAAAGTCTGTCATGATACGATTTTAATTTACTTCATAAACTCACAAAAACATCTAAAATATAAGTCTGACCATTTCTGAGCTCTTCCAGACATCTAAATGAAAAATAATCTACTGTTTTTATGAAGAACAATAAAACTAGACATAGTGTTCAGATACTCAGAGCTCTTTTGCAGCTGTAGCTCAGCTTTAGTGGAAAATAACTGGTCAAAGCTGGTGAGCAGGTATCTGACACGTTAATACAGGGTCAATGTCATATTTCTTCAGGTGCCCAGACAGGTTGGTCGTGTTTCCTGACTATTTTACCTGGCACTGTTTGTTGACTGTTGACTCATCTTTTCTCCAAAATCCTAAATCCTTCCCCACCACAGATTTGTTCCTGAGAGGAGACTAAATGTCCTCATCATCTTTTTCTTGGCTACTTGCCGTGACCTGCCTGGTACTACGCTACTAGCATTGGTTGAATGTTCAGGAAAGAGTAGTAGGAAGTGGAGCTTAGACTTTCTGTATCTTTCTTAAAGTCCCAGATTGAAGTAAACGGAAGCCGATCTGCAACGAAACAGAAGCAGTTATACTATCAACTCAGTTCGAGTAGCAACAAAAATACAGTGCAAAGTCAAGTCACAGTGTTTGAGGGATAATATTCTTTGGACCAATGAGACAAAACTGGAGCTTTTTGGTCAATGATATCAGCTTTATGTTTATAGATGGAAAATTAAGCTTTAAAAGAAAAGAACACCATACCCACTGTGAAACATGGAGGGGCTTAGTTTTGGGGCTGCTTTACCAAAATCTGGCGCAGGGAATCTTAAATCTTTATAGGGGAAAATTAAGTCTCAAGACTACAGAGGCATCCTGGAGCAAATCATACTGCCAAGTTTTAGTCTTCCAACAGGATAATGATCCAAAACATAGGACTAAAAGCGCTTGAGAACAGCTGAGAAAAAAAGATTGGACTGTTCTTAAAACCTTCAAATCTTGAGCACTTTACTCAGAAGTAAGAGGGCCACTACCTGTTGGCAAATTTGACATCTCAAAGTACAGAGATTGACTGTTGGCGGTGATCACTGCCTCTAAAGCAAGTCCTGAAAGTAAAATGACAATTTCCTCGTTTCATGACTTGAGCCTTTTCTGTCTTTTCTGTACTCTCCTGAGTGCATGTGTCCATTTCCAAGTCTCTTTGTCCTTCTTCCAGCTATGTGCTCTCTGTCCTCCTGTTCCCTTTGTTCTGCTCTCGCTCCAATCCCAGCCTCAATCAGATGGCTTAAGCACCTACAACTGTATAAGTGGTGAAGCTGATTTTGTATGGCAATGTAGTATCCCTCTTAGGCAGTGGTGGCTGGTAATAAAAAAATATTGGGGGGGCTTTTTTTTTTTCAGAAGTCATTACTAACATCTCATCCAGCCAACTTCATCCTCAGTCACTTTCCTGCTAATGAATGTTTAAATCAGGTTGGTCTGGGCCAAGCTCCTTTATCCTGTTTTTCTCCAAGTGTACCTGTATGAAAGGATTTTTTAGTAAAAAAACAAACGAAACGACATTTCATTAATTTTCTATAAAGTTGTATCAATTTGATCAAATGTCACTTTGCATTATCTATTTAATTTATGTTTAACAGGTGTAGCTTTGTTAACAGGGGCAGTGCCACAGCCCCCACCACGGGGCATGAAATACCACACCTGCAGAGCAGTTTAGATTACAAGAGTGGCGACACTCCCATAGACTCCCGTTGTAAAAAAAAAATGGCAGACGCTACTTCCGGGTACTGGGGACGCCAATAGTTCCAAACAGAGACCATTGCGGCATTGGACCCCATTCATTTCTATTGCTGATCATCAAACAACTCCAGTGGTAAGTTGATTAAATGCGGATATATTTCAAATTATCGATTGGATATTCTCTATCAGCAGACTATAGTGTTGTAGATTTCATTTTTTGTAGTATTTGCCCAGCGTTAGTGTCAATTTGTGTATGTATATAGTAGTATTTATGTTTGATTTAACCAGCCTGCTAGCTAGTTACCTAGCTTGACATCGCTAGCTGTGGATCTTTAGCCAATATTGGTAACAATTATGAAATTCCTGTTTTGATAAGGCCACGTTTGGTTAAAACACATTTATTTTAAAACGTGCACCACAGTAACATTACATTTCAAAACATAACAATAAGGAACAATGTCACTGTCACTGTCATTAGAGTGTTGATTATCAAAGGGTCTGAAGTAAGTGAGCTGGTTGATGCATATCACTCCATAGTCATCATTTTGCTCCTCTATACAGTACACATGAAAGTATTCATCACAGTACAATGTATTAGCAGTACAACCTACCATGAAATGATAGAAGCTGATAAAACAGAAGAAGATGGTGACGCTGATGGGTCTGGTGTTGTCACAAGTTATGCTGGCAAGGGCACTTGTGACGCTGATGATCTGGGGACTCAAGTTTGTCTGCCACAAGACATATGTCGAGATCTAAAATTGTTTCACAGGGAATAAAAGAAGTATTTCAATATAATGATTAGTGAGAAGTCATTGACAAAAATGACTGAAAAGTGAAATCATATTTCAAAATACTTGAAAGAATTTCAGAGTTGACTGTCCTTTGTGAGAGATAAACAAACCTTCAATTACAAACATTTTGGTGAAAAAAGCATGAAATTATTTCTAAACTAAACTCTCATTAGTGATTATAATCTGCTGGGATGTATATCAACCCCTACACATAAGACCAAGATCAAGTAGCAACCACTCAATTTTTCCACCTGAAGGGAGAGGTGTCGGGAAGGACTCAGCAAAATAGAATCTGGCCAAATACACTCAGTTAATGTTGTTTGCGGGTATTTGGCCCAGATGTACATAATGTGCCGCAGTCAACTGGAAATTAACTGAATAAATGCTTCAGATAAAACAAGGTACTTAAACATTTCTTTAAGAAGTATTTCACTATATTTTAATATGACACTGAATCAAGGATTCTAGACCCTCTTTAACCTTGTTTATGAAAATAACCATTATTAATCAGAGCTGCCAACTCACGCAATGAGAATGTGGCACATGCTTTTGACCACCTTCACACTCTCATGCCACAAAAAAAATCTGTTTATAATCTGATCTAGACGTCGAGCCTGATGAATGCCACTCACATTTTATTAATTTTGCCTTGTTCTTAGCTGAACAGGCACAAAAAGTATAGAAGTGTGATTGTACCAGACCAATAACAGCTGATGTTGTTATCGATGGCATCAACCAATCAGTGACAAGTGTACCAAATTTTAAAAGTTTTTTTTACTGACTGGTGACTGACTTTGATGGGAGGGTTATGTCCTCTCACTTGGGGTTCCACAATAAGGCTGCGTGAGCGCTCGCAGAGCGCAGCCAAGTGTTTTTGTCTTAATCAGGCTGCATTTGGCCCACACAATTTTTGCTACCTGTGTGTGTGTGTGTAGACCATATAGAGACAGAAATAACATGGTGTTGTGTAAATAAGATAATATAATGGTATAATATGGGTACGTTAAGCAGGTAAACGATTGTTTGCTGAGTTAAAATTACTGTGATTGCTAATTGTGTTAGCCTGTCTATAGTGTTTTCCATTATGTGTTAGCATCAAGCTAACTGACTACTCGCTAGTTTTCCACATTAAATGTTAAAAATGTTTGTATTACTGAAAAACAAGTGAGAGACAGAGGTGTCATGGTAGATGTATGGTAGGGGAAACATTGAGAATAGGCGTCTTTTTTTCTGACGTCTTCCAAACGTTCAGTATTGACATTCCCACAACCTCCAGATATGGGCTAATTCTAGTCCAAATATGGTTGTTGTGGGTGTCTTTCTGCATAAAATTTAAACTCATTTTAGACATTGTTTTATAGGCCTACTGCTTTTATAGAAGCACTGGACATTGGAAGATGGAAAAAAGATGTCACCTGGCATCACAGTCTCACCTTCAGGGGATCAAAATTGGATGTGCAAAAATTACCTAAAAAGACATTGTTTCAACGTGTATTTTGCACAGTGGGAAGGGACAGTGAGCAGTAACTATCCTGCCCTTCAGGCACAGGGAAGCACCATCAGTCTCTGTCTCATCCACAGTTTGTCCACTAGTTAGCAGGGAAAACTATCAGGGAGACATACACAGGCAAAATAAGCAAGCAAGATGCAAAGCATGAAGACAGGACACACACACACTGACTGCTGCTGCTAAGAGCACTACAGTAACTGGCAGCTGTGGAACAGCTGTATTCTGTCGTAACCACCTTAAAGGGCACTGTACACAAAACACACTTGCCAAATGCTTGACATGTTGCCTCAGCCAATCAGAGTGATGTTTACTGGTTGAAATCACAATTAGGACTACCATAATTTTCCACAAATTGACACTTGACATGTTTTTATGAGCATCAATACGAACATGAAAACAGTCAGTTTTCAACAATTTTAGTTGAGTTGCTAGCAAGTTGATAGCAAGCTAAAGTTGGTATTAAAGTCTGATTATACTATTTTTGTTACATTGATGTTAAAAATGAAAGACTTCCTCCTCTTTTATTCTCCTGTGATGTCACAACAGTCATATCAATCTGGTTTGCTACATTGGCATCCTAATTAACCACGTAGCTGCAATAATCATTATCAGCCGCGTTGAAGCTAACATATGGGTTTCATGTTATGTCTCTCATTCATCAAAGTATTCAAAACTCATGTAACCTAGCTAAGATCACATGACCTTTGTCCCATAAGAAGTAGAAATTATATTTTCCAGAAACAACAAGAGAAAACACTTTGAAACTGTCTCCATTTTAAGGTAACATCTTGTATGAGGATGTTAAACTAAAAGTCTGTCGGCAGGATGACAGACTGCAGGAGCTGTAAGCAGCTAGCTTACACATAGCACAATAATAACAGCCAAACACTGAAACAAGCTGGAAAAAGCAGAATGCAAAAAGTGTGATTGTTGTTACAAACAGACAAACATAATAAAACAAAATCAGAGTAAAAACAGGAAGCAGATGTGAGTGTTGAACCTTTCACCTTGAATCCTGACTTTATCCAGAAAGACTGTGGTATGATCTGCGATATGATCTTTTAGCCAAATCTCTCACCAACACATTCAGACCAGTTCTGTCCAGGATCTGCAGCCTTCAAACCAGACAATTAAAGGTTTTTGCTTTTATGAAAGTTCAAGCTTACCACCAGAAACAGAGGAAGTCTCCCCTGAAGTTGACTTTTGATTCTGCAGTAGGAATCATGAAGTAATACTGATGACAATTACATATTAATGGCACAATATGGCTGAAGACAACTCAGTTCAATTCAATTCAATTCAATTTTATTTATATAGCATCCGATCATAAAAACATTTATTTCAAGGCACTTTACATAGAGAAACCCAACATTTCCACAATGAGCAAGCGCTTGGTGACAATGGAGGAAAAACTCCCTTTTAACAGGAAGAAACCTCCAGCAGATCCAGACTCAGAGTGGACGGTCTGATCTGCCTCGACCAGCTGGAGTGAAATGAAAACAGAGAAAAGAGAAAGAGAAGAGACAGAGGAAAGGGAGGGGAGGAGGATGGGGGAGGGAGACCAGGAAGAAAGAAAAGAGGGAGACCAGGAAGAGACAATAGAGACTAAATGTTTACAAGTAGTTGTTAAAACAAAATTATCATTACAATTAATAATACAATATTAATAATAATATTAATATGACCTGAAAAAGAGAAGGAGGGTGGGGGGGGGACACAACTGTGAGTGAGAATAGATGAGTGTTAATAATATGTATGTAATGTATGTATGTATGTAATATCAAGACATGAAGTGTGAGGAAGAGACAGAGACGAGAGGAGTGAGGGACAGAGAGACAGAGAGAAGAGGAGCAGTGTATTGTCAGAGTTCCCCAGCAGTCTAATCCTATAGCAGTTTAACTAAAGGATGGTTCACGCGGGTCCATGTCCCACCTTGACCATCCTTAACTATAGGCTTTATCATAAAGGAAAGTTTTTAGTCTAACCTTAAAGGTAGAAACGGTGTCTGCCTCCCAGACCTAAACTGGGAGCTGGTTCCATAAGAGAGGAGCCTGATAACTGAAGGCTCTACCTCCTATTCTGGTCTTAGAGACTCTAGGAACCACAAGTAAACCAGCAGTTTGTGATCGAAGTGATCTATTAGGATAATAAGGAACTATGAGCTCCTTAAGATATGATGGAGCCTGATCATTAAGGGTTTTGTAGGAAAGCAGGAGGATTTTGAAATCAATTCTAGATTTTACAGGAAGCCAATGAAGAGCAGCCAATACTGGAGAAATATGATCTCTGGTCCTACTTCCTGTCAGTACTCGTGCTGCAGCATTCAGCATGGATTAACTGAAGGTTTTTGATGACGTTACTGGAACACCCTGATAGTAGAGAGTTACAGTGCGTCAACATGCTACTCATACCTTTCAGGATTTCAGGATTTTCACATTAGTTCAACTAATATCGAATTCTGAACGATCTGCAATTTTGACTGACCACCATAACTTTCTGCATTTTTTTACCAATCATCATTGTTTCCTGCAAAACATTGAGCCATAAGTCAGTGAACTCACAAGAGCTACCAACACCAAAACAAGAGCTTCCAACACCAAATCAATTGGTCGCAGATATTCTTGAAAAGCCATTTTTGAGAAGAGAGGTGCGTACCTTGCAATATGTCAAGGTATGTCAATAAAATTGGTACATTGCACTCAATGCATAATGAGTGCAATGCATATGGCTCATGTTAGTTCTGCTAGTAAGAAGATGCGCTCAGAGACCAGAGATGAGGGTTTGTGTCCCAGTGGTGGCAGTTGTTGCTATGAATATATTGTTTATTTTAAGGAAGGACATCACTGAAGGATGAGGTGTGAAATGCACGGCCCAACACTGAGGAACAAACTCCACTTCTATACTCTGCTAGTTCAGCTGAGAACAAGGCATAACTGGTCACGAGTTGCATTCATCAGGCTCAATGCCTAGATCAATAATAAATAAACACATTTTTTTTGTATGAGAAATCGGAGGCAGTTGAAGGCATGTCTCGCTCATTGCATGAGAGTTGGCTGACTCGCTCCCCTGTTTTTTCTGGAAGACGAAGGAAATGTGAGATAAAAAAAAAGTCTAACATATACCTTCAACATTACTGCTGAGAACCATGAGAAATCGTCTACAGGGAAACACTTTGACACCATGAAACACACAGATCATGACAGAAACACAGGGAGGATATCAAATATCTGACACATTACTATAACACAAGCTGTTGTAATATTGGTAACACAGGTTAGTGGTAATGCTGATAGTTTCACAGAGTTGATTAAACATTGCCACTATGAAGCACTTTGTGACTATTTTGTCTGTGACGAAGTGCTATGCAAATACATTTTACTTACTTATATATAAAATAGTGCAATGGCAAGTTATAAAAACATTGTGTGTAAACATATAGGCATATAGGCTAGTATAGGAATAAATCCAGTCTCATGTTAAAACATTGTGAAAACTTTTTCAAAATATCAATAATGATGTTGAATGAAACCTGCATGACTGCATTACATAAAGTTTGGTGGATGGGAGGTTATAGTGTGGGGTTGTTTTTTAAGGGTTGGGCTTGGCCCCTCAGTTATATTGAAAGGAACCTTACCAAGACATTTTGGACAATGCCATGCTCATATAGCATATATTTAATTAGTGACAAAAAACTACCACCAGAAAGGAAAGCATCTATGGCTCCAAATCTATGTGCAACATGGTGAAACCCACGGTTCACTGCAGTGAACTTTTTATCCATTTGTTGTTCTATTCATAGACTTATTTATAGACAAAAGAATATCCCAGTCTGTGGAAAGACTCCACGAAATGCTACAAGATCCAGAGATGGCTTAAAGTCTGCAGGTCCAGATCAGTATCTTGGCAGAAAAGTGCAAAACATTCAACTTTTGGACATCTTCCGGGGCGGATGCCCTATAGCCACCAGGGTTTTGACTACCTTGAAGATCTGCAAATGAAGCTGGGAGTTTGAAAACATGTGTCCAGTACTTTGACAGACCTGACCTGTCTTTCCATCAAGACCCAGGTCCTCAACAGAGTGGAACAGAGCTTACAGCAATGCAGAGGATTAACTGAGGAAGTAGGTGTCAAATGGACATCCTGTTGTCCAATGTCCAATGTCCTTCAAGAGATCAGAGTGTTTGAACCTTATCACCCTGCATTTATGAGAGTGACAGTATATCCAGCTACAAATACATCTCAGGCTTCACTGCTCTTCCTAAAGGAGAACTAGATGACTACTTCATCTGCCTGGGTCCAGTTGCACTCAGAGCCTCAGCATGTGGAGTGGTGGATTTGGATGTGTTGTGGGATGGACTGCAAGAGAGGCTGCCTGTACTGAGTGTCCTGGCCAAATGAAACAAAGATGTCCTTGTAAATGCAGCAGATGCTGAACACAGCAAGAGTGTCTATGATTAAGTTTAAAATTCTCACTAACACCTATAGAGTATTGCATGTATTTGCATGTCCAGGCCCCCACCCATATAGCAGACTTATTTTCCCCCTTAAATCTCTTCGGTCTGACAACCAAAAACTTCTGTCCATCCCACGTACCCATTGAAACCCATTTAGTTTGAGAGAGGTCAGACTACGACGCTTTGTTTAACCTTTTTTTAATATTGGAGCTTTAAAGAATAGCATGTAAATTGACCTTCTCTGTTTAAATCGCAGAGCAAGGAAAATCCAGTGCTTTAGGAAGGAGCTCAAGGCACTCAAGAGACAGTATAAGAAGGCAGGTGATGTGGAGAAGGGATGCCTATCAGATCTTTTTGCCAGCCAACAGCAGACTTGAACCAACCCCTGTTCGAGGGGTCCTCCACTTAAAGGGAAGTGGAGGAGGTGGTGAGGAGGGCAAGAGACAGCTCAGCTCCAGGCCTAAGCGGAGTACCCTACAAGGTCTATAAGTACTGCCCAAAGCTACTCCACCAGCTTTGGAGGACCTTGGCGGTGATCTGGAGAAGGGGCAGGATCGCCCATTCATGGAGATATGTGTAGGGGTTGTTCACCCCAAAAGAGGAGAGAGCTGAAATGGTCGTTCAGTTTCAGATAATCTCTCTGCTCATTGTGGAGAGCAAGATCTTCTTCAGGATCGTGGCCAAGAGGCTTACCAACTTCCCGCTGAGTAACAACTACATTGAAACCTTGGTACAGAAAGGTGGTATATCAGGTGTTCCAGGCTGCATAGAGCACACAGGTATGGTAATCCATCTCATCAGGGAGGCAAAAGAGGGAAGAGGGGACTTTATGGATGACCTCACGGTAACAGCAACACATGTGCCAGGGGCCAGGTGGATCCTGCAGAGAAAAAGCTGGAAAGGCTAATGTCCTAGGCACACGTGGGCTTCAAACCCACCAAATTGCGATCATTGGTCCTGAAGAAAGGAGGGGTCACAGATTGAGTTTGGCTTCAGGATAGGAGAATATCAGATTTTGTCTGTCAGAAAAACCAGTAAAGAGCCTTAGGGAGGTCTTCAACTGCAGTCTGAAGGACACAGATTCCACTAAGTCAACCAGCACCAAACTTGAGGAGTGGATGAAGGCAGAGGACTGGTCTGGTCTCCCTGGGCAGTTTAAGGCATTGGTCTACCAGCACGGGATCTTCCCAAGAATCTTCTGGCCCTTGCTCATATACGAGGTGCCCATGACTGTAGAGGAAACAATGTGAATGGATTTGCGTGCATAGTGAGCAACTATCTTCACAGGTGGCTGGGCTTGCCACACAGCCTGTGCAGCATCGCTCTGTATGGGAATACCAACAAGCTTATTCTACCTTTCAGCTCAATCAGGGAGGAGAACCTTGTCACTCAAGCAAGATAATATCTGCTGTAAACTGGGTCGGAAGACAGTAGAGTGTCTGGAGCAGGAATTGTTGTGAAGACAGGGAGAAATTGGAAAACAGGAGAGTCAGTGCAACAGGAAAAAGCTCACTTGCAGCACAAGGTCCTTCACAGGAGTGTGAGCTGGGCTCAGGAGCATACCATCAATCCAAGTCAGCAATGTCAGGGGAAAGGAAAGGCGTAAACTGGTTCAGGAAGAGGTGTGCGAGGGTGAAAAACCTGCCTGCCACCCTTGGGAACATCCTGAATAGCAGATCAGGATGTGTCCTTCGCTCAGTGTCGTTCACGAAGCCACTTGGTGAAGGACACTATTGCTAGAGACACAATCAGCTCAAATCTATTGCAGAGGCAATCTTTAAGGGGATTAGCAATAGCAAGCACACCATCACCACAGCAAGAGCAATCAGGTTTGTTAAGGCTAGACAGCAGCTCAGGAGCGGACATAAGGGCTGCCTCTGCATGAGACTGGGTGATGTCAGTTGACCTAGAGCAGCAGCTGAAGATCCCATCTTACATCACGGAGTTTGCTTGGAAGCCAGACATAATCTTGGTCTCAAATGCCACACAACAGCTGATCTTTCTGGAGCTGACTGCCCTGGGAGGGCAGGATGGAGGAGGCACAGAAGAAAAATAGGACTAAATATCAGCAGCTGGCGGAGGACTGCCACAGAAACGGGTGGAGAAGTATTTGGCAGTGGAGGTGGACTATCGGAGGTTTGCACGCCATTCCTTCAGCAAGGCCAACGGAACCCTGGGCATCATGGGTCAAAGCAGGAGGAGAGCCATCAGGACCAACATGGAGGCAGCGGACAAGGCATCCAGATGGCTCTGGCTAAAAAGGAGAGACAAGTGAATCAACTCCTCCAACTCATGTTAATGCTCACATTCCTCGAGGCACAGGCCGAGGAGGAGGAGTTGCAGCCATTTTTAACTCTAATCTAATGATTAATCCTAAACCGAAGACTAGATATAACTCATTTGAAAGTCTCACTCTTAGTCTCTCACATCCAAACTGGAAAATGCAAAAACCAGTTGTGGTAGTTACTGTGTATCGTCCACCTGGTCCTTATTCTGAATTTATAGCTGAATTTTCACAGTTTTTATCTGAGATAGTTCTCAGTACAGATAAAGTTATTATAGTGGGTGATTTTAACATTCATGTAGATGTTGTCAACGATAGCCTCAGTTCTGCGTTCAATTGGCTTTTCTCAGCACATAAACAAACCTACTCACTGTTTCAACCACACCCTTGACCTTGTTCTTACCTATGGTGTTGATGTTAACAATTTAATAATATTTCCTCATAATCCTCTTCTCTCTGACCATTTCTTGATAAGGTTTGAGTTCACTGTGTTAGATTACACAACTTCTGAGAAGCAGTTTCACTACAGTAGGTGTCTGTCTGACGATGTTGTGGCTAAATTCAAAGAACAGTTATCTATCCGAGTGCCATATATGAATACAGCAGAGGATGACTATCTTAAATTTACTGCTGCTCAGGTTGATCATGGTTTTGACAGTGTTGCATCTTGCCTACGTTCAACACTTGATGCTGTTGGCTCTCCTTGGTTTAACTCATAAACACAGGCTTTAAAGCAACAGTCACAGATTCTAGAGAGGAAGTGGCGTTCAACCAAACAATAAGAATTTTATGTAGCCTGGAGACATAGTTTCATAGAATATAAGAGAGCCCTCAGAAAAGCCAGAGCCTCTTACTATTCTTCTTTAATTGAGGAAAACAAGAACAACCCCAGGTTCCTTTTCAGTACTGTAGCCAGGCTGACAGAAAGTCATAGCTCTGTGGAGCCGTCTATTCCAATAAACCTCAGCAGCAATGACTTTATGAACTTTTTTACAAATAAAATTATTGTCATCAGAGACAAAATTAGTTACCTCCTTCCCACTTCTGGCACCGATATTTCACCCAGTGCAGTAGACTTGGAATCAGCATTAACAGCTGACTTTTATCTGGACAGTTTTTCTCCCATAGATCTCTCTGAACTGACTACAAACATTTCTTCTTCCAGACCAACGACTTGTCTCTTAGACCCTGTTCCAACCAGGCTGTTTAAAGACGTCCTACCTTTAGTTGATATGTCCATCTTGCATCTGATAAATCTATCTTTAGTAACAGGCTACGTACCACAGGCTTTTAAAGCTGCAGTAATTAAACCATTACTTAAAAAACCTACTCTGGACCTAGGTGATCTAGCTAATTATAGACCTATATCAAATCTCCCTTTTATGTCCAAAATCCTGGAGAAAGTTGTTGCTGCTCAACTATGTGATTACTTACATGAGAATAATCTTTATGAGGATTTCCAGTCAGGGTTTAGAGCTCATCATAGTACAGAAACAGCATTAGTGAAAGTTACCAATGACCTTCTTATGGCCTCTGACAATGGACTTGTCTCTATTCTTGTTTTGGTGGATCTTAGTGCTGCGTTTGACACAATTGATCATAACATCCTATTACATAGACTAGAACATGTTGTTGGGATTAGAGGCACTGCGCTTTCTTGGTTTAAGTCGTATCTATCAGATAGATTCCAGTTTGTTCATGTAAACAATGAGTCTTCCACATGTACTGCAGTTAGTCATGGAGTTCCACAGGGTTCTGTGTTAGGACCAATCCTCTTTATCTTGTACATGCTTCCCTTAGGAAACATCATCAGGAAGCACAATATAAACTTCCATTGTTATGCAGACGATACCCAGCTGTACTTATCTATGAAACCAGATGAAACTAACCAGGTCATCAAACTTCAGGACTGTCTTAAAGACATAAAGACCTGGATGACTCAGAATTTCTTACTTTTAAACTCAGACAAAACCGAAGTCATCATACTTGGCCCTGAACATCTAAGAACATCATTTTCAGATCACATAGCTAATCTGGATGGCATCACTTTGGCCCCCAGTTCTACTGTGAGGAATCTTGGAGTAATCTTTGATCAGGACATATCCTTTGTATCTCATATTAGACAAGTCTCTAGCACAGCTTTTTTCCACCTACGTAATATTGCAAAAATCAGAGGCATCCTGTCTAGAAAGGATGCTGAAAAGTTAATTCATGCATTTGTTAGTTCTAGACTGGACTACTGTAACTCTCTACTATCAGGGTGTTCCAGTAACTCCATCAAAAACCTTCAGTTAATCCAGAATGCTGCAGCACGGGTATTGACAGGAAGTAGGACCAGAGATCATATTTCTCCAGTATTGGCTGCTCTTCATTGGCTTCCGGTAAAATCTAGAATAGAATTCAAAATCCTCCTGCTTGCCTATAAAACCCTTAATGATCAGGCTCCATCATATCTTAAGGAACTCATAGTTCCTTATTATCCTAATAGATCACTTCGATCACAAACTGCTGGTTTACTTGTGGTTCCTAGAGTCTCTAAGACCAGAATGGGAGGTAGAGCCTTCAGTTATCAGGCTCCTCTCTTATGGAACCAGCTCCCAGTTTGGGTCCAGGAGGCAGACACCGTTTCTACCTTTAAGATTAGACTAAAAACTTTCCTTTATGATAAAGCCTATAGTTAAGTATGGTCCAGGCAGGACACGGGCCTGCCTGAACCATCCTTTAGTTAAGCTGCTATAGGATTAGACTGCTGGGGGACTCTGACAATACACTGCTCCTCTCTGTCCCTCACTCCTCACGTCTCTTTCTCTCCCTCACACTTTATGTCCTGATATTTATATTTAAATATTACATATTTTTAACATCATCTGCTCTCTCTCGCAGTTGTGTCTCCCCCTACCCCTTTCTCTTTTACAGGAAGTTTTGACTCCAGAGCTGTTGGACTCCAATTCTTTGACGACATCTTTTTCATCATCATCATTATCATTATTATTATTGTAATATTAATTGTAATGAACCATCTACTCTCTACTGTCTCTTTCTGGTCTCCCACTTTTCTTCCTCCCCCCTCCCCCGTCCTCCTCCCTCTCTTTCCTCTGTCTCTTCTCTTTTCCCTGTTTTCATTTCACTCCAACCGGTTGAGGCAGATGACCGTCCACTCTAAGTCTGGTTCTGCTGGAGGTTTCTTCCTGTTAAAAGGGAGTTTTTCCTCTCCATTGTTGCCAAGCGCTTGCTCATTGTGGAAATGTTGGGTTTCTCTATGTAAAGTGCCTTGAGATAAATGTTTTTATGACCTGGCGCTATATAAATAAAATAAATTGAATTGAATTGAAGTGAAGGGTACAGTAAACCACATGGACACAGGCCACGACTTGATAAACCCTGATCGGGTCACCTGGGGGAGGGTGTCTGTTGTAGGACCCAAAACACCCGGTGAAGCCAAGATACAATGCTCATGATATGTCCAAGTTTTATACACATAAAAGAATGGAAAAAAGAATGGAAAGGAAATCATATTGTTTTAAAACAAACTATGTTTAAAGGTGACAGAGAATCAAAAACCACTTTTTATTTGTTGTAGAAGGCTAGTCTGCTCACATTCATGCACTGACACATGTGCTAAGTGCTAGAAATTCTGATTATATTTTCATAGAAATTCCTCGTTTAGAAATGTCCTCTAGAAAATGGGTTGATTTCCAAAATGGCTGTTTGTGACAAAAATTTACCTCACGCCTGTAACGCCTTTAGCTGTAAAAAGATGGTCTGTCCGTGTTCTGAAGCTGGCGATGTTCATTCATTTGAGTGACAGTGACGGAGCCAATCAGTGTCAAGTGCTTGCATTTCATAATGAGGCTGCCAGGTAAGTCTGAAAAAATGCATAAACCTGCAATAGAATGATACACATCAGCTGCACTTGAAAAATAATACAGACTGCTACAACAGTCCCGCATTAAATCCTAACTTTTTCAAGGTTATAAGGTTCAGTTTTGTAGAAACTAGAAGTGTAAATCACAAGTTACATCACAATAGGATATTATAATTCATATCTCTTCACCACTAGGGGCGCAGTCATCTTTCCACGAGTTAGATGACAAAATAAACATGGTAGTAAACAGTAAAAACCCAAATAGAATAAAAACACCTAATGTGAAAACATCAGTCAGAATAAACTGAAACACACCAGCTGAACTTTACAAAGTTGCAAAGGAAAAGTTAAAATATTTTTTTGTAAACTCACCTGATGATGATCAGGAATTGCTCATCTTCTTGTGAAACTAACAAATACAAACCAAACAGCACAGAGTTTAATCAGTACCTCTCTGTATATAAAAGAAATATACTCATGACAGGAGGTTTTACTGCAGGACTGCTGTAATATACTGCATTAATTTCATCCAGGTGGACCTTATGAACTGGTTACTGATGAATGTAATTGTGCAGTCCTGAGACTCTTTTTGAGGAGGCAATAAGTTTCTGAAGCAGTCTAAAATTAAGACCAGAACATGAATGACTGCCAAATCTGAGCCTTGAGCCTGAGCCGAGGCTGACCACTGGGTCGTC
The DNA here is from genome assembly GCA_016801845.1 of Polydactylus sextarius. NCBI lineage: Eukaryota > Metazoa > Chordata > Actinopteri > Polynemidae > Polydactylus > Polydactylus sextarius. The sequence goes on along the minus strand of CM028908.1, from coordinate 2,591,284 downwards.
CAGCGGTGGCTTCTTCTTTTTTTCCATTTGACTTTGTTAGTCTTCCTGCATCAAACATGGACTCAGTCAGACGGAAAATGAGAAAATTCTCAGCAGTAATGTTTGAAAATATCCTAACCCAAGCAGAACAGTAAGGTTGGAAGGCTGAAGCTGGGCTGTAGAGAAACTATTAGAGTTTGGAAACAACGGCTGACGAACAGCAGAGACGTGGATTTTACTGCAGAAAGTCACACAAGTTTCTTTTCACTGTTTTCTTTCTCTGACTATGGATTTCCATTACAAGCCACTACTGCTGCTCTGGATCAAAGATCAAAACCCAGCCAGCTGAACATCTTGCTCTGCTCAACACGCAACATGCCACCATCCACCATCCCCACCCCCACCCCACTTCCCCCCTCCCTCACAACTCAAATGTCACTTTCCCGCTCTGGCTCATATGTCTGCTTCTCCACCTGCTCCACCTCCAACTGCCGACGTGTCACTGAGCACTGACGTATGGCTCCAAAACAATAAAAACACCCCAGAGCTACCCGGGGCCCCTGTCCAACTCCAACCACCCCCCCCACCACCACAACTGACACCATGACCCAGCTGCAGGGTCAACAAACTACACCCACAGAGCAGGCAGCGAGGCCGTCACCATGATATCATGATGTGACAACAACAGGGCTGAGCAAAGACACAAAAGTTACTGTAAAACATGTAACACAAATTTATCAGACACTGATTAACATCTCTGTCAAATGTAGCTCTGGAGATAAAAATTAGATATTAGGGGAAACATGACTCTCAGGGTCATGTCATCTAGTTCGGAAGATTTGATATATTTTTTTAATCTAAAACTCTATGTAAACAGAAGAAAAACTCCACTGTTTGTAACAAAGGAAAGCGTTTCCTGTTTTATGTCTGTTTATGTCCATTTTTAATTATATGTTACTCCTAATGACTACTACATATCTTATCTAATTTTATCTTGGGACATGTTGGGCAGTGATCAGTCACTATTCTAATGTTAAAAGATGAATTTAAGTGCCTTCTCCTGGACCACATGACAAACTACTTGTTTGATAAGACAAGTGGTGGCAACAAAAGAGATTAACACCAGTTTCATTTACACTCTCATTCTGCAGTTTGCTGATTGTTTATAGCATTCAGTGTTTCCTGCTGCAGGAAATGTAACTGTCTGATAGTGTAAATAAACTCCAACACTTCGGAAAGTTTAAGCCTCGCCTTCCCCTCACACTTCACACCTGGTTGCCCCATCTTTCATTCAATTCAATCTTTATTTCAGACACACACAACATGTTGTTGTGGTGTTGTTCCAAAAATAATCTGAAGCCATTTGTCCCCCCTCTACTCTGTGTTCTTGGGGAACATGTGCAAAAACTACAGGTAAAAACAGTTTTGTGAGTAAGCCACACTTCATGGGCATTCAGTTTACTTAAGTTGACAAATTATCCACATACCGTGAAGCTGCAAATAACAGCCCAGTGGCAAATAGACACCTGTCTCTTTTATTAGACGGCAACACATGTGGGCAACAAACACCGGTCTCAAATAAAGGCTGGGTCTGATTTTCTCCCTGTCTTGAATTTAGCTCATTCTAACTCCCATGCCCCCCTACCAGAGTGTGTGAAATATAGTCGGAGTACGGCGCAGGTTTTTATACAGTGTTTTCATTATTTGCTTTGAATCTTTGATTCAGATTCAAATTTCATCTTGAGTCACTAATCTGCAGTGGAAATTCTCAGGGTCAGCCTGGAAGCAAGTCAGATGTGTTCTGGAAATGTTCTGGTATGTTCTTCAGCTTCTGTTCTGGCATCAGCATTCTCGGGATCCATCTTGCAGACAGCTTAGTCAACCCCAAGATATCAGTTAAAACAGTGTGGACTGAACCAGAATTGATGCCTATAGACTTGGCTATCTGCTGGACAGTAAGACACCTGTTATTCAAAACCATGCAGTGAATGGCATGAACTTTTTCAGTGGTTGAGGTTTTTGGACGACCTGACCAAGGGTCATCTTCTGTGGTGTCCCTGCCCCACTTGAATTCTGCAGCCCACTTCTTCACTGTGGAATAGGACAGAGAGTCCTCAGCAAGTTTCTGTACTATGTCCCTGTGAATTTCTTTGAGTGTCATATCTTGTTTTTCCAGATACTTTATGACTGCTCAGGCCTCTGTTTTGTCCATTTTTGGAATTTTTGCACACCTCTGACCTTTGCATATGCCTCACTGTGCACAGAAATCTAAATTTGTTTTTCTAGCTTTATAAGAAGTGGTAGTGTGTTGCAAAAACAAAATTGTTCAGTTATGACTGTTTTATATGATTGTACATAATTATATATATATATATATATATATATATATATATATAAAATCAAGCTTCTCATGATGGAACCGCTGGTTTCCATTTTGTTTGGCTTCTGACCTCTAATAATAAATCAGTGACGAGCTGAGGCTCAAATAACTGAAAAACATTTGTGTATCAGCACCTTGTTTGTGTTTCTTTTCTTTCCCATCAATCATGTGACAACTCGTGTGACAACGACATTTATCTTGTGACCCTTTAGAGAGACATGACCCCTGGCTTTGGGAACCACTGGATGAAAGGCTCCACCTTGAGCAGCTATACACACACACACATATATATATATATATATATATAGAGAGAGAGAGAGAGAGAGAGAGAGAGAGAGATAATAAAATATTTATTATAGTGTATAATCTAAGTATTTTAGTATCTAAGTAATTTAGGTACATTTCATCAATAATTCTAATTTACTTCTACTTAAGGGGAAATTTTAAAGCAGATTTCTGCCAGAGTCTTGTTGTATTAATACTATGATATGTAAATATGTGAGTAACTAAATGAAGTAAATAAAGGCAGTGTAGTAATAAACATTCCTGTCTGTTAAAATGGTGGTTTTGTGGTGTAGTAGTAAGAGTTTCTTGGTATACTTGCAGTTTGAAACGTGCTGTCTTATTTTGACCTTTCTAAAAACCAAATCTGCTATCTTAAATACCAGTCTCTTAGCACAGCATGTGTACCCACATGTGCATATTTAAGCTCTTTTTATAGTTCTGTCATTTTTAAAAACAGACCAAAGCTACAGAACAACAGTCATATCACTGGTCAACCTCATGACGATCCTCAATTAGACAACTGATATTTGCATTTTTTTAATTTGATCCTCATAGATTATACAGATTTATATTCTTAGCAAACAATAATATACAAACTTTTGAGGCTCTTTAGATGTTTAGATCCTTATCTGTTACACAGCAGCATCAGGGAAGTATCTCAGTTGTCTTCAAGTTATTCAGCAGCAGCTCAAACACACAGCCAGTCATAAAACCTGGTCTTCAGAGACAAGTCCTGCAACAGATGGTCTGGCCCCCACAGAACACTGTTCTCAACATCATGGAGTCAATGTGGGATTACTTGAGGGAGACAGGAGACCAATTAAATCCACAGAGGAGCTGAGGTTGTGCAGGTGTAGTAAAAACAGCAGGTGCAGAAAAAAGCATGAAATATAAATCCTCCTACGCTTTTTAATTATCTCAGTTCATAACTTATTAATCTCCAATATTTTAATCACTTCAGTCATATTTTTAATCTATTCATTTATTAAACCACATACATGACCTCTGACCCCATGACCTCCTGTAGTTTGCCGCTCTGTATGTGATTAATTGATGAATGAGTTAAATTTTACTGCAGTTTTGATTCACAGGTATTTAGAAGTTGACATTTATATTAAAAAGTCTCAGTACGCTTGATCCTGATCAGTGATGACACTGTGGCACAAAAACAACAGCTACACTGTTCATACAAACTAGCAACGTCACTTTAACTAAATTAACATTAATAATAACAACAACTGCAAAGCTTGCTACTAAATTAACATTAATTAAGTTTAACTCACAGGGTGAAGATGATGAAGATGGCTGCTCTTCTCTTGTTGGCGGACATCTGGTTCCTCAGTGTCCATCGCAGCTCTTGCTAACTTGCTAGTTGTGTTTTAGGAGCACCAACCTCTGAGTTTGATTAAAAGTCTCTAGTAACTCTGACAACTGACTACTGTTAAATTCACTGAGCTTGTTAAATCTTCCACTGCTGTTGCATCTAAATGACCACAGAGGTCCAATCAGAGCTGAGTATCACCTAGACACCTCATGATCAGGAGCAGCATGTGTCGATGTAGCTGCCATACTGTGAATGGCATTTCTGTGTAAAAGTCAATTAGAGAAATAAAAATGATCAAAATGCCTTATTAATGTGTTTTGGCGCTGTGTGAACCGGGTCAGGGCAATACAGTGAATGAGGCGTCTACTACTTATGTGTCTATGAGTATCACATGACATCATAAGATGCAGTAAACTACAGTGTCCCCCAGGGGTCATGTGGTAAATAAAATATATTTTTAACATTGCAACATGAAAAACACTCACAAGTGAAGTGAATACCACTGATAATTTAATCATGATACAGCTCTCTTTCTCGAGGTGAAACCTTGAACAAGTTCTGCAGCGAAATGTTGAATTGAACAGAGGTGCGCTCAACAACGCGTTGCATGACATCAGTTACAACAATGGCAGATTAGACAGTGATTCTGTGTGACATTAAATAATCCTAATCCATTAACATAAATTTAAACAGTTCCTCGCTTTATCAAACACACGTAACACAGATGTATCTTCTTACATCCTCCACTGAGGAGGTGAGAAAACTGAACATTTATAAGTTGGCTCTGACTGGGTAATTCCTTGAACACACCTACCAAACAAAGGAAAGCTACCTTGTGCACAGTGTTGCAACCAAACCCGTAGGGTTTGCGCACTTGTTTGTGAAATGTTTGAGCGCTTTGTGAAATGTGACAGATATTTTCTAGAATATTCTTTCATTAATGTGGTAACATTACCACAATCTGTTTTTTTAAACCTTTGTTTATATTTTGGAAATTGAAGCTATTTAAAGAAGCAATGAGAAGAAAGATACAATGTGTTTCAAAAAATAGAAATAAATTACCTTTATACTGATGAAAAACTGAAAAAAGTGATAATTCGTAAACTCATTGGAGATGGATTGAAAATGGGCATTGTATATTTGTGTTTTTAGAAAGTGTGAGTCACTGATATTTTAAAATTATACATGTATCATGTCTGAATTAAGTGACTTTTAACTAATTTAAATATATACCAATACAGATTAAAGTAATTAGGTGGGCTGTGTGTCACTGCCATGAAGTGGCAGTGACCCAAAATGGTGGAAGATACGTCGCTGCTCTTTTCATGGAGGTGTTAATTTCGAACACTCTGCCACTGACACATGGTGCTACTGTGGCTCAGCTGTACCTGACATGACCGTCACTCCAACACTACCCACAGAGAAATGTGCAAATGTAGAGAATGTGAAAATGTGAAAGTGACATATAAGTAATGTTTTAATGCAAATAAAAAATAAATAAATAAGTGTGAATTACTGCTATTTACTGTTATTCTTCCTGAATTTGTTGATAAATTATGTGCAAAGTATTTGTGACAGTTTGTAAAATAATTTCATATATTAGCTACCTAAGTAAAGGATCTAAATATGTCTGTCTTTGTTTTAAGTGCCTTTAATCAGAGAGCGCAGAGAGACAGGAAACAGGGAGGAGAGTGGGGGAAGGACATGGAGGAAAGCTCGACTTGGTCGGGATTCAAACCAGCAAACATCTGCACAGCATATATGCCAACATGGCGCGCCTTAGCCACTCGGCCATCCAGGCGCCCATCTTGAGTGTAATTAAACCTTTGACTCGGAAATGTTGCAGTAAATTCAGTTTAAATATATCTAATAATAATCAGATCTTGTGACAGACTGTATTTATAAGCATAATTACAAGCAGAGTGTCACAAAGTGTTTCTGAGCTGAATCTCAAGGCCTGCACACCTGTGTCCTTGAACAGATCACAGGTGGCGACCAGCCAACAGCAAATGCTCATGGGACAGATATGAAATATGGAAAAATGGTTCACAAAAAGTCCAAATAGTAGAGCAGACTTAATATGTGAGGGAAGGAAAGCTGGGGACTTTCCCAGAGCTATAAAGTCAAAAGTGGCTCAGGTGGCCTCCGGCAACTTAAGGGTCTTCCACATGACAACATTGTCATTGTTGTTGTCAAAAAGTTTCGCATCTATACACATATCATTTCAGGAAATTTCCTCATCCACATGGAAAAGGGAAACTGGGAAACTAGTTTTAACACCTCTGCTCTAGTCGTTCTTCTCTGAGTACAAACATAAACACAAGAAGAAGTAGTTTATTTTTATTTATTAATTCTTCATGCATCTCATTGATACAGGATTACAAGGTTTTGTTGCAACTGCCAATAAATATAGCAGCACCTGCAGCACAAACACGCCTCTGTAATCCACCATTGTTTTTGTTGTTATTACTAGTTGTTAGCTGCAGGTTCTTCCTACTACTTCTCCCAGTCACATGAGACTTTGACATTGTCGCTGTCGGAAAATCCCGCTTGCTGTCTACACAGCAACACGAGTCCGGCTTTGTGAGATTTTCCCACTCTGGAACTCATTATTGAAAAAGATCATTTGGACGAAATGTGGACAAAAAGGCCAAAACGATAAAAAACTTTAGCCGATTGACCTGAAAGTGTTGTCGTGTGGACGACCCCTTAAAGACTCCAAGGCTACTTTCACACTGCAGGTCTTAATAACCAATTCCGATCTTTTTCTTACGCTGAACTTATTATTTTGGAATATAAAATACATTTTTAGGCTTGCTTCATATCAAATATAGTAAAAAAAAGGAATGGTCAAAAATATTAGCCTCCATGTGAATGTTTGCTTTCAAAACACACCTAATTAACCAATCAGCTTTCAAACCATACCTGTGCAGTCAATTGGCTTCCTAACAACATTCAGTCAACATAGAAGGACTCCAAGGAACAGGGCACTTGAACACATGAGAGGGACTACTTTTACTCACCAGTCCAAAGACAAAGGAAATCAGTCTGGAGCTCAGATGGAAGATAGTGGAGGTTCATGATCAGGGGAAAGGCTACATTGCTATTTCTAAGTGTTTCACGGTGTCTAGAACTGCTGTACGCTCCATCATTGCTAAGTACAAGGAGACAAATTCTGTAAGAAACAAACCTGGCCGTGGTCGTAAGCGCAAGATCTCAAGAACTCTGGAGAGGAAAATAGTCAGAGATGTGAGCAAGGAGCCCCGGACATCTGCCAAGATGATTGTTGCTGACCTAGCCTCTTCTGGAGTTGATGTTTCAAGGAACACAGCTGTGAGGGCCCTTTCTCGTGGTGGGCTTCAAGACCATCGTCCCAGAAGAACCCCTTTACTCAAAGAGCGGCACATCAGAGCCCGAACATTTTCCCGTGAACATTTGAAAGCTGAAGATGAGTTTTGGAAGTCTGTGCTTTGGTCTGATAAAACTAAACTGGAACTGCTTGGGCACATGGATATTGCTTAAGTTTGGCAAAGAAAGGGAGAGGCCTTCAACCTAGAAACATAGTTCCCTCAGTTAAACATGGTGATGGGAGCATCATGCTGTAGGGATGTTTTGCAGCCTCACGCACAGGGAGCCTTGTTCATGTGCATGGCATCATGAAAAAAGAAAATTATGTTGATATTTTGAGGGAGAATATGCAGAAATCTGCTCGTAGTCTAGGCTTAGGTCGTCGCCGGGTCTTCCAACAAGACAATGACCCAAAGCATACATCGAAATTAGTCTAACAGTTCCTCAAGGAAACCAAAACCAAGATTCTGGAGTGGCCCGCACAGAGCCCAGACCTCAATCCTATTGAGAATCTGTGGCGGGTGCTCAAAGTGAATGTCCATGCTCGGAAACCAGGCAATTTAGACCAGCTAGAAATTTTGCAATGGATGAATGGGCCAGAATTTCTCAGGAGACCTGTGCCAACCTAGTAAAGAACTATTCTAAGAGGTTGTTGTCAGTTCTGGCTCGGAAAGAGCACAAAATTGACTATTAAAGGCCAGGGGGCTAATAATTTTGGATGTCAAATTTTTGCCCTTTCTTGCTTCAACTCAGTGTATCAATATTATATCCTAATTAAACTTAGTGGATATTGTCTTTATAGTGTATTTGTTTCCAAAAAAAATAACAAACACTTGTTGTTCATGGTCTTTTTCATGGAGAAATCAAGAGTGTTGTCTAATTTTATAAGGGGGGCTCAACTGTAACTGCAGTGTGAACATAGCCTATGAAGCAGGACTAAAACATGTTGGGTTTGGTAGCTCAGGTGGTTAGAGGCCCGTCTTCAGTTCTGAGGAGCTTCCAGATGTGTGGCCCAGCAGATCAGGTGGATAGCTTGGAGAGGCAGCTTGGAGAATGAGTGATCCTTACGATGACAGGCACATGAGGAAGTTGTTAAAGATGTTGTCAATAAACAAAATGTCATAGTATGTTTGAAAAATAAAAACAACCTCTTTCAATGCTTTTTTTGCACATTAAAATATCAGACCTGTCAATAGATTTTCAAAAATGAACTAATTAATCTCACATTTTGTAATTCATTAATCTAAATTAATGACGATTAAAAGTTTGTTGGTCCATTAAAGAGCACATTAGACTATGACGGAGCCCCTGATGTACGGCCTGAGGCAGTTTGAAACACCTCAGTCAGCCACCGTCCTCCACTACCATAATGCGGCGACAGTCGCCCAACAATCCCTCACCTCTCTACATATTCTCTCCGTGTTATGATAAAAATAATTGTGGCTTTCGTGTCAGAGGTCAGCGCACACCAGAAGTAAACAAACTTGCGTTTACTGTGTTAAATTACTTTATTGCATTAATCTTGGTCATATTAATCGCAATGATTAATATGTTAACGGTCACAACCCTAGTAAATAACATTTATTTATCGTTAAATCTTGAAAAAAAAAAAAACAGAAGCTGGCAGCATCGAGGCACAGGGGTTAACGCTGTTGCCTCACAACAAGAAGGTCCTGGGTTCGACTTCCGGGTCGGGCGCAGGGTCTTTCTGTGTGAAGTTTGCATGTTCTCCTCATGTCTGTGTGACTATAGACTATAACTACAGCGTCAACAACAACACTGCAGAAGCCTCCTCCTTTTATACTTGTGGATTGACTTATTTTATCTGATCTTTATCAGTGTATCAGTATTTATCGGGTGAACCTTTAAACTCATTAAAACAAAGAAGCTGCAGTCGATTGCGGTGTCATATAATTAATTATCATATTATTTGATTTAATTTCCAGACGCTCAACATTCGCCCACTGTCACAAGTTTTGGCTTGTTGAATCAGGCGTCACAGTAGTAAACATCTGATCACATCATGATAATAAATAACCAGAAAATTAAAACTTAATTAAAAGACGTCGTATTTGAGGAAAAACCAACGGAGCAGATTCTTTTCAGATCAGTTTTATTGAACAAAAAGGTTTTGAAAGAGCATGTAGGAAATACATTATAATACAAGTGTTGCACAAACAAGACTAACAGAAAAAAGATCTACAAAAGGGAAACTGTCAGTGGACGTGGACTTTGCTGCGTCGGACAGATCGTGGAGGTGTCGGGGTTTGAAACACCAAACACTGATGTGGTGTCAGGTTCAACACAAGAGAACACGGCCTTCGAAACTGAAAGCACAAGATTTCCACCACAAATCTTATTCATTTATGGTTTGTATGAAGCTGCCGGAAACAGATCGCACGGCATTTAAACCTCAAACTAATGTTTGTAAATCCACCAGTTATTTCTAATATCATCATTTATTTAGTTCATTCATTTATTTATTTATTTATTAGCTTTTTCTCTGCTTGTTTGTCTTGAAAAAGCTGGAAAATAGACTGAGTTGAGATTTTTCTTATTTTTTTAATGAAGTCAAAATATGTTTGTTTGTTGTTTTTTTTTTTGTTTTGTTTTTTTTTTTTGCTTGTTTTTTTTGTGGAATGTGGTTTTTGCTGAAAACAAATAAAAGTTTCTCACAGATGACAACATGAACATGTTTCCTCACAGTAAAAATCTTTTCAGGAAAAGCAAACAAGGCGGTTTGTCATGCTCATCCCAACCTGCAGGGGGCAGCATCACTACCAGTCCAACCAGAACGTAACTAACAGGAAGTCACTGCTCTGATCTGAATCAGCCGTGGAGAAACACGACATACTTGTGCCAAACAATTCAGCACCAACACTGCAAAGTTAGCACCTTGAGCATAGACCAGCAGCTTTAAAGAAAAGTCTAATCATTTAATTGATCATTTCAAATATTTTCCCCATGCTGCAGCAAATAAAAATATTTCTTCTTCTTTGTTTTTTATTTGTCTTAAGTGAAAATCAATCACCGTCACACTTTCAGTGTGTTTTTTTTTTTCTTCTTTTTAAGACCCTCAACAGCCGAGGAATTTAAAACAGATTAAATTCATCAAGCGTCAGGGTTCAGATTTACAGAAATTCATTGGACAAAAGGAAACATTGAGCAGCAGGTGACTGTATTTCCTCTGAACATGTTGGTTGGTTTATATTTGTGTCTGTAAAACATTGTGGAGAAAAAAAAAAAAAAAAAAAAGATCTGATCAAGTTTAATGATGAGAAAACATTTAGAAACCTTTGTAGATTTAAGTAGAAATCCCTGTATCTCAATGTTTTCTCACGATTCAGATTTAAAGACGAGTCTCAGATGTGTTAAAATGAAGGCAGTCAAAAATACTTAATCTATTTTTCTTTTTTCAATGTGTTTGGGCGGATAAACCAAAGAGACACTTTGTGAACATCTGAAGTTCAAACAAATCACCAGGTTCTGATCCGTTTCTGTTCTGTGTGTGTGTGTGTGTGTGTGTGTACGCTGACAGTTAGATTCCCTGCTGTACTCCTTCCTGATTTCCAGTGGAAACACAACAAAAATACAAAAAATAAAATAAAAAGACAAAACTAAAACACTATTCTTTTTTCCCTCTTTTCATTGTGTTCACTTGTTTTTCTGGATCCAACCAACCACCACATCTGCTCGTCAGGAGACTCGCAAACTTGCCTTGTTTGGTTTTCGTTCACCAGCTTTGTTTCCTTCTTCTGACAGTGACAACACTGGTTTGTGTTTTTTAAGCGCTTACAAGTAAAAAATACTTTGAAACAAGTGTTTCTATACTTCAATGAGTTATAAATACTCTTGGAATGACTGCGAACCACTCCAAGCACCTTTGTCGAAGAGTAGAAAATTCAACCTTTGACCGAACAACCACAGTGGGTTCATCAGTAACATGGGCTCAGTTGCCAGTCAACTCAAAGCAGAAGGATGGTTGGTTGAAGTTACTGTTGCGTAAACTATTGTAGACACACGGCATTCGGCCAGTCATCTATTCCCAGCCTGCTAGGAAAAGCATTGCCTCACTTAAAACGCCTTTTAATCCCCCGTCAGGAACCGGAGCTCGTCACATAAATTAACGAACGATGTCTGAACACTGAGGCTCAGCCGGGCCACGGCGAAAAGATGGAAACATGAACATCTTCTACAGGACACGACGTGTGAACGAGGGGTCATCACTTGTTGTTGTATCTGAAGTCTCTCAGCGCGTCGTTGAGCGGTTGGATCTGAATCACTGGAGACAGATTCACCTGCAGGATCTTCTGCGCTTTTCTCCGAGCCTCGGCCACCGAGCGCGAGTCGTCCACTTTTATCACTTTCCATCTAAAAGTGTTCTTGTCTTTCCAGCTGTTTCTCTGCCGTGGCGTGTTGTTCAGGTCATTCGGGCTGCGGCCGTCGTGGTGGAAGCCGTTGCTCCTCCAGCCGTTGCTGGTGAGCTCGGCATGAGTCTGTGGAAACACCCGGCCGTTTTCATAGAAGACTGGCGCAGAGTCTCCAATGAGGGCGCCGTCCAGTCGGATGGGACAGGACAGGTTCTTCTGGCTTAACAAGGCCACGGCTTTGGTGGGCGCGCCGCCACCGTTCTGAGAAGGCTGCGAAGGTATTCCTGAAAGCGTTGGAGGTTGCTGCTGCTGCTGCGAATAGTCAACAGGCAGCACCTCCGAGGACAAGTCCCAGGTCGTGTGGATCTTCAGTCTCGCCGTGTGGAAGCCCGACAGGCCTTCAATGTTGGTCAGTCTGAGACACGGCTGCATCTGCAGCGCCGCCGCCGTCTTCACAGTCTGAACTGGCGTCTTGCTGCACACGACAGCGTGACAGTCCACCAGCAGCTCTGGCGGGCGGACGCCTTGTATCCGAGGGTTGCTCGTCTCCAAGGTACTCCACGACGGGTGCACCTCCCTCTTCTTCAGGCCCCGCCTACCCCGTCTCTTGGCAGTGGGTCTGCCGCTCTTAGTGGGCAGCTTCAGCATGTCTTGGGTCATGGGCTGACTGGTGCAGGAGCGGTATCTGTAGACGTCCTTGCTGCGCAGCACCGTCGGACGGTGACCCTCCTCACTCAGCTCCTGTAGGAAGGTCACCAACTCCTCTGTGCTTGACAGGTCCCGGGACATCGGGCTCAGGATCTTCAGAGCATCCAGAAGGACGTTGTGACCCGCCGATGAGATCCGGGACCACGAGTGAATCACCCGCCGCTCCTCTCGGGCAAACGCCAATGGTTGGCCGACCACGGGACCTTCCACCGCGTCAGCCATGTCTGTAGTCCTGCCAGGGAAAAAACAGAAAGAATTAGGATAAAACAGATTAATACTAATGACAGTTAAAAACATTCTTAAATTTTCAGACTTTGTTATTTTGCAATCAGACGACAACTGCATCTAAATTTGAAACCTGCGTCTTTTGGAGGATCCTGTGGACAGTCCAGCCTACAGAGCACTTCCTGTGTGTTATTTATGTTCCTCGCATATTTAAGTAACGCACTAACAACAACAATAGCTCAAAAGTTGACAACCATTACAGAAGGAACTTAGCTCATTTTATGTGATGAAAGATAAAAACTAATTTAGTCCATTTAAAGGTCCCATGTCACATGTATTTCATTAATTTTATGGTAATTTCTGACATTCCTGGACTCTGTAGCATTCTCTGTAGTAGAGGAAAAATGTCTTGGTTTTCTTGTTTCAAGCCAGTCTAGCATGTTATGGGAAAAACTGGCAGCAGGACAGTTTGATTTGAGCCAGTTCTCATGAATATTATTCCACACACAACCACTAGAGGGGAGAGCGTTATTATGAACGTAATAACGGACTAAAGGCTCTGTCCGTCCGCCTCAGTATGCGTACCCTCTGTAGAGCATAAATGAGACATATGTCTGTCGGTTTTATGCCTGTTGCCTGTACTTATACGCCTGTTTTATGTGACGCATGTTAAGGTAAACGATCGATTGCTGAGTTAAAATTACTGCAATTGCTAATAGTTTTAGCATTACGCTAGTGGACCACTTAAGTGTTAAATGACCACATCGCATGTTAAGAATGTTTTTAACATTTAATGTGGAAAACAACTAGTGAGTGGCTCGCTGGCTTGATGCTAACACATAATGGAAAACGCCGTAGACAGGCTAAAACAAGTGAGAGAAAGAGGAAGAGACGGACAGAGAGAACCACTGCTGAACTCGTCAAAGTTGCTCTTTAAAATGTGATGAACAGAGAAGTAATGTCCGACTATGTTGTTGTGGTGTTGTTCCAAAAATAAACTGAGACCATTTGTCCCTCCACTCTGTGTTCTTGGGCAACATGTGCATTGTTGAAGACCGTTGTCTTTCTGCTATCGTCGTTGTGTATGAAAACTGTCGCTGCGGGAAAAAAATACTGTCAAACGGACGAGAGTTTAAACAGTAATGAGCTCAGTCAGTGCTACATAGAACTGACTGACTTTTCTAATTGGCCTGATTTCTCCACTCGTTTCTTTTCAGCGGCTGTTGCAGACAGACAGAGGTAGCAGGACATTTTCACATACACCACATAAAACAAACTAATATAGACCTATCATATTTCAAAAACTACAGATTTGCATGACATGGCACCTTTAAAAACATCCTCCTCTACTCCTCTTCACCGCTTTTCCTACTCTTCTGGTCATGAGACCTTTAGCTTTAACTGCATGTCCACATGACAAACGTCGACAAATGAATTTAGCGTCATTTTTAAAAGAACTTTTGCCTTGGACGTTGTACACTTTGGAGACGATGCTACACACCTGGCTAGCATTTGAATCACATACAACAGAACAGACTAATACGTGTGGAAGTACATGTCATCCCTGCAAAAATTAAAAATAAAAAACATTTCTAAAAATTAATGTGTAATGTCACATGATAAAACACTGATAATAGCTATTGCAGCTAACTTGGATTGAGCTGAGAAGCATCAAACCATTGTAGCTTTCACTGCTCAACTGAATTTGTCAGCCACATGTGAAGGAGCCTTCACAGTGAGACGGGCTAGTCTCCACCTGTGAACAGTGTTCTTCTAAATAAACATTATACAATTATTCACAATAATTATTACAAACAGACTTTCAGGTTTTGGTTGACAGATTTCAGAGGTGCATCCATCACTGGTCCCTGCAGTTAATTTACTGTAAATGATAGAAAATACTGAGTAATACCAAAAACTGACTCAACCTAACCACCTCGTGGTCATTGCTAAGGAGCTGAGAGATTGATCCAAATATCAACCACCAGTTTGCACCAGATCATGGTGAATTATTTTGTAACATCTCAGCTGGTTAACGTCTGAGCCGTTTAACTTTACACATTACTGCATTACTAACGAAAGTGACCTGGAGCTTGAATGTTAACATGAATGTTGATGTAAGCTGCTGCTGTAAAACACATAAGCTGAAGGTTTTTATGAAGTAGTTTAATGAATGTTTGTCAAAAAAGCTCTACAGTGACAGATGACTAACACAGTAACAGAGAATACAAAAAACGGTAAGACAAATCTGCTGAGAGAAAGACCCCAGCTGGCTCATTACTCTGGGCCCGTCTTGCTTTACGACCAGCTCTACACCTTCATGTCCTTAATCTCAACAAGCCTCATTAGCTGCCGCAGCCTCCAGGTCCAGAGGGACTGAAGCGTCAACACCCTAGGAGGATCCTCCTCCAGCAGGAAATAAAGATCGGAAACGACCAAACATTACCAAAAAAAAAAAAAAAACAAAGGTCAGAACGACTTGTTACAGAACTAGAAGGAAACTTCAACGTCAAACAGGTTTAAAACCGAAACCATGAAAGGTTAACTTCACTGAAACAGCAGCAGCCGGTGCACGTGTGACCATGCTGCCGACACAGCTGTTACATCCTATATTTACCTTTGATTAAAAGCTGTTGATGATAATCATCCACAGTTGATGTAATGTTGACACAACAGTGATATTGTTGTTCTGACATGTTAACATTGACGCCAAAATGAAAATGTCCAAAGCTGGTGTAACCCAGGTGTTAGTGTCTCAGTATCCAGACCCTCAATCGCAATATTGCGATCACAGTCGTTTACACAAATTGAACCAAACCCTGCGAATTCTGTGCTACCTTGCAATAGTGGTGCGACGGATCACGGCTGATCAAGCTCTGAACGCATGTGTACCACAGATTGGCTGTTTTGTTCTGAAGCGCGATGATTGGTTGGATATTTAAAAAAGCCAGTTGTATGTTCACATAGCAGAACGCAGCAAACTGAGTAATACCACTGGAAACCGTCGGGGCAGTGGTGCACAGTGACGCACAAGTGTGATCAGTGAGAGGAACAAAGAAGAAATCTCCATCCACATACTGCAATGTATTTAACAGCCTCATAAACCACCACCGTCTACAGCGCTGCCTTTTTATCGCTTTCTTAGAATGAACACTGTGATCTCCTTCACCGTCGCCATGTTTGTTATTGTTGGAAATTTACATTGGAGCTCAGAACTCTGCCCTCTAGTAGATGTGTTGTTAACAACCATGCCAACATAAAATGTGCATGGGCAGTATGAAGGCCCTGATGTTAGGAACGGACATATGTACTTGCGTACATAAAGAAAGCATAAATGGGCCCTAAAGGCCATACTCCCTTGTGGAGAACAAAGGATTTAAAAATATTATATATAAGAATTTGAAGTTGTAAATTTGGGAATGCCTTGCTGTCTTTTTTTTTTTACTTTTACTTTTTTTAAGATGTAATGCCCTGTATTGCAATTTATTTGGACATCTTAAGTTCAAAGATTTCATTAGTGTTTTGTTTTTCTAAATACTCGAATGGCAAATGTTTTAAAGTTTTCCAAAAAACAAATTGGAAGCATTTGTGTTGTTATTCCGGCCTGTTTTTTTTTTTTCCTTTTGCTGAACTGAAAAATTATCTGAACCGTGTCTCAAAAACCTTTTCACAGTCTGAACAGTGAGTTTTGTGAACTGTTGCACCTCTACCTTGCAATTTTAACCAATTACCACAACTTTTCCACTATTTTTTGACCAATCATCATTGTTTCCCACAAAATACCAAGTCATATGTCAGTAAACCCACTTCCTTGTTTCTTCTGGAAGACGCAGGAAACATGTGACACAAAAAGTCAACACCACTGATAAGAACCACACAGAGAAGATAGAAACACATGGAGAATGTCCGACCAGATACATCACTATAACACACTTCCCTTTGCTTTTATTTAATTGTTTAAGTAGAATTATAAAGCCTTTATAATTATACTATTATTGTCCTTGTGATGAAAGCTGCACAGCTTTTAGGCTTTTTGCTGCGATAAAGTTGCACCACACAGGCAATTTAGCCACGTAGTGGTATCAATGCAGTCGTGAACCCTTTTGAAGTTCCACGTCAGCTAGTGGGTGTCGTAAAACAATTTACTGCCAGGACAGTAGGGGGGGCGATATGTATCAACTATTGCTGATAGTTGATTTACCGGCCTTGTTCATCCACACACACACAATGAACTGGAAAGTACTGCATCAAGGCTGCAAAGATTAGTCGAGAAAAACTCTTTGATAACACCGTCTTTCCTCCAAACATTGTTTAGAATAACGTCTCTTGTCTGCACCTCATGAATGTTCAATAACCTGCAGTTCACTACAGGAAGTGCAGGCGGTTCAACTGTTCAGCTCAACTGTTGACACTGACTGCATCTGAATCTGAACCAACAAAGAAGAAGGAGGAACGACATTTGGGATCATTTCAGTGAAATTAAAACAACCAAACATGTTGAATGCAGATGCTGCAAAGTAGAGCTGGAGAATTACGGCAGCACAATGGTGATGCATGAGCGGTTCCAACGCTGTGACGCCTAACGTTGAGACGTTTAACCAACCAGTTGTTGATAGTGTTTGATCACCTTTGGGAAAAGAAGCTCTTGAGGACGACATCAACTACGTCACGTCAGCTAGCGTGTTTGGACGTTTTCACTCTCAGCATCAAGGATGTGAGTTGACCTTGACCATTGACCTTTTGAGTCTGGGTAAACGTCTGTGCAAAATTAAAAAGAACATTTGTTCAGGGGCCACAAACATGCTGCATGAGGTCACAACCTTTGAATAAATACTGCTTGTTCCAAATTCACTAAATTCATTAGGCCTAATACTTTTTCATTAGGCACAATGCTTTAACACCTGGTAAAAAAAAAAAAAAAGCAGACTCAATGCTTTTTAAATGTTTGTCTGTCACACTACACATTATTATCTCTAAAAATTACGACAGACCAGGATACATTTACATTTTTCAGCTTCGTGTTTCTTGGCTGATGGGAACAGACCTGATGTTGTAGCTCTTCTGCCTCATACAGCTGTAAACACAGGTTATCTCAGTTACTGACATCTTGTCAATGAGGCGTCTGCAGAACCGGATGGTTTTTTTGGTGTTTTTTTCTGTTCTTTCTGTTTTCTGATTCTGTTGTTGTGCATGAAAAATCCCTGGAGATCAGCAGTTTCAAAAATAATCAACCCGGTCCATCTGGCACCAATAATCACGCCACGGTCAAAGTCACTGAGGTCACACACATCTTCTGTCTCACGTTGATATTTGATGTGAACAGTAACAACCGCTGCTGCATTATCACTGAATTTATATTTGGTAAAATTGGTAAATAAAGTGTCCGGATGTTCCAGGCAATGTGTTCTTGTTTAGTATATTTATTTTTCCAGATTTAGCTGCTGGCTAATTTCGATCAGCGTCCAACTGTTGTGTTGTGTCCATAAAACAAAGTAAAACAGATCTGAGATATAAAAGGACGCTTGAGGTCATGTTTACGTGAATAAAACACAAGTAAAAACAGAAGCTACACCAACTTATATAACATCGACAGCTGGTTTGATTAAAATAGAAGCGAATCTGTTTGAAGAGCTGTGAGAAATAACATGGTACCGATCTTTGACTTACGACTTGTTATTTTTATAAGTCGAGTTACGGTGACAAGCACAGCTGCATCCACCTCATCACGCCTGGCGCTGTTTTTTGTCACCAGGTCTTCATGGAGATTGTTTTCTCTGATCTGTTACTCTGTCTGCTGGAAAGAGCCTCCGACCAAATGCGGAACATGTCTGAATCGAACAACAAATCAGATGTGGGCAGTGATTCAGACGTCTGCTGCTAAATAAGAACACTCAGCAGGATTCATCTCATGGGGACTATGAACAAGCGCTTAACATTTTATATGGATGTGTGATATATTTCAATCTGAAGCAGCGGCAGCAGACGTCATCTCCACATCCCCGTCAGGCTAACACACTGCAGGCCAGTGAAGCTAAATTTAACACAGCTAAATTCTGAAACTGCTGCTTGCGTCTTTTCCTTGTTATATAAAGACATTTGATGATTTATGTTTTCACATATTTACGCTGAAGGACGAGGAAGCTAATCAGTTCTCATGTGATTAAACTGGAAAGCTGCAAAACAAGGAAAAACCCAAATCTGAAAGTCCCCGGAGAACAGCAGTGAACCTGAGGAAGCTAATTAGCTGCCGGCTAGAAAAGAAAAGTCGTCAGCTCAACGATCACATCACAGCATCTGGACAGCTGTTGGTGATTTTCCACCTGAGCCGTGATGTGATATTACACAGCATGTTCTGTTTACCTTTCATCAAACCTGCCGACAAGGATGAGATTGTGTCTCTATCAGGTAACAAACTGCTCTGTTTAATAATCTCCAAAAAAAAGAGCAATTCATCATTTATTGATTTAACAGTTTAAATGGAGCAGAAGACGGCGCCGCCTGCAGAAAGAGAGCAAGGAGATCTGAGGCTGTTAAAAACACGGATGCCATTAATCAGAGGCAGCAACACACAGTACCAGACTAGCAGGCAGCAGGTTCACATCAGTCCATCCCCCTCAGGTCTCGTCTCCACATCATACCAAGATGTAACGTCTCTCTGGATAATTACATTTGGTCACACATCCTTGCATTAATTATTCTCATTATTTTCACTCTGACCATATTGAAACTGGGCTTCAATCTGTAAATTTGACAGGAAAATCTGTCAGACTGTCAACAAACATGATCTACAGTGACGACAGATGGATGACTGATCATATGTACTCGACAATTATTAGCCTTCTCTTAATGCACTGATCCATACAGAAAAGCAAGAAATGCCATATTACTGCATTATAACATGTCACAGTCATGATAAACATTAAAGACAAAGTGATACACGATATGGGATGCATGAGTACAAGACAATATTTTAACATTACTTTTAAAAACAAAAGTAGTGACAAAATATATGACTGGACAAACATACTCATACTTTATAGCTATACCTTTTAACTTATTTCCACACATTTAAATTTTAACTAAAAATCATAAAAGTTAAAATACATTAAAATAAACTAAACTATTAAAATTAACTTAAATAATAATAAGTGCAAACAATATGTGCAAAACTGTAATCAAAGTACTACTCTGTCAATACAGAGTACAAAAAAGTGCTAACAGAGTAGCGAGCTGTGATGGTTATGTATGTGTCTGTGCCTAGTGCTCGTGTTGGCTGATGCTACAACACAGCCATGAACGCTTTTAAAGTTCTCCACTGGCTGGTGGATGTTGTAAAGCAATTTGCCGCCAAAACAGTAGGGGGCGATACATTTCTTTCCATTACGATTTTGAACTATCGGTTTAATTATATCGGTTATAATTGTTTATTTAGCAGCCTTGTTCCTCCACACACAACAAACAATGGAGACCGAGAGAAGACATTTGTTGGAATTGAACTGATCGACGCTGAACAACAAATCATTTTATTGGAAATATTGAGACGAAAACTAAAGAGGAGACGCGTGGTGATGTTGTTGTTATACAAGGCTATGCAACGATGCAGAGGACTCCTTCTTCTTGTCAGTTTCTGGCACACTAGGCAAACCCCCCACAGGTCAAAAATGGAAGTTTAGATAGCTCACAGTCTGACAGGCTTCTGCCTTGCGGCCACGAGACAGCTAATGACTTAAATGAAACATTGTCACGTTTAGATCTCATGGCACAAGATCTCGTCACACCCCTAATATTTATACACACACACACACACACACACACACATACACTTACATATACATATAAGCAGTGGGAATCACAGGGTGCTGTGACACGATACATGGACCCCGATATAGATAACATCACAATACAGAAATTTTGCCATAATCAATATATTTCTAAACAATCCTAACGATCCTATAATGATGCGTCACAATATTTGTCTAGCTATGAATAGGAAATAGCTTAGGGGCAGCTACAACAGTTCTAACTGTAGTTTTGCTAGTTTGATTTTTTATTTGATTTTTGCCAGCTGTCCAATGCGTGGAGCTATTAAAGGAGAACTCAAATGATTTTTGGATATGTAAAACATGATAATAAGCTGTTATGTTTGCAGAGGAGCAAAACTCCACTCCGCCTGTTGCATTACGAACATTTTTATTTTTATCGTTTTTGTCTAAAAGATTCACCATGCTAGTGGTTAGAGAGCCAAGGTAGCTTGAAGACATTGCTATTTTAAAACATTAAAACAGCTCAAGGTTGCTCCTCACTTCCTTGCTGGTATAACAAGGGTCCTGACTAGGGGTGGCAGATATGGACAAAAAAAAGAAATCTTGATTATTTTTTTGATTTTCCAATAACGATAATCTGACAAGGGAATAAAAGTTATTCCTCTCAGGGAATAACCTCTTACTCCCTGAGAGGAATAAGAGGTTACATTTCTGAGGTTACAGCTCGAAAAATGCATGTTCCTAATTAATTGAGATTTTTTTCTGCAATTACAAATTCTTATGTAGGAAACACTGCGGGTACACTTTAGTTGTGTTTGGTTATTGTAGAAACGGTTTATATGAGGGATTCTGAGGATACGAAACATGCCAATGTTTATACAGCACAGTTGGCATTACACACCGTGAAATCGGACGTGACCCACTCTGCCCCTGGTATGGGGGACGTCAGGGAAGAAGAGTTTAAAATGCATTTTTGTTTTGTTTTTGTTATTTTAAAAATGCTGTTAAAACACTGCAGACCCTTGTCTCGCCACTTCATGTTTCATCCATGAGACGCTTGCGGGAGATGACATCATCATCACATAACTGAATCCTGCCCACTGATTGGTTCCTGAGGCATGAATTTGGCAAATGAGGACTTAAATAATGTCTCTGCCATATAAATGCCGTTTGTTTGATTTCTTTTCGAGATACTGTAAAATTGCATATTGTCGAAACAACATTCACAATATCATTATAGATGATATATATCACCCACCTCTAGTCCTGACATTTAAAATAAGGCAATGAGAACTTTGTAAGTGTGCAGATCGTTTTTTAAAAAGACTTTTTTTCTACAGGTTGGACCTAGCAGTGGTTTCTGTTGCCACCATGTTGAAAGAAGGTCCTACAAGTCGATTGGCAAACACGAACCAGTGGGCAGAATAGGAGGAGAGATGGTACAAATGATTTCATTTCCTGGTAGACAATGATCAGATATTGTCACCAACAGATGAAATCCATGCATTTGTACAGAATTAATTTGTACTATCTGTCCTCCAGAAATCAGAATTGCCTCCAACAGGTCAGAGGAAATAAAGTCACAATATCTCATCTGTTCTCATCAGAAAATGTGCCGTAAGTACAGTCTTAATTCTTCAGAAAAGAAGAAAAATTGTATTTAATGACCTTTGGACCATTAGTTTAACAAGAGCGAACAGGAGAAGAAGAGGAAGAAGAGATGAAAAAGGTCAGAGAGAGGACAAGAAGAAGACAGAGGGATTTATTGTTGTGAAATTCAGACAAAGATCCGTGTTATGACTTCCCATGATTCACCATGACTGCACGCGGCTCACCACAACTATCAACATTAGTCGTTTCTTGTGTTGGCAGGCGACAACAGAGAAGCGATCAGAGGGGGGATGGGTGGATGTGAGGGTGGCCAGGGGGAGGTTTACTGATTGACAATGATGTCATCGACCGCCTGGATTAATTTCAAACAGTCTGTGGAAATCCACACTGTTTATTTGTTAAACGTGACTTCATCACATTATTCGTTCCAGAGGCAGAATCTGGGTTGGCTGACGTTGTGTCTCCACGTGATGTGAGACCTCTGAATCACCACGTCTGATTTATTCACTGATTAGTCTGTTCTGTTAAATCTGAAGCTGCTTTGCAGCCAGGATAATGAGAAGCAACAGCTAGCCAGCGAGCTATGTCCAGCAGACATTTAACATTAAATAACGAGATATCACCTCATACGACGTGTCTCTCGTGCTAACGTGGACCCAAACAGTGAGTAGACGACAGACACCAGGAAAAACATGAAATATATTGCTTACATTATAAGTTAGTTTCTTACAGAGCAGTTGTGCTTGTAACATATCATCTCTCTGGGATCCAAAAGAATAAAATCCAGAATGACAGACATGTTTTTCTCGAGGGCAGTGAGGGTCCATCTAATTGGACACTAATACTGATGTAGAGACCATGGAGATATAACTGCATTTATTTATATAGCAACATTTTGATATTTTGTGCAGCTCTAATTTTACATCTTATGATCCGCGACATGATGTTTGCAGACAGTTAAAACATCCAACAATTTTAGCTCCGTTTTTGTCTTCAACCAACTCCTGAAGACAATATCTGACTCATAAATGTTCCACTAAGCTGATCTCAGACTGACTGATTTTAAGAGCTTATTCACTGCAAACCAGTCTGCTGCCACTGAAAACAACTGAAAAACACTGAGAGCAGTGAGCGTGAACCAGAGCAGTAAAAGCTGTGGTTCTGTGCTTCTAAGTCTGAAGCCGCTTTGCGGCCAAGATGATGAGAAACAACAGCTAGCCAGCGAGCTATGTCCACCGGAGGTTTAACATTAAATAATGAGATATCACCTCATACGAGAGGTCTCTCTGCTAACACCCAAACTATGAGAAGATGACAGACAACAGGAAAAACATGAAATATATTGCTTACAACAATCATTACTTGAACAATCATCTCCAACTGCATATAAAGCCTCATAAAACTGAGAGAAGCTGCACAATTGGGGCATCATTTTCTGTTCTGACATCTTTCTTGAGTCCTATACTTCACTTATTAGGTTTGAATTTATCAATCTAAGGATCATCTTTCATGCTGTTTAGTTTTCAGGCGTGTACAAAAATTTGGAAACATTTTCTTGGCAGGCCAAGATTCAAAATCAAGATAAGGTAATGTTTGCATTGGCATTTAGCTTAAAGCACTACTGTGTCTACATGCAGCCACGAGGAGCTTCTGGTTTTAGCATTTAGTATCAAATAATTTCACACAAACCACAATTTTCAGATGCAACTTCTTAAAGTATAATATTTCTGGGTCTCAGTCTTAGCATCAGATGGTTTCGCTTCTAAAACGTGTGGCCTTTAGCAGAGAAAAAGCAGCTGCCGTCTGCAGCTGCAGCAGTGTGGTTACAAAGCAGTTAATCAGAGCAAGGCCACAAACACCTGTGATTGGTCAGTTACCCAGAAAAAAGGGAGTGCTTCATTCAACACGTCACAGCAGCCACAGAGTGTCTGAGCACGACATGTTCAAACCTACAGCTTTGGAACTAAATTGTTACTTATTATTATACAAACTGTCTTATTCTGCATATGTTGATGCATATGTGGTGCAGCAACATTTGTCTCCAAATAGCATAAGTAATTTTGTTGGGCTGAAAAAGGCCCTAACAAATAGGATTTTAAACGACCTAATACAACCTCATAAAACACCTCTAGAATCAAACAACTAGTTTTTTCAGAGTAAACTTCAACCTGTTTGATCCTGAGTCACAGGAGTTATATTGAGGAGCAGTCAGTTGCCCAGAGACTAGAAATGAATGTGTCAGAGTAACAACTATTTTGTAGCGAAGTGTCTGTTAGTGTCACACAAACGAGCTGATGTACTTCACTGAAACCCAAGACTTTATTTCATTGCTGTTGTTCGTGGTCAAAAAACAGCGACCCCTCTATTATCTCTCTCTGTCTAACTGCCTGTCGCGCTAGCAAGGTGCGTTCAGGAGCCGTCAAAAAACACATAAATAAACATGAAGAAGGTGAAAACAACACAATACAAAATGTAACAAGTAACATTAGCTGTAATAATGCTAGCATTACAAGTGTAGCATAGCGCTTCACCCTAGAATAGACACTAGCAGAACTTTGTCTAATCTTTGATACGATAAAATAAAACATTATTTGCCCCACCGGGGAAATTCACAAAAGTGGGATTTGAACCCTCACCTATAGAGAGACTAAAGACTTAAAACAGTGTCTTAGAAAATTCACCTATGCTCTTCTCTCTCCTGTTCTAGCATTGGAAGGGTATATTAACATTAGGCAGCTTCACACTGCCAAGGCGTGCCAGGGCTAATTGCTTTCACACTGTCTCAAGTACAATTGGTACAAAAAAAGCAGCTTTCTCATCACCAACGGAGGATTTCAGTTGTGTTTGAGTCGTCTCTGTTTCAGAGCATCTGTTTATGACTTGCAGCACTCGCTCTCATTTTCTTCCTTGTCATCTGAATTCAGCCCAAAAGCTTTATATACAACCATGAAAAGCAAAAGTGTCAAAGTACAGGTTATAAAGCCAGGGATGCAGACGTGAAACTACAACAGGCGAAGTCATTATTTACTGCTACTGATACTATGCTAGCAATATAACTAGATGATCGCTTTGGTTGACAACTGAATGACACACTGACGGGTCAAATGTGCCAAACCTTGATGGGCCTGTAAGGAGTTTTCATAGATGCCGCTGCCTCTAGAGTTTTAGGCTAAAGCAGGTGAGAAAAGGCCTGAAAAGAGGCCACGTGTGACTAGGGGAAAGCTGGTAACCCCTGGTTAACCCAAATACCCTGAAAGAATATAATCACTGTCGATCAAATTCAGCTTCTGATCACATCACATCTGCTGCAAAACTTGTTAAACAATTGTGAACAGCGTTTGACCATGGGTGGGACTGTAAATGAAGGATCAGTGTAACAGGACAGATTAATGACAGCAGCAGCTGTGATGGTGTCACCTGGCTGGCAGCTTCACCAGATGCATGAAAGAGATATAAAAAATACAACATGTGTTTACACGTCCGATCGTTCAACCTGCTCTGTGATCAGCAGAGACCTGCTCTGAAAGAAGTGACACCTGAAATTAACAGGATATAACAAAATGCCATGAGTCACTGCTGAACTGAGTTTAGAAGAATTACAGCACAAAGTCATGGAGGTGTCTTTTTATCGATTGATAAAAAGGCATAAACAAAGAGCTGATTCTTTGAACAAAAATCATCTCTGAACAAAGGCTGATACATTTTATTGCACTGAACAACGCAGCTCCATTGTTGTACAAAATCTTTTGTAAACACATCACTTAACTGCTTTTTTAGTCAGTCTATATTAGAGCTGCACAATATCCGCAATATCAAGATAAAGAATTGCAATGTAAAAGTTGCAAAAGTTAGATTTTAAATTGCTGTTTTTTGCAGGGTTTTTTTGCAGTTTTTTGAGTGAGTGAGTATGTCTGTTGACTTGGCAATTTCAGCCAACATAAGCAATTTTTTTTTCTTTTTTTAGATTTTCAGAATGAGTACTACTCGTAGATGAGTACTACTTACTACTACTACTACAAAGCATCAACGATGATCTCTGACCAGTTCTATTTTGATTTGTATTCTATTTCTAATATTTATATATTTACTTGTTTTATAATTGAATGTATATGTTTGTATTTTCAATGTAGTTAACTTAAGACCTGAAGTGCACTAGATCAGTGAGTTTATTTAGATTTATCATTTCACACAATACATTTGTATATTCAACTACTTGTAGTTGTTTTAAGGGAAATTGAAAAGGTTTATATAGTTGGGTATCAAAGAAAATTTCATGTTTAAGGCCATTCACTGTTTTTAACTCTTCATGGGCATGGTGCCTTTGGTGTTGTTTCTGCACCAAGTAAAAATTTTGGGATTATGGAAAAGTTCGACCTTGGTCTCATCAGACCATGAATGATTTTGCAAAATGCAGCTATGCTTGAGTGTTTTTCTTTGCCTGTAAGACACAACCAGTCGATAAATTCCCACAGGCCCTTCACTGTTGTCGACCTTCACGGCCAATTTTGTTTTCATTTTTTTAATTTTGGAGAGACGTCCAGTTCATGGTCATGTCACAGTGCTGCCATATCGTCCGCATTTGTTGGTGACCATCTTCTCTGTGCTTTGTTTTTATTTTTCCTCCCTAAAATATTTTGGTTTGTTTTTATCTGAGTCTGCAGGTTTTAGGTCAAAATGATAATACAAAAGTTATCATTTATTTTGGCTCTAAATCCATGTTTGTACTATATTTATATAAAACAGTTTTTCACGGTATTGTGACAGTAGTTGGAGAGGCAGGAAGTCCCACTGAAAACTATTGGAACAACAAGGCAAACACTTGGAAAATCAACTTATTTAAGTGTGCAACAAACTGGAACGTGACTTTCAGGTGTTTCCTGTTGCCCAGGTTTTGTCTTTTGGAGTTTAAACATTAAATAATTATGTCTCTGCTTGGTCAAAGTCTTTCCAGTGAAGACTGAAACATCAGAGAACTTCTGTGGCAGAAAAGAAAGACATTTAGACGCTGAGAAAAGAGAAGGAAGAAGAATAAAAAAAACATTCATTAGCACTTTAGGAATGGCCAATACAACAATTTGAAAAAGAAGGAAACAACTGGTGCACCAAGAAATCGATATTGAGCGAGTCGGCGGAAGACAATAACAGCAGGTGTGAGGAAACCCAACTTTCCAGGGGAGAGGTGAAAGTCACAATTCACTATTCATAAAAGAAATATAGACCCCAATACCACAAGATGCAAACCACACATGAGTAGGTCATGTCGAAATGATAACTAAAGATGAACTGGAACAACTTCATGACTGGTATGATGTCGAGATAAATCTTGACAAAAGTGATGGAAAAGCCAGAGAATCTGTTCAGGATCCAAAACATGACACATTATATCATCATGGCTGCTTCTGGAGTGAGCTCACTAATCTTTATCAATGATCTAACTCGTGATGGTTGGAGCAGGAGTGCAGACTTCTTCAGAAATATTTGGTCTGATAATTTACAGAGAAACCAGGAGGAACTTCATCAATCAGCAAGATAAATATAGACCAAAACAAAGAAAATGGCTTTGCAAATCCAATATTTCTATAGGAACTTTCTGTAGGAAAGCTAGTTTGGCACTTTGTGCCACAAAAGACCAAATGAAACAACAAACTGCTCCAAACCAGTGGCGTTTTACTGAAATATAACCAACACTGTAGAAGACAGCATTGTCTGCAAAGTACAACGTGGCAGAAAGATACCAATTGGTATTTTCAGTATGAAATCAGAATACTAACAGGAGGCTGATGTTTGTGAGTTGTGATATGACCTTTGGACAAATAAATCAACATCAATACTCCAAAATAATTTGATTTTTTTCACAAAAAATCTGATTTTCGAAGATGTTGACTGGTGAAGTAAAATCTGCAAAATACACTGCTCTGTTATCCAACTTAATACTGTCTGCACGGGAGCCACTGCCCAAAACATTGCAGTGCGACCTGTGCTAACGTGTGTAAGTGAGCACGCACTCGTTCGCAAGCTAGATAGAGACCGAGTACAGCTGCAGATGGACTGAGCGACAGAGATAAGAGACGGTGAAATACTGTTTATTATTATGATTTTTGTTTTATTATGGTCAAATGAAACAGTGGCGGAATAAAAACGATTTATCACCCAGCCCTATTTTCACCTATTTTTGTTAGGGATTAGGTGTACCAAATTGGATTTAGTCTGGAAATGGGTAATACCCTCGGTTGGATCAGGATCAATAGATGGTCAATTATCTAGATTGTTGTAGGTGCATTGCCTCGAAAAGTGACTGATCTGAAAGAACCAAGAACTTCCCCATTTTTACTAAATAAAATAACTTATGCAACATTTGCATTTGCCCATGGCAATATCACCACCTTCTTAAGAAGAGGTCTGTTCAGTGGTTCTTGAAAGGTCACTGGCTGATCAACATAATCAACATAGGTTTTCATGGTTTAAGCAGCTGAAAAGTTTAACCACTGGAACATCTTTGTCCTGGTCCTGGATAGCCAGGACAAGTCAAAATCAGGACAAATAAAAGATTTCAGAGATTTCAAATCAAATTTCAGACAAATCAAGTGGCCTCAGTGGCCATCTCTTACACGGTAGTGGTGCTGTCAAACAATGGTTTCACCATGCTTTACTGTAGGAGGGTTATCTGCTCAGCATCCGCCTCATTCTTCCTCCTTCAGACAAACCACTAATCCATCAGCACAAACAGTTCTAGTTTGATTCAACATTCTGTGGTTTATTTATCTGGTTTGATCGTATTGCAGCTGGTGGCTCTTGTGCTTTTGGCCAGTGGCAGGTTCATCTTAGACCTTCAGTGTTTAGTCTGAGCCTCATGTGAAAACTGAAACACCAAGCAGGGCCTAAAATTCACTGCGAGCATTGCACACATTATCACTGATTCCTGCAAATCTAGCTCTTATAATGTGGGAATTTCCCGCCTATAAATACAATGATATATAATAATGTTCAGTGAAAGTCTGCATCAGAGCTGAACGCAGGACATCGGATCGCACTTCCCCTGATCACTGTAGGAGGCGGTAAGGCATGTCTTGCCGCTAACCATAAAACTAAAACAAAGGAGATTTCCACTATAGGCTTGAACATTTTTATTTTTTATTGAATGTACGTACCTGCAATTTTATACTATTAACTGAGCAATAAACATGTATTGGATGTTAAGATATTAATGTTTTTTTCATTCAGATAAGTAAATTAGCATGTATAAATTACTATATTAGTCAATTAAAGGGGGGATAATCAAATCAAATCTAAATCGTATCGAAAAATTAATCACTAGATTAAGCATTTAAAAAATAATTGTTTCGCCCAGCCCTACTCTTGACTGGTTGGAACAAATACCTGCACAAAAACCTTCCACAACCCTTCATGGAGTTAGTGTGGACATGTCTGGTTTACACAGAGACAGAAAGCACAAACTTTTGAAACTACCCTGGGATTTTCTGAAAACGCCCCCACTGCGTATCCATGTGAATAGGCAAAACAAGCTAAATGCAAGTCACATCACACAGTGCTGATTCACACCTTTAACTACCAGCATACTCCCTCTAACTGCCAGTTGTTTGCTAGTGAGGTGCATTCAGGAGCCCCCCGAAAACACAGAAGTAACCAATGAGAACATAAACTCAGCACAGCACAACACCTTACCCTTTTTTAGAATTATTAAGGGTCCATACAACAAAGTTGCAGGATCCCTTTTGTTATTGTGGGAATAATTATTATTCCGTCACCTTAAAAGAGTCTTCCCAGGACAAACTGCAAGGCATCAAAACCTGGCAACTTGGTAGAACAAGTGGCATTTAACTTTGCCAGGGTTACAATACACATGCCTACTGCTAGGTGATGCTATAATAAGCCAATTTACATTTTACCTCATATCTTGAGAATCGTGTAACTTAAAAACAAAACTCTTTCACCCTCTGAATCCTTGTATATCCCTGGTTCTAACGAACCCCACCCATTTCCGCCTGCCATTTTTTTTCCCACCATTTTTGAAAAAATGCCCATCAAAGTAAAATTAACTCCTCCTAGCCTGTTCATCCGATTCTCACCAAATTTGGGGTGTATAATCTATGGACAGAGTAAATGAAATGTTATGTGTATTATTTTCGCTAGGATTATTGAATACCAAGTTAACGGCCAGTGATTCTGAAGGGTGTGGCCCAATATGACTCAAAGGCCTGTAACATGTGAAACATCAACCCAAACTTAAAGAATCTTGATAGGTTTGATAACAACACTATTCTGTACAAGCACCCCAACCTTTGTGACCCTGGTCTCTAGGGGGCGCTACAAAAATGACATTTCAATATTTCAAAAACTGTAATAGTTAACTTACTGACATTTGGCAAACACAATCTGTAAAATATTGTGCAGACGCCCACCAGTTGCATGACATTATGTCTACAGGGGTCGCTACAGGTAACAGAAACATTTAATATGACTAAGGCCTATAACTTTTGAAGTATTAACCCAATCCTTATGAAACTTAGCAACCCGCACTATAATTAGCTTGCATACAATCATGCCAAGTTTGTGTAGGGGATGCTACAATGGCTACATGTTTATATCTCATAAACCACCACAGTAAACTGCTTGAACATTCACAATAATAATCTGCGGATGACCCCTTACAAGCCCTAAGTTTCGTACAATTTAGTTGATAGGGGGCACTACTGGTGACAAGTAAAAATTTGAGTCTTATGTCTTACTTAGCTGGCAGACCCAGCTTTCCCTTAGTCACAAATGACCTCCTTTCAGACTGTTTCCAACCTGGTTTAACCTATGACGCCCCCTAGTGGCAGACTGAGGCAGGGACATCTGTCAAAGACTCCTTACAAACCCAACAAGTTTCGCAAATTTGACCTGCCTGTGTCTCGCTCAGCTATCAGCCAAAACGTCTTGGCCTCCTTTCAGGCCGTGCAGGACCTGTTTACCTCTTGGTCACGCTCAGGGACGACTTCGCCGGGGTATGGACCCCTTTATGATTGCTTGCAATCATCCAGGTGTATTATTTATATTTGTATAATGTTTTCTATAGACGTCTTCTTTGTTTTTATATATGAATTTGGAGGCAAGACAGTGCCACCAGTTGGTCTGGCATACAAGTAATACCCCCACATTAGATGCACCAAAAATGTTTAAGGCTTGAACAATCCTGAAAATGCAGTCGTCATTGAAAGGGGCATTTTGAGAAACCACTTAAAATATTTGTTAAACCAGGTTTATGCTCGTCTGTATCCATAGATACGCAGACAAGCAGAGCTGACCCCCTCTCTGTGGGCTGACGTGCACCTGCCCAAATTTTTTAATTATCCATTGAAACGATGGAGATTGCATTGAGACCACAGGGCTCTGATTGGTCCGCTAGAATTTCCTGATTTCCAGAATCTCACTTTGCTGGTAGCATTCCTTCCAAAACAACAACATCGCCACCTGTCTCCTCTTTCGTTCTTGTCTCAGCATTTGAATTAAAACGATTTGTTGTTCAAAGTCGATCAGTTCCAATTCCAGCAAATGTCTTCTCTCCATCTCCATTGTTAGTTGTGAGTGGAGGAACAAGGTTGGGAGGTAAATAAATAATCAGCGATCACTGAGAATCATAACAGAAACAAACGTATCACCCCCTGCTGTTCTGGCATGAATTCGTTTACGACACCTGCCAACGAACAGAGAACTTCGAAAGGGTTCGCAACTGTGTGGACCTGACTGCATGGCCGTGCAGTACACAGTCGGAGAAGTATAACTCAGCCTTTACATTGAGCTATCCGAGTTGTTGTTGTTTGATTTGTTTATTGTACACAGCTAAAATATTGTACATATTTCCAATATACCCAATTTGCAATGGAGATTGAATAATCCTGATTGCAAACGTACCTATAGGCCTGCAACATCAACAAATTACCACCTTGTAGTTGTATACCTCTACCAACCAGTCTAGTTGTAATCAATTAGCACATACCATCTTGAGTTATGTTTTGAGAGATCACTATGACCCCTGACTTTCAGCCACCCAGTTTAGCCCCATCCATTTGTTTTGAGTCTGAGTTTAAGTCTGTGCCAAATCTGAAGAAACTCCTTGAAAGTGGTCTTGTAACATCTCAGTCAAGAGGCCACATACATGTTTGGTGGGTGATCTTGATCTTTCAAGTCTAATCAGTTTGTCCTCTAACCAAAGTAAAAGTTTTTATCTTTTAGGAACTTGCGTCAGTGTGTTGCAATGCAATATTACATGCTGTTGTGTTCAGGACAGCCCCCCCAAAAAAAAGAACAACAAAACACTTCTAACAATGAAAATGAAGTTGTTTTCACACTCACAGCCCCACCGCCACCCACCCACACACTTTCCCCCCACTGCTGCAGAAGAAGGGTCTCCATGACCGATTTTAGTGGAAAATGGTAAAAGTACAAGCGGTTTGGAAATATTTTGCATCCGAGGCAAGGAAAAGCCAAAGGATGTCGAGAACACTTGCAAAGAATGCAAAGAATGCTTGAAAGTGGCGGTAACAAAGTCAAGTAGTACAACAAACTCAGCCAGGCCCTGTCAAGGCCAACACCCCCACCTTTGTGAAAAGTTTCAAGAGGTTAGTAAAAGAGGTCTTAAAAGTATTATGTTTTCTTAAAGTCCCAGACTGAAGCATTAAAAATAAAACATTCTTGTTTTTCGACATCTTTGACCATCTTGTCATATTGAGTATTATCCTAGTTATCGGTATCGAGCTTGAAATGTTAGTATCATGGCAACACCAGGCAGGACTGGATGTTATCTTATTAAACAAAAAAAGGGAAATGCTCTATAGGCTAGCTAGCTATTTAACAAGCAGTTAACCAGAGTTGTGCCCTTTATTTTTGATTCTGACTCTACACTACAAACAGGAAATGTAACAGGAACTTCAGGGTCTGTTCAACAAATAACTCAAAATCCTGTTCGCTGGTATAACTAACCAATGAGACCTCGTCCAACAGTATACCATACAATTCCATTTGCATAAAACAAAACAAAGATCCAATGTTGCTTAGTCACCAATCACCATTTACCGACACTAGTTCTTCACAGTCTGACAAAACAGGTCTACGAATGCGCCAAGGGATCACAGCTAGCTAGAGATGGCTATAAATACAAGTAGTCTTGCAAACTGACCACAACCTGATGCAAAAGCAAACACACATCATTATTTCTATATGGCTTCAGATGTTGTAATAGACAGCTTCAACTTATTGAATCCAAAGGACCCAACATGTAAACAACAACATGTGATAGATAATTCTTACTGGGGGTGTTATGATTCGACGACTCAGTCATGAGTTTGACCTAAATTTCAGGAACGTTACACCCCCCCCTAAGCAGGAATTCAACTGAAGTCGTAGTCATGATACCAAAACTATGACTTCAGTTGAACAACAAAAGCAGGAACAATATACAAGACAAGAAAAGACAGACAGTGCTTAACGCAATTACTTATGCTGTTCTGCTACATGATTTGGCAATTGTTAGAAGCACAATGTTCATGATGATTTTATCGTCTGAAAGATACATGAAATGCAACGTAATTAAGTAGACAGTGGAAAAAGGCAACCCAAGAGATGCCTTCAAAACAAAGCTTGCTAAAATTGTAATCAACACAAACAACTGTTGATAACTTTCCAGTATGGGTATCAAATTGGAAATGCTGTGATTCCATTGAGATTACACGCGTTTGTAACAGAAAAAGATGCTAGCCAAAATTTAGCATCACAACAAAGTTCACTACTCTCCCGTGTTGTTGTGCTTAGCACTTTTTACAATTATTAATTAACAAGTTTACGTTTTTTCATAGAAACTGCAACAATGGATGTCAGTACGGTCACTTCTCCCAGAAAGATTGGTGACATTGAACATAATTGAGTATTTAGCAGAAAAAAGGCCAGCCAAGATAGGGCGTCACAACAAAGTTAGCCAAAATTTAAATCAATTCACCAATGCGGCCATGGTAACTGTTAACTCAACATTTAGAATTTTTTATAGAAACTGCAATAGTAGACACCATCACAATATTTTAATCCAGAGAGATAAATACATTTGGACATAATTAGGTAGTTAGTGGAGCTAGCTAAAATTGAAATTGACAACTGTCACTAGCTTCCCAGTGTGGCAATCTATTCAATGATCACGCAAATACAATATTCTCAATTCTTAAGACATTTACATTTTTTATAGAAAAGTTACTGACAAAATCTTTTAATTACAAAAATGTGTGAAACAGGAAGTGACCAGATAATTGCTGGAAAAGAGGTTAGCCAAGAAGCAGCACCACCACAAAGCTAGCTACATTTCAAACTGATGTAAACAACTGTCACTAGCTTCCCTGTGGCAAGCTCATCAAAATAACTCACTTTTGTAATTTCAAACCCTAGTATTCATTTAACAAAACAAAGTAGCTAAACATGCTGGCTGATACGTTTACTCAATCGTAAAGAACAAAGAAACCAAACACAAAGTCATTTCATAAGACAAAACATCAGAAACAGTTAAAAAAAACAAACCAGCCAATGAGCTTTCAGCGACAAAACATACGTAAACAAAGAAATCGCTCGGTTGCTCTAGAGCGCCCCCTTTCCGATCATGCCAATAACACTGGAGTTACATTTAAACAACATTGCAACCCAGAAAAATCAGACTATAATTTCGTGTAATGATCACACTGAAGCTCATTTATAACTTTCAGCGGTTTGGTGGAAGACGTCGCCATTTTTCTGACGGACGAGCTCGGCTCGCACTACCACTCTCCCGCCGATCTTTCGTCTGTCTGAGCGGCCACTAGTTACTGAGGCTCCCGCTGCTCGCTCAGGTCGGCCGGAGCTCCCCCGGCTCCGGCGGCGAACGCCACGGCTCACGGAAGCGAGTCGGGAAACGTGTTAAACGTTAGCGACACGAATGAAAGTACTCAACAATAACAAAAGAAGCCGAATTACCTCTTAAAGGTGCGGGCTCGGCATCCTCCGCTCTCCGCTGCGCTGACGGTCCACGGTAAAATGGCTGCATCAACGGCGGTGTGGAAGCAGACGAGGGAAAAGAGGCGGGGGCTGCCGGGGAGAGAGGAGCGGGGGGGGCGGGCTCACTGCTCCGCCGAGGGGTGGGGGTAGGGAACGGGAACAAGTGACTAAAAACGCAGTAGGGTTTAACAACAAAAATACCTTTAAATAAACCACGAAAATAACATTAGAAGAAATAAAAATGATTTTGTGGTTCAAAACTTGATAAAACAAACAAAGGCTTTACCAGACAGGCGCCAGACTAGGCTGTGACGTCATATGCAGGCGGGGCTTATGGGTATTTGTGTTGGTGGCTAAAAGTGTTAGCATTAGCAAATAAACACAAACAACCCAATGACCTTTAAGGTTATTACTGATATGATGGTACGCCTATGGTATGGCTACCTTTATACTGTAGCTGCACATGATAGCAGACAAAATACACTGATGAAGTGGGAATGTCAATTTAATAAAATATCAAAGATTCAATCGACACTTGTATTGTAAAAAAGCAGTCTTAATCTAAAATTATATTTAAGGAATTGATCAAATAATTCTAATTCAAATTTCTTTATAAGTTCCATTGCAGGGAAACATAAAAGAACATTAAAATATTATGTTAAATAGATAAGTGTAAGAGGCTATGAGATAAATTATATTTAATTATATAAGAAATACAGAGATTGTCCATTGACCTACATATATTGACACTGATAGTGGCAGTTTGATAGTACCACATAATTGTAGGTTATGTTAAATGTGGATAGATATAAGAATAATTAAAATAATAGCAATAACAGATAGATAAATAGACAGACAGACAGATAGATATTTTGTAGATTTCAATGAAAGTGGCTTCACTTGTTAAACAAAGACGCAGAGTGTGAACATGGCCAACCGTGTTAGCTGAGTTAGTTCAGATTCAGATGCAGTCTGCGTCGACGGCTGAGCTGCTGCCCCCTGCACTTCCTGCAGTGAACTGCAGTTCAAGGTTTTTATTCACTTGCACACAGGTCACTTGCACAGAGATACAGACATACAGTAAAATGAGGAGGAAACCAATCTGTCACAGTTTTATGATAATTAGAACAGTTAGAATATTTAGAATTTACAATTTGCATTAAAAAAAAAGAATTCATGGGCAATAACACTTTTTAAAGAACAAATATTGCAAAATTTATGACAAAAATTATAACAATATAGATAAAGGTTAGGTATAGATTAAAGGTAAGGTAGGAAGGTAGAAAGGTAAAAAAAAAAAAAAGATTTAAAAAAAGTAAATAAAGCAGCAGAGCAGTAATATTGTAGTGGGAGGAAAGTGCTGAGTGCACTGAATTTGTATGAGATACAGTCAGAGGCATTGTTTTAAACAAAGTTTGGTGTAAAGATGACCCTACCAAGAGACCTATGAGATTGATGATGATGTGTCGACAGTAAAATTTCAAATCTTCAAAATCAACATTGATTTTATTTTATTGGTGCAGCCTAAATCAAAGACAATGTGAAAAGTCAGTTAAACGTGTTTCTTGAAGCGTTGTGTGGTGGGAATTCGAATAAAGAATGCTGGAAACAGAAAAGGTTTTCTTTTGTTGTTTCATTTGTCTTACAAGAGCAAAAGTAGTCTGACATAGTCAGGTCTAGATGGGAGGATCTCTGAGACATTGCATATGAAAACAGATGTTTTAAATGTGAGGTGAAGTACACTCCCAAGTTTAACCTGATAAGGGAGCTTCATCAGAGTTTTGCAGAACCAGAGCTTTCAGCTGAGATCATAAAACAAACATGTAACAATGTGCATAATCACTGTCAGAACACTTTGTGCCAGTGAATTGCCATTACATGTAGAACCAGGTCCCTTCTGCTTTATTAAGCTTTGCAGTGAGTTTTACATCATGAAACAAAATTGATTTAGTTGTCTGGGCTGTTTTGGTTTATTTTTCTCGTCTCTTCTTATTGCTTCATTTCAGTTGCAGAATGAATCTGTTTTCATAGGAAAAAGTTCTTAAAAACACACTATGTAGGAGAGAAATCTTTACCAGGTCAGATGGGTTCAGATCCTCCACAACATCATGAACAGTCACTTATAAAACACCACACACTCTTAGTACAACAAGATTTATTGAAAATTAAACTACAGAATACAGAGTACCAGAGAGCAGACCATACTCTCTCAGGTGTATGTTAATTTTAAAATTCTTACTTGAAAGAGTTGCTCCCAGTAGTGTAGTGCAGATTTTTCTTAATGTGGGGGTGCTGTTTTTAATCACACACATTGTTGTTATCGACATCAACAAGTAACACTCAGTACTTTTCTGGAGATTTGTCATTTTAACACTGGTTCATGAATGAGAATGAGCTGCACATCATAGCATCACATGTGGGAGTGTCTCAGGATGATGACATCATTCTAACGTTTTCTGTTCTGTTTTTTTATTTGTATTACAAAGAGATATACTCTTTACTTGTTAGTAACTCGCAACACTGCCTTAAATAAAGGATTAAACAAGCACAAAAACATAGTTAGTCAAAATATAGTTTTAAAAGGCTCACAATAACAAATTAAAAGGAATGGATTCAATATTGTGTTCACAATTCCTGCTGAAATGAAGTGGCCCCAACACCAACACTTCAACTTCAGAAACTGGGTGTTGAGATATAATATCGAAAGTGCCAAAAACATGGTTTATGAGTTCATAATTAGGGATGGGTATTGGTGCTAAATTGATCTCGCTTCCAGCTTAATTGGTAATAAAATACCATTAAGCTCCCTGACAAACAGTGCTGCTATCGGTATTTAATTTTGTGTCATTCTTTGACATCTGCGATAACAGGCACTTTCACTTGTTTGTGTGGAGGAGGAGTAATTTACTCTGCTACCATTTGAAATTGGGGTAGTGATAGTTTTCATTTAATAAATGAACATAACTCAGTAGCTTTAACATGCAGGTACCAGCTGCAGCACTTGGTAAGGATCGTCATCGCTGATGTAGCTCGTCAATGGTCTGTTTTATTCGCATTTATGGATTTGTCCCATCTGTTGTCCTGACTGTATTCAGTTCAAACAAATGTTTTGAGACTTTTGTTCATTCTGGATGTGCCTCAAGGTTGATGTACTATTGGTCCAAAACACACAGCTTTCAAGAGCAAGTTGCACCTCTGCTTTGCATAATCTATCCATTGGTACTGCAATCACTGCTGCAGTGAGTTCCATTCTTGGCATTGTAGTTTGTTTCAATGGTGCAACTCATGAGTTCCCCATTATGATTGAGGTGTGTACTTCATGTTTTTAATTTGTTAGCTGGAGACATGTGACATATCGTAGCCACTTTCAGAAGCATCACTAAAGTGTTGAAGTTGGGCAGATGTGACTGCACCAAAGTTCTTTGGCTTGAAGCACCTACTGACACTGAGCTCTCAAATAAAGTTTAATCCTGCCAGGTTTGGCAGCTTTTTGTCCAGGTATAATTATGGTTTCCACATTGTGTTTTCAGTTCAGTGAATGGAACCATCTCTGCATGGCCCTTTTCAACCATTCCTTCTAAGAAGGTTGTGCAATCCATTTCGTATTGTTCATTCTTTTTAAATTTTCAGAGACGTAACATGCTGATAAGCCTGTTCATAATTGTTTGGCATCATTACATCATTCTCTAAAGGTAAAGGTAAGTAATAATGACCATTTCTTAGTTCTTTTGAGCTTTCCACTGTAGACATCTGAGATTTCTCCTCAGCCGCCAGTTCAGGAAAATCTTGTTTTCCTGAACGTTCTTCCGAAATGAAGAGAAATTAAGATGCTACCTCCTAACCCACAGATTTCGCTGGATAAATTTAGTTTTTCCTGAAGGAAACTGATAAAACCCTACACTTTTTCTTCAAATCTGGTGGTGCAAACTCAAACACGTTTTCGTCATCGATTGAACTTAAATCAACAACAATGTTTTTAACCATGTAACTATGTTTACAGTAGCCGCCTGGATCTATTCATGTCAGTGGGAAGCTGATTGCATTCTGCCACCCGGAAGTATCTTGGCGCCTATTGTTTACAAACATTCTGAAATGCTGTATAGTACAAGTGAATTTCTAGCACAAGACAGGTTGTTTCTTGCATGAGCCCACATGTTCTGAGTTCATACAGCATATGGCCCATTACCTGTACTGTTTATCACCTGCCAATGTTCTATAAGTTTTGTGGCCTTTGAACCTATTAATAACTCACATGTGGACCTGTTTCTCCTGTCCCATTATACAAAATAGGACTGTGGTGTTTATACCACAGATGTTCAACTTCCTCTTCAGTGAGTCTGAGCAAAATGTCACTGAACTACCAGAACCTAAGAATGCATGAGTGTTTATGACTTTTCTTTTGCAGTGGTAATGTAAGCCCACTGCAAAAGAAATGGACAACGTAAGTGGATGAGTGGACGACAAATCAGCAACATCCCTGACTACATCCCTTGATTTTTGAAGACATCGCTTTTTAAACCATTAAAAAACCTCAAAAAAGCTCCACACTTCCTCCTTGCTAGTATAACAAGGATCCTGACATTTAAAACAAGGCACTGAGAACTTAGTAAGTGTACAGATCATTTATTAAAAACACTTTTTTACAGGCCGTTACTGGTTTCTGCCATGTTGAAAGTAAGTCCGACAAGTCGTTTGACGAACATGAATGGGCAGGATAGGAGAGATAGTACAAATGAAATCCATGCAAATGCATGGATTTCATCTGTTGGTGACAATATCTGGTCATTGTCCACAAGGGAATGAATTAATTTGTACTATCTATCTATTCTGGCCATTGGTTCGTGTTCGTCAATCAACTTGTAGGACCTACTTCCAACATAACAGCGACCACTAACTTCTGATAGGTCCGACCTGTAAAAAAAAGTCTTTTTATTAAACAATCTGTACACTTACAGAGTTGTCAATAGGGTCATCTAGGTGCTAGGGTCCCAGGTCAAGACCCAAGACTTTTGTGTTCAGATTGTCAGGCCACCAGCCTCTCCAGATTACCTTTCGGCCACCCTCCGTTTGTGATAACATCACCAACACCACCCATTTTCAAACAGGATGGAAGGTTCAAGCACGTAAAAACAAACAACTAGCGGTAGCAAGTAAACAATCAGTTCTGCCAGTTCTGTTTTTAATTCTAGTTGTACCAGATCTACATGGGTCTGTTGTAAGAAGTTAGCTTGCTAACTGCCATTTGCTTAGATCGCTAGCATAGCTTATACTGCACCTACAGTGTCTCATTCCAACAGACCCCGTCGTTTCTCTGCTGGACATTGCCCTCTGCCCTGATAGAGAGCAGAGCACAAACATCATTGTAAGACCAGAACTGTTGGTCCATTGTTTGCCGTAGCAGCGAAAATCGTATACATTACTATACTGCCATCGTTATTGCCTCTACCAGCTGTCTCCGCACCTACAGCCCTAGACATATATACGTAGACGCCGCATTGGCTGTGGAGGGACATGCCTACAGCACCGCCACCTTGGTACAGTGCTAGCAGAGGCAGAAGTGCATGAACATCTATGAAATAAAGAGTACTCCTCAATCTCAAAGTGGAATTACTCACTGAATTTTGGACTGATTTCCAAACGGTTCGATTTGTTCAAAACATCACGCATGTCACTATGATACAAGGTGCTTATATATTTTAAAAATGCTGGTTTTACTACCCAAATACAAATTCTACTAATGTTATCGGCAGACGAGTTTCTGACAAAACTGTTGCTGCGTATGGATGCTCTAATGAGCGGATCAAACCAGATCTAGTGGGATCACTTTTCACATCTAAGATGTACAAGGGACGTTCAAAAAGTTCTAAGCCTCACCCAGAAGGAGTTGGAGAAACAAAGCAGTTTGTCACCCTTTTTCAATATAGACCCCCTTGACATCAATGCACTCGGTCCAAAGATGCTCAAGCATTGCAATCCCATCACAGAAGAAGGTGGAATCCTGATCCTACAAAAAATTCTCCACATGACCTCATCATTGTTTCCAACAAGGTGACTATGCAGGTGGGATTTGAGTTTAGGAAACAAGAAAAAGTCAGATGGAGCCAAGTCTGGTGAATAAGGGGGTGAGGTAGCAATTCAAAGCCACATTTGGCTGCTTCAGCTACTGCAACTTAAGCAGTGTGCAGGCACATTATCCTGAAGCAAAAACACACCTGCCCCCAGCTTCCCTCTGCATTTGGACTTGATTGCTTCCTTCATTTGTCTTAATTGTGATGCATAGTAATGTCCATTCATAGTTTTTCCCTTTTCCAGGTAGTCTGTCATAATTACACCTTCAGAATCCCAATAAGACAGAAGCCATCATCTTTCTAACAGATGCTGCCTGCTTGAACTTCTTTGGAGGGGGAAGAACCACAGTGTTTCCATTGCTTGCTTTGAATCTTTGATTCAAAGTGGTTCAAGTTCACCTTGAGTCACTAATCTGCGGTGGAAATTCTCAGGGTCAGCCTGGAAGCGAGTCAGAAGTGTTCTGGAAATGTCAACCCTCTTCAGCTTCTGTTCTGGCATCAGCATTCTAGGAACCCATCTTGCAGACAACTTGCACATCTCCAAGATGTCAGTTAAAAAAGTTTGGACTCAACCAGAACTGATGCCTATAGACTTGGCTATCTGCTGGACAGTAAGACACCTGTTATCCAAAGTCATGCGGTGAATGGTATCAACTTTCACTTCAGTGGTTGAGGACAACCTGACCAATATTTGATGGTAAAAATCCACTGCACTCAAGCATCATTCTTTGACACCCAAGCCCTATCTTGGAAAAAAAAATAAGTGAGACAATATTTTCATTGACATTTCTTGTTAAAATTATTTAGAATTCTGGGAGCCTGGTGGCCAAGTGACTAAGGCACACGTTTGAGTATGTGCCGTGGAGTTGTTTGCCGGTTTGAATCCCAACCGACCTTTCCTGCGTGTCTTTCCCCCACTCTCCTCCCTACACTCTGATTAAAGCCAAAAAATGCCCCAAAAATTATTTAAAAAAAGAATATTTATAATTATTATTAAAATTGTTGCAGGTAACACTGTGGTCATTGAGGCCTTGTGATATATCTATCACTACCTGTGTTCCCTGATTTTTTTCAGCTGCTCCTTCTGGCTTTTTTGTATAAATGTATATGTTTCATGCATAAGATTCAATGCAGACTGCATTGGAATGAAAGCTCTTCAGAGACATTGCAGCTCTATAGATCACTCTCCCTGTCTCAGCATCCCACAGATTTTCAGTTGACTCTCCAGTTGACCTTTAGACACCAGCAAGGATGAGGATGCCAAAGTAGACATGCAGATACATGTTGCCCATCTCTTTCCACTGGTCACTGAAAACTGTCTGTCTCCCCTAAAGATTGGTCATATCAAGAATAATTTTCAGAGTCAAGAATCAGCAGCTCAAAGGATGATATGATACCTTAAACATGAGTCACTGCAAATCATGTGGGCCCCAGTACAATCCGTATTATGTTAGCAGCTGAGTGGGGGGACTCATTGGGGATGAAGACCATTCAATCTGTTCATTCTTAGACAAATATGTCTGTGGAGCTCTTCTAATGGCTGGTAGAATTTAGAATGTTATGGAATGGAATAACATTGAGGGGTACAGTAGCATGCTTAATACATTTTTTTGTTTGTTTGTTTTGTACATGTTTATTACAGAAAATAAGTTCAGGCCAGAGAGTTTCAGGTGGACAAAATGTATACTTGTACCGTTTTTCCTTTTGTAAAAATTTGAAATGGGTCAATTTGACCTGAATAGCATACAAAGGTTAAAAAAAGAATACCTTTTTGTCAATATTATTTACTGTAAATGGCACCAAAATACTTTAATACCTTCAATCAATAATATTTTTATATTCTAGATGTTCCCAGGATGAGAATTAGAGGATTTAAGACTAAAAAGATTAAAATATGTCCCGTGGTTAGAATTCAGGGGCAAAATATGTTTCTCAAACAGCAAAATTGGTGGCCATATTGGAAAATTTTGTGGCTAATGTTCATTTTTCATTTATTGAACCTACAGGAGTAAATATACCAAATTTGGTGCTTGTATCCACTTTTGAATGGTTGTTACAGTTATCTGCCCAACTACAAGGGTCATCTCCTGTGGTGTCCCTGCCCCGCTTGATTTCTGCAGCCTACTTCTTCACAGTTGAATTGCACAGGGAGTCCTCAGCAAGTATCTGTACTTACCATGTCCTTATGAATTTCTTTAGGTGTGATACAGTTTTTTGCAGATACTTTATGACTGCTTGGGCCTCTGTTTTATATATTTTTTTTATTTTTCCTTGATCAACTAATATCAAACAC
This sequence comes from Polydactylus sextarius, assembly GCA_016801845.1. Classification (NCBI taxonomy): domain Eukaryota; kingdom Metazoa; phylum Chordata; class Actinopteri; family Polynemidae; genus Polydactylus; species Polydactylus sextarius. The sequence goes on along the minus strand of CM028908.1, from coordinate 2,547,922 downwards.
CCCTCCCCCACAGTCTGTTCTGGGAGAAACCATCCCATTCTGAGGTGCCTTTTGTCACCTGCTACAACCATCTACAACCATGATTCCTAGCCCTTTCTGTCCTGTCTGCCCAGTTCCTGTACCTTAAGGCCGCATTATGTTTCTTCAACTGTAAACTGCAGGGCCGCGTAGTTGTATCAATGCAGCTGTAAACCTTTTCGAAGTTCTCCGTCAGCTGGTGGGTATTGCAAAGCAATTCAGTAGGGGGCGATAAGTTTTTTCTGTTATGATTATCCACTATTGTTGATTGTTTATTTACTGCCCAGCTTTGTTCTTCCACACACAACGGACACTGGAGACCAAGAGAAGACATTTGTTGTAACTGGAACTGATCAACATTGAACAAGAAATCATTTTATTGGAAATGCTAAGACGAGAACGAAAGAGGAGACAAGTTGCAATGTTGTTGTTGTGGAAGGAATACAAATGGCAAAGGGAAAATTCGGAAAATGAGGTAATTCTAGTGGACCAATCACAGCCCCACAATCTCCATGTGCTCTCCGTCGTTTACAATTAAAATTAATGCATCTTCTTCTTGTGGAGGTGCACGTCAGCCCATGGTGAGGGGGTTGGACGGGCTTTGCAATGACGAGCAGAGCTCTGCGTGTCTGCATATCTATGGATACAGACAAGCATAATCAGGCTTTACCTTTCTTGTGTATCAACCGTGTCAGAGTAATACCTGTTGTTTCATTTACATACTGTCTGGTCAACACCCTTCACTACCTGTATAATAGTGATCCTGATCTGTGCTCTTGGACAGTCACAGACATGCTCTGCATCAGTAAGCTCGCCGGTTTCCGGATTCCAATAATTTAAGACCACTTACAACAAACTCTAAACTGGGCTTCTGAAGAATTTCTTCAATAACTGCCACAGGGGACTGTACTGTCTCCATTTCTGTTCATTCTCTGACTTTAAGTACAACTCTGAGTCATGCCACCTGCAGAAGTTCTTTAATGACACTGTGGTGGTGGGGTGTATTAGAGATGTCCAGGAGCAACTGAAATCATTTGCTCTTAAATGTGTACAAAACCAAGGTGATGGTGGCTGAACTCAGGAGGAAAAGAGCTGCGGTTGAACCCGTCATCATGGCGAGTGAGGAGAATTTGTGGAGCACTACAAGTAAATGGGTATCCACTTGAACACCTGACTAAACTAGAGGGACAATGTCAATGCTGTGCATAAGAAGGGGATGAGCAGACTGTGGTTGATGGTACATCTACAGTGCTGCGGTCTGCTGGGGGAGCAGCATGATTGTCAGAGATACCGGGAGGACGGCAAAACTATCCACAAGGCTGAATCCATCATAGGCCATAAAGTGGAGAGGTTTGAGTCAGTGAGAAACAGGTGGTCACTGAACAAATTTCTCTCCATCATGGACAATTCATCCCATTCCTCTACAACACAATACAGAGACAGCAGCTCCTTCTCCATCACACTCATTCAGCTCCCAAAGAACACAGAGAACAGTTTAGGAAATCATTCCTACCTTCTGCAATTTCCTTGTATAATAATAATTTGTGTTGGAGGTGAATACACTCTGGTTTTCTGATTTAATGTGTATTGATACATCACATCCCCTATTTTTCAAGCGTAAGTACATATGTACAAATGTGTACACACACACACACACACACACACACACACACACACACACACACACACACACACACACACACACATATATATATATATATATATATATATATATATATTATTAGTACTATGGTGTTTACTTTCCCTGCATTTTTATGTCCTTTTTGTCTCTTTGTGTTATGCTGCTGTGACTGCTGTGATAATAATTTCTGTAGTGGGATAACTAAAGTAAATCTGTCTGTCGTGTGTGGAGGAAGTGGAGGAAGCATCTGTAACGGCTGCTTTTTCGAGGATGCCACATCATTGAGTCTCTTCAAGCACTGTTCTGGTGTCAAGGATGCCTCAAAACTCCATTGTGGACGGAGTCCTTGATTCGTGGATTTTCGAGGCTGCACTGATGTATCCTTGATATCGTCAAAATACCCACAATCCTCCACTGCACAATGATAGCAGAAGGGAAGCAGGAGCAAAACTCATTTAAATATTTTATGAGATGTTGACCATGAATATGAAAATACATTGCTAATAAATTTCTTGTTTGCGGTTGTTTTTGTTGTGGTTATGACCATGGTGCTATTATTGACATTTATAATAGGTCGAGTCATACATCCATTATCTTGGTTGTACCAGGACTAATGGTTTTTCAACCGTGTTACATTACACATGTATATACTTTTATGGGTTTTTTATTTTATTTAATTTTTTGCAGGGATGACGTACACTTCCACACTTACTAGTCTGTTCCATTATACGTGATTAGAATGCTAGCGATGTGTGTAGCTTCATCTTAAAAGCATACCACTACCAAAGTGAGCGTCAAGGAAGGAGACAAGGAAGCATCCTTGACTTTGAGAAACGGCCTGTGTTGAATATTCTGTTTTGAATACTTTGCGTATTGAATACTCTGTACTCATGGAAAAACTATTATACATAGATTGTCCTATTAGGAAATTATTGATGAACATGTAGACCGGAATGGTGGACAAAAAGAGCTGGAGTGGAGATGCTTTCAGATTTATTTATTTTTTTTACAGTTAATAATACATCTTGACTATTAATGTTGAACAGATTTGTTAAACTGATGATTTTCCAGGCTCAAGTACAAGGACCAGTCTAGTTCTTCCACAACAAACTAGGAAAAAGAAAGAGTCAAATACAAACTGCTTCTGCAGAGTCCACAAACTTGTTACCTTCCAGTAAAGTATGTCTGGCTCTGACTGGACTGTGGAAATGACTCAAAAACAAAATATTAACACACAACAAAACCACCAATGCCAAATTTCTGTCTCTGTTGTAACAACTTCCGCTGTTCACTCGTTAACTTTGCGAGCTCGTCGACAGAACGTCCAGTTGTGTTCCACTGTGTTCTCATTGGCTCGTTCACTCATGTGATGAACACGTGTGTTGCGGATTATGAAACCCTGGAAAATATCAAAGCAGACAAAACAGGTCATCTCAACATATTTTTCTATTCTATCATTCATTAGTTAGATTGAGTGATTAGAAAAAAAAAAGCTTTGTCATGATGAAACCTAGACAACAACAACAACAACAAACAACAACCGGCTACAGTCCAACTGAATAAATAGTTTAATGTTCACAAGCTAAAAATAAACTGCAGCATCCGGCTGTGAGCTTATGTCTCAGTGTTGACGCCGCAACGATTGATGCAGGAAAACAGCTCAACAAACGGAAACAATGTCATCGTCTGGAAGCTGCAGAGCGACTCAAGCCTGCAGCCAGTGACGGCGCACTGAATAATTCACAATGATGATAAACTCGTCCATTGACCGCATCAATACATACAATATCTGTTTGATAAACACATCATTCAGTAAAATGTGACACACCAGTCTTTGTTCTGTGCTGCAGAATGACAGTGATGTGTGGAGTTTTACTGCAGCAGTTTGGTGTCGTTTGCAGGATTTAATCAGAGCAGACACACTGGATGGTCGTGAATAACAGCATTTCATTCTTGTGGAGCTGCAGCTCTGTGTGTTTTGTTTGCTCTGGTTGATAAAATCAGAAAAGGGCGTCTGTTCTCAGCACAAATATTTCACACGACAAAGTTAAAAACAACATACGGCTTTGGAGATGAAGTCAAGCAAGTGGACGCGCAGACTGACTTCCTGTTGGTGGTCACACGGTCCAAAGGTGAAGGACACCTGGTAGTCTCTGGTGTCCATCATGTGTTTGTTCCACTTTGTGAAGCTGCTGGAGATTGACTCCAACACTGAATGGACCTGAATACAGAGCAAGAGTCATGTCACAACACATTTAAAACATGTTTCACTGTTTATTATCAGTAATTATGGTTTCTTATCTTTCATCATTGTCATTTCATATCAAACATGCTCACATTACTCCACAGGAAACATAACATTAGCTTCACTTAGTTATTCACAGCTAGCATCATGAACCGCTTCAGCTTTATAACTTTAGCTCAAAATGTCTTCTATTAAAGCATTTCAATAAAATAACAGGATCCAACTTAATGCTCAGATTTGCATTACATGTTTAGTATTAGGCAATATTAGCATTAAATAGGATGTGACTTAATGCTAACATTAGCATATTAACAAGACAGCAAAAAACAGCACTTAACTCAGTACTAATGATAAAGCATTTCAGCAACAAAATATCTAATTTTATGCTAACTTTAACATCTCAGCAAAAGAATGATCCAACTTAGTGCCAACATTAGCATAGCAGTATTTAAATCTAGTTTTTTAATTTAATTTATTGTGGTTGTTTCATGAGTTTAAACCTTCAATATAAATGTAGCAAGGTTGTACTTTAGATCACAGTTTGGGGTTATTGAAACCTTTTGTGCTGCCATGCAGAAATCAATGAAATTAAACATTTTGAACAAAATAAAGACAAATGACTGTTTTATACAGAGACAGGTGCAGATAGGTTTAGTCAGATTCAGTGCTCTCCACTGACCTTGGTGGTGATGGTGAGCTGGGTGATGATGACTGCCACCGGGTTGGAGTACTTGGACAGTTTCCTTGTACTGGACAGCTCCACCACCTCCTCATAGGTGTCGGTGGGGTAGGGCAGCAGGGGTTTGGGGTCTCCCAGGCACTGGATCAAGGGTTCGATCTGATAGAAGTCGGCTTCCTTCCTGAGCAGCTCCATCTCCTTGAAGTTACACGGCAGCGTCAGCTCCGATGTGCGCAGGAAGTTGAGGATGTAGCTGAAACAGCAGAAACACAGATGGTGACAGTGACGAATGCTGAGCTGATGATTTTGTAAATCTCTACGCTGTCACTTTAAGATGGGAGGTGGAGAGTGCTGCTGCTGCCGAGCAATCACACGACCACCAATGCCACCAGAGTGGAAACACTTAACTTCAGACACAAGAATATAGTTAGTGTTATTTTAATGACACAAAAAAAAAACCTACAGTGTCCTTCTAAAAACCCTGATCTCAGCGCTGTGATCAAAGCAGAATAAAGCACCTAGTAGAGAGTTGAAGCTCTCACCATCATTGTGATGATCAGGAGGAATTCTGGAGGAGCAGTTTATCAATGAACCTGTAGACCACAGAAAATCCATCAAGTCCACCCCAGTGGAAACTTTCCAGGGCTGATTTCTGTCAGTCTAATCATGACCCTGACAACAGGGATCTTTTCCTCTCTGAACAAACCATTACTTCAGGATCTTTATCACCAATAACAAAGATCAACAGCCAGCCATCCAACATCTTCATGTCTCAATATCTTGTTGTGTCCTCCCTGTCCTGAAGGGACAATTTGATGCAATATTCCAGTGTAACAGTGGATTAAACAATCTCAGATTTACATTGAGAGGTTAATGTTGCCGTTTACTCCAGTGTCACTGTGACAGATTGCCAGCTGCAGCAGGATGCCACTCACCCAAACTGCTCAACGGGAAGCATCTCATTTCCTATAAAAACATGTTGATCGTTATCTGTTTGTGGTGCAGATGGTTACTGCAGGGTCATAATTTGGCTGATATCCCAGCAGGTGATTCGCTCCCTCTGGGACTTTTAAAGGAGACACACCCTGAAACCTATTGTTGCCTCAATGAAAATAATCCTACAGGTGAAAGCAGTTCTTCTCCACTGCTGCGTTAGATTGACAAAAAATACCACCTTTTATTCTATCAAATTATGTGAAATACAACCTCAGACATTATGGTACCAACATGTCACATATCACATAGCTGCTAATGGCCACTAACGTTATGGCCGACTGCAGCAGCAGCTCATCATGTCTTCTATTGAAGCGTTTTAACAAAAAACAGGATTCCAACTTAATACTAACATTAATTTGTTTATAACTAGCCAAATTTATTTAAATTAATTATGCTACATTAGCATTTTTGGAAAACAAAAAAACCTGATTCTAACATTCGCATTTTAGCAAAAAATAGAATCAATGTTGACATTAGCATGTTGGCAAAAAACAGCCTCCAATTTAATACTAACAATAGCACGCAGTAAAGTGGAATCTGAATCTGTTTTTCTGTTCTGAGCGCAGTTGCAGTTTAAGCCTGGAGGCAAAACTGCACCGTGAAATCAACACTTATAGAGAAACCAGTCTACACACAGATGGTGTCATTATTCCACAACCATTTCATTGTCCTATCTACTTTTATGACTACAAGCTAAAACAAAAAATAAAATCTTGTCTATTATCACTTTAAAAAGGTTCAGTAATCTCCCAAAGCAGGAGGAGCTGAACTATTTAGAGCTGTTGTGAATATTTACAGCAGCAGGACGGTTAATGTGGGATGGAGTCACAGTAAAATACAGTGTGTGTTCATGGTGATGGAGGAAGGTGTTATCTTGAGCAACAGTGAACTCATTGATGTGCTTTCATAAGATTCATCAGGCTTTGTGCTAACAGGACATATTAGCAGTTCAGTAGGATTAATTTTTTTTTAAACATTTTTGAATCCTTTGTGCAGAATCATCATCCTGAGTCCATATGGGAGCCAATCCCAGTCCAACGTCAGACTTAATATGACCTGCATCTTCTGTATTAAAATGTGTAAATTATTATTAGGGATAATGTTTTAATTATTATTATGATTAATAATAATAATAATATATTATTATTAGAAGTTGAGAATCCCTATTGAACCCGTATTGACAAAATGTCTCATATCTGCCGATATATACTGGTAGATATGAGACATTTTTTAACTTATTTGCATCGGTCCAATGTCAACAAATTTGCCAACTTTAGCCACCATATTTAGTTGGGTCACTGTGTGTGTCTGTCTGCAGATGTGCTGTGTGGAAGAGGGGCAACGGGGGCATGATAACAGTTACTCTACAGGTAAAGCAAAGTGCTATGCTAAGCTACAACCCCCAGGTTCAAAGTGAATAGGGGTAGGTACTCCATTTGGCCCCGAAAAGTTCTTGGGCAGGGTTTTAAGTTGAGTGGTGATTGGTTGTAATTCAGGATGGTACATGACGCAGTCAACAAAGAAGGGATGTTTTTAAAACCCAGCACCAGAAACATATCAATAAATAGTTTCTACAAATAGCACCAAAGAAGCAAACAAAGCGACAGAGTTAAAACCGTCACAAAATGCTCACAGGGTTTCACATGTAATGATCAATGTGTGGTGGACCTCCATAGAATCAACACTGGCAGCTACAAATTAAGTAATTTATTTTTTCCAACGTGAAACACAATGTTAAAAACAAACGGACGGTTCCTCTCGCTCTCTCTCCCTCACGCGCACACACACAGACTGCAGTGTGTAGTTTATTAATAATAACGTGATGAAGATGCCACAGGGATGATGATCGATTATACAAACATTCTACATACAGCGGTATCGGCAAATATTAGTATCAGCAGTGATTGCAGACTTTTATATTGGATATCGATAAATTTTTCACATTGGTGCACCCCTAATTATTATTATTCTGTCGCCCTAAAAGCGTCTGCCCAGGACAAACTAAAAGGGCGACAGGCAACAAACCCTGGCAACTTGTCATTTAACTCTGCCAAGATGTCATTGCACATGCTGCTATGGTGGTGCTATAATAAGCCAATTTACGTTTTGGTTATATCTCGAGAACTGTGTGAACTTCTTCTGTCTGATTACTTGAATGGTTCTGGTTCTAATGGACTAGGCCACGGCCATTTCTGCCTGGCATGTTTTTTCTGCCATTTTGAAATAATAGCACAATATAAACTCCTAGCCCGTTCATTCAATTCTCACCAAACTTGGGATGTATAATCTACGAAAGTGAAAGTGAATACTATTACGTCACAGAGCACACAGCACACCATGCACACAACTTTTAACCCACCACCTAAGTGAGCAGGGGGCAGCCTGGACGGTGCCCATGGAGCAAGTGTGGGGACGGTACCTTGCTCAGGGGTACCTCAGTGGGACTCGGTAGCTTGGTGGATTCAAACCTGGGACTTTCTGGACCCAAGTCCGCTCCCTTAGCCACCACTGCCCGGACAAAGTAAATGAAATGTTATGTGTATCATTTTTGCTAGGATTATTGAATACAACGTTAATGGCCAATGATTGAAGGGTGTGACCCAATATGACTCAAAGGCCTGTACCATGTGAAGTATTTACCCAAACTTAATGAAACTTTGTATCTTTGATCACACTGTTGTTCTGTACAATCACCCCAACTTTTGTGATACTTGGTCTCTGGGAGGTGCTACAAAAACAATTTCAATATCTCAAAAACTGCTTAAACTAACTTTAAGAACCTTGGCAAGTTCTGTAAGATGTCGTCTATAGGGGGCACTACGGGTGAAACGGAAAAATATTAATTAATATAAGTATTAACCCAATCTGTATGAAACTTAGCAAACTTGATTATAATATGCTTTCATGCAATCATGCCAAGTTTCGTGCAATTTAGGTTATAGGGGGCGCTAAGATGAGTACATGTTAATATCTCACAAACTACCAAAGCAAACTGCATGACAGTTGACAAACATAATCTGTAGATGAGTCCTTACAAGCCCAGGAGAAGGCAGTGGTGATAGATGTGGCGATACCAGCTGATGCCAACATCAGAAAGAAGGAACACGAAAAGGTTGAAAAGTACCAAGGGTTGAAAGAACAGCTGGAACAGATGTGGAGGGTCAAGGCGAGCGTGGTCCCCATGGTAGTAGGAGCACTGGGGGCAGTGACCCCCAAACTGGGAGACTGGCTCCAACAGATCCAAGGAACAACATCTGAAGCCTCAGTCCAGAAGAGTGCAGTCCTAAGAACAGCTAGGATACTGCACAGAACCCTCAAACTCCCAGGCCTCTGGTAGAGGACCTGAGCTTGAGAATAACACACACACACAGATACCACCCAGGTGGGTGAGAGGGAGATTTTTTCTATATTATACTTAACATATCATCATCATGTAAATATTTGATACGCAATGTTACATTTCACATGATGATGATAATGTTTTTCTGGGGAAAGATCACATTGTTACGTATATAACCACTGTGTACTTTGGCCATTTTGGTACATTTCAAACTTTCGTCAGTATCACTTTCAACACTGACACAATTTTATGAGATGATATGCTAAGACTGCTAGCGTGTAGCAGATGAGAAATGTTAGCTGCAATTTTTTTGATTAAAAAAACCTTCACTCACTCACCGAAAAAGTGGGCCATCACGGTCAATAAAGTAGTTTCCGCGTGCATCCCTAATAGTGGGGAGGTCGCCTCTGAACATGGCACCCAACATGGAGTCTGGATAACGCTGCAGCGTAGACAGAGACGTGCTGTAAACACAGCCACCAACGTTCAGAGTAACTGGCCCCCCCATCTGGATAAAGCAGGAAGAGCAGTCAGAAATAACACTCCACAAGACACGGCACAACAAAAACAAGTTTGTAGACACAAAAAAATTAACATAAAGTTCATTTCATGACAATAACTTTGTGTCAACTGAGGTCTGTATCCTTCATCAGTCATATACATCATACACATATAAGTGGAAACTCGTCTGTCTTATTTCAGAGGCTCTTTCAACAAATCCAGCTTCTTTTCCGGAGCGGTTAAGGCTACAACGGTGGACCTTTCACATTCCAACATCAGGTAGCTGAAATAACTAAATTACCTAAGACAACAAGTTGGCCAAAATATCAAAAAGTGTGTTAAGTTATCTGAGGTGGGTAAATACCGTAAAGCTGCAAATAACAGCCCGGGTGTTTATTTACCAAATGACTCAACAGACCCTGCGTTTATTTAGGACAGATCTATATAAGACAGGTGTTTATGTTTTTAAAGCAAAATAGGTACTGTGGCACTCCAGTATTGTTACATTTTAAGCCTTTCATTGTCATTTATCAATGAAAACTTGTATCTATGGCTGGATCCACACCACACAGTGCGTGAGTGGCCCGGGAGCGTTTATGTAATTCACACCAGGCATGTCTGCAGGCGCGGTGCATCAGCTGTCAGTTGTCTTTAAATGCACGCGGTCCAATGTAGCCCCATCTTTTTAAAAGCGCGCATAGCTCTGTTCATGTCCTCGACTCGCAGCAAGACACAGCGATTGCCACTGTCTTTAGATAAAAACCTGCACCGTGCTCCGACTAAATTTCACACGCTCCGCTCACATGCTCTGGTCTGGATGCAGGGGAGCTAGAATGAGCTAAATTCAATGACAAGGAGAAAATCAGATCCGGCCTTTATTTGAGCCCAGTGTTCTGACATTCCTTCCTACTTATCGAGACGTTCTATCAAGGCCCAGTATGCATGCGCGCAACACAAATACGTCACTTCTAGCGGCTTCCTAACGCACATGGCAAGAGATTTGTCCTACCAAACATATACATATACCCAGAGACTTTCTTATAAAAGGACTTACATCTATGTGGAAGCATATTCTGATGGGGTGATTTTAATTGCTAAAACGTCCTACCTCATACCTCATATTAATGTAGAAGCATCTTCTGAGGCATTATTATCAGAACTTCTTGCATGGTTTTGGACACACGTGACATCCCAATACCATAACTTAAATACCCCTTAAAAAAACTGAGACTGAATGCGTATACGTATTTTTGGACGCGGTAGTACAGATCGACAGATACAGCTGTCAATTCAGCCTCCAGTAGGACGTTTCACACAAGTAGGATGTTTTGTCAGAAACACCGGCATTTGTTGCCCAAATATGTTGCTGTCCCCAGCTAATAAAAGAGACAGGTGTCTATTTACTCAGCTATTATTTGCAGCTTTGCGGTAAGATAAGATAACTAATGTAGTCAAGTTAGGTTAAGTAACTAAGTTATCGTAAGTTAGCTAGAGTAGCTAAATTACCTACGGTGTCAGATAGCTACAGTATCTAAATTAGATATATTCACTAATGTAAAAATAGCTAGTAACTCGTCGGCTGTATATGTCACATGTGGAAACTAGCCTGTCTCATTTCAACAAATCCAGCTTCTTTTCCTGAGCAGTGAAGGCTACAATGGTTGGTCTGGGTCATCTGACAGATGGAACCCACAAACTGAGACACAGCTCAGATTTAAGTTCGTGTGAAAATGGCACAGACATTGATGACCCAGTTGATGACCCACTCACTCTGCTAGTCGGTGCTGGAGGTGGATATGAATCATTACATCAGTATCATGTGACAGTTTAATCACATCACTTTTCTTGACTTTCCCAACGTGAATGGAACAAAAGTTTCTGACGCTCAGAGAAATGTATTCATCATTTTAGAGTCACTCTGAACGATTGAGGAGTAAACTATGTAAAACAAGGAGAATAAGAACAAAAACCTACAACTGATGCTTATTTCTTGCAAATAAAAGTTTGTAGCCACTTTATTCTTTTAGTGCGTGTATGTGGGTATAAGCAGGGATTAAACGGACGGACGGACTTTACTGATCGTCTTCTCTGCGACTGCTTCATCGCTTTATTATTAACAAACTACACGCTACAGGGCGTGTGAGAGAGACAAAGAGAGAGAGAACAGAACCGTTTGTTTTTAAACGTTGTGTTTTGCGTCAGAAAAAATAAATGAGTTAATTTGTAGCAGCCAGTGTTGATTCTGAGGAGGTCCACCACATACTGAACATTATATGTGAAACTCTGTGATCTTTTGAGAAGGTTTCCACTGTGTTGCTTTTCTCACTCATTCGATTCTATTAATAGAAACTATTTATTGATACGCTTCTGGTGCTGGGTTTTAAAAAGTGGTGACTATGAAGAGAAAGGCAAACAGGCCAAGTAATTAAAAATTAAAATGAAAGTGTGAGCTGACGATCACAGTGATCAAATGTTATTCCAAAAGGTTGAACTGACACACACACACACCATATGACCCAGGTCTCCATTCTCCATCTGCAGCGCTGTGATGACCGTCAGTCTTCGTTATTTCCTTTTGGCTTAGGACGCCGCCGTCAACAAGATCATTTTATGTGTTTTTAACTCCAACACCTGCAATGAGAGGATAAACAGCTTGTGAAGTGGTTGCCATGGCGATTGGCAGCCAGCTGACGCAGCAGCGGCGTTGCCATGGCCGAGGCATCATCTGGCTGATTAGTCGTGCGTCCCTGACGTGTCTGAACACTGTCAGGCGGAGAGAAACAGCAGGAGGAGGAGTTGTTTCTAAATTCTCAGGATTAAAATGTACATTCGGATCAGACGACTTATATGTCATTTGACTGATTTTGCAATATTTTCTAAAAAACTTTTAGACTTTTAACTTCACTGCTTCACTGCTGGGAGGAGTGCACACCCCTCCACCCCTCCACCCAAACACGCATACTCACGGGCACCGTGGTCACAGTGTGACCTGTGCTAACATGTGTGAGTGCGGACTAGATAGAGACTAAGTACAGCTGCGGGATGGACTGATTGACAGAGATTAGAGACAATGAAATACTGTTTATTATTATTATTTTCATTTTATTATGGTCAAATGAAACTGCACCGGGCCGCCATAGTCTAGTTGGTGGCAGGTTAGAACTGAGATAAAATCAATTTATCGCCCAGCTCTAACTGATCCCTTACTGCACAGTATAAAAAAAAAAGCATGAACACTTGAAGCAGGTTAGTAAACAAGACCATGATGTTTTTCTGTATTTACAGCTCGTACGGCAGTTGGATAGAAACTGTTCTTCAGTCTGTTAGTTCTTGTTTTGATGGCCCTGTACAGTCTGCCGGATGGTAGCTCAAACAGAGAATGACCAGGGTGAGATATGTCCTTTAAAGGAGGCCTAGAACACCTGTTTTCGACTATTACAAACTGTTCTTAGAGTCTCTTTACAGCATATTTAAGTTTGGGGGGGGTGAGAATGTCCCAGGAGCACTGCTAGGGGGCCTGATACCACCCCATGATAAGGCCCTAGAATAAAATGACTGGTTTGCCGCAAGGTCATTAATATTGACATGAGCTGTGCACTGATTGGTCGGTTTACCCCGAAGCTAGAAACCCTGTGTACCGTAGTTTGCCATCAATTGGAAATGAATGTGTCACAGTGTTAAGTGTTGTTACATAGATTTTCTAGTAACTGTATAAAGTTAGCTGTTAGCTGTAATAACAAGTGTAACACTAGTGTTACACTTGTTTACAAAACATAAATCCACCACAATGACGCTGCTTCTCCTAAACATAGCGCATAGTCCTGATATTCCCAGTATATCCTAGAACGTTACATGTGTGCTCCGACATTGTTTTTCTGGTTTCCTCTCATCCAACACAGTCGTTAGCAGTAGCTCCTGCAAACATTCACCGTCCTCTAGTGCCGGCACTGGAAAGGGGTCAGGTTATGCAAGTTTAAGGGGGTGTATCTAAGTGGGCTAGAGCTCCTATGACGACGTATCGCAGCCTTGCTGAGATCAGCCGTTTCTAGTTTACAAATTTGCATGTAGAGAAGGTCAGAGATGGAGTTGAGATTTTGGTATGGTCCTGTAGACACGACAAGCTGTCTATACTCAACAACAACAAGGTAAATGTGGTTTTGAATTCTATGGCCCCTTTAAGATGTAATGGCTCTCCTGAGGCAGCGAGACCTGTGTAGGTCGTGTGTGGAGCTCCCTCTTGCTCCAAACACAGAGGCAGTAAGTGAGGAAGCTCTCTATGGTGGAGCGGTAGATGGACAATAGGTCATCAGTTTCTGGCTGATAATGTTCGGAAAGTACAGTCTCTGCTGTGCCTTCTTTACCTGTACTATGGTGTTTACTGTGGGAGTCCATGACTCTTTCCACACAGTCCCTACATATGGTTATGGATTGCATATCTGTTTTGTTTTCCCTCCTTTGTTTTGTAAAACAAAAGTGTTCAGGAGCAGGTTGTTGTCCCTGCACCACACTGTCACAGTGTGGCTCCACCTCATCCCAGCAGGTGGAATCGTTGGCCCGTGAGATGCAGATGTCACCACCACTGTGGTATCATCTGTGGTTTGATGAAGGTGTTCCTGGGGTGAATGGGGTTACAATAAGATGTGTAGAGGGTGTAAAACAAGAAGGCCTTGATCCAATATCTATTTAAAAGTAAATTCACCTTCTTCGCTGAAAGTAGACATTAAAATTAACCTTTCTTCATATATTAATAGCTTGTAACTTTTAATGTCAAGGGGTTAGAAGCGCAAATGAATTAAATTGACAGTGATGACGGTGTGTCTGCACCTCACTGACTGAAACATCATATGTCTCTGTTGGTAATAAAAATGTCTCTGTTTGACACTTTAACAGACTGAGGTTTAAAGTGAAGCTGTAAAAACACTTTCACTGTCCTTTCACGTCATTTTAATTCACGCAGGGTTTAATTAGCAGCGGTGTGTTGATGCTGGCTCAGTGATTAGCTAAACGCTGCTGGTAGCAGCAGCTAGTTGATTTGATGTGTGATACGAGAAGACGTTGCGCCGTCAGTTTAATGTTTTAAAAAGTGTTTAAATCTTACCTAGAGCTCCCCCATCGCTGCAGACAGATGCTTTAACTCGACTCACAGCTGCAGGTTAGAGCTGCCAGCTGATCTCCTCTTCCGCCTCCATGTTTGACAACACGGAACGAGATGGAACGAGCTTCCGGGAAGTCCTTTCAAAATAAGATCGCCTCTATAGAATAGTGTGTGTGTGTGTGTGTGTGTGTGTGTGTGTGTGTGTGTGTGTGTGTGTGTGTGTGTGTGTGTCTGTATACACATACACACACACACACACTCACTGGCCACTTTATCAGGTACACCTTGCTAGTACCGGGTTGGACCCCTTTTGCCTTCAGAACTGCCCTAATCCTTCGTGGCATAGATTCAACAAGGTACTGGAAACATTCCTCAGATAGTTTGGTCCATATTGACATGATAGCAACACGCAGTTGCTGCAGATTTGTCGGCTGCACATCCATGATGCAAATCTCCTGTTCCACCACATCACCAAGGTGCTCTATTGGATCAAAATCTGGTGACTCTGGAGGCCATTTGAGTACAGTGAACTCATTGTCATGTTCAAGAAACCAGTCTGAGATGATTTGAGCTTTATGACATGATGCGTTATCCTGCTGGAAGTAGCCATCAGAAGATGGGTACACTGTGGTCATAAAGGGATGGACATGGTCAGCAACAATACTCAGGTAGGCTGTGGTGTTGCCACGATGCTCAATTGGTACTAAGGGGCCCAAAGAGTGCCAAGAAAATATCCCCCACACCATTACACCACCACCACCAGCCTGAACCATTGATACAAGGCAGGATGGATCCATGCTTTCATGTTGTTGACACCAAATTCTGACCCTACCATCCGAATGTCGCAGCAGAAATCGGGACTCATCAGACCAGGCAACGTTTTTCCAATCTTCTATTGTCCAATTTCAGTGAGCCTGTGCAAATTGTAGCCTCAGTTTCCTGTTCTTAGCTGACAGGAGTGGCACCCGGTGTGGTCTTCTGCTGCTGTAGCCCATTTGCCTCAAGGTTCGATGTGTTGTGTGTTCAGAGATGCTCTTCTGCATACCTTGGTTGTAACGAGTGGTTATTTCAGTTACTGTTGCCTTTCTATCAGCTTGAACCAGTCTGGCCATCCTCTGACCTCTGGCATCAACAAGGCATTTTCGCCCACAGAACTGCAGCTCACTGGATATTTTCTCTTTTTCAGACCATTCTCTGTAAACCCTAGAGATGGTTGTGCGTGAAAATCCCAGTAGATCAGCAGTTTCTGAAATACTCAGACCAGCCCGTCTGGCACCAACAACCATGCCACATTCAAAGTCACTTAAATCACCTTTCTTCCCCATTCTGATGCTCAGTTTGAACTGCAGCAGATCGTCTTGACCATGTGATTGGCTGATTAGAAATTTGCATTAACGAGTAGTTGGATATTTATATGTGTGTGTGTGTGTGTGTGTGTGTGTGTAAACCAAACTGTAGCATGTAAACTAGTGAACTGATCCAAGTCAAATTTAGGCTGTAGGGTAAATGTTTTGATGATAATACTAATGACCATACTAAAATACTATAATTCTTTTTTTCATATTTTGCCAATGAATGAGCCTAATATGAGTACTACTAGTACTACTACTAATACTACTAATAGCATAATAACGACAACATCATAGACTAATATAGGTGTATAATAACTGATAATATGAATAGATATATGTATATATGTTTAACACTGTATTCTATGTAATATATCTACACAATATTTTGTATGATATATTTTTCTCCGAAATTTTAAACTTAAGTAAATATTTGTATACTGCTAAACGTTTCTCCTTTACTGTACACTTGTGTATACAATTGTATATTGCTAAACTTGAGTAAACACTTTTTGTTTACTCTGTTTTGTGTGATTGGTGATTTCTTTTCGCATGTGTGTGTTTGCTTTTGTTCCACTGCTGTCTAATATAATTTGAATAATACAGAACTTCTAATTGCATTGTACAGTAGTAACTTAGTAATTTTATGTAATGTTTTAGTTTATGTATTGTTGTACAGTTATTGGTGGACACTTCAAAATTAATCTCTGAAATATTACAAAAATTGCGTTGTGGTATTATTGCACCTCGGAACATTTTGTGGCCTAAGTTAGTTAATACCTGAAACATCCTGTAAAATGAAAACATTTAAAAGTCATTAAGTGACTGAGTGTTTATGGTGCAGGTGTTGTCACAGACTCCTCCCGCCGCCAGGGGGCAGCAGCATCCTGCTCAGTCACAGAAACCGGAAACTGTTTTGTTTATCAGCGTCTACGTCCTGCAGCCCACAGCGTCTCTGTGTCCATCTGTTTAGGATACGTTTCTGACAAAAACGGTTTCGGTTTCTGTCTCGGTCACTTTCTGATGTTAAACTAACTTTGTCGTTCGTGACGCATTAGAAAGCAAGAGCAGTTTAACGACGACACATCGGTGTGAAAGTGTCGGTGCTTGTTCTGGCGGGATTCGTTGTTAGCTTGTAGCGTTAGCCGCGGCTCCGCACAGCGATGACCGCGGACATACTTTTTCTTTCTGCGTTTTTCGACTATTGAGTCAAACCGGAGATCCTCCGTTCATCATGGCGAGTGAGAACACCTGCACCAACGCGGGGAACGATGAGGAAGTCGGCCCGTCATCCGAAACAAACGAGCACGACTACGCGCACGCCGCGGAACGTAACTTCACTCCCACCGAGGCGTCCTCCTCCTCCTCCTCCGGAGCAGCGGGGTGCGACGGCGGCGTCACCGCGCAAGAGAGCTTCAATTCAGCCTGTGAGGATGAGCAGAGTGCACCGGGGCAGCCCGCCGCCTCTCTGCCGGTGGAACTACCGGAACCGGCGGTGGGAGCTGAGGTGGACTGCCCCGGGGGAAACTACGTGGTTGCGTCCTCTCCGCCGCCCCCTCGCACCGCGGAGGACCCGCTGAAAAATGTGGCGTCCGTCTTCGCCCCCGCTACCGCGTCACCTCCGGTGTCGCGCGGCGGCCGCCGACGCGCCAAACGACCGGAGGACAGCAACTGCTCCTGCTGCAAGTCCGAGTTTGAGCGCCAGGGTCGCAGCTTCAACCGCAGGGCAGTGTACACTTTCACCACCCCGGACACCGTGCATTGGGCCTTCCCGGACTCGGTGGTAAACGACAAATCATTTCTGTGTGAAACCTGCGCGCAGGTGATCAGGAGCAGAGGGAAACGCAAACAGACCGGGAAGAGGTCACTGTGGCTGAAACCACCGGCCACGAAACAGGTTTGTGACAC
The DNA here is from genome assembly GCA_016801845.1 of Polydactylus sextarius. Lineage (NCBI taxonomy): Eukaryota > Metazoa > Chordata > Actinopteri > Polynemidae > Polydactylus > Polydactylus sextarius. The sequence goes on along the minus strand of CM028908.1, from coordinate 2,530,149 downwards.
CATCATTACTGAGATATACCGGTGAACAAACCGGTATCATAAGATTTTTCTCGGGTTGTCTCTTCAGATCAATACCGTTTTATTAAGTTTGCAGATTTTGTGTTTAAAACTTAAAATCCACACATTATCTGCACCACTTTTTAAATGGTCACAGGAGGTCATATGTCCCCGGTCCATCACAGAGCAGACATATACAGACACACAACCAGACACACTTAAACATCCAACATCCTGGAAATAATAAAAAATACAAATCACATGACACATCAAAATAATCAGATTATGAAAGTCACAGCTGCACCCGAAAATGGGTTTTCTTTTCAATTATTTTAAAACTCACTCTGCACCACTCGTTTTTTTTTGTTTTGTTTTGTTTTTGGGGGCCACAGGAGGTTGGTATCCCAGTTGACTGTGGGTGTGCTGCCCACAAATATGTAATTCATTGAAAAACTTGAAAGCTGAGAATGTTCAACGGTTTCACTTTTCTGCTTCTTCTTTCTGTTGCAAATTCTTTGCATCACTCTGTGTTATAAATATTAAACCTAATATCAAAATGTTTGAAAAATGTTTGTCAATAATCTCCATGATGTTTAGACCCGACTGTAAAGGAAAGTTTAGGTATTTTGCTCTGCAGCTGATGTAGAAACACCAACATGATTGTGTTTTAAACACTTGTGGCTCTTAAACGAGCTGTGAATGACGTTTTGTCTTGTTTGGTTCATTGACTGCAGCCTGACGGGAGAGACAAGAAGAAGAAAGGTCGCAGGATGGGAAAGAAAAGCAAAGCAGCGATGTTGGTGAGCAAGTCCTGCTACAAAGCTGCTTTTAAAATGCTGTGGTCTGCGAAAGGTGCCAGGAAACCAATGATGGAGTTCTGGACCAAACAGCTGAAGGAGGAGGTGAGAGCTGCTTAATCATAACAGGTTAACGTCATTTATCTTCACGGCTGTGATAAACATCCTTTTTTTTTTTCTTTGTGTTGCAGATGAAAGCCTTGTCCCGGCAGACAGACAGTCCCTTCCACCAGAAGGTGTCGAGCAGAAAACCGTTGTCATCGTTCCCGTGGCGTCGGTGTCTGAACTGGGCTCAGGACAAAGCGCCGCTCGTCACCACCTGCCTTCGCTCGCTGTTCCCTGACGTCAATGCACTCGCCAAGAGCAGCCAGTAAGTCTGAGGTCTATGGGATGGAAAAGTGGAGCAATTAAAAAATGTTTAAGTTTTGAGATGATCCACTAACACCTTGTTGTGGTTTTGTGGATCTGAGTCTGAGCCGACGTCTGTTGTGTTTGTTTGCAGTCAGATGACGGAGGAACAGGCTCAGATGCTGTTAGAGCGCAGAGCGGTGGTGGCACTTTCCATCCCGCTTTTCACCAGAAACATCTGGAAGAATAATTTCCTACAGGCTGCTCTGGGGGCGGAGCTCCGCCTGCAGGGGTGCTCTGGCTCCGCCCTCGATGCCCTGAACACCATGGGACTGTGTCAGAACAAGGACACGGTTCGACTGCTGCTACACAGGCTGCGCAACGGCAAGAGGACTGTGAGTATATTTGTCTTTGAGCCGCAGGTTATACCAGCTGCATCTCAATCAACAACCAGTTCATTTTTAGTTTTAAAATGTCCATAAACAACAAAGCTGCAGATCTGCAGATCATAGTCTACAGTGTAAATTAGCTGCTCTCAATTTTAACACATAGAATTCTCTATAAATAAGATATTTAGAGGGGGAAATTAAAAAGGAATTAAATTAAATATATTAAAAGGAAGTTAAAAACTGCAGTGCTGACTCTGTTTACTCTAAATCTTCATGTCCTCATTTTTTGTTTCATTAAAATTCAGCTCAAATTTACATAAACAAAAAATACATTAAAAAAGAATTAGCAAAGTCCATAAATAACATTTAGTATTTAATCTTAAAATAGATTTATGAAAGTCTAATCATCAATTATACATTAAGCTGAGGTTTATTAATTATTGCTTGAATTAGTTTTGAGACAGAACTAATTTTCTCCACAAAAAATAACATAATGGTTCTTTGGATTCTTTTTATGTTCTACTTATACCTGCTTTGTTTTTGTAGGATTTATTCAAACCCACTTATGTCATAAATTAGCAGGGCTCAGTGCTTCTACTGATTTCCCAATTTGGTATCGATTCATTTTAAAGATATTTCTATTTCAGCAACAGTTTTCTTAGATATGAAAGAGATTCTCACAACACTGAAGCTACAACTTTTACAAAGATGAATGTTTAGATTAAAATTGAGCCAGTTGTTATAAGGATGTAGTTTTTATTGAACATGAGCCAGAGACGTCAGCAGTGCAGCTCTACAGTACACTGATTCAAGTGTTGAACTGTGAACCTCTAGTTTGTTTATCTGACACATGAAGCTTTGTCACTGTCCAGTTCTTCTCCAGACATTTAATTTATACTTTGAGATTATTGAGCTCACTTTGTTTGCTCTTCCTGCTCTAAACAGGTTATAAGTTTGGTTCTTTTAGATTCTCTTGTGAACAACGTCACATCTTCATCAACTTGTGTTTTTGTGTCAGACACAGAACGGACGACAGAGGATGAAGCTGAAACAAGAACAACTAAAAGCAGAACAGATGGCAGACGTAGAGGAAGAGGATGTGGAGGAGGAAGAGGAGGAGGAAATAGAGGATGAAGAGGATGATGATGACGACGAGGACGATGATGATGATGAAGAGGAGGAGGAGGAGGAAATAGAGATGGGAGTAGAGGAAGAGGAGGTGGAAGAGGAGGAGGTACAGGACAGATTACAGGAGGAAGACGAGGAGGATGAAGATCGAGCAGCAGAGGAGAAGGAAGAGAAGAGGAGGAAGAAAAAGGCAAAGAAGCAGAGGAAGGAGGAGAAAAGGAAGGAGAGAGGGAAACGAAAGGCCAAGCAGCGAGGGGAGGAAGAGGAGGAACAGGAGGGGGAGGATGAGGAGGAAGGGGCGGAGCAGAAGAAGAGGAGGGTGGTGGTGGTGAGGCTTGGCCTGCTGAAGGGACACTCAGAGGTCGGACGCTCCGACCTATCAGCTCCCTGACACTCTGCAGCTCCTCATATGGACTAGAGAGGCCACGCCTCCAATCAGAGAGAAGGACAGAGGCCTCACCCTCTCGTCTCTGAGGAGGAGAGGGGGCATTCTGGGAAAATTTGAGAGCTTTATGTGACATTTTCATTCTTGTGACATGAAACAAGTTGAATTGTGCCCAGAAATGCAGACACTGAAACGACCAATAAAGACACGGCTGATCGGTCACTTGACTGTCTGCATCTTCTTACCGCGGTCGTGAGTCTCAGGCTCAGCGGTTCAACCGTTCAGGAACATGTGTTCGATACAGATGTAACTGTGATGAGATGATGGTAAAATAGGAAGCTGCTTTTCCAAAGACGGTCAGAATCATTTCAAAATAAAGGCACAAATGGAAAGCGGGTGAGTTTAGTAGACATTTTACAACAAAAAGAAACATTGTGATCTTTAGAGAATAAAGTGAATAAAAAGGCTGCATTAGATTAGATAGTAGATTAATCATCACCTGAACACAAATATTAAAGATGAGTTCATTGATATTTGGCAAACAGCCTGTTATCACGACCTGAAGTGACCTGAGTGAACACAGTTATTTAGTTTTATATTCACTCTGTTACATAAAATGTTTCTTGTGTTTTTTTTTTTTTTGTTGTTGTTGTTAGATCTGTCAAGGTGAAAATAAATGGAGGCTCACACTCGAACTGAAGAGCAAACACCATCAATAACATCAATAAGAAACATTCAGCTTTGAACCTCTGATGTCACGCTCCGTTTCAAGATTCTTGAGATGTTAAATATCTTAACCAGCTATGTTTAACAATTAATCAGTTAGCGAAGTGACCAAAACTCAATGTGCCACCATCTTCTTTAATCAGCTAATCATCAGTCTCATTTTCTAGCTTCAGTTCCTGAGTGAGGCGATGATCTGCTGCTTTTCTGTTTTAATTATTGTTGTTTTCATCACAGTTGTTTTCATCTTTATAGACAAAGCGATTAATTGAAATAGAAGGTACTACAACTTATTTGCCGTAAGTTACATTTGCCTCGTGTTTTTGTTGCTTTTAAGCTGATAACATCGACTCCATTTCTCATGAGGTCGCAACACAAGTTATTATGACATTTTTTCTGATTGTGGCTCTGATAACAAAACGTAAAATGGAGACTAATATTGGGACTATACTTTTGAATAATGTGAATTGAATTTTAACCATATTCTGTTTCAAAAACTATATTTAGTTACTAATCAAAGAAAAAATCTAACTGTAGTTCTTTGAAGGATAAAATCATAATAAACTGTAACTCGACCACAAGCACCTGAACTCTCGCTGCTGATAAACATCTAAATGTCAAACTGTTTAGCAGGTTTGTTAAAGATCAGATTGAGCATTGAGCAGGAAGTGAAAGCTCATTCTTTCAAATTAAAAGCAGCTGTAGCTGTTTCAGTCCAGCATTCAGGTCCAGGATTCTGGTTTGATGAACACTATAAAAACTGAAGCAGAAACTGGTATTTTTTAAAATCCCGACGCTGTGGGCGTGTCACTGTTTCTGTTTGTAGTTTGATTAAACCGCTGGGGAAAGCAGCTGAGCCTCAGCTCTCTTATGGTTTGGTTCGTGGAGGCGTTAACGCTGTCTTGTGTCACGTGGAACGACACGTGTCTGAACTGAATGATTAAAGTTGCCTGTCAACTTGACATGGTCGCATGTATGAGGATTAAAATACTGGCGACAATATAAAACCAACCATTCATATCAGTCATACCACCAACCTCATATCAGCCTTAAATCAGGGTCTTTCTTCTCTCCAGGAGATTAAAGAGAAGTTGAAACCATAAAATAAGCCACCATGTTTCTGTTATTTCAGTGAGTATTTGAAGCGTTTCCCTCGTTAGAAGAGACGATGTATCGGCTTTTATACATAATGAGAACTTCTTCTTTCAAAGCTTCAAGTTCATGTTTTTATTTTTCTGACTCATGGACTGTGACAGATGTTTTTCTGAGGTTCAGACAGTCGAACCACAGGGACTTCGACTGACTGATCTTCGATGCTTCCTGTAAATATCTGCCAAGAAAATCAATCTCTGAGGCGTCAGTTTGTCTTTAGTTTCAAAGTCTGACGTCTATGACTTTTCTTAGTTTCACCACATAATACGTTTAGCACCTTCTTAAAAGTCTCAACCTAAATGTTGTAAAGGAGATTTTTTTTCCTGCTAGTCCACATCTGTCAGAGAAACACTGATAGATGCTTGTGATAAACTCAGTCTGCCAAATCTGTTAAATCAAAAACTGTTTAGTTTATGAGCTCAGTTGGTTATGAAGTTTAATGTTGGGAGACGATAAAACACGATGATAAAAACATTTTTGATAAAAACATGACTTGTGATGTCAGAAATCAGATATAATGTTTACACTGTTGTATTAGTACTTTTACTTCAAACCATCAACCAGGAGTTTAACACTGATTTCTCCAGATATAAACATTTAATTTCTGAACCATTAATACTTCTTATGCATCAAATCATCAGAGCAGAGAAATAAAAGCACGAGTCTGTTAAAGATCGAAGGACTGACAGCTTTTTATTTCTGTAACAGTCATTTACAGCAACACAATCTCTCCACAGCTGCTGCAGCTACAATAAATATCCACCTCCTGAACTCGGCTGCTCGCTTATCACTTTTAGAGGGAACCCGAGTTTAAGTGCGAGAAGTGAAGTTAATAGACTGAATACAAGTGTGAATATATCAACAACATAACTGCTGAGAGCACAGGTAAAGTTTTAATCAGACTAAACTTCAGCGGCAGGGATGAAATTCAGATCTTCATCTGTTTTTTATGCTGTCTGAAATCCACAGAAACTTTTAAAAAGGATTTTTTTTTTTTTGTGCTCATTCAGCAGTTGTGTCACCAAACATCACAGTAAACAGATTTACAGAAAGAAGAGGAGGAAGTGAACGGAGCATTCAGGGCCACTCGCAGAGTTTGTTGAAGTTTGTAATTAAAGGAGGAGACAAGTTGACCGAACTCTGCCTGGCGACAGGTTGAACATCTGTCGTCTCATTGACCACAATCTGGTTGAAAACTTTACATTAAAGGAAGTTTGTTTTTCTATTTTTTAAGAGTGATGGCGGATTTTATTTACACCTGGTTGAATATTTTACCAGACGACATTTTCAGTCCTCTCAGACGTTGAGCGTCTTCTTCACAGAGAAGATGATGTCTTTGATCTGAGGCAGACTGTTGTCCTCCAGGATTTTGGCGTACGGCATCGGGATGTCGACGCCCGTCACCCTGGTGACAGGAGCGTCCAGGTAGTTGAAGGCAGGACCTGCAGATGCAAAAAAAACACCACAATCAATAGTCTGAGGTTTTAAACCACTGTGGCAGCAACAAAATCTGTTTGTGATTGTGAAGCTCAGCATCTTTTTGTTGTGATTTAGTTTCAACCTGGAGCTTTGACTTTGTGTGAATTAAAGAATAAAGAAAGTGTGTGGTTACACAACACTCAGTGACTTTGTGGTTACCTTCCATGATCCTGGCACAGATCTCAGCTCCAACTCCAAACTGAGGCCAGCCTCCCTCCACCGTCACCAGGTGGTTGGTCTTCATCACGCTCGTCTCAATGCTCTCCACGTCCATGGGTCGGATGGTCCGCAGGTTGATCACCTGACACAGACAGACAAGAAGTGGTTAACGGACCGCTGAGGACATGTCACCTGTGTCAGGTGCGACGTGTTGTGTTCCTCTACCTCGCACTCAATGCCCTCCTTGGCGAGGACGGCGGCAGCGTCCAGACAGTGACCGACGAACCGAGAGTGAGAAACCAGAGTCACGTGAGTCCCTGAAACGCAGAGTAAGAAAGAAATTTGGTGTCAGTTGAATATTTCAAAGCCTCAGAGGCTTCACGGTGTCAGTGTGAAGGTCTCAGCGCCAGCGTCCGTCTCACCTTGTCTCTCAATCTTGGCTTTGCCAATGGGAATGGTGAAATCTTTAGACAGAGCCTCCTCTGACATCTCGAAGGGAACGCCATACAGCAGCTCGTTCTCCAGGAACACAACTAACACACACACACACACACACACACACACACACACACACACACACACACACACACACACACACACACACACACACACACACACACACACACACACACACACACACACACACACACACACACACACACACACACACACACACACACACACACACACACACACACACACACACACACACACACACACACACACACAGTTCATTTTAATAAAAGCATTAATGAAGTTAACATGTAACATGAGCTTTGATTGGATATCACTCCAGCACATCTATGTGACCAGCTAGTAAAATCATAATGTTTTTATTACGTATTTTAAAACGCTTAATTTTAGAATCTGCATAAATGCTTTTGTTCATTATGCAGATTCTAAAGTTCTACTATGAGCTCAACTTTTTTTCCAGACGTTTTGAGACTTCCATCCAAAATTCCAGACTTTAAGGTCTGGAAAAGAGTGTTTACAAATTTCATACTTTTTGAGACTTTCAAGACCTGTGTACGCACCCTGTTAAAAATACATGACATGTCACATGGTCAAAACTAGAATGAGCATGAGCGATGTTACCAGTGTGTACGGTTCATCAACTGAGTGATTTATTTTAAGCTGAAAGAGACGACAGTTTCAACATTCAGCACAACACCTACAGATACACAGGGGTGGAGACGAGTACAAAATAAAGTGCAACACAATGACAAACTTTCCTCCAGTCACTTGATGAAAAGCAGCAAAGTGAAGCCAATAACAGAAAAACTGGAATTTATCGATGACCAACAAATATATATGATTGAAAATGTGCAGTCCACATATGTGGACACTTACTCTGCATTGTAGATGATGCTTAGTTTTTGTACTTATCAGGTCCCAAGAGGTTAAAAGAGATTGTAACAAATATTTGATTTATTTGAAATATGTTTACACACTTTCACCGTGTTTACGCTTCACCAGGTACATTTCAAAGAAATTTGAAAGGAAGAAAGTAACAATCGTCATTGAGGATTTACTGCTGTTAAAGGTCCAGAGGTTACTGCTGTTTTAGCTCATTACTCTGAACACAAGAAACAAACACATCTGTTTAAAATATGTGAAGCTTATTAAGATGTTATAGTCCATCAAGTCTGCGTGATTGGAAACATTAATCTTTTAACATGTCATGATCAAATATTAAATATTTAGTTAAAGATTTACTTTGAAAAAGGTTCAAATAGAGGCAACATCAACATTTCAGACAACTCGTGGCTTTGTGGATGTTTTTTCTTTTTTAACGTATGACTGGTTTGAGGAGGGAGATATCAGATTTAGGCAGAGTTTAATTCTAAATATAAATACATCAGAGACTGAAATTCAGCTGCTCGAGTCTCAGCAGGTGTTTGAGAAACAACATCTGTAAACTTTACTGCTCCAGATGTGCTGAGAATTAACCAGCATCTGTCCCTGGTGAGAACAGCAGCTAAAGCTACAATGAGGTTACACTAAACTTAAGTATGAAGTGTTTGATACTTACTCTTTGGTATTTTTAGTTAAAATAATACAAACCGACAGTAAAAATGTTGTTGTTATTAAGAAGGACCAGTGGTTCTCACCTGGGTTGTCTTCTCTGATGGCAGACTTCAGGAGACCTTTCGCATCTTCTGAGTTCCAGGGACTGACGACCTTCAGGCCTGGACAGTGAGCGTACCTGCAGATAAACAGACACCGACTCAGCTCTACTGTCTCACTAACATCATCGCCTCAGACATCTGCAGAGGACACAGGCTGTAGAGACGCACCAGGCAGCGAAACACTGTGAGTGCTGTGCAGCCACGCCGGCCGACGCTCCATTGGGTCCCCTGAAGACGATGGGCACCGGCTGCAGACCCGCTGACATGTAGTACGTCTTTGCTGCAGAGTTGATCACCTGGTCTATAGCTTGCATGGAGAAGTTAAAGGTCATAAACTCACAGATGGGTCTCAGACCAGCCTGCAGGGGGTGACAGAGTCATGTCAGTGAGATCTACTGGAGGAAAAAGTTACTTTCACACCAAGTCAGGGACACATTTCTACATGAGAATAATTTTAACAGTGTTGTATAAAGTAGCTGAAGTAGTTAAAGTTCCACTAGAGTAGAAGTACTGATAGTCAGCGACTAGAATGATACTCAAGTAAAAGTCTTAAAGTATCTAGTATTTACTGTACTTAAGTATGACAAGTAATCTATGATGAAATGTACTGAAGTGTAGAAAGTAAAAGTACAAGTACATGTTAATAAAACCAGAAGAATATGATGAAGTTTATCCAGCACTTTAAAACATGGAGCCTACAACAATCTTCATAGACAATGTAGAGCTGGGTGATATGGCCTAAAAATCTTTGATTTTTTAAAAAAAAAAAAATCTGATGATTGATTTTTGATTTTAATCGATTTTTAACTTTAGAAAAATATTCACTGGGAGAAGTATTATTACTCTCTTACTATACAGCACTGATTTTTGATAAGTTAATAAAGAGAAGTAGATGTTTTTTTCACAGCCCAGTTTTTTCACAGTCCAGTTTCTAGTGAAATGACATCCAGTCTGATCATGTCTTAATGTCCAGTGACAGGTCAGTCACCAACACCAACATGTTTGACTGAACATAATGTATTTTGCCTCCTTTATTCTTAAATGATCCTTTATTCTGAGAGATGTGAACATGGAAATGTTTTATTCTTCATTTATTGAGTCAATTTTAACTTATTTTTTATTTGCTGGTTCTGGGTCTTTTACTCTTAAAAAAAAAAAACCTTTCAACTGGCTCATTATAAACCCACTCGCTGGTATAATCATATTACACAGTGTCAACGTGTTCCCATATAGATGACCAGAAACTCACCATAGCTGCTCCCACTGCGATACCAGCGAAGCCCATCTGCATCAGAGAGACAAAGAGATGTTAATCTGCTGGAAAACATTTCCTGTGTTTCCACTTAATCGATCTCAGACTGAACAAAGCAAACAACTTTCACACAGTTGATTCAAGGTATTAATGTCGAGTGGTTCAAGTTTATCTGCCTTTATTCCAGCAGTGCAGCCTGATCTCTATCTGGAAAAGTGACAGTCGACACAGCAACAGACACTAACCATTAACAGTGATGCTGTTACATTATACAAACATGTTGACTTCTGACAAAACCTGCAAACATCTGAAGCTGTTTCAGGTACAACAGAGAAGGTTTGTCTCACCTCTGAGATTGGAGTGTCAATAATGCGTTTGTCTCCATATTTCTTCCACAGACCTCTGCTCACCTGCAAACACACACATACACGTCATTACCTGCTTGTTCCTGCTTCTTAGCTGGTTGTTGTTGTTGTTACTGACAGACTGCAGCTTATTAAACCTTCATTACATCAGATAATCTATTCTGTTCAGCTGTAATCGAGTTTTATAGATACACCGTGTTTTACTAAGGGCCAACATAAACACATAAACACCTGGCATGTAACCAGAGGTTTTCATCTATATAAACTGGATACATTTTCAAATAAATCACTCATCAGTAAACACGTGAATAACTAGGACTTGTTACATTGGCACAAAGTGTTCTGTATTTGCAGAGGTAACTTAACATGACAGATGAAAGTAGTTTCATTCAAAGAAAAGTAAGATTTAATTGTCACTGGTAAAAATATGATTGGCTGGGATTTTTTAATCCACCTGCCACATTGACTGGTCGGTAAAAAGGTAATTTCATCCCCTTGATATGATTCTGTCTGAGAGAGGAATGTGATCTCCTCCTGTGTTTATGATACAGCCTTCACCTCTGACACTGTCTGGCCTGTTAGCCTGTTTTGATGTTGTTTCTTTGTGATAAAGTTTAATGAAAAATATAGGAAGATTTGTCCAGATATTTGACCCTATGTTGAATAACACCTCATCTACTTTGCATTAACAAGCATCTTGTCACCTTGTAGGCTCCGTCGTACTGAGCCACCTCCTCGCCCATCAGAAACACTTTCTCGTCTCTCTCCAACTCCTCATCCATGGCCTGGTTGAGGGCATCACGGACCGTCACCTATCAACAACAACATAAACAACATGTAGAAACATGTAACAACATAAACAACCTAAGACTATAAAAATATATGGAAATATATTATATATTACATTATAATATATTAATTCAAGGAAAACTGAAACACTAGAACCACTGAAACACTATTCAGCCTTACAGGTGAACAGTATACTTTGTTCAGCAGTTTTCTATTTTATGTGTTTGTACTGTAAATACACAAGAGGCAGCGGCTGAGTTGAAATCATGATCATATGTAATAGCTCTGCTCGTGATTATGAACAAAGCTATTACACTTCTGTTAAACTGCTTTCTGTAGGAAATGTGTGTTAGCAAGTATAAAAAGGAAAATAAAACTGTCACTGTAGTTTAATCACAGTGATTTATCCAAACACCTGTGAAATTACAGGTCATCGCTGACTTGACATGTTGTGACAGGACGACACAGGAAATAACAATATTTCCATTAAGCTTCACATACAGAGGTGACACCCAGTCTAGTTAGATGGGAAATATTCTGAGCTGTACTTTGTCATTGAATGATTTAGTTAAAACAATGTGAAATAAGCAACCAGCTGGAGTTTTAGCAGAGGCTAACGTTAGCCTGTTAGCTGCTAGCTGACCTGCACTGCGGCCGGGGCGCTCCTGTGAAATGAGCGGCGCCGCAGCGCCGACACGGAATTCTGTAAAAACACAGACACACAGACAACATCAGTATCATTAAATCTTTTATAACAAACAGTCTTAAACAGATACAACGGAAATATATTTAGACAAACCCACACCTTTCCCGAGCGGAGAAAGCACCTCAGGGACGCCGCCATCTTCACCCTGTCCTCTGCCGGAGAAAAGGCGGAGATTCAACCCGGTCTGTGGATTCGACCAATCAGCGCTGCGATCCACGTGTGGGTCATGTTACGTCATGAAAAAGAGCCAATCACAGCGGAGGACTGGGGGCGGGGGCGGGAGAAAAAAAAGAAAAAAGCCAAGGACACTGCTGCGCTGTCATGTGTATGGAAGACAAACTGCCATGAAAACAGACTTTTAAGAATGTGGACATTTTGATAATGTGTTACTAAAATCGAATTTTAATCTCTCCTGGTGAAATAATACACAAACCATGAAGCAATCAGGAAAAGTTAAATGATGAAAATGATTATTCGGGGCAAAATTATATATATATTTATTTATTTACATTTTTGATATGCAAACTCAGATGAGTGATTATTACATTATTTTTGATAGGCCTTGACTTTGACTAGTGTGGATTAGGACATTTTAGTTGGGGGAAGGAAAATCCTATTTTCAGCTATTCATTTAATATGTGTGTGGTTTATTGTGTTTTACTTGATTCGTTTATTTATTTATGATATTTATATTTTGACATTTAAAGGACACCATTTCCCATAAGCCTTGACATTCACAAATAAAAATCATGGCGTGACAGAGATAACAATCTACAACAAACTTCTGACAGGAAGTAAAAGCTAAGTTATTTTAAAATAAGTAAATACTTAATCTTAGTTAGTGTTAGCCTGTTCATGTTTATTAAAATATATATATATGTCATTTATTTACATACCAATATAAATATATTGGTACGGTTTTATTGTTATATATTCTATTTTAGTGATCTTTTTATAGACTTTTTCAGTCCAAATATATCAGTCTAATAATATTATTTCCTTTCAAAACTGGTACATAGTTTTTAAAAATACAAACTCACAAACAATATTAGCATTAGATCAAAGAAACACAAGATTTGATTTAGTTTCAGATTTAAGTTTGAATTCCTGGGTTCACATGTTTCTATTAATCTGGTTGTAGTCGGCAAGTTCTTTAGTATCAAAAGTTCACAGGCTGACAGTTCTTCACTGGAGGCCAAATTCATTAGCCTCAGTTCAGTCAAGTCAAGTTGTTCTTGTTTAGATGCATTCACTTTGCATTTTAAACTAACCTGACACATTCTGTGAAACCTGTACAACTTTTTTTTTTTCTGCACACATAACACGTATTTAAATATTAGTGCTGCGGTACATTAATTTATTTCTAAATGTTTAATAATAATAATATATTTCATTTTTAAATCAGTAACAATGTCATGTCTGTGATTTAAACCTGCAATAACTAATTTGTTTTTAAAATGTATCAATATGTGAACTGAATTAATGACATTGATGTCAAGTTGTGATCGCCCCCATTTTTCAGAGCTTTGTCACCTCCCATTTTTCCCTCAATGTGCTGACATATGTGGCAGAGCAAGTTGACAGAAGAGAGACACACAGAGCCACACTGGGAGAGACACAGAGCCTCGCCCACCTTTTTCTTTCATTTGTGATTTTTGCCTCTATTTTTTTTTTTTTTTTAATTTTTAAACTCACAGCAGAACAGCTACATAGAAGTGTTAAACATCTGTGTGAATGTAAAACACTGCTGCTCCACCAGTCACGTCAGAAAAATCTAGAGCCTCATATGACTGCATCACGTCTGCAAAGGTGAAGTTTGTTTAATGGTCAAGCAGCAGTTGTTTTATCACATTACTAACAAAGGCTTCTGCTCTTCTTTACTGTGAACTTTGGGATTTAATGTAATTACCAATTTGTTCTACATTCAGGTTTACTAACATTATATACTAAACCTCAGATAAATTGTTTTTTATAATTATCAGCTACTTTTGATCTTTCTGTAACATCTATGGTTTAATTTATTGATTTATTGTGTTGTTGTCATGTCTTCACCAGTTCACTAATCGTCCTCATCCTCCAGCATGAATGTCTTCCACCTGTTGCTCCTGATCACAGCTCTTCATTTCACCTCCTGCATCTCCATGGACCTTTGTCAGGGAGAAAACCAGTAAATATGTTTAATTTGTCACATGAATGTGTTTTTACATTCTGTAAAATCTCACTGATTTGATTTGTCCAAGTGCACATCAGATGACAGTCAACTGTACATTGATCAAACACAACTTTAAGTCAAGTCAAGTCAAGTCAATTGTATTTGTATAGCTCCAAATCATAAAAGGCACATTACATTATAGAATAGAGAAACCCAACATCTTCCACAGTGATTAGCACTTGGCAACAATGGAGAGAAAAGCAGGAAGAAACCTCCAGAACTCTGAGTGCATTGTCTGGTTGTGGTTAAAAAACCACCTGTGTTATATTATGGTGGTTGCTCTTATAATTTTGACTCTTTGGCAGCAGATTGTTTAGAACATATATCTGTTTTTTTCCAGCTTGTCACAAAGATGTTAAAGGTGACAGAAAAAAATCATCTAAGGTAGTTTTAGCCCATTAAAGGTTATATATATATATATATATATATGTTCACAATCACAATTTCATGTTTATATTATATGTTTAGTTTGTCATTTTTTAATGTTTAATGCTAATATTTGGCATACGCTGATATAAATGACTCATTTATTCACTGACTGGACAGATGTTGGTTCATGTTATTGCAGCATATTAGAATGAACAACACTAACTGCTAAAACATTCTCAGTGCAGCTCTCAGAGCTTTTAACGTCAGTCACTGTCAGTCAAATTCCTTGATAATGATACCAACTTTAGGAAAATGGCTTCTTTAAACTCTTTAGTGTATAGTTACAAGCAGCAGTCAGAGATTTCCCTCTGCAGGTTTTTAATTTTGAATAATCTGAGCCAGAAAAACTTGAGAAACTCGTCTGGCAGAGATGTTGCTGCTGCTTTACCTTTACTAAGGTTACCTCACTGTTTCAGTTACCTCACTCATTTTCAATTTCTGATATTTGTATAGAACCAAATCATAAAAAACTAATATCTCAAGGCACCTTACAATATTACAGAAAACAGTTCCCACAGTGAAAAGGGGGCAGCAGTGGAGGGAGAGAACCAATGAATGTTAATAATATCCAGTATAGTGATATAAAGGCATGGGTGAGACAGAGATGAAGAGAGAGAGTTCAAAGTTCTCTTTATTATCCCTGACGGGGTAAATTGAAGCACGTTAAGCAGCAACAAAAAAATACATATAACAGACACAAACAACAATTATAATGACAATACCATGACAAACACAAGCACACACAAATTATTCATTCAAAGCAGACAGTGGCAGCAGTGATGAAAGATATTTTAAATCTGTCAGCCAGTTTGACCAGTCAGTCCTTGTGCTGAACTGAAGGTTTTTGATGAAGTTACTGGAACAACCTGATAGTAGAGAACGAGATGTCTCCTTTATGTCTTTATCAAACTTTTCATCTAATCACATTCATTTATAATGGGGAGGATTTAGTGCACTTATTTGCAAATTATGTCATAAAAAATTCGGCTTTGGATAAAAAAAAAAAGTAATAGACTGGCCAAGACGCACGTTTTGATATATCATTTGTCTATGTGTGATCAACTGTCATGAAGTTATTAATGTTCAAAGTAGCTGCTGAAGCAGCTGCTTCACTAAGGACACACACACAAACACACACACGGGTTAGTTAGGGTGTGCTCTTGTCACTTTGAGGCTTCCTATTTAAATACAATAAAATCCTATCATTTAGGTCGACACATTGTGGGAATCAGGACGAGTGTGACTACAATTTTGGAGAATATTATATGTGTAGAGTGAAATTTGTGGTAGAACTGGAGGCCAAGGTAATGCCATCCAGATTAGCTATATCCCAAACTGATGTTTCGGTCCTGATCCCAGTACTTGTTTCCTCCACCAGGTGTCTCCTCTGTACCATGACCGGCCCCACCATCATCGACGTCCATGGCCAAGTGAACTCCATCCAGGATCGCTGTACATACAGTGTGATGACAACATCGTCGGTCCCTGGTGTCCAGGTGCTCGCCACTTTCCAGGAACGCCGCCGCACAGACGTCAGTTTTTTGGACCGTGTGACACTGCGACTGGAGGGATCAGGTGTTCATATCTACCTGGAACAAGGCGGGAGAGTTCAGGTGAGACTGAGACAGATCAGGCACGTCAGTAAAGAAATGAAGATAAAAAGTCTGTTTTTTCCTCTGAGTCTGGATCCTTCAAATCATTAATATCAACATAATCTGATTAATTAAAATACAACATGTCACCTCCATGCTGTTTAGAGGGTCTTTTGACGCACAGGGACTCCAGTCAAAATATAGTATTATTATTTTGGTATCAATACATCTTGTTGGGCTTTTAAAAAAAGTGAATGAATAAATAGATAAAGTAGATGAAGCAATGACATAAATAAGAGAGGAATAAAACATATGGTAAACATTTGTATGATGATGGTGATGATAGTAATAATAATATTTTCATTATATCAATACAACTTGTTAAACATTTTTAGAAAATAGTATAAAATAACCACAAGTTAACACTAATTGAATTCAAAGCATCACTGTGTATACAGTGTGCCAAAGAAAACAGCAGATATTTACATTTAAGAAGTTGATACTAATCATTTTTCTTTTAAATGACTAATCGGACTAATTGTTTCAGCTCTGTATCTAGTTCAGATGACTAATGTAGTTAGGGTCATAAGAGACTCACTAGGTCTGGTCCTAGACTCTGCTGTGATCTACAGGTAAACAACGTCCAAGTGAGGCTGAACGCCACGGCTCAGCTGGTTCATGGCTTGGAGCTCACCAGGGACCTGGGTGGAGTGACGGCCAAGACGTCACGTTCCAACCACACGATGATCATCTTCTTTGATGGCTACACTGCTCAGATTCACATTAAAGGTACAGATAATTAGACAGAGATGGACACGTGTTGATTTTACGTGTTCATGAAACTCAAGTTGATTGTTGAACTTGTTTCTTTGGATACACTGTGCATGGAAGACTACCATGTTTGCAGTAAACATTTTGATGAGAATTACTTTTGTCAGTCAAGTGTTAGGTGTCGGTATATATATATATATATATATATATATATATATATATATATATATGTGTGTGTGTGTGTGTGTGTGTGTGTGTGTGTATGTATATTCAAGTAAAGTACAGATACTCCCAAAGGTACAGCAGTGAAGTATTATTATTTTGTGACTATACAACACTTATTCTGACGTCCTGAGGTCCTGAGATTGTTGTTGTGATTGTCTGTCCAGGACCTTCATCATAGACTTCACTCCTGTGTATCTTTCAAACATTGTGGTTTTTGTCTGTGAATCACTGCTCATCTCTCCATCTGCATCCAGGACCAAGTGGACAAACTCCATCTGTGGACGGTTTATGTGGAAACTCCAACCGGTCGTTCAGTGAACTGAGGCCCGATGGATATAGCTCCGCAGAGTAAGAGCTCAAACACAGTTTCAGTAAAATTATTAATTAGGCTAGAAAACTCTGTTAGACAGAGTTTTAATTCTCTGCTGTTTGTTTTAACTGCAGCTGTGAAACGCAGTTTGAGGAGATGACTAACAGCACCATCAACTGCACCGACGTGACTCAACGGTGGACACATAAAACAACACTGTCTATAACAACTCATTAGAACATTTACATGAATTAAAATCTACTCTGTATCTATGAAGATGAAGCATAACCACAAACCATTCATCAATTTCAAGAATAATTTAGATATAGATGGATGGACAGATAAATAGACAGACAGACAGATAGATAGATAGATAGATAGATAGATAGATAGATAGATAGATAGATAGATAGATAGATAGATAGATAGATAGATAGATAGATAGATAGATAGATGAAAAATGTGTAGTGCCCTTTTTGGTCAGTAGACATCACTCATTATTATTATTATTATTATCATTATTATTTATTATTAACAATATACTAAAACATGGGAAACCAAATACTAAAATGTGAGCACGTTTCAGTATTTTTCTGGGATTTTTACTATTTAAACTTTGACTTCATTATCCTCATCCACTTTCTCACTCTGCCTTCATGAAACAGCTGTAATCTTGTGTTGGGGGCGTCCTTTGCCACCTGCCACAGCCATGTCAACCCAGAGCCCTACGCAGCCGCCTGCATCAATACTTTGTGTAAATATCCTGCAGTGGACGGTTTGAACTGTCAGTTTCTGGAGGCCTACGCTCGGGTCTGTGGCCTGTACAGCTACAACACGACTGACGGCTGGAGGGCAAACGCCAGCTGCTGTAAGACTGAGAGTTATATTGTATAAGGAAGGGATGGGAAGGGAAATACAAAGTAAATGAATTGTTATTTCACCCACAGTTCTGCTGGTTTGTAACATCTGTCTCTTTCTGCAGCTGAAGAACCTCGAGCCTTTTGTCAGGACCGGTTCTGCAGTTCTCATGAGTTCTGTGGTGACAGCAGTGTCGACGGTGAAACTCGGTGTCACTGTCGCGCAATATTCGCCTCCAAGTACAGATCTCAAAACACTTTGAGTAAGACACTTGTAACAGGACAGAATTCGTGCAGATTTTAAATTGAAAGTCTTTTCTTTCCTCTTACACACACCTCACATCTGGGTTCAGTCCATCTGTTTGCATTTTGAGGGTCTGAGGTCACATCTTGACTCTTTTCTTCTGACATCCAGGTGATGGTGTCGTCTGCAACGACACCTCTCGGTCGATCAGTCTGTTCGTTTGTCTTCTGGAGGACAAAGGCATCAGCTACAGTGACTTACAGCTCTACGACAGAACCTGCAGAGGTCAACTGGACAACGTGACGCACACGGTGACGTTAGAGTTCGACCCCAAAACTGACCCGTGTGGGACGATGATGAGGGTCAGTGTCCTTCCTGTCATCACAGCCAATTTCTCAATGTTTTTCTGAATACCAACATCTGGCCTCCTGCAACCTTCAAGGTGAACGACAACGGTGAAATGATCAATAAGAATGCAGTCATCCTGGAGAGCACGAAGGCGGAGCTGGTGGACATGACCTGTCCATTCATCCTCCCTGACATCAACATCGACTTCTCTGTCGCCATCGAGATATTAAGTAGCAAGACCAGGTGTGTCCATCACCTCCTCATATTTCAACAAACGATGCATTTAAGTGAATATTTACTGTCATTGTACCAAAATGCACAGTCAGACTATTTAAATGAAAAAAAAAACATTTAAAGGCATGAAAACAAAAATATTATATATATATATATATATATATATATATATATATATATATATATATATATATATATAATATATATATAAAAGCTCATATGATATATTATAACTGGATCTATTCTGATAATCGTTTTGGTTATTTTTATATAAGAAAATAATATTTAATGAAACAGTTTCTTAAGTACTAGGTTATTTTTGTTGGTGGTGAATCATTTAGTTTTTGCCTTTATTTATCATGTTAACCATTGTGGTTCATGTTTCCATTCCCAGAATTGTGAAATAAATTCATATAAAATTAAATACTAATATTTACAACAACCACAGATCCTGTTCTTCTGTTACTTTACATGACCAAAACAACAAAGGTCTCAGGACGAATGTGTATTTTGATACATGTGTAAAAAAAAATGTCATCATATCTCAGGTTTTACTCTGTTTGTCAACATCAAACAGAAATTAAGCGTCTTAGATGAAAGCTGACAACAAAACTGGACGTCACCGTTTTGCTGCTGCAACAATTTTAATCACATCGGTGTAATTTCAGAAGTCTGAGAGATAAACAAGCTTTTTGAGAGGGAAGGTGTTTCTAAGAGTTCCTCAGTATTTTTTGAATTTATTTAAATTGAATTTATTTAGCACAAAACACAAATATGACCACAGTGACATGTTGTCTGTTGTCCAGCTCTTCAGTCCAGTACATTACAACCGGAGTGTGGAACTACACCCTGACCATGGCGGCCTACACTGACGACGCTCGGACAAAGCTTGTGGACACCAACACTGAGCTCCGCTTGAACCAGAAGGTTTGGTTCGAGCTGAAGACGGACGGACTGGACGAGAACGTTGTCGCTCTGGTGACACACTCTTGTTTCACCACCGACCAACCATCAGAAAACTCCAACCTGAGATACGAACTCATCATCGACGGGTGAGGGACGCTCAGATCAGATTGAGTCAGGTTTCAGGTTTGACATTTCTCACTGGTCTCGTGTGTTTTGTGGTTTCTGAGCAGCTGTGCGAACCCAACGGATGAAACAGTGAATGTGCAGAATAACGGACAAGGAACATCCAACTATTTCTCCTTCAACTTGTTTCAGTTCAGAGGCAGAAAAGGAAACATTTACCTTCACTGCAAACTGAACCTATGCTTCAAACAGAGCAACACCTGCATCCCAGTACGTTCACACAGATACGACACACACCTGCATTAAATCTGCTGATGATTTGATCGAATGAATCCAAGATTTTTAAATTTCTCTGTCAAAACTTCATCTGTTTGTGAGCGCACACAACAAGAAGTAGTGTACAGCAGAGACAGACGAGGAGATATTTGTAGTATAAATGTATGCATTAAATTGTTGCACAAGGTTTGCACAATAGGAGTCAGCAGACTGACTCCTAGTGTTTAACACGTTCAACAGTCTGAGAGGTGACATGTGGAGACCCATTATGTTTCATATTTCTATTAATCATATCAGTTTCAGGTCCTAACTCTCACTGAAACCTAAAACATTTTTTCCCTCTCTTCTTCATCTTTAATGCAGAACTGCAGTGTGACTTCCAGAAGGCGCAGATCTGTTCCATCTCAACACGAAGAAGAAAATGTAACCATTATGATGGCCTGGCGTACATGAAGGTGAGACACGATCAACAATGGTTTCATCATGATGAGCAGAGGTCAATGTCAACCACCAGGGGGTAGCAAACAAAACAGACGGTGTTTTTTTTGCCAGTTTATAAAAATGGATGACATGTTTTCTTTCTCAAGTGAAGCTGAAACATCTCGATTGCCACCTGGTGGCTGACTGTAGTACTGCTCATAAATTCTGAACCCTTTAATTTTCTGATTGGTTTTGTTTTAATTAGTTATCATAGTTTTTCTCAGTTGCTTTGTGCATTTGTCAAAACTGCCTGTTCAGACTCCATATCATCTCATCATCTAGTACATATCATAGCAGCAGTTTTTAACTATCTTGAACAAACAGCAAGCGCTTTAGTATTTCATGCAACTAATTATGTACAGTTGTCTATTGTTTTTTACATTTTCAATGGATAATGTCATGTTGGTCAAAACACACCATACTGGTTCCATGCTGAATAGTCCCACCCTACAGAAGTCAACCAGTCACTGCATGCAAAAGTGCTGAACTATTTGTTAAAATCTGTTAAGCATATTTCATACATTTCTGATATATTTTCTCTGGAAATATATTTTTTCTCTTAAATTGATGTATTGGGCACAGGTGAATGTGTGAAGCATTAGATCAACCAGTTCACCACTACAGCTCAATGAATCTCATGAACCTGCAACTGGAAAGCACATATGAAGAGAGCAGGACAGTGTCACCATTTCTAACTCAGAAATGGAAAGACAACAAGGAAATATACAAGGTCAACGTCGTACAAGGAGAGGGGTTAGGATGTGGGAAGGAAGGATAAAGGGACAAAACAGAGGAAGAGGAGGCCAAGTACACGTGTTTTAGATGAAATAAAGGCTACAACTGTCAACCATGTTATCGATCATGGTCTTACTGATCTGACTGAGGCTGAGTGGAGAGTGCAGCTAAATGTTGGGAGAACCACTGTGTCCTCAATTACACAAACATTTCATCAGGAGAGCAGGGGTGTCACTGAAGTAATGTGAACTGTACATACAGAGCTGTTCTAGTGTATAATTTGTATACTTGAAAAGCAACATAGGCTGTTTGAATTTAGTCATCTAGGTGACGCTGTACTGTCCTGTATTACAGTATTTGAGGATTGTACCATGTTCACTACACATTGTTGTAAATATGGTATGTGAATACAGTTTTAGTAAGTCTTACATTACATTCCTGTAATTTTACTCTACTGCACCGTATCAGTAAGGACAGGAACACTACCTCACAGCAGTGGAGGAGGACCCTTTTTACTCCTGAACAGGAGGAACACATTTGTGCCATTGCGATCATAAATAATTGTGATTGTGGGAGATGCGAACTGTTAGCAAGATCCTAGTGTTGCTTTGCATTGTAGAATACCTGCAGAGTAAACTGTCATAACTGACAACATGACAACAAGTGGTCTGACAACAAGTGGTCTGACAACAAGTGGTCTGACAACAAGTGGTCTGACAAGTGGTCTGACAACAAGTGGTGTGACAACAAGTGGTGTGACAACAAGTGGTCTGACAACAAGTGGTCTGACTACCTTGTTCATATACAATGATGTAATGACTTGACATTCTGATTGAACTGACGTTTCACTGACATAAATACTTGCTTTTGAGACATAAACTAAACATTTTGACAAAGATATGTGCTTTTGCAGCTAATCCGCTATATGGTGGAGTTTACACTGATTGGTTTGAAAAATGCACCGAAGTGACTGAGAAAACCTGCAAAACGGGGTGAAACATCATGATTGACTGGTGATTGGTTAACTAACTTTACAACTGTTGATTGTTGTTGTCTTTGCAGGTTGTTTCCATTGTGATTCAACATGGTTCACCTGGCACAGATCTACATGATGAGTCCTGATCAATAACCTGGATACCTGTAGGTGAACAGGTATTGATCCAGACTGATGATGTTCAGGATGCAAAGGAGCAGTTTGATTGATTAAGGCTAATGACTAACAAATGTTTTGAGTTACTGTTTGTTTCTTCCCGTTCTCTCCTTTATTCTTCACCCACAGCGGCTGCCCTGTCACACTAACTGTAATCATGATTTCAGTTTTTCACTGAACAAAATGACACAACACATTAACAATTAGTCATGGATTCCAACTTAACTGAGAGTTAAAATAACATCTGAGCTGAAACTGTGACGACACTAAGACAAATGTTCTCCCAGATCACTTTTACTCTGCTGTCATTTCTGTACATGGACAAAATAATGTGAAAAACGGTAATGGGTTTTTTCCTGAGACATTTATTGTGGTTTTCTAATTTCTGGTGAGCGCTTTACTTTACTTCTATACCTAAATGAAAAATAATCAAAGAAAGACATTATAAAAGTGGATTACATCACACTTTAGTTTTTAACTAAAACTACTAAATACTAAAACTACAATAATTACAATTAATGATCTTTTTAATTTTGATACTAATTTTCCACATTTAAATAAACTCTTGCTGCAAATGATGAAAAGGTTTTTGTTTGATTTGTTTCCCACACACACTGCTCTCATCGACACGGAGGAGCCAGGACTCGAACCATCAACCCTCTGACACAATAAACACAACTTATTAACCATTTTTTAATCAAACATTCACTTGGTTTGACAGTTTACTGCTTATTTCAGTTCTGCTGTTGAGGAAAATCATTTTACAGCTGCAACAGCAGAGAAGATGTTTTACATCTGAGGACGACAGTAAATGACTTGAACGCTGGAGGTTTAGTTTCATCATCATTTTACCTGTAAATCAACAAACACAAACAGCTGTGGGGTAAAGTGCTGCAGAGAAACTTTCTGATACAATTTAATGACATATTCAGGACGTAAGGAGACATGACGTCACATTGGAGCAGATTTCACTGAATAAAATAAAACTAATGACAGGCTTCACCTGAACAACTAAACAGCAGCTGCTCTGATGCTTCAGAACGCTTCAGCACACAGGCTCAATGTCAACTAATACACACTACTCTTTAATATATATATATATATATATATATATACACACACATAAACAACCAGAAGCCAGTTAATTTTATGATTGATTCTTAGATTTTTTTTTTTTTTAACAAAACTAAGAACTTTTAAATCCATTTAAATCCTACTTTAAACTTGTAAAACACATCTTTTATGTGTTGTCTTACATTTCTTGACTAAATTCTGTTTTTAAATTACATTTTTTTTAATCCCTTTTCTTCCTTTTCCTGTTTTAGATTTCATCTTTGGACTGATGTCATTTTTGTAATTTTCTATTTTTTTGAAACTTATTTTAAAAAAGGTCTGCATTATTATTATATTGTATTATTAGTAGTAGTGATTATGGTTAGTTTAATTTAGTCCTGGATAACCAAGACAGAAATGTTTCCCTATATTTTGACAATTTAAAAATGATAATGCACTTTTTCCAGCTGAACTCTGAGGTTAAAAACTAAAAATCTCAAACTAACTTCCTGCGTGCTGAAGCGTTGACAGATGAACTGGTGTGTTTGATTCTGTTCCATGCAACGTTAAAAATAAAAATAACAACACAGATTCAGGCACAAAGATCCGTATGGCACAAATGAAATAAAAGAATCTCAGCTGACAACAACAAAAATAAAATATCAGGAATCAACACAATGAGAGTCTGAAATGAACCGAGACGTTGATACATCAAGTTACGACTTTTCTATGAAACCTTCAGATCATTGATCTGCTGATGTTCATCATTTTATTTAATATATAGTTACATTTTCTGATCTAATTTTGATTTTAATTAATTGTGCTTTTTTTCTCACCTGAAGATTTTCTTTAGTTTTTAATTCGACATTCTAATAAATTGCTTGGTCCTCAGGTCAGTTTCTCCTCAAACTGATGAGGAATATTAATAAAAACTGAGCGTTGACGTCAATCAACGAGTTGATTTTCACAGAAATGAACTGAAACTAACAGCTGCTTCAGTTTGACGTCGACTGTCTGATCATGTTGATTTAATCTCCTGTAAAATACAGAAGCTGCTGAAAAAAGCAATGAATTTCAGACCCTGGGTAATGATCAGCTGACCACTCTGATCCGTCTCTCTGCTCTCCCAAAGATATGATGTCAATATTTCTAATGAAGAGCAGCTCGGCAGCGACAACTGAGAAGTGAACAAGTTAAGGGTTGTTTTAGGACATGACTTCCTTCCAAAAGTAGCAAAAACTTTAACAAACATTTTCAGAAATTCTGCAAAGAAAATGTGAGCTAATGTTTGTTTCCTTCGACCTGCAGAGAGTTAATATCTGAGGCTGAGTGATGAGATAATGATGCAGAGGAAGAAGATCCGAACAAACATTAGTTTAAAAATTCAGAAATGTCTTCTTGTGTTTGTGACAGAAACAAAGGAGGAGAAAGAGGCGACGTGGTGGGTTAACATGAACTTGATCAGTCAACTCAATCAGTCGATGTCTTCATACGGAGTCATTTCTAAAATGAAAATTAATCTGTGAAGTGTTTTCTACGATCACGTTTCATTTGTCTTGTTTTCAATATGCAGACACTTGTTTCCTGAAAGAAGAAATAGTTTTATATTAAAATATTTCTAATTACAGACAAAAATGACTGGATGATGATGATGATGATGATGCAGCTCTGTATCGTTCCGAGTTACACGTCCTCCAGAGACAGAGCAGATCAGAGGTCAGAGGTCGCAGGTCATGTTTCTCGTCCTCAGTGTTGTCGCAGAACTGACGTTTAGAGTTTTAGATCCCGGAAATTCATCAAACAGCTTCAAGCTCCAAACATTCAACATCCACTTTTATCAAACCAAAAAGCAGAAATGATTCCATCCACCAGTCAGTTTATAAAGTTTATAAAGTTCCCATCTGTTTCTTACTGATCAAACACAAAATAAAAATGTTCAGGATTGTCACAGTCTCCATCTGTTCCTCGTCCTCCAACCACAGCGACAGATTAAAACAATTTAAGGTAAAAGCTGAAATAAAAACTAAAATGTTACTTGAATGTTTTTGTTGTTAGCGATTTTTTCTTCACATCTCAGGGAGAGACGACACGAACCGGAGCAGGACCAGCAGGTCGTCATGCCGCTGTGACGGTTTCCAGGTGGAGGACGGGTGGCGCTGGTGGTAGGCGGGGTCAGATAACGCGGGCGGGTCAAATGATGGGTTTGCTGCGGTCGGTGGTCTCGGCCTTCTTCAGTTTGCCTTTACTGAAGCTCTGGATGGAGCTGAGCAGAGCGGCGCGACCTCCTCCTACTCCTTCAGAGGAGGACAGAGGAGGAGGAGGGCAGGATGAAGAGTCCAGCATCGGAGGAGGAGGTGGAGGAGGAGGTGGAGGAGGAGCAGTCTGGGCTCCTGCATGAAGGAGAGAAACACGACAGGAATCAGAACAATAGCAACAGTTTTAGTGACTTTCTGTTTCTGCAGGAGCCGTTCACACAAAGATCCATCAGTCTGATTCCAATTTATTATAGATAATTACAGATATATAATATTACAAATCAACGAGCACTGACGTCGCACTCTCGTCTTAAGTCGAACACAAACGGTGAGAAGAAAACAACAGTGTCTCGTTTTATTGACTCAAACTTCACAAACTGTGACAAGGAAATAAAGATGTTCAATGATCAGAGGCTTTAAAATCCGCCACTCTGATAAGACACCTTTTATTAAAGGGATTAACTAATAGCTTCAGTTAATTAGTGGTTTTTGTATATATATATATATATATATATATATATTAGTATATATATATATATATATATATATATATATATATATATATATATATATATATATATATATTTATATATATATAGTTTATACATCAGCTGTATGATTTTATATAAATCAGTTTAACTTTGAAATGTTGTGACTAAAACTACAACTTCTGGTGAATTAGTGTCAGTGTAAAACATTTGTAAATTATTTATTAACCATCACAAAAGCTATTAGTTACAATGTCTGAGCCCTTTATAAAAGAAGACTTATTACAGCAGAGAAAACAGTTTATCTTTGTGAAACCAGCACCTGCATCAGATCAGATCAGACCAGGTTGAACTCAGTTCAACATCAGTTCAAACAAATGACTAAAATCTACTAATAAACTGAGCTTTAATGACCTGATTTATTTGAATGTCAAGTGTCAAAATGTCTGGACAGAACGACAGCTGCTGTGATCGAACTTCAGCTCAGCAGCAGAATCTGGGAAATGTAGTCGATTCTCTCCTGACGTTTGTGTCCTGCACTGATCTTTATGTTTTCTAATCATTTTGATGAACTGATGGTGAGTTGAACCTGCTGAGTCTGCTTCAGTTTTACATCCCACACCGAATAAATCAACCAGGGTTGACAGGCAGAAAAGCAAAATGTTTAAAAAGCTCAAAAATGAAGCTGAAGCTGAGGCTGAAAGCTGCGATCAGAGGTCACGACCTCCGTCTGTCTGACCTCACGGCTTCGTAATGAAAGGACGAGCAGATCTGGAGAAACTCGTCACCACAGGAGATAATCAATAAACCGTAGTAATGAATTTAACAAACATCTGAATCATGCAATGACAACTGAGTCACTGATGTCTACAGAAGTGACAGTTTCTCCAGGAGCAAACTTTCATTACTTTCAGTTTCATATTCAGATGATTCATTTCTCACGTCCACAGCTGAACTTTTTAATCTGATCTCTCTACAAAATGATGTTTTTACGTCTGGAGATTCATCTTTTATTAAAACTGCAAGAAAAACTATTGGGGGAAAAAAACAAAACTTCTAGAAATCACATTAGAAATGTACCTCATTTACACAGCTGCAGCTTTTACTCTCAGATACAAAGTTTTTCTGACACTTTGTGTGATATTAGATTGTGGTAAAACTGAAACTGCAGCAGAAGAAACTTTAGGTGCAACTTCATGTAATCAAGAAATAATTATAGAAATAATTAGCAAAGTTACAAATGTAAAGTACAAAGTAAAACATAACTAAATCCTCAATTATGATTTGAAACTTTACACAGGCTTGTAGCCAAAACATTATAATATTAATAAAGATAAAAAAGTTGTACATGTCTATAACGCTACTGCATCTCATTTATATTTTATAATATTTCACACAGTGACGAGTTGGAGACTGTGAAATTTTCAACATGTTTAATTTAAAAATAGAGAGTAAAAATAAAATAGAGTAAATTTTCTTTAGCATCAAAATAAACCAAACTATGATGACATTTTAAAACCATTCAGCAAATATACAGCTGCACAGAAACAAACTGTTCCTGTTTCAAAATGTCATATTGTGAATTTTTCATATTTCTGAGTTTGTTTCCGCTCAAACTCTATTTGTGTCAAAAGTAAACAAACTTTCTCCTGAGTTTCAGCAGGAATGTGAAGGTCGACAGATAAAGACTCCAGATCTGATTAAATGGTTTTCTGAACTTCAATGTAAAAAGACGCCAGTAAAAATGCAATGTCCCATTGGTCCTCTAAAGATTTCTGTGGACAAAGAATGATCTGAATATTTCAGATAAATAATAACAAAAAACAAATCCTCAGGCAACTGTAGAAAAAAAATAAACTGTATGAAACAAATAAAAATAAAAACTGGACAAGTTCATGATGAAAACCTGTCAGCAGAAACAGAAATGTGAGCGGACAGAAGAACGACATGCTAACTGACTGACTGTCCAAACAAACAAACAAACAAACAGACAAACAAACAGAGAGCTGACTCATCACAATCTCCAATGAGAACGTAAAGACAAAGTCTGGATCAGGGAGCTGGAGGCTCGACGTCATTGCAGATTGTGAGGTTTTTATAAAGACGTTCGTTCACCCTGTTTACGAAACACACACTGGACTCTAGTGTCACTCTATCGACCTTCTGTTTAAAAATGATCTTAACCGCGAACCGCTGGTTTAATCTGGCATCATAATCTTTAATCTGAATTTCTAAACTGGACGAGAGCCAGATCTCAAGCTACGCTTGCTCAGGTCAGTGGATCAGATGTGATCATTTCAATTCATTTTACAATGGTAGAGATTTTTTACTTCACTACAAACATGTGCTTGTTTACTTTGTATCTACTGTATGTTTGTTGTAATGAATTTCCTTTTTTAAAATCGAGTGACAGATGAAGAGTCAGGACGTCAAGTTGGACATTTGAAGAAATACAGGATATATGTGTCTGAGACTCAGACATCATGTGAGATTAAAATAATTGAAATTAAGGAAAAAATCCTGCTCAAAACAGAGCACTGTCATACTGGTTTACCAGTAAATCTGTAATCTGTTTCATCTCAGACATGTTTTGGAAAGGATTTCACACAATCAATGAATCGAACTTCCAAACATTAGCATCACTAGTTCATGGTTAAGAGATCGGAGCTGGAGATCAGGGGGAACGACTGCTTTAAAAACCATCAGAGACCTTCATCATCATCATCATCATGTTTAATGGACGTTTTAAATCTTTTACTTTACCCAACCACACGTCAGAATGGAGCATGCTCTACGGTGGAGACGGCACAGGAAGGGGGAGGAGAGAGGAGGAGAGAGGAGGTGACAGTTAATCTGTTCAGTGGTCAGAAATCACACAGCATCACCAGGAGGAGAGGAGAGGAGGAGGAACAGAGAAGAGGAGAGCAAAGACAATAACACCAGAGGAGGAAATTGGTGTCACATTTCTAATTCTGAAAAACTTAAACAGGTCGTGTCTGATGTGTTTGATATTCTATACTTTTCTTTTTTTTTCCAAGTTATTGATCAATTCATTAACTGAAAAGTTCTCGTGTCCGTCTAGAGTCTGGAATCTTCTCTGCTTTGTAAATGATCTTGTTAAAGAAGCCTTTCATCTCATCACACATTTCACTCTGATTGAACCTGGTTTCAGTTTGTTTCATTTAATTCTCGCTTTGGTTTAATTTGCAGGTTTTCAGTTTTGTTTCATAACAGATTATTTCCAAACGTGACAACGTGACTTTTGTTGTTTTCTCTTTCCATTAAACAATATAACAGTTTATGTGAACAGATTATTTTCCCTCTTTTCTTTTGACATTGTCTTGTTTTAATCAAACGACACAGATTTTCGTCTTTGTCCATTTTAATGTGTAGCCCTTTGTGAGGTGGATTTTTATTATCATCATCATTAATCCTATTAATAACAAACACAGCAGATCTTTCTCCATCACCATGAGCATGAACTGTGGTAGGAGGGTCACTGGAGCTAAAAACCCTCCTGTTTAATTTGTTTCCTACAGGGAAACGACAGGGACCAGTTGTTTTGGTATCTTGCTTGAGTGTAACTATACATTTTTTTGAACGGTCTGAAGGATCAGCATCTTTAGACATCTTAAGAAAAACACAGAATATCATCAGACTTTAAAAGTTGAAATATAAACCCAGACATCCATGTTTCCTCCCTGAGTCCTGCCTGCTACAGACACAACAGAGTCAATGACAGAGACAGAAACGTAGTCTGAGAAACATGAACTCACACGATGAGAGTACAAATGTGAAGAGACAAACAGCCAGCTTCAATCAGAGTTTAGTTCAGTTTCAAAATCACACAGGCAAATTTCAGAGTTAATGATAAAGACTTTGTTACTGATCTGACGATGGAGCTGACATACAGAACGGACCTGAGGAGGTTTTAGGGTTACTTTAACAAACAGGACAAACAGATGGACACACAGATGGAAAGACCTACCTGTGGTGGATGGGGGGGTGGGGGAGGAGGGACATGTGGGAGGGGAACTGGCACCAGAACCTGAAGAAACAAAAAGCAAAGAGTTTGACTAATGAATCTTCATCAATAATCATCGACATTAAATCACAGCGTTGCCATCATTCACCTCCACTGTCACAGTCACGTTTTATGTTTGAACACAAATCTGACTGACTGACTGACTGACTGACTGACTGACTGACTGACTGACTGACTGACTGACTGAGGAGCAGTTTCGTACCAGAGTTGTTGTTGTTTCTGATGGACACGTCTTCTTCATTTTCATAAGCTGATTGTCTCGATTTCTGCAGAGACACAGATAAACAGTTTCTGAGCAGTGAAATCTGAGCGAAGACGTTTGTTCACGTTTGTGAGTCTTTGCTCCACTGTGTGATGAAGACTCTATACTGACCTTCCTCGCCAGTATCTTCCTCCTCTTCCTCTCCTCCTCTGAGCCGTGATGTGACTGAGCTCTGGTCAGTCTCCTGTGCTGATGCAGCTACAATCAAACATTAATACGAAACATTAACATCTTCATGTTTACAGGAGTTTATACTCTTATTTATACACAACTTCTGCATATCGACAGGCTGTAATACACAACCTCTATATAACAGTTGCACTGAGCTTTCACGGGACACGTCAGCAGGTGATAAAATGAATGAGGTCAATATATTAAAAAGCAAAACAAAAGCAGTGAAAAGAGGACTCCTGTTCACTGCTTCATGTGCAGGAATCATCATCGTCTCCAGAGTAACGAGCTTCTCTCTGACAAACCTGCGTCGTTAAAACTGAACTTGCATCTTTTCTAAAAGGACTTGGTTGTTTTCTTTTCAGCTGATATTGTTATTAAGTGACGATTCCTGAAATAAATCAAATTACTAAAAGTAAAAACTACTGTAAACAGAGCAACCAGACTAGATGTGGAGTTTGCTTCTCATTGGTTTTCATACATATCAATGTGAAACACATTTGCTTTCAGTCGTGACTTGATTTGTCTGAAATTACTGTGAAAACACAACCTGTTTCTGTTTCTTATTTTACAGCTGCAGTGTTAAACAATCACAGCAGCAGCAGAGACAGTTTTGTGTAAAGTGAGATTGAACACAGAGAAAATACAAACCTTAATAAAATCCTTTCTACAACCTGTTGACACCGTTTCCTGCTTCACCTGCTTCTTGTCTCTTAACAAAACTAAATCTGACTGCATCTTAACAACCAAACGCCACGTCACACGTGTGTGTGCAGCTTCAAATAACGTCACACTCATGTCAACACTGAGTTCTTGTGGTTGCACCATGACAAGGTTGGAAAAACAATGCTGAACATTTTTGCCACAGGTATATAGTCGTAAGGGCTGAAATTCTTTACTGAATTAAAATCACATCCTGTCATCTGATGTGGAAAGTCACAGTTTACGTAAAGAAAGACTCACCACTCTCTGCTCCTCCTGCAGTCTCTTCTCCAGACTCTCCTTCGCCGTCTTCAGCGCCTCCTTCAGTCGACTGGGAACCTGAATGACAATGAGAGATTTCAGTTTTTATTTGTTTCACAAAAAAAGAAACAAAACCAGCGAACTGTGAAAACTGCGACAAGGTCTGACGGAGTCTCTGACCTTGATGTGGA
This sequence comes from Polydactylus sextarius, assembly GCA_016801845.1. Lineage (NCBI taxonomy): Eukaryota > Metazoa > Chordata > Actinopteri > Polynemidae > Polydactylus > Polydactylus sextarius. The sequence goes on along the minus strand of CM028908.1, from coordinate 2,498,031 downwards.
GCTTCTCTGAGTGTTGGAGATGAACGTCACTGAACAACCTGCAAAACAAAAACTGTAATTCATTTTCCTGCACATTTTCTATCTGACGGGAAACTGGATTTTCTTACATAGAGCTGCTAAACTGATGTTTTTCTTAAGAAACTCACGGTGTCTGAATGAGCTCTGACACTGTCGGCATCCCGCTCTTACAGGCCTCTGCAGACAGGATGGACTGCAGCACCGACACTGAAAACACACACACATAAAAATCAGTGCAGATTCCTTCTTCACGCAGAGCTAAGGATGTTTCAGGTCCAGAACATCTGGAGGTGACATCGTCTGTACGTACCTACAGCTGTGGAGGGGACGGCAGGATACTGATCCACTGGGACACTGTCGGGCGGTCGACCATACGTCATCTCGTACAGTAAGTGTCCGAAACAGAAGACATCGATGCTCTCTGTGGTCTGTACACCCATGCGCACAAATGCACACACACACTTAAAGATTTCCTCATAAAACACGATCTTTTATAATTTACCCAGGATTATTTTCACTGTTCACTGAACCGTGAACACTGGGAATCTTAACGTGATAAACATTGTTTCATAGATGTTGTTTCAAAAAGGGAACAACAATAACCAAGTCAAACTGGTTTGATCACATGACAGTGTTGTAGGTGTGTATGTAATTGTTAAACTTGTAAACGCCTGTGTATCTCTTTACTTTAGTATAAGTTATTTTACAGCTAATCTGAGTTAATCTCTCAGAGTGTTTCACATACATTGATCTTCCTGAGCTGCGTGAAGCTCGGTCGTAGCGCTGAGGGAACTCCCAGCATGCCGTTCTCCACGTCCATCAGCTGACAAACGCCGTCGTCCACAATGACGTTGGAGGCATGCAGGTGACCATAGAACATGCCGCCATCATGAAGGAGCTTCAGACCCTGACACACACACACACACACACACACTGATTTAACAACCTGTGGCGTGTGTGCATGTGTGCGTGCATGTGTGTACATACCTCTAGGATCTGACGTCCGTACAGTTTGATCTGTGGCAGCTCGAGGCCCTGGCTCTTCTTGGGGTTACAGTATTTCTTCAAGTAACTTTCTCTGGGCTTCACCTGTTGACGGACGACAGTTTAGAGCTAAACTACTTTCTGTTGAAACAATAGTTCCTGAGAAAAACTGTCTCCTGTACAGTGCTTTATAGTAGGAGAGTAATGATACTTCATTCCTGTACTACAGTATGTTTTAGGAGTCTCTGTCAACTTTGACTTTGACTCCACTACATTTCCTAGTTTTATGACACTTCTCCTCTGATCCATTTTCAATGTTGAGTGATGAAAGTAAATGTGGTGTTTTCTACTCTAGCATCTGTACTTCTGCTCTAATGACTTTCAGATACTTTATACAACACTGCTCCTGTGTCTTGTGATTGTTTTAGTAAAGTTAGTAGCCAGAAATCTGACACTCAGATCAGATTAAAGATTGAATCTGAGGCTGAACAGGTGATGAGTGTCTCCATATAAACACTGTGAATCCACGTTAGACTCTAAACAAGTCGTCCCTTGGTTGTCTGTTTGTCCTCGTCAGGTCCAAACAGTGACGGATGGCCCGTACCTTACAGATGTGGTCCCTCAGAGAACCTCTGTCACTGAACGGCCTGATGAGCAGAGCTGAAGACTCACTGGTGCTGGAGAACAACAGCGGACAAATATATGGAGCCTGAGGAGGGTGAAGAAGAGGAGAAGATCAGAGTTAATTGGAGGTAAATTGTATTAATATCAAGACTGAACAGACTATTATCTAAATCTGAATCACAGTGAACCATGTAAATTCCTCTGTGATGCTCAGAAGCTTTAACTGTCGTGACTGAATTTAAAGGGGACAGAGTTGAACAGGGGTTTGATCCTTGTTCTGTGATGTGACATAAACACAATAAAATGTTGGTTGGATGTGTAACGCCTCAGAAGCTTCATAAAAACCTCTCAGAAAGATATTTTAGGGTGGGGGTTTTAAATGTGTGATTTTACTCCTATCTGTCATCTTTTCAGTCTTCAACTGTCAACCTCATTATGAAATGCAAACACTTGACACTGATTGGCTCCTGGGGGCAGTGAGATACATTTTACATCACAAACAAAACGTTTTTGAAATTGACCCATTTCCTAGCAACATTTCTAAAAGAGGAATTTCTATAAAAAGGAAATGTTCAGGATTTCTAGCACTTTTCACATGTTCCTGAATGTGGGTGGACGACCGTTCTACAACAAAGACCAGGTAGAAACGCTTTTTGATTCTCTGTCACCTTCAATAACGTTGGCCTGACTGAACTGAGACATATTTTTTTTTATTTTTCTTATTTGACAGCAGGCCAGTAACAACATGTGACAACTCAGCTCTGGTTTTATTTGTGTTCGAGTGACAGTGACAGTTTTACATAGTTGCTGTAATTTTAGCTCTTGTTTCTTTTCTCTTGTTGTTAAGTTTGTGCACGTACCGAGAGGCTGGTTAGTAGCTTCATAGCCGACTGCAGGTCTTTGTCCGACAGAAATTTATCAGGACCCAGGTCCACCTGCAACACACACACACACACACTTCCTCAGCTCAGCATGGATGGTGACTTTGAGCTATAAAACGAACATTTTTTCTGAAATGTCTGAAGACAAATTACTGACTACTTGATTTGTTAAATTTTCTCTTTAAACTGAATCACATATACATGTAAGTTATAATTATCAGCTTTGATCCAGATGTTTAATATCAAGTTTGTTTTCAGTTTATCAAACAAAAATCCAACCAGTGCAAAGCTGCAGTTTGATGTTTCCAGACTTTCTGTCCATGTTTAATCCTCCTCGTTGCATAATAATTTCACATCATTTAATTATGTTTAATTGAAATTAAATCAACTGAAATTGAATCTTTTCTGTACATAGGGAAAAGACTGAGATGCTGCTGCTGCAGGAGTAAAACATTTTCTTCTCTCTGAACAAACTTCTTTGTAAGGAAACATACAACAGAGAATTTATTTAGATTTATTTGAACGATGAATGATTTAAAACTTAAACGAGACTTGACTGGATGTGATAAACAAGTTACAGATCCTTGAACTAATAAAAAGTTCACGTTTTGTTTGTTGAGTTCGAGATCAAACATTTACTAATTTCTGTCATGAGTTTATAGAAAGTGAACGGCTGAGACATGAAGAAATGAAATAGACGATAGACTGTAAAAACAATCTTTTAGAAATGACGTGGCATCTGATTAATGATTCAGACAAGAAAAACTTGTTTTTATTTGACATCATTTTATCTTGTGTGCTGTTTGAAACTCACCCAGCTCAGCAGATATCTCTCTTTAGGCTGCTCTTTGTTTTTGATTAGAAAATATTTCTTCCTGATTCTCCAGCCTGAAAAAACAAACAGCTGTGTCACTTCTGCCTGTAAAACCTAAACATTGGTGTTTATTAGAAGACACTTCTTTCTGCTGCATTAGAAGTTGAACTCTGTGTCTCTGTGAAGTCATTCCAGGTTTTGTTGCCTCAAATCAAAAGAAGGAACATTTTGTTTTGGGTTTTTTTTGGAAATTGAATAAACTTCAGCCGCTGGAAGTTTCACAACAACACAAACTCTCTTTACTCGTCTTAATCTAAGAGATGGAAACAGTCAGTGTGTCGACATGTGATCTGATCATTTCGGTATAAATCAGTCACAGGAACTGAAACAGTCATCAGTCATTAAAACAACTCTCCTTCTGTGTTTGGTTTCTTTACACGATCATGATGATTACAATAAAAACGTAAAGTAGCTGCAGTGTTTAGTATCAGCACCGCCTACATTTCTCACATTGCTGTTTTTACTCGGGTTCAGGTCCATCCCAAGTCTTACCCATGTCTCTGAGCGGCTCCAGAACTTCCCACTTCAGGTCGGATCTGAAGAACATGGAGACCTGCTGCAGAGCGATTTCTGAAACAGAGAAATCAAACGTCACGCAAAGTTTCTTCTGTTGTGAACGTTAAAGAACGAGGCAACAAACCTGTGTAGTTTGCACAGTAGTTGTTAGGGTCCAGGAACTTCTTGACATGCAGGGAGCTGGAAAGCAAAGGATGCTGGGTAATGGAGTCCAGGTAAGTTTGCAGTCCTCTCTGGCGCTCAGCTATAAACTCTCTATCCATGTTTCCAATCAGCTTCTTAGGAGGCAGAGGGAGACTGATACCACACACCTGAAGACAAACAGAAATGGTTCATTCCTTCATGGACACTTTGTTTCCTGGACACAAACAAAAGAATTGTTCCTTTATCAACTGTAAGTTCCAGCAAGTTTCTGCTGTAGGTTGACTGAAAGGAGGGGTTGGTGGGACGTCCAGACAGGAAATACGGAGACAAAACCTCAGCAGAAAAACTGCTAACTTCCTGTTATCCAAGAATGATGTGACCTCCACCTAAGATGAGTTAAAACCAGAACAATCGGACACGAAACACAAAGTCAGACCAGCTTCAACACTGGTTCAACAGATTTACTGAAGATCAGTTTGAACAACTTTGATTTAAATGGCTCATTTTGATCCTTTTATCATTTGACCATTTAAACCAAATAAATGGTTAATAAACAGTCCGTTGTTGTTCACAAGTTTCAGATGTGAATAATTATTGAGTAGTAGTAGTTTTTCCATCAGGTTCCTCATTACAACCGAATATTGAATCAACTTCTCTCACTGTGTTAATGTTAAGTGGTAACCGCCTGTTAACTTGTGTGCAGTAATGTGTGAACTACAACAGATGTAAATAAATAAAACCTGCTAAATGGGACAAGTCCGGAGGTTTAAAATAATTTGAAATAAAATACATGATTTATCAGCATCATAGTAATTTGTTTATTTTATGATACTTACAATTATTTTAGTTAAAAATGAAACTAAAAACTAAGGAAGTTAACAGATCACTGCACTGCATTAGTGCACATGACTGATCAATGATCTACTTCTAGCACAGACTGAGCCCTAACATTTTACTTTAGCAGGTCAACAATCATTTTATGTCTCACTGTCAAGTTTAACGGCTATAGACAAAAAAAAGTTGTTGGAGGTCCACAAAGGACTTGTCTGTGTCCAACTGGACAGTAAATAACAAATTAACAAATTCGCAAACTTCAGAATGGTAACTGTAGGAAGTGCAGCAGTAACACGTTTGAGAAAGAAGTTGTGAGGTTGTGGGGTTTGAGATTTGCTGTTAACATTTACTAATTAGCACAAAAAACCAAAGGAACGTCACTGATTTTGCAGGTATTTGTTCATAAACCAAAAGTCCTGACCATCATGTAGATGTTTAAATAAAAAGATGACGATCATTATCGTGGTTTGTCTGTGTTGAGATATTTCAGTCCAAAGCTGAAGTGTTGGAACCGTCACACCACCATGATGACTCATTTGTTAATCACAAGACGAGCGAGAGATCTCATCCGGAGCAGAGCTTTTCAACAGATTCAAGCTGAGGCGTGCAGCGGTTTGAAACCGAGCAGTGAGACTTTACAGCTGATTAGAAAACCAACTCACTCTAACACTCTGACAGGGAGAAGCAGGAACACTAGGAAACTACTGACACAACAGTAACGCTCTGAGTGTTGCAATGTGTCATCATTTCTCTAACAGAAAGGAAACTGGAAGATGACAAAGCTAAAGTGTAAGTGTTGACTAAAAAAAAACACTTATCTTATATAAACTAAGAATCTATAATTCAGAGTCAGACGTGCAGGAAAAATTACACTTTTGTTAAACACAAAACCCTTTGAGATATAACAACAATGTTTTCACAACTCCAACAAAAAAACTTCTTAAATGGTTTGGAAGGTGGTTGCGAAAAGTTTGTAATTTCTTTCACATCTACAGAAACATCCACGAGCTACAGCTCAGGACTCGCCTCAGAGCGTCGATGTGAAACTCACCATCAGGCTGCTGTTGAGGACGTCAAAGTCACTGTAGCGACGAATCACCTGAAACACACCAACACAAACCTGTGAGTTAGTGACAACTTCAAACACATAGAAACTCCCTCAGCAGCATCACCGACATCACAGGGTCAAACACAGAGATCTGTGTTCATTTTGTGAAATTCAGGTTAAAAAGAAGGTAAAAACACGATGAACCATCGGGACCACGTCATGTCGTCTGAGTTCAGGAAGTTTCCTTTAGGTCGTCGCTGCCATGAACCTCAGAGCAGAACAAACAGACGTTGAACATCTTCTATTCACTGTGACGTCACATCACTGAGCTCTGACAGGACCAGTTTTAGTTAAACGGAGTAAAACTGAATTAACTTTCCTGAATCTGAATCAGTTTGTCTGACGTCCAAGGACAGTCCTTCTCTTCATGTTTATATGTGCTATAAATGTTATTCTACTTTTCATGAGCTTTTATAAGAACAAATAGAAACTGAACAAAACACAGTCAACACCCAATAAATGCAAATAACTTTTGGAAAATAGGGGGAAAAAAACAAGATATGATTCATGTTTAAACTTTTTTTTTTAATCAATTTGTCATCATTTCATATGTATCTTTTCAACTTTTTCTTCTGATTTCTGATTCTTCGTCTGATGCGTTAAATTAGTTTCACGCTGTTCGACTGATCTTCCAGTCATCAGGTCTCTCAGATGAATTCGACTTGGAGGCTGTAAAAACAGAGGAACTTTGCCTTTGAAGCAGCTGATTATGGTTACATTTTATGGTTCGTGACCTCCAACGCCGCACTAATTATGTGATATGTGACATAGTTTAAAGGCTTATTGTCACACGAGAGACCACTGGTTCCTTTTCACCGTGAAACCAATAATCACAGTTTCAATCAAGCCAATCAACTTTAAACAAACGTAAAAAACACAGTTATTTTGGCTGCTGTGATGATAAGAGAGTTTGTGACATGTGATTGGTTGATTTACCTGCCAGCTGTTGTCTGAGGACACACCCCTCTGGACTCGGATGATGTACTCCTGAGAGACGAGGAGAAAAGAAGACTGTTAAAACATTTTAACAAACAACCAATTTAAAAGAAAAGAAAATGTTATAACATAACAAACAGCAGAGATCAGGTATATAATAAATTATAAGAAAATCTGTCTTGTATTAATAAAAAGTGAATTTAAAGGTGAAGGCAACATTATTACGTCATTAAAGTGCATAAGAAATTTTTAAGATAAAACAAATATGAACTATATCTATGAGAAAAGTCATAATTAGGATATTAAGTTATTTTGTAATAAGTTGTAATATAAAACAAACTAATCTAATGTGATAAGAAAAAAAAAACATGAAATTATATTACATGTTTATTTAAAAACTGTATATAAAGCTATAAAAATAAAGTATGAATCAAGTTTGTTACATTACCTGAGATTTTAAATTTATATTAATTTAGATGTTTTCAAAACTGAGTCATACTCCACCAGGAAATAATATTATGGATACAAGTTTGTATTTGTCCCTAAAAAATACTGATGAAGTAGGAATTTTATGTAAGAAAATGAGAATCAAGTTGTAATTTTACTTTTTTGTCAATTCATTTACCATAGTGATGACTTCTTCACAACAATATGACAAATCTCTCCACTTTAGTGGAGTCTGGGCTCAGCAGGAGGAGCTGAGTGAACTGCTCCAAAATAATAAATAATCTTCTCTTTGATCCTCATCACTGATCATGCTGGTTTATTTGTTTGAGATCGTGTCTCGACAGGTGTGTTCACTTCACTTTCACAGTATCTCAGATGATCCAGTTAAACTGTTGGATCAGGTCACTTTGTTCAGTGATGAAGCTGCCGAGTAAAATAATTTCTCAACCAGCAGAAGAGGAACGATGTAAACATGTAAACGTGGAATTTCCCTTCAGACTTTAATCCTCTCTGTCGCCTAATTCCTGAACTTTCTGCTTTAATTCTGAGTTCATTCATGTGAGATGAGTCACTGGAGTTTTATTTTCATTTTCCTATCATTAGACAGATGTGATCCATGTAAACATATCATTTCACATTTCTGATACTTTATACTACTACGTTATGGCAAACTACTGACCAACTTTTAAAACAACACAATGACACTGTTTGGTGAAACAAAAACAAAACCAACCATGAGAAAAATACAAATGACAGTGTCTCTATCAAACAAACAAATCTTGTTTTTTCTTGACTTCCTTTATTGTTTCAAGCTAAATCTGATTGTTCAGCTGCCTGCTTACATTATATTTACATTGAGTTGTTTTTATAAAACATGAAAGGAGCTGATTGTCAACCAAATGGAAAAGAACAAATAGTCAAAAGCTGCACAAGTACAATGGATTTTTTTAACATCTCACACGTTTAGCTTTGCATTAATCTGCTGGGTTGGTTTATTTTCAGTTCATTATTAAAGTAAAACAGAGAAATATATAAACATGTGAGTAAATCTGTAATAATAGTTTCCATTCTCGTATATGTTTTGGTTGTTGTTGTTTTACAGAAGCATCGATGGTCTGATCTGTGACATTAGCTTGATGCTAAACTAGCTAGCTCAGCTGATTCCAGCCGGAGCTGTCAACAACAAACCCCAGCAATACGAGCGCCCATTATCGGACAGACCACACTTGTTCTGTTATATTTAATCCAACATGATCGGACCGATGACAAACACACTGTTTACACACCTTTTTACACTGGAAACACGAGGCCAAAGTCCAAAAAATTTAAAGCGACACCGAAAACAGGTTTAGTCTCTAAAACCATGTCCATCAAACGCCAAACTCCATTAAAAATCAGACTATTTAATATTTCCACAGATTTTAGATTTTAAACAATTAAAGCCACTAAAATCTCTTTTAACACATAAACTCAAACTTAGTTTCTCCTTGATTCGGCATAAATATTTTACAGATTACAGCATTTATTTCAGTAAAATACGAACATTTCTTGCAGAAGAAGTAGTCGATCAGGTCAAATTATAACTAACATAATAATTATTTTTCTATTACAATTGTTAAATCTGGTGGATGTATTTTGTGCTGAATGTTATATTGGACTGTTGTGGACTCAAAACGACCATTTATGTTGTGTCAAACACGTATTTGTTTGTTACGATTAAAAATGACTTTAAAATGAATGGGTTTACATTATGGGAATATAATAGTCGGTTCTCGGTGTTTTTCCTCAGTCAGTCGGTGCCAAAGCTCCAGTGTAAATCTCTTTATATTTGCAGTTTGCTGACAACACACAACAGCTTCCAGGAAATTGCTTAATCAGTGGCAGCAGCTCAGATCCAGGGTCAGCTGCCTGACTGTCCGACAATGGAGGCATAGCGCCGCATCACGTTTAACAGAGGCTGTCAGCTGAGAAAAAGCGGTGATGGTTCAGCTTTACATCCAAACTGATCCGGACAGTTGGGGTTTATTTACGATTAATCTAAAAACTCAGCGGAAAATGCATAAAACTACGTCCGATAATGGAACTGGTGACGCAGAGATAGGGTTAAACGCCCCCTTCGCGGAAAAAAAAAAACTTGGCTGTATTTCTCAATACGCCAAAGGCGACGCATCTTTCCGCCGCAGCACTGACGGTTGTTACATCTGAACCGGGTCTGCTGGGTCTGAACCGGGTCTGTTGTACCCGAACTGGACGTTATTTCCAGTAAGCACTCACCGTGTGAGACTGCAGGTTCTGGCTGGTTTCGATCACCGCCGTCAGCGGGACGGTGTCATCCAGCAGCAGCCTGCCGGGGGCCGGCTTCTCCAGGTACGACATCCCGGTGATTAAGAGTGAACGTCTGACCCGAGAGTCCGTCTGTCACTGACTGAAGCTGCCGGGGAGACACTGAGGCGGAGCCCCGCCGAGCGGAGGAGGAACGACAGCAACCCAGCCGACGCGGACTAGCTGCTAGCTTAGCCTGATCGTAACCAGGAAGTGCTGATCCGGTCAGACGTCATCAGAATGCTTTGTCGTCATCATTTGGAGTTGGACAACAACACGCAAGCGCATCACTGACTCCTGGTGGTCAGGAGGAGAACTGCTGTTTACAGTCCGTTGTAAAGCAAAAATACACAAATAAAATAAGCTGATAAATGCCCTGAATGCACTGAAGATTTGACACATTTTTCACTAAAGAAACAAAGAACCTGTCATCATAGTTTGATCCAAATCTACCGAAACTTATCAAAACAGCATCGAGTGTGTCACAAGGAGCAACCCTCTGCTTTCTGAGTTTGGTTTGATTCCCTGCAGATGCTTGAAAAAAAAAAAAAAAAAAAAAGAAGATTTGAAGAAAACACACAGACACACACACACCAAACAAACTTCTTGACAAAAAAAATGATTGTAACAGTGGAAAGAAACACAGAATCAAACAAATTCAATGATAACTTTCACATTTTTAATCCACACGTTTAACACATCAAACAAGATGCAGAGCTGACGGTGATGACAACTCATCAGCTGACTCACGTTTCCCTCTGGTTAATGTCCACAAGCTCTTCATGTTCTCTCATAGCAAAAAAAACATCAGAAACAACAACACAAATTCCACAATGAAGAAAATCTGCAGAAAACTAAAACCAACTGAATCTATGAGATGATAAAGTGGAGAGTTTATGCAGCAGCTGCTGCTTATATCACAAGTAAACCATCAGGCCACTGTGACCTCTGACCTTCACTCCCTCCTCTTACCGGTGGGTATCATTACCTTTACATTACCCTCCATCACCACCTTGTCCTTGACAGAACATGTCACGGAAATCCAGGCCAACGACATCTTGATCTTGAAGACCTCAGCTTCGGCCAGCACCTCCTCACCGACGTACAGTGGCGCTGGGAAGCAGATCTCCTGGTGCATGAAGATGCAGCCAGGGCCCGGCATCCTGGTGCCAAGCACGGCTGATATCAGGCCGTTGATCAGGACGCCATGGACAATGGGCTTCTCGAAGACGGTGGTGCTGGCATACCCAGGGTCCAGGTGGAGCGGATTGAAGTCGCCCGTCAGCCTGGCAAACAGCTCCACGTCATCAGAGGAAAAGGTCTTGGAGAGGGAGGCTCGCTCGCCAATGTGGAGCAGCCGGCGAGAAGAAGGAGATGCAGTGGCGATGGAGGTGAGGCAGAGGCGCGGTTTGTTGAAGACGCTTCTCAATATGAAACTCATACTGAAGGAAACAACGCTGCTCTTCCTGCTTCAGTCCAGCTGCAGCTCTCGGCTGTTTCCCGTCAGCGCCAGAAGAAACGGAGACACCTGAAGGCAACATGACAGAAACGTGACCTCAGTGACACGACTGAGACAAAACAGTCTGAACTTTAGATTCATATTCACACAATTTACATGAAGTTGAACTGAGGTTTTCTGACCTGCAGGACTCTGAAGGCACAGGCCTGGTTCTGGTAGGAGCCCAGAAGAGTCAGAGAGCTCCACAACTTCACCAAACCCCTGAAACACACACACACACAAAAAAAAAATCACACTTATTAAAATAAAACCAACTCATCTGGAGTGATCAGCCTCCTGCAGCTGAAACTCACCTGCTGTAAACTCTGAGCAGAGCAGTCAGAGTTTGTTCATCGTACTTCAACAGGTCAAAATTCAGAGCTGCTCCAACCTGAGGAACAAAGATACGTATGAAGACAGAACTGAATTATCAAAGGTGACAAGTCTGAAGCTTTAAAAGCCCCAGACTGTGTTATATATATATATATATATATATGTGTGTGTGTGTGTGTGTGTGTGTATGTATGTGTGTGTGTGTGTATACACACACATACATACATGTATATATTCTATATTAATTCTGATGTCACCTCTCCATATAGACTCCTCAGGCCTGTGATGATCAGCTGCTTTAGTTCAGCTGCACTCAGTTTGGTTGACGCATCCTGCAGGACACTTGACACAAACACACAGAAACATCAGTGAAGTAAAAGCTATGAAGAGACACTGAACCATCACCAAGCACATTAACTGAGAACACAAACATGTGACAGCGACTTACAGGCAGACCTTCATGTAGTGGTACGGTGAGGCGTTCTTCAACACGACCCGTTGGTAACCAGTAGACCCATTCTTCTCGTCGACGTTTCTCATTATATTAAAGCATCAGTGACGAGCAGCAGGAGCAGCAGCTGATTTCAGAATAGTAACAAACCACTATCTTCACTTTTCTTATCAGCACAGTGCACTGGACTCTCACCAACATGTGGCTCCGCTGATTATAAAGTACCAACTCCCAGTGGCCTCTAAATACTTAGACACTGTCAGGCAATTATTTTGTTGATTTAAGAAGTGAGAAGATGGAAATTAAACCCTAAAGCAAACTTTAACACTTGAATTGAACTTTTGAACTTCTGCACCTCCCTCTGTCGCTATTCAGCAAACAATCTACTGTGGGGCTGAGGTAGGAAGAGTTTCCACCAAATATCAGCTAATTCATAATGAAAACGCCTTGCATCCGTTCAGAGTGACTTCAGACTGAAGTTTATGAACCAGCCCTCATAGTCTCAGTGACATGAACATCACAGTCAACCTGTCGATCTGTATGAAACAGGTTCAGCTGCAAACTGTGACAGTGAGGGGGCTGACTGGGATGGACAGAGACTGGCACATGCATGAATTAAAACCTTAGTGAAAACCCGAGTTAGTGTTAATTAGACAAAAAGTCAAAACGCATAAATATTTGAAAAAGGGCTCATGTTTAATGTTTAATTTACTTCTTTTCATGTGTCATGTGTCATTAGTTTGACGGCGTCCAGTTAGCTTTAAGTCAGTCAGCACTAACATGTGTTGATAAGTCATGACACGCTGCTGATGAGAAGTGGTGTAGGAACCACCAGCACAAGAAAACACTTTGTTTACCTTGTAAAAGAGTTACAGTGTCACATGGTTTGAAGCTAACCGAGCTAAAGCTAACTTAGCTAACAGGAGTTAACAGAGTTACCTGAAGTCACTAGAACAAACTAGCACCACTACCACCGCTTTTTAATGTTGCGAAGTTAATCAAAAATTGACAGATTGTTACTCACCAACAGGGGAGACAACAATGTGTGCGGATTTAAAAGCAACACTTCACTTCCTGGTGAACTTTGAACCTGCGCTTGCGTAGTTACGATGATGCGTTCAGGTGTTTTACCACTTCAGGAATTTCTGGCTACGTCAACGAAGTATTCTCTTAACACGGATTCATATGATATGATATGATATGATATGATATGATATGATATGATATGATATGATATGATATGATATGATATGATATGATATGATATGATATGATATGATATGATATGATATGATTGATATGAAAAAAACAATACATGCAGATTAATTCACCGTCAGTGTGATGTAATCAAACATATCTGATCCACATGAGATACAAACCACTGATTAAATCAAACCTCCTAAAGCAGATTTATGTAAAATATGAAAGTAGCACCCAGTCAAATAAACCAGTCCTTTAAAGTGAATTCGTTTTAATTTATCAAACATGAACCACACTCCTTCAACTACAGTTTTCACTCTGAATGTGTTTAAGATTTAACAAGGAGTCGTTTCACAGCAGGAGACAACACAAACAGGAACCTGCTGTGCAATAAACATGAAACGGAAATAAAATTTCTTCGTTCAGAGAAATGTGCAAAAATCCTAACGTGGAATGTTTTCAATCTAAAACAGAAACAGAAATATGTGAGTCAGTGTGGTTTTTTTTTTTTTTTTGTGCGTTCATCGAATTTTAAAATACTCAAACACTCATTAAAAAGTGTTACAGTAAACTATGAAACAGCATCATCACCACAATCATCATCATAATAACATGACATCATCCTTGTCTGAGGTCAGTGTTCAGGAATGTTTCTTAGCCTCTTCTCCGTTCACTTCCTGCGCAGACAGGAAGTCGGTGATGAGCTTGGCGGCTTTCCTCGGCCGCTCCAATGCCACCGAGTGGCCGCAGCTGTCCAACACGTCGACCTGGCAGTTCGGCAGCGCCGCCTGCAGCACCGCCGCCCCTGACACGTCCAGCACCTGAGACAGGAGGCAGTTTGTTAACAGACACAGTCAGACACTAACACATCTCAACAGATACAACCACAGGAGGAATCCTCCGACTCCTCCTGCAGCGCCTCCATGAGGCTGACATTTGTGACTGTCATGAAACTTGATGTTGTCAAGTCGGAACTTAATGTATTTTTAAAAAGTTCTTTTTATTTTGTTTTGTTGCAAAGATCAAAGAACAAAACTTAACTACAAAACTCTTGTTTTTTCACTAAGAACTCTAAATGATAGTTAAAAAAAAGCACGACAACAAACTATCATTTAGAGTTCCTAGTGAAAATGTGATTCTCTCTGTTTTATTATCTCACTTGGCACTGTTAATATTTTCTTGATCCCAAACACAGATGCTTTTAAGATTAAAACAGATATGTCTACATTGTTGCTTTAGCACAAACAGTATCTTTGTAGATGTGTGAATGTCCGGCTTCAGAAAGTAAAAGTTCTACCACATTCCTGCTCCAACCATTCACATGAACCACCTGGTTCTAATTAGCACAACTCTTCAGACAAGTATATCAGCTAATAAGTCAGATCACCTGTATTAAGTGGACAGGTAGCACCAAAACATGGCAGGACTTTTACTTTCTAAAGCTGGACATTCCCACCTCTGTGTATGTGGTTTAAAACTCCAACTGATTTTTGTGTTTTTGACCAAATATCCATAAATGTAATGACATTCCCTTCAGCTTCACATCAACTGAGCTGAGATCTTGAACATGCTCAGCTACATGCTAAATATCAACACTGTCATTGTGTACCGCATGCTAACATTAGCATGTAGCTCAGCAATGAGCTCTGACATGAGCACGTACCCTGTGTAGGACGGATATTATAAATCAGTTGTTGTGCAGCTGTTGTTGTAAGTGATGAGTTTGAACTGCATGTTTCCTGTGGTGATGTTAAATGTAAATGTGCCTCATTACCTGGTCCTCCTTCCCCCAGATGACCTGCAGTGGCGCTGTGATCAGATGCAGGTTTTCCTGCAGCGAGTGACGAGACTTTTCTCCAACAAGCTCCATGAACACTGAGAAAACAACGAAACAACATCAACGCAAAAAAGTTAAAACTGGAAAAATCTGTAGTTTAATCATGTCAATCACTGTTGAGGGCTTTTATTGTGAAGTAGTGTGGAAATGATAAATATAATAAAACAGCAGAGAGTTTCTTTCCACAAACTGACCTTCTTTGTAAAAACCATTGTTGGGTCTTCTGTTGGCCAGGAGACCTTTCATGACCTGACAACACAGACATGTCAGTGGATGTTAAATATGTGACCAAACTTCAGAAACAGAAGCAGAACGAGTCGTGAGGTTGTAACGTTTTGTACCTGACGAGGGAGGTTCAGAGGAGTGTGACAGCAGAGTCTCAACATGTTGTCCAGCTCCTGCAGCGTCGACGGGATCAGAGCGATGGACTCGTTGCCCTGACTCTTCTCCTGCTCCCGAAGACGAATGATGAACTCAGATTCTGTGGGGTAAACCAGACCTGGAGATAGAAGAGGAGAACGAGGTGTCTTAGATTTTAAACCCAGCAGGAAAACATCATGTAGATCAGACATCTGCTGACTTTACCTGCCGGACACATCAAGGTGACGCTGCTCAGGTCTGCAGGGTAACAAGCAGCGTAGACGCCGGCCACGTTCCCGCCCATCGACGTGCCAACGAGGTGGAAAGGTTTTTTATTCAGACCGATACTCTGAACAAACTAAACACAGATAGAAAAACATCAGGAGGCTGAACTCACTGTGTTTTACATCTCAACATTGTACATGTGAATATTTGAACTTTGCTCAGGACACAGCTGTTTCCATTTACTTCCAGTCTTGATGCTAAGCTAAGCTAAACGCTGTGTTCTTAACTCACAGTTGTTGAGAGATTAATATCAAACTTGTCCTTAAATTCTTGTGAGAAAAGTGTTTTCCACGAGATTGCCTGATGATCATTCAGTTGAAATGTCGACTTTATTCTCAGTATCTTGGTAGAAACTCTAATTCATTAAGGTTAAAGTGTCCAACGCTGTTGAGGAAACTGAACTGTTGCTGAAGATGTTTCGCCTACACCGAAGACACATGGATTCATTAAAAGGACTAACCAAGGGGATGGGAAGAGGAAAGAGACCAGCACAGTCAAAGTCCTGTTTTTCAAACCTGGAAACGAACTCAGACAAAGACTGGTTCATCCTAAAAACTGAAGAAGAGCAGCAGGTTTCTAAAACGAGCGGGACATCAGAAAACTAAACAAACTGTGGACAAGAAGAGAAAGTGTTCAGACCAGGACTCAGCTGTCCTCCTCCATCTGAAGGACAAAGACTCAGATGGACACATGTTGGACAGAGAAGACAGGTGTGTGAAAGTAGGTAAAAGAAAGAAACCATCAACAGAGGAGGAGGCCTGCGACTCCATCAGTCCTCCACCTATAGCGCTGTCCTCTCCGGTGTGGTCACATGACCTCAGGTGACTTTAAAGGGCATCATTACAGTAACCAGCAGCTCCCAGTGACCATTAGTGACCTAACAACCATCATCCAAACTACCTGAGCTCCCTAATGAGCTCGTTAGACCTCTGGTGTCAAACACAGAGGAGAAACTGGGAATCCACCACTCACCATCAGAGATGAACAACAGGAAGGATGAAGGTGAAACGTCTTTAACCATCTACGACAGTCCAGTCACCTCAGGTTTAACTACATCAGATTTACTCTCAACAGGCAAAATTAAACAAATCTTACTCTCATTTTTTTTGACGCACGGTCCTGAAACTCTGTTGTAGTACCTCCAAGTTGTTGAACTATCAGTTAATCTTATTAACATCATTTAATAAGTTATCTTTGACTCCATGAGTTTCTAAGTTTCCAGTCTTCACACCGACCTGGTGGATCCGGTCCACCTGCCCTTGGATGCTGTAATCCTCGGGACCGGTGCGACTCGTCCCCTCATGTCCCGGCATGTCCAAGCAAACCACATGCTGGTTCCTGGGGAGGTACTAGAGGAGAAAACAGACACAAACACAGCTGAAATTGTATTTCCTTTAATCCTCCCTAATCATATCTTCCTTCCTTCCCTCCGGCCTCCATTGTTTTACCTTGATGACAGGCAGCCACATGTCCTTGTTGGCGGAGAAGCCGTGCAGCAGCAGCAGCGATGGCGTGCTGTCCCCTGGTGTCCCTCGGGTGGAATAACAGAAGCGATAACTGCCGCTGTACGAGAAACGAACGACGAGGCCAAGTCTGCAACGCCAGAACCTGAGGAGGAGGAAGAGGAGGAAGAGGATGGGGGTTTAAAGATGGAACAATAACAATGTAGTTTCATACTGTGCAGGTTGGTCCTGAAGGTTCTGGGGTGTGTGTGTGTGTACAAAGTTTTTCATGGACGTTTGTGAAGTTACTGAGCTTTTTTAAAAAAAACCATAATAGTAAATCTACAGTTGCTGCTGCAAACTGCTTTTATAACAGTGACTCAGCATGTGTGTGAGAGAGAAAGGGACATAATCTTGTTTTTACAGCTCAGACAAAGTCCAGTGAACAAGGTCACTTCTCACTTCTTCTTCACAATAAGAGCGTAAGATCACAGACTGTAATCTGCAAATGAACACAGCAAAAATAATAAAGATTTTAAAATTCATCATTTGTTTATGTAACTAATACAACAGACCAAGTGATGTTTGAGTTCATCTGCTGAAAACAAGGTTTATGAACATTGAACAGTGTTTGACATCTGAGAAAAGTTGCTTCGACCAGATGAACTTTAACTTTTAACTATGAATGTTTATATTAGTTTATTAAATAGTGTAATAACATCAGTATAAACAGACTTAACAGTTTGAACTTATGTTATTATATAAAATCCAAGTTACGACTTAATTTCTCCACTGTTCCTGATCTTTCTGACCATGAAATCAAATGTTCAGTGGTTACATCACTGTTTAAAAAAATGGAGATAACAGCTTTTATTTTTTCTCACAGTGGAAACTTCTCAGGTTTATGGACATCGCCTCTTCCTAGAAACGCCTTTGTTAAACACATCCACGTATAAAGCCATCATTAATTAGCTCTGAATTATAGATATTTACTTTACGCTGTTCTAATTTGACTTAAATCTTTTTAGATCTGTAATGTTTTGAACTTGACTGTTTTTGTGTGTTTATATTGTTGTATATTTCCTTCAGGATCAGTAAAGTTTTATCTTCAGTGTTTCCAGCTGTTTATTTGTCAGTTAAGATGCTGCTCATCCTCAACAACAACAACAACAACAACATCTTACAGATCCAAAACAGCTTGATTTTATATTGTTTTATATTTTTTTAAACTATATTATTACTTTATCACTGTTCAATACACAACACCTGTGTTGTGTGGTTATTAGAGGGAAAAACTACAAAGTGCAAAGTGTCATTTTCACTGATACCACCAGTAAGGTCAGAGTTGACAGTTACATCACTTCAACTACTGCCCTCAGTTTGACAAAGAAAACTAAGTTGAGTCGTCAAACGTAACAGAAAACAACGTGTAAACTCAACATTATCCTCGATATAGAAACACTGATGGGAGGTTCAGGTGTTACTAACACACAGTTGATGGTGTAGTGAGATATCTAAGTATTATTATGA
This sequence comes from Polydactylus sextarius, assembly GCA_016801845.1. Classification (NCBI taxonomy): domain Eukaryota; kingdom Metazoa; phylum Chordata; class Actinopteri; family Polynemidae; genus Polydactylus; species Polydactylus sextarius. The sequence continues at coordinate 2,479,407 of CM028908.1, read as the reverse complement.
TCTTTAAGTTTATTTCTTGTCTTAAATGGCACAACTGGTTTAACAAGTCAGCTGTGTTTGCGAAGCTGAACAATCAGTGAAGTCTAGAGAACCATCAAGCATCAAAAACAGAAAAAGACAAAATTATATTCACTTTAGATTTTTCTAAAGTGAAAAATGGAAACTTTCCTTCCTGTTGATGTCTTTTGTTACCTGAGAGGAAAACGTTACTGCTGACTTCTGTAAACTCTCTGAAATAGGAACTGATGTGTAATGAAGGAAGAAGTAGCAGGAGCCAGCGATGAAACACAAACATGTCACTAACGTTGCTTCGTTCTGCGGCTTTGATTCTTTACGTTTCACCAAACGGTAACGGTCTCTGCAGCAGCTTCACTTCCACCTGGGAGACGCTTCTTAAAATATTTGTAACTAACAGTTACAGCTCATCATTCACCGCGCTGCTGTTTGTCTGTGTGTTTGTTCTCACCAGTTGTAGGCTTTCAGCATTGCTCCAGGCCAGAGGAAGAACGACGTGACGACAGTGAGAACGGGAAAAACCAGGACGCCTCCAGCCAACATCACGGTCTTAGTAACGGTCAGATCCATCACTGCAGGAGCCTGGAGACAGAAAACACAGACACATGATGTTGTTGTTGTGGCTGAAACATACAAATTATTTATATCTGTTCACTCGTGTTTAGCCTCGTTTAAAGACTGGAGGAGCAGGGACCTGTTAGTGTTCACTTACACAACCTCTTCATCAACTTGTGTTGTTTTTAACATAATGAAATATTTATTCATCTCATAAATAAAGTGTCACAGTAAACTTCTGTTGTGAGTATTTCAATGTTAAAATAAATAAACGTGTTTCTTCATATTTATCTGTCAGTCTCAGAGAAAGGAAACACACGAACTGATGAATTTACACCATCAGTTATTTTCCGCAGCGTTTCTTTCAGATTTGACTCTGTCACAGTGAAAACCCTTTTAAACTCTTCATGGCTTCACATCTTGTTCCTAAACAACATGTAACCTGTGTGTTTTGTACAGAACAAAAATCAAACAACCCAATCTAAACAGCGTGAAGGAGGAACTGAGTTAACACTAGTTTTTCTGACCGTGAAATAAGTCTCTGTCCAGTTTTATTACATTCAACGTGTTTCACGAAGTCACCTTTAACCGTTGACCTTCAAACTCTAATCAGTTCAATATTGAATATTAAAAAAAAAAAAAAACATTAATAAAAATCTGAGTGATTTTCCTCTGGATGTTGATGTGACATGAAGATCACAAGAACCAGACGACAGAAAAGCACAAACTGACAAAAATTATTGCTACACTTTAACTTTCAAAGATCATAAGTCAGTTAAAGCATTTTTGTTTTTTTACTATCAATAAACATAAAATTATTATTACCATACTAAGTAATTTAAAGTTATATTGGTGTCGTTATTCAGTGATAGTTCAACTAGTGTGAAGGAGGAGTTTATATCAAAGCGGAAGTTGTTTCCGGTTTATTTCCTGTTATTAAAATAAAAAACTGTTTGAAGCAGTAGATGAAAAAAAAAACATTAAAGTTCAGATGATTCAGTGAAATAATTTATGACAAGAACGAACAGAGACCTGAAGGTTACACACACACACACACACACACACACACACACACACACAGTAGCTCACTGACACAACAACACCAACATTAACACAGCAACATTGTCGCTGCTGTGAATTCACATGAACCGTATAAATCACATTAAAACCCGGTTGTTCTCACCTGTTACCGGAGCGGTTCCTATTCGTTCTGTCACCGGCGACGGTCCGTCCTCCATTCAACCCGCTCCTCCTCCTCCTCCTCCTCCTCCTCTTCCTCCTTCTCCTCTTTCACCTAAATTACACAACCTATTTCTTTCATGTGCATTTAAAGGGGCCGCACAGTGCTGCGTTAACGTGACGTTGGAAAAATCATCACGTTGTTTTATTTATTTATTTATTGGCAGTGAAAACAATTCACCACACGGGGGCGCAACCTTCACAGCACATATTTACATCTCACAGGGTTTGTGGTAATTATTGTGTCCTATACAAAGTGCCATTTTTACATTTTAACATTAGTTATGGTATATATAAATGTATGTGTGCAGGTTTGGTGTGTACTACATTGTATTGTTAGTCATATATCATATAAGATATCTTTTTGTATATAAGTTTCTTCTGTAAATTAAACTTGTGTCTAGAAATGTTTTGTTTTGTTTGCTTTTTATTTACAATAAAACCAACTCTGATTTTGGTTAATCAGTTCATTTATTCATTCAGTATTATTATGATATGTGATCAATTATTTAAATCATTTTTTATGTAACAGTGACAGTTTTTCTATGACAATAAACTCAACATCTTTGTGTTTCCATCTGGATCTGCCAACAGCTTATGTCAGGTTAGACATGTCTATCGCTGATCTTAGTGTGGAACAGTGACTCAGCCAACAGTTTACCCCTGGTGGTTGTTGGTCACTGAAGCTCTGCTGGGGCAATAAATCTGGGGGTGACTAGAGTCTGAATCCAGAATCATTAGTACATTTTATGCGTTCTTAAATACTTTGTACTCATTCCCCTTATTTTCTTTTTATATCTTATAGTGTTATAGCACTGCTAAAACAAAACATGTGAGGTGCCTATAACTTTAGCAAAGTACTGTTTATAATGTTATTAACTTACTGATCGATGGTTTGTATAGTTATTAACTACTTAACTGTGAGCTGTTTATACCAGCTCAGAAAAGTCAGTTTAACAAAAACCCAAAATTTACTCTCATTCTAATCTAAATAGTTTTATTATCCGTTGGGCTCAGATTTCATCACTGTTTATTTAAAAACTAATCATCACATGTTCACATCAACTAAAAACCATGTTTTGAACAAACTTCACCTTTTACATCATCTGTGAGTTAGTGAATAAAACTATGATGATGACACTGCAGCTATTTAAAGCAGAGAAACTCAGCAAACCAAATAAATTTGTCTCCATTTGGGACTAAAAATATCCTTTTCTGGATTTTCTTTCATGGCTCAGGAAACAGCTGTCAGACGATCAGATGGTGACGCAATGAAACGGGAACGCCGGGTGGGAAGCCGCAGAAATATCTCACATTCCAGCAGGGAGTAGGTCACACACACACACACACACAAACACACACACACACACATCAGTGGAGGTTTATATAAACTAATTCTTAATTTCCCAGATGTTAAACCAGAGCTCTGCTTCAAATCTGTCAACAGTTTTATTCATTTGAAGCTTGATGAACATTAACAGATAAAATGGTATACTGATGATAATGATGTTGCAGTAACAGCTGTTTGACCTTTATGCAACTGTGGGAATGTGTTATAATATGTAATATCTATAAAGCAACAAAATGTATTGTTATTGCAGTGGAAATACACAGTATATGATTAAGTGCTTATATATTTCTATGAGCAGATTCAACAAGACTTTATGAGAAGGTGTTTAAAATGTTTATCATATAGAGTTTAATGAAGACATATCAGACTTGTTCAGTTATTTCTTTCTCTCCACAAAGACGACAGACAGTGAGTTCAGTCAGATGTAACTTTATTATCAACAATCAGCTGTGAAATCAGGATCAGTGATGAGCTTGTTGTAAAAACAAAGTGTCCGGATCATCACTGTTTTAAATCTTGTAATTTAAACACAACATCAGTCACTGTTCACAGAGACAAGTGATGGTGACCTTTAATATTCTGTCTTAAAACTGCGTTAAACACAAGAGTTTAAAAATCACTGTGATCTATCAGTTTCTGATCTTTCTTTATTATATACATCATAATAAAACTTACGTTTTCAGCAGATTGTGATGAGTTGTTCATCATCATTAACGTCTAATCTTTGTAACATTTCACAGCTCACTGTGCTACGCTAGGCTAGCAGTTTTATGCTAAGCTAAATACTTTATGCTACTGTTGATGTTGAGCAGTTTCACTTTATGTTACAGTTATCAATCACATCAAACTGTTTATTGTCTTTATTGTTAATTAATTTGCCTTTTATTTTCCAGCAGCAAATAAAGATAGTTAAAGATTAAAAACATGATGATGTTTTGCTTTCTGACTGATTTATTTCTGACTAAGGTGAATTTATGTCTTTTTACATTTTTTGTTTTCAACCTTTGTGACCAAAGAACAAACTTTATCAAGAAAATGAAAAGATAAAAACACAAAACAGCAGAGAATCATGTTCATAAAAGACATTAAAAGCAAAATGTAGTTTGGTTGAAATAAAACAAAACAGCACAAAGAAGAACAAAGAAGATAAACAGAAATTATATATTATAAGGCAGAAAAATCAAACCTCCTATTTGAGCCAATTAGTAAAATACAACACAACCATGAATAATGGATATTAAAAAGCTGAGGCTTCAAGTCTAAACACAACGATTCTAATATTGATGAAAAATTCAGCCTTTTATTCGTCCAGTTCTCTGTGGTTTAATTCATCTGATCAAATAATAGAAACACAAAGCAACACACGTCTAAACCTGACAACAACAAAAGGCAACTGTATATTCTTATTTCTAAGTTTAGATAAAGATATAAAGACTTAATATCAGCATAAAATAATTTAATGCATCTTTTTCATAAATTATTCCTGTATCCATAGTAATTTATGTGTTTAAAGTCAAAATGTTCAAATGCTTTGTTCCGTCTACGTCTGATCTCCTTTTGAACTGGCATTGTTTTATTTTTACTTGTTTTTGTAAAATAAAATTGTCTGTTTTAAGAAACAACCCAAAGAATTAGATCATAACAATGAGATTTGATCATAAAATATATGTGAATAAACTTCATTTCTGTTGTTAAAAATACATTATTAAATAATGAAATGGTGATGTTTTAATAAAGTTTTAATAAAGTGGAATCTGTGCTGAGCTGATCAGTTTCTGAGTTTCCCTCATGTTATTTTTGGTAAACTGGATGTAATCGTGATTTAAAAGGTCTTATCCCCACAGCCTCAAGTTGCTGTTTGTATCTGAAACATCTGAGGCTGAAACATTACATCTGGCTCTTGTCTCCGTCTGAGCTCTAAGTGCTGAGAAATCAACAAACTGCTTCTCTAAGTACTTTAAACACTTTGTGTCAACTCAGAATGTCCTTAAGTACTTACATCAGAAAAGTGAATGAGCAGCTCAACGTCTTAAGTGTTTTAAACACAAATGTATCAACTGGACAGTTTGTGTTATTTATTTATCAATTATTGATTTGGTTTCATAGAAAACACACTATCTAACCACATATGTTTTTGTCTTGTTTTGACATTTTAATTGATTCCGTGAGGCAGCGTCTCGGTGCTGAAACGTCACATTACTGTGTGTGATGGTCTCAGTGCTGACAGGGCGTCTCCAGGCTTTGTCCACATTTCCAGCAGCAGAAATGATGATGATGCCACGTTTGTCCGTCGGCTGATGTGTGAAAAGACTTGCAGATGATCAGCTGAGTGGAGACAGAGAGGAGGCAGATAATTAACAATTAATAATATAATAATAATATAAAATAATATATTTAATAATTTGTTTTTTACAGACAGTGTTTGTAGAAGTTAGACACAGCTCGGTTAATAAAATAATGGATGTTAAATCAAAGTTGCAGCTGTGATTAGTTTGTGTTTTTGTGTCGTCCAGTTTTCAGTAGATATATTTAGATATTTAAATAAAACAACTATAAAGTTTGTTAACTTAAGCTGGTTAAATGAAGGAGGAATTGTATTTTTAATACTGATACTGTAGAGGACATTGTTAAATGGGTTGATTAATGTCTGATTCATCTGACGTCATCTCACCTCCTCAACAACCTCCTAGTTTTCCTCATTAACATGTTTTAAAGGAAGTGTCTCAGTCTGTAGCTTCAGGCTGCATTCACACAAACATGTCCGGTTCCTGAACTGAACTGATGCCAGAAAATGATGCATTTGTTGTGTTTTCCAGCTGGTGCAGTATGAGTTCATGAAGGCAAAACTTAAAACAATCCAAAAGTCATGTGATGAAAAAGCTTTTATGTGACTGGTCCATGCTATCAGCAGGAAAAGGCTGGTAGGATTAATCATCATGGAGAATCAATCATGGAGTCCCATCAGGTTTTGATGATTTTAACTTTGTTCTGGAGCCCATTCCTACAGAGCTGCTAAAGTCCCATAAAGTGATGTTTTTTTTATCCTGGCTATGCTGGTCTACACAATGCTAAATCAGAAGAGATCTCACAAAGGCCTCTCACAAGATTTCGTGAGATCTCTTGAAGTTAACATCATCATTATCTTGCCTGGCATAGGTAAGATAAAAAAAAACACTTTAGGGGCTCCATACATTTCGGCAGATGTTAGTGGACCGTCAACATGGGAGATCAGACCTGTTGATACAGGCTTTTAGGTGACACACTGCAATTAGGCGCTTATACTGAAAAAGACAGCAGGCTGTGATTTCATACATTCTACAGAGACTTGATTGCTGTCATGATGACAAATGGACCCGCCTTTTCCCCAGCCAATGAAAGGGCTTTGGTTGGAAGACCACTTCTTCCAACTGGACCAGAGTGCGGTTGTTTGGTCCAGATTGGAGTTCAATTCCAGCGTTCATACAAGCCAAACTGAACCGCATAGAGCAGGGAAACGCTCTAGGGTTCTGCTCTAATGGACTAAAAATAAGGTTGGTGTGAACCCACCCTCAGACTTTTAACATCTGCCAAATTCAGACATTTACCAAAATGGATATGGAATATGGAGAAATAAGGCCTGCAAACATCTGCACACAGCTGCACAGTCTGATACTGTGGAAATACAGATGTTACAGATGTTATTGGACGGTTTGAACATCTCTGACTCAACATGCTGTTGTCTCACCTCATCACAGCCGGAGCACCGCGGCCAAACCGTCTGACAGTAGTGTCGTCCGCAGAGCAGCTTCTGATTAGACCAGAAGTAGACCAGGTCCACCAGTCCTTGGCCACACTCTGAGCACTTGAAGCAGGTGGGATGCCACAGGGCACCATGGTAACCTGCACGCTCTGCGTAAACAGCTGGACTGTCCTTAGCAACTTCTCCCTGGCAACCAGTGCACAGCTGGAGGACAGAAACATGGAAATAAACGAGGTTGAGTTGCAGATTCAGTTTTAGTTTGTGGATCAGACATGTGGTTTACATGAAACATCATGATGAGACTGTCAGTGTTACACAATCCTGCAGGAATGTGAAACTTCTGACTGAAGGAATGTGAAGTTGGATTGATGCCTCTCTGACATACATAAACAGTGTTGGTGCCATTGTCTGTCCCGTTGGTGTCAGTCGATTCAAGGTCCTGCTGCACCACAGCCCCCTTCTTGTCGCTCTTGTCCTTTGCTTCCTTCGCCATCCGCTGAGCAGCTGCTTCCACCAGAGTTTGGCCCTCGCCAGGTAAAGCCACCTCTCCGACTCCTAGCACCTCCTGCTTGTATAGCTTCACGAACAGCAGCATGGAGGAAATCTCCAGAAAGAATATGGAGGTGTTAGAAATGTCTTATCGTGTCTTGTCCATCACATACACATTATTTTAAGCTCTAAGCTCTAGTCTCATGCTGTCTGTGTTGTCACTGTACTCTACCTCCTCCTCACTGGACAGACTCTGACACTTCATGGGGTTGTGGTCATAGACAGGAAGCTGACTGAGGAGCTGCTGGCGTCGCTGTAGAGCTCCATCTGTCCCTGAGACCGGACACTGACTTTCAGGGATCAGCTCCATGTACTGCATCGCCTGAGGACGACAGTAAACGCCAATGAAAACAAGCTTTTTTGTCCTAGACACCCTAAAGAAATGCATGTCTGTTATTTTTATTTGGATCCAAGAGAGACAACATGTTACAAACACAGCTGCTCTGTGAGGAGCTGACACTGGAAATAATGTAAATAATATATTTCAAGTTTTATCCTGGTGTCACTGTTGTATGGTAACAAATTACTAATCTGTACTTCTTTTCTTCTACTTTCAACTTTCACTTTTGCCTCACTACATTTGCTAACTTACTTTACCTACTTACTTTACTCTGATCCATTTTTAATGTTCAGTGTCAACACAAGAACAAGAACAGATTTAGTTCTTTAGTTCAGACTCAAGACATTGTCTATGAAGATTGTTGTAGGCTCCATGTTTTAAAGTGCTGGATAAACTTCATCATATTCTTCTGGTTTTATTAACATGTACTTGTACTTTTACTTTCTACACTTCAGTACATTTCATTATAGATTACTTGTCATACTTAAGTACAGTAAATACTAGATACTGACTTTTTACTTGAGTATCATTCTAGATCATCTACCAAAGTCATTTTGAGGTGGAGTATCTGTACTTCTACTCTAGTATCTGTACTTCTGCTCTAGTATCTGTACTTCTACTCTAGTATCTGTACTTCTGCTCTAGTATCTGTACTTCTACTCTAGTATCTGTACTTCTGCTCTAGTATCTGTACTTCTACTCTAGTATCTGTACTTCTGCTCTAGTATCTTCTACTCTAGAGGGACTTTCAGCTACTTTATACAACATTCTGTGCTGCCTACTCACTGTCTGGGTTCACGTTAGCAGACAGATCAGAGCACATTTATTTATTCATCAAAGGTTATATCTTCATAATCCCTCAGCTCCTAATGTTGATTTCACCTTCTGTTCACTCTGCAGTTTGTGGCTGCTGTTCAAGTGCATCAGTGGCGCCACCAGGTGAGGGCTAAGGGGGCCATGGCCACCCTGATAAATCGGCTGGCCCCCCAGAGTCCTCCTGTAACTTTTTGAGAGATGAGAGGGAGTGTTTCAATAATACATTGTTCAATTGTGCGCAAACGCACAATTAGGTTTAGCTTTTTGATGTACCACCCCAAGACTTTCAGTGGCCCCATCTGGCCACCCCTATGAAAAATTTCTGGAGGCGCCACTGGAATGCATCTCTTCATATCCCACCACAGCTACGTACCCAGGGACAGACTGGCCATCTGGCCCACTGGACATTTTCCTGGTGGACAAATGTGCCATTTGGGCCAACCCAACACCGTTTATTCATTGGTCTGACTGGCCCATGAAACTGTATCTTTAGACTTCGGGTCGTGTTCAGACAGAAACACTTGGATGACAAAAACAACAGTCCGACTCTGTCTCTACACGTCCGACCACAGTCATGTCCCCTGCTGCTCTGCTCAGTAATCACTGTCAACACCATAATTACAGGCTCAGAAACCTCAAACATACTTCAGCCTGTTTTTAATGGAAACCAGAACGCAGAGATGTGTCAACATGCACAGAAGACTGGACCAAACTAAACTAAACTAGTCTTCAGTCCATTTCTTGTGTAGCCGTCTCACCAGTTTCTGGTTGAGTCCGGCTGGTGCCCAGTCGTATGTCGTCGTGTTAAAAGTCGGGTCTTTGCGTGACACCACTGGATTTGTTACAATCATACGGTTCCTCTTGTACATGCGAAGGCCACCGCCCCCTTTGACTTTCGCTGTCAGATGGGCACAGGGTGAGTCAGCAAGAAGGTGTCCCATTCGCTGGTCATCCTCCAGGTCGCCTCCGGGGGCGTGGTCAACTGTGCTGCACCCGCACGCCATGCAGGCTTTTCTGTGGAAGAACAATCACAACATAAGCATATAGGACAAACTGGTAAATCATTTAGAAGAATGTAAAGCCTCCCTTTTATTCAACTATCAGCTAAAATATATAAAAAATAAGTTTTCTCTTTTCATTCCTGTCATTGTTTTTGTTTTTGTTAAATTTTCAGGCAGAAATAACAGAGCTAATTAAAAAAGGACAGAGACAAACCTCCAGGAATGAGGCTGAAATCCAGGGCAGCTTTCTTTACATATGAGACATGACGCTGCTGCTGCTGCTGCTGCTGCTGCTGCACCTCTTCCTCCTCCTGTGCCTCCCACACTTGGCTTCACAGACATCTGAGAAACCAAACTCTGTACAGTTTAACTCAGTCCTGTAACATGCAAACATATTCTATAATGGTGAGATCATCAAAGGTCAGAGGTCACTGCAGTTTCTTATGAACCAGATTGAATATAGAAGAACATTTACACAAAGAAAAGAGTAGACAGACCGATTGTTTTTGTTTTTTAAAGAATATGTCACACAGTATCTACTCCTGCTACTGTAAAACAAATGAAATGATATTTGTTTAGTTGTTTTTAAAGATACAATATTTATGATTGGAGCCTGTGGACTTGCTGAAACTTTGCTGATGCGATTGCAAGTGAAATTTCCTCCTTTGACTTATTACCTCAAGTTAAATTACTAGTTGTATTTATTCCCGTCATTCACACACAGATTTAACGGAGACAATCGTTTCCTGACTTTCCAGAAATGACAGTGATGATAAAGATTTGTGATGAGAACGAAGAGTTGATGTTAGGGAGGAAGAGAAGGGAGTGAATACCCCCACCAAGCCACACAGCACACACACACACACACACACACACACACACACACACACACACACAGGCAGGGTGGATGATTTCATTGCTCCACCCAATGACATCATCTGCACCGATGAACCCTCCAGATTCTTATCTGTCGTTACACTGCATTTTTCACCTCCTCCTCCTTCTCTTCCTCCCTAACTAACTTTTAGTCCTGACCCTACTCTTTCTTCTGGTTCTTTCTCGATCAGTGTCTGTTCTTTCTATCTTCTTCATCGATCTACCACTTTTAAACCACTTCACAATTTACTTGTTTACAATTTACCTCACTGTTTTCTTTCTATCTGTTCAGAAGTTTGATAAAGAAAATCAAAATCTGAATCTGTTGTCACATTTTCTCCATGTACTCTATGTAACCGTTGTTAGTACTTCAGGGATGATATGTAATATATACATTGTGATATTATTATCAGTTAACATGTGAGACTCTGATTAAAGTGTCACACGCTGTACGAATGATGATTGACAGCGAACAAATAACAGTAGCGTAAGAGGTCGTCATTAGTTGTTGAACTTGAACAACTATCGTCATGTGATTCAGTAAAAACTTGTTATAACGTGAATGAAACCACATACTTGATGTTCCTGTGATAAAAAACCTGTTTAAGCATAAGTTATTTTAAAGGTATAAACTGTGTGTTTTGTGATGTTTCAGGTTGTGTTCAACCTTTGACCTCTGCTGAGTGATGGATCTGGACTGTGTTTGCAGGAAACTTTGACAGTGAAAGGTGACAGTGTTTTACAGCCTCTGGCATGAAACCTGACAACGTCCTGCTGAAACAAGCTGTCGCTATTTATCTGACTGACGGACAGAGTGTCCACCTGTCCGTCTGTCAACAGGTATCAATGAGCTCGTCTCGCCCAAGGGAAACATTCATACGAACAATATTCTGTTTATTTATAGAGACAGACACTAAAGCTCCAACACAATGATGAACAACAGAATAAGCTTGTGTAATGTCCTCACACCTCTCTGGTTTCAGTCTCTGCTCCCGTTCAGATTCCAAAACAGTTCGTGTTGGATGAGCTCAGGTCACGGCTCAAATGGGGAAAAAAAACGTTTATTTTCGGGTATAATTTTGTGCACAGCATCACTGTCGTGTTTAAAGTTGCAAACACGTGTTGTATTCACAAATCACAGCTCGTGTTGCACGTTGCGTTGTTGCCAACATGTCGAGGGTCATTAGCCGAGGGAGGACAGTGGAGTGTGTTTAGAGGTGTGAAGTGTGTGTGATGGTGAAGAGGCCACTGATCAGCTCGTGTTGAAAAGGTTGCAGTGTTGATGGCGAGAACAGAAACAGCTGAAGAACAGCGAGGCTTCAACACGTGTGTGTTTATGATCATGTTGCTGGGAAAACAGACTTTAACGTGATGGCTGCAGTTTATGAACAGGAGAGTGAAGCCAAAACATTTCAATTCAATTCAATATAACCATGATCATTTAAAGATCATTTAGATAGATAGACAGATAGATAGATAGATAGATAGATAGATAGATAGATAGATAGATAGATAGATAGATAGATAGATAGATAGATAGATAGATAGATAGATAGATAGATAGATAGATAGATAGATAGATAGATAGATAGATAGATAGATAGATAGATAGACAGACAGACAGACAGATAGACAGACAGACAGACAGACAGACAGACAGACAGACAGACAGACAGACAGACAGACAGACAGACAGACAGATAGATAGACAGACAGACAGACAGACAGACAGACAGACAGACAGACAGACAGACAGACAGACAGACAGACAGACAGACAGACAGACAGACAGACAGACAGACAGATAGATAGATAGATAGATAGATAGATAGATAGATAGATAGATAGATAGATAGATAGATAGATAGATAGATAGATAGATAGATAGATAGATAGATAGATAGATAGATAGATAGATATTTTAATTTCTATTTAATTAGGTTAAATTTATTTATTTATCGGATGTCATAAATATTTCATACATCCATGCTGAAAGATTGAATCAATCATGGCTCCACTTCCTGATCAGTTCTGCACAAAACAAGATAGTACCGAGTAACAAGGTAGTAGGTAGCAAAATATCTAGGATATTTTAGTTTCATTCTTTACAGTTTTATCTTTTTAATCCGATTCAAAGGAAATCACATTTATAGCCCCATACAGTTCTCTAACAGTGAAGTCAGATTTATTCAGAAAGACACTTGACTCGGAAAAAAGTCACAGATTAGTCACAGATTAGACATGACATGACATGAAACTTCTAACTAAAAACTAACTGGTTTCTCAGTCAAAACCCAGACGGAGCAGGTGGTTCAGGTAACAACATTTCCTGGTTTGGGATCAGTCATTCGAGTGGAATTTGACAGATTGCCAACTATGTTTCTTTGCGATTGTAAAAAGTGGTTGGGTTTATTTTTCTTGTTTGGAAACATTTTATCATTTTAACATTGGAATGAAAACACTTCATATTTACGGCTAATCCTCTTCATGTTTACATTTCTAACAACTTCGAAGAGATATGAGTCTGAACATGAACCATAAAAATAGAATATTGTTTTACAAGAACTACAATTGAAAGAACTACAATTTCCTACTACATGAACTGGGTTTAGCATCATTTCTGTGGAACTGATGTTTTCATTCCAGACATTTTAAACATCACATTCACGGCGTTTTTACCAAGAAATAACATGGTTTTTAACAAGATGATGTAAAAATTTAGAAAGCAGGAAGGTAAATTAATGTTGTAAGACTAAAATTTCAATCAATCTCATTCTTGCTTCCTTCACATACATAAGTCACACATTTCTGACAACAAACAACAAAGGTAACAATTTAAGAAACAACAAAGGAGGGAGCATTGATAAGATCCAGTACGATCATATCTTACTTCCTCAAACCATGTTTCTATTTTAAACTTTCAAGCGGTTGAGCCTCGTATGAATTGTTGGCTACGCTGCTCTCTGGTGAAAGTGGTCTGATCATGAACACAAACATAATTAATATACAGAAAAGGTATAAAGTTCTGTCTGAACCTAAATGAAGTAATTCATAGAATTTTGCACCCAGTTAAAGTCTTTTATATTTAATTTGTAACATGAACCTAAAAAGACTTCTGTTGTCCATAGAAATCAATGTCAGGTCTCTAACCTGCAGCAAAAACAGAAACACTAACAGAAAGAAAAGACTGGTCTCTGAGGTGTTGTCCTCACAGTATATCACAGCAGTCTAATTGTACTCGTACTTAAGAAGAGCTGAAGTAAAATGCATATTTTCAAAAGGGAAATGAGTGGCAGCTCTATATTTAGGAGTGAGATAAGATGAGTATGTTGTTGGTGGATCAGCCTCACTGAGTAACTCTAAACATGTGGACTATGTGAAGGAGAAACTGCAGGAAACACTGAGATAAGGGGCTGGAGGTTAGAGAGCAGCGAGTCGACCTGCTGACGTTTAACATCCTGAGTCTGACTCATGGTTGGACATTTCCTGTCATTTTACATTTATCTTTAAAAATATTTTACTTTGTCTGTTAATGAAATTGAAAGTGATTGTGATCGTTATTTCATCGCTTTGATTAATCATGTAAGTGATTTTAAAAGTAAAATTTGAAACATTCAGCAGTTTCAGCTTCTTATTTCTGACAGTAAATCTATATTTTTCTTTATTTTGGACAGTTGGTAAAACAAAACTGGAAACTTTTAAAGACCTTTTCACTGTTCTCTGATATTTCAGAGGAATAGAGAGGAGAGAGAAAATTAATCTTAGTGACAGTTTTTGTTTGGTGGCTCTATTACATGGACTTTAATCCTGAAACTGACAACTGATGCACATGACAGGTAGGTCAAGATGTGGGTTTATTCTTAACTCAACTCAATTTTAGCTTCTTGGTTTTCTTAAAGTATTTTGGGTGCTTATAGATTTTTGTGTGATGCTTATAGATGTGTGTGTGTGTGTGTGTCTGTGTGTCTGTGTGTCTGTGTGTGTGTGCGTGCGTGCAGTTATTTCCATCCTGGTGATGGCAGATTTTCCATCTGTCAGTATAAAGAGGGTCAAACCCTCAACAGGTGACACTGATCCATCAGGTTATCAGCCTCAGACTGATGTGACCTCTGCACAGATGACCACAGGATGAATTAAAGCAGTGGGGGGATCAGATCCTCGAGGGAATGGATTAATTATCACCAACTGAATTAGAAACTGGACGTGAAGAAACCACAGAGGCTTAGGACATACACGTAAATAAATCAGATGGACACAAACCACAATGGACCAATCAGTCAAATCATCTCTCAAGTGATGCCGCTGTGACTGAGAACTGATTCCTGTTAGAAAACATCATTTACTTGTCAAAAAATTGTGATAATTTAAGAGACAGTTACTTAGTGGTTAGTACAAAGTTGTGGTTAGCAGTGTCATGCTGAGGAATTACACTGTGCTTTTTTTTGTCTTTCTTTGTCCTTTGGAAATAAATACCCAGGTCACAGAGCACCTCTGATAACTGGATAGAAATGTGCAGCAGTATCTCAACATTTCAGTTGAACCAGAACCAGATAGAAACACTTTACCTCTCAT
This sequence comes from Polydactylus sextarius, assembly GCA_016801845.1. Taxonomy (NCBI): domain Eukaryota; kingdom Metazoa; phylum Chordata; class Actinopteri; family Polynemidae; genus Polydactylus; species Polydactylus sextarius. Next base: position 2,464,354 of record CM028908.1, on the reverse strand, counting down.
TTTATATATTAAACCTCAACAGCAAATTTTAAAATGAGACTCTCATGAGGTTGACACTGACTTGTTGTTATACACTGATATAACCTCTAGACCCTGTTTTTCAAGAATGAATGAATGAATAATAACCTCTTGCACATTTTCAATTTAGTTTTGTTATATAAAGTAAAACTTAATAAAACTTTCCTCCCTAACAGAAATGATCTAAATGCCAATAAAGTCTCATTACGGTCTGTTGTTCACTCAGTGTTTCTCCATCAGCAGCAGTGTATGAGCCCCTGGACCCTCTGACCTTTGACCTCTATGTTACAGTTAATGGGAAGGAACATGATTCAGAGCTGCAGCTGTACAGATGTTAATGTTTCTGTCCTACCTTGGCCATGGCTGAGTTCACGTCCATGTTGGCGGTTCAACTCCCAGTTTGACTCCTGGTTTGACTCCTGGTTTGACTCCCCTGCTTGCCGCTCGCTGCCTCTGCTCTTCCAGAACAATGAGACTTTAAATTCCTCTCCCGTTGACCACACTTCCTCTGTCTCCGCCCACAGACGCTCTCTGCTGCAATTTACCCGTCTAGACTTTCATCTCATTCCTAGTGAGCAACATCAGCTTTTTACCTTTAACTCTTTTCCACCTGGTTCCTCTCCTATTTTTCACTCACTTTTCTCCTTTAATAAAACTTGCAACAACAACACTCACCTTCCTCCCTCTCTCTCTCCTCTTTAGTCCCTTTTCTTCCTTCTCTCTGCACTGCTTTTCCTCGTTTTTCCACTTCCCTCCTGATTCGCCTGGTTGCCAGCTCTGCTTCTCCACCCTCTGCAACACGAACTGAGCAGGTTTTTCTTCACGTTGCTGCAGGGAAACTGATTAGTCTCGCAGCACTTTCTGCTTCACAGTGAAACAACAGCTCTGTTGTTCAGCCTCAGCAGAGCAGTAAATTCACTCTACTTTGTTAAATTCAACAGGTACCTGCAGTGTCACAGTTTATATGTGCGGTAATCAGGGAGGTTTGTGTTGTTAAAAACAGTAGCTGCAGTGTTGCAGACTGAGCTGGTCCTGGTCTGGAGGACTGGAGACCACCTGGACCAGCGAGGCCTGACTGGACTGTTTGTGTTTTTAATCTGAGACAAAGACAGAGAGAGCCCTGAGGGATTCCCTGCTTGCAGTCTGCCAGCCAATCACAGTGAGTCTGACAAAGTACTCACCCAATAGGAATGCCATAGAGACGTCCTCCTCCTCCTTTCAGTTGTGGGTCAGGAGAATGTGGATCCTGGTGCCAAACCGAGCTGAGCCGGGCTGAAGCCAGCAGGACTCTGACAAACACTGCATGTGTGCCCAAACCAATTTCAGTTGCCTTTAATTAAAGTTGTGAATATTACCTATATTAAACTAGGAAGTGTTAATACAACTGGACACTGAGTCTCTGCCTCTGCTCTGTCTTTCTGATTATTTCTGTATTGATCATAAAAGAGATGCCTTCAACTGTAAACAGCTCAGTATTTACTCCATGAGAGTTTGTTGTAAAATCTTCCTAAAACATCCAGAGGTTTGACACTGAATCACACTTTACATCTCATTTATCTAAAAGACAAAGACAGAGAGACCTGGTACACTTCATCAGGAAACTGATGAAGAGGTGTGTGATTCAGGTGATGTAGAAAGTGGATCCTGTGTTTTTAAATTTCCAAATTATGACCATTTAAGAGAGATGATTAATCAGTGGACAGAAAAAGCTGTGGTCAGGAGTGTCATGATGATAGATTATGTTATGTTATTTGTGGTCTTTCTTTGTCCTTTGGAAATAAATACTCAGGGCACAAAACAGCTCTAATAACTGGATAGAAATGTACAGCAGCATCACAGAATCTTATTAGTCGATACAGAACCACATGAAAACACTTCATCTGATGTTTTACATGTTCACCTCTGCAAATGACCTGAGACATGTTGCCATATATGATATAATATCTAGGCCATGTTGTTTAAGAATGAACCATAAAGTCACAAAAACCAGGACAAAACGTGCATAAGTTGCTGGAAAGCAGCAGCAAAGCTGGAGCTTTCATAACTAGAGAAAAATGTGCGTCAGCATATCACTCCAAAAATCACAATCAGTTGATATTCAGTTGACCGTTGACCAGTTGAAACACTTGACCTGATATTCATTACATTGTGTTTCATTTCATTGTAGTTGTGGTTTAACTTCTATAAAAGTCTGTGGTTTCCTTCTTGTTGTGAACAATTCAGGTTAAACTTGAGATTAGATCACATCAATTTCCAGTCCACTTCTCGAGAAGTGGCAGGCGGAACAAGACAGGCAATAACAAGACAAGTGACAGACAGTACAGCTTCACTTTGTGAGCAGAGTGTTGAAGAGTCACCATCAGAGCATAGAGACTGGAAACACTGGGAACAGAGCAACACTGGAAAACTGACACTGATTTCACACCTGATTGGGATTGTTCTTTTAAAAGAGACACAGAGAACTGAAAGTAAGATCCCACTGTTGTTATTCAACCTGCTGTTTTCCTGTTTCCCTCTGTGATAAAATGTCTTTCCAGTCAGAGAAGGATCTCTCTTGTACAGTCTGTTGTGACATTTTTAAAGATCCTGTCATCCTGCAGTGTAGCCACAGCTTTTGTACAGACTGTGTACAGACGTGGTGGAAGGAGAAAACAATTAATGAGTGTCCACTTTGTAAAGAAACAACTTCAGCGAGTGATCCACCTCGTAACTTGGCTTTAAAGAACCTGTGTGAGGCCTTTTTACGCAGCGGAGATCAGACAGCTTCAGCAGCGTCTGAGCCTCTGTGCAGGCTGCACAAAGACAAACTCAGACTCTTCTGTCTGGACCATCAGGAGGTCGTGTGTCTCGTCTGCAGAGACTCAAAGAGACACAACGAGCACAGATTCAAACCCGTGGACGAAGCTGCACAGGATCACAGAGAGCAGCTGCAGAAATCCCTGAAGTCTTTACAAGAGAAACTGAAGCTGTTTGAACATGTTAAAGAAAACTGCGATCAAACAGAAAAATACATTAAGGTCCAGGCTCAGCACACAGAGAGGCAGATTAAAGAGCAGTTTAAGAGGCTGCACCAGTTTCTAAAAGAGGAAGAGGAGGCCAGGATCGCTGCTCTGAAGGAGGAAGAGGAGCAGAAGAGTCAGAGGATGAAGGAGAAGATGGAGGCTCTGAGCAGAGAGATCACAGCTCTGTCACAAACAATCAAAGCCACCGAGGACGAGCTTAAAGCTGAGGACGTCTCATTCCTACACAACTATAGGGCTGCAGTCAAAAGAGTCCAGCAGCGCCCCCTGCTGGAGGATCCACAGCTGGTGTCAGGAGCTCTGATAGATGTGGCCAAACACCTGGGCAACCTCACCTTCAACATCTGGAACAAGATGAAGGGTGTGGTCTCCTACTGTCCTGTGATTCTGGATCCAAACACAGCTGAATCACATCTTGTGCTGTCTGAGGATTTGACCTGTGTGAGACTTGGAGTGAGACAGAATCTTCCTGACAACCCAGAGAGAGTTGATGATTATCTAACTGTCCTGGGATCCGAGAGCTTTAACTCAGGGACTCACAGCTGGGAGGCTGAGGTTATCAGTGACAATTTCTGGGGTTTGGGTGTCGTTCAGGGGTCGGTCCAGAGGAAGGGACTGGTACAGACTGGATACTGGGAAATACACGCTGTTAATGGAAAGTATATCGCAGTCTCAGCAGGTCTGCCAGATAAAGTTCTCCCAGTGAAGAAGACACTGAGGAAGATCAGAGTCCAGTTGGACTATGACCGAGGGAAGCTGTCATTTTATGACGCTGACACCAACACACGACTGCACACATTCAAACACACCTTCAACGACAGTCTGTTCCCCTACATCAGCAACACCAACAAATCTCCACTGAAGATTTTGCCAGTGGCAGTTTCAGTAATGACAGCACACTGTAGATCTGGGTGGTATGACCAAAATTCTCTGTCACGGTACTTTTCAAAATTATACCATTTTTTTTTGGGCAGAAATTCTTGGTAGGTACTCTATGTGTGTGCATGTGTTGGGGCGTGGGGGGCATTATGAGGATAACTTGTATCAATTATTTTAGTTAGTTATTTTACTTAGTTTAGTTTTCATTGTTGCTGTTTTCACTCAAAATCAATTTCAATAACTTTTATTCATTAATTTATACTAACAGACACACACACACACACACACACACACACATATATATATATATATATATATATATATATATGGAAGTGTATTTATGTACATATGTGGATATATATTTATCTGAGGACGTAGATATATTATGAGTAGTACTAGGTGCATATATAGATACACTAGGCATATATGTATGCATGTATGTACACACACATGCACGCACAAACATACGCACGCACGCACACACACACACACACACACATATATATATATATATATTCTTGCTATATTTTGTGCTACTTTTTTAAACATATTCCTGTATGTTCTGTCTATTGTTTGTGTTCTGCTGGTGTGATGCAATAGTTTCCTTGCGGGATCAATAAATCTATCTATAAATCTGTCTATTGTCTCACAGTACTGCACAGTAGTACAGTAGTTTGATGGATTTCAGAACTAGTTTCAAATAATTGTTTATTATTCTAAAACAAATAAAGAATAAAACGATAATAGTTCCATACAATTCATATTAGTGTATGAATATTAATCAGCTACACGATTTATTGTTATCCTACTCCATCATTTTAATTTGAGATGATATAATATACAAAACACATTAATATAAAACACGTTAATATCAGGGTTTCTGTAACATATAATTTAATAGTAATGACTGTTGTATAGTAAACTATTTTAGCCATTGTTTTCTGATGATAAACTGGTCGTAGTAACTCTTACCTGAAACCCAGAAGTTAGGCAGCAAACTAAACTTCTGTGGCCTGTTAATGTATTTAACGTTTAGCCTGTTGTCACTGTCTAATGTCCAGTAGTCTACCATGAATAAATATGTAAAATATAAAATGCTGTCCTTTATTGGAGATAACAACTTTCACACTTGGCCCTTTTTTCCTGGGTATTGCAAACATCAGCTAGTTTTATATTTTAATCAAATCCTTCTGGCTTTTAAGTAACAGGTGTTGTTAACTAAGTTGCTCAGACGTTATTGTCTTCCCCCTTTTATTATTGGTAAATATGCTGGTTATCGAAACATAAACGTTGTTTTTTAAAGGCTTATTAATTTCAGCTACATGTGTCTACATTATAAGTTATTTCCATCACGGAGCCAGTGAAACAGGAGGAAGAGGAAGCGGCTGAAGGTGTTTCCAGCCGCGGCCTCTAGGTGGCGCCAGAGGGCCGCAGTCCTGTTAGCTGAAGCGCAGAAGCCAAACAGGCAGCATTAGCTTCGCTGTAATGACGTTAGCCTCCGGGATGTTTTTTTCCGCCGTTAATGAGTTTGGTTCTGAGGACCGACATCCATGAGGCTCTGCGCTCTGTGAAACACAGCCGCCGTGAAGCCAGCTCGGTGTCCGTCCAGTGATCCTGAAGGTATGTCGCTACCGTGACAGCTCGGTGCCTCTAAAACCGGAGCCACTGCGTAACGTCAAACCGTGATGTTAGCCACTTAGCTCGCGTTAGCATGCACGGCTACTTTAAGGGCAGATCGGCTCGAGCTAACGCCAGTGTTTTCCGTCAGTGTCCGGGGCATGGACTTGATTTTAAGGACGAGAAGGGCGGTTTGAGGCGAGGTGACATGAAACTGTTTGAAGTTGCGTTTTCATAATTAGCTTATTAGACGAGTGTAGCAGAGTTAGCCAGCTAGCGTGTTGTCAGGCTAAGGTCAAGAAGCTGGCCAATCTGACAGCTAACGCTAACTAACATGGTACCCACCAGTGTGTGAGCGTGTAATACGGCATCTGTTCATATTCAAACATGTATTTTAATTAAAAGCAACACTGTGTGAGAGATCAACAGCGCAGCCTTCACTGACATCGTTGTCATTATCATGAGGTGGGTCAGAAAAAGTTTGATTAGCTTGAAGCCAGCACAGTGTGAATATAATTAAGGTCAGATGTATTGTTTGTTGTGATGGGTTGTGACGGGTTATCATTAATAATTTTCTTGTTGTAACTGCAGAACGTGTTGACAGTGTGACTGTTTCTAACACTGTGTGTGCTGCAGCTGTAGCTGCTGCACTGGGCGTGATGCTGACCATGCTCCTGCTGCTACTGTGTTTATTTGTTGTCATTAGTGTCTGCCTCATTATGCTGCTCCTTAAAGAATAAAATAATGGAAAACAAACACATAGCTACTCATCAGGTTCATATCACTGACAGTGAGAGTAACTGGTGGCTTTACTCAGGATATTTTGGCCTCGATGCAAAACTAAATATCCTGCTGGAAACTAAAACTGTCACTGTCCTCCGACATCCACACCAGTTAGCTGGATTAACTTCTGATAACTTGATTAACTTAATTAATTAAATTGATAACGTGATTAACTTGATGATGATAATATTTGAGGAGAAAGTAAAAGTTCACCTCTCCTCTGTGGTACTGTGATACTGTGATAAAGTTTGGGATTGTAATCACTAGAAATGTCTGTGGATCACAGTTTACTTTAAGTCAGTAACCAATATAGTGACTATAATATCATTACATGATAAAGCAACTCAAGCATTTGCTTCTGATGTCAGTTTAGTTGTTACTACTGGATATAATGTTATTCTACTCAGGGAACAATATTAAAAAGTTTGCATTTGATGTTATTGGATTTCTTTCTATTCTTTAATTTTTGTTATAAATTGCGTTTGATTTTAGGACAATGTCCTTTTGAAAGGAAACTTGTGAAAGGAGTTACATATAGAGGGTATCTGTGTTTACCTACTGCTCTCATGACCATAAATTCAAACTTTACAGTTGCAGAAATATTTGAACACTAACTGTTTGAAATAACTTTTGTTTTGTCAGAAACTCTGCTGTTTGAGTGTGAAATCCTAGTTTCTACTTAAGTGAAAGGTTTAGTCCAACATGTTTTGTTGAAAGTTACCGACGGTGTCATAACAATCAGCTGGTGAGTACAGTCGTAGTTACAGTGAAACATCAGCTGTCAGTTGTTTACAAAGAGCAACACTCAGATTTCTACTTGTTTTCTACCGATGTCAGATCAAATGTCTGAACGATGAATGTGCAGCCTGATGTGATCAGTCGACATCAACTTTTTACAGATGTTGTTTCCTAAATATTCATGTATGCAAATTATCCACTCAATCATTTGAAAAATAATTTGATTAAGGCCATAATGAGCAGTTATTTGATAATAAAATGAAGAGTTGCAGCTCTAATGAACAGACTCCTGTGCGTAAAAGTTTTTACTGCTTCATGCTTTTGCTCTCGTGACGCTTAAATTGATCAATTCAAAATTAAATCAATTCAGTTTATTTGTGTTTGAAGGGTTTTCACTACAGACTTCATATCATCCTCTGTGATAGTAAAGCTTCTTGTTAAGCTGTAAATATGTTGCTCCACAAGATATTTTAGTCACAACACTATGAAAACCAAATCTAATGGACAGAAGCTCATCAGAAACAGGACGATGTGCTTTGTTCTTGATGAGGTTTGATATAATTCGATATAAGCAAGCAAATATGTCAAAACATAAAAAAGATAGAGCTTTTTATTTTTTTAGTAAAATTTGACCAACAGGAGTTGTTGTGAGACTTTGCACCATATTTTCGTCTCTGCTCCGTCGTCTCATTAGGAGCAGACTCTTACGTTGTCAGGCAGGGATACAAGCAGGTGGGCGCCATACAAACTACTAAGTACTATTTTGAGCCAGTGCAAGACATTTTGGCAAAATGGACTGGCCTGCTGCATCATTTTTGACTTTGTTATTTGGGGTGTCTTTGAATTCATCGTTAGCTGCCTCACTCACACATTAGTGTTATGGTTTTCTATTGCCTATAGCTGCTAGCCAGTACCTGAATGGTAACTGACTAGACTGTGACTTTTTCTAATAGTTAAATGGCTGATGTTAATGTGTTCACCTAGGGTTGGAGGACATGGCCTAAAATTTATATTGCAGTATAATTAGTCGATTAGTATCTGAAAATTGTTTTTTTTTTTGACAATACTACTGCTAATGATGCATAGACCACATGATGCATCTCGCTAGTCAAGATGTAACAAACATTTTTGTATCACTAAATATTGAGTTAGGATATATTTTCCCTGCAGGTTACTGTTACATTACAAACAAGCCACACGTGTTCACGTGACGTTTCACCTTCCTATATCATACTACTGCTGTTTTTCAAACTAAAATTCAAACGTTTTCTTTGTTAAATCCTCTCAAACGTGATGGTTTGACACTTTTAACCAGAACTGATGATTGTAAAGTAAATATTTTGAGGTTTTAGACTCTTGTTTAACTCAGTGAAACAATGTGAAGAATAAATGAGATGAAATCATCAAGAATTAAAGAGTCTGTTACGAGCAGTGACGACTGGAGAAAGTTGTTTATCATGATGTTGGACTAAATGTTTGTAGCAACAGAGTAGAGTTTTAGTACAGCATACACGCCAATGCGGTGCACCATAACCACTCGGCTATCCAGGCACCCCAACGAAGTAGCGTTTGAAGCAACCAGAACGTCTGACGTCAGAGAATTCACTTTCGTTTACCCACTGGAGTCAACAAGGAGAATATCAGACACAAACAGGTCTGACACATGTTAATAAAATGCTAGATAATGTTTATATGATGAAAATAACACTATCTACACACATTTCCACACTCTGTCTTCTTTTTTGATTTTATTTCAAACCCATACACCTATTGGTGTGCTACTGAGACGTATACACTCTATTAAAGCTGCATTTTCTTATGTGGAATGTAAACAAACCTCTGTCTGTCGCTGTGTGTCAGCCTGTACTGTCGCCAAACTACACATAAAAAATGATGTGATGAGCTTCTGTCGGCCGGCTACGGTATAATTTAACAGTCACTATAATTTGATAATTCGTCCTTTTCCAGGCAACAAACCAACATTTGCAGTGTTTCCTGAGTCTGCTGAATCCATTCTGTCTGTCTGTCTTTCTGTCTGTGTAGGAAAATGTTGCACGTGTCTTTGGTATGAACGGTCACTGTAGATTATTTAACCCAGCAGCAAATGTTAAAGAAGGATTTTGTACCTTTGCTGACTACATTTAGACTTAAACGTCTTTCCCACAGTCCCACAAAATAATTTTAAATGCTGCAGGATCTCAACACAGTCCAAAAGAAAATATTCACGACCACCGACTAGTAATTAAAACAATTCATTAATGTTGTTAAAAAGGAATAAAAACATTACATTGTGTGTTTTCAACTGTTTGGTGGACAAAACAAGATGTTTGGTGATGTCATGTGGTTATTTTTCATTATTTTGGGGCATTTTATAGGGTTATAACGATACATCAATCAAAATCAATACATTGATTCAGTAATTAATCTAATATTATTGATGTAAAGTGAAGCTTTTAGAGCCCAGTTTACTAAGATCCCAGATAAGGGGTGCTAAATTGTTTGCACACACTAACAGATCGCACGCGTTATTGGTTTGCGTGTTGTGGGTGACCAACTAAGCAACTAACCAGCAACACATTTGGGCAACAAACACCGGTTTCAAATAAAGGCCGGGTCTGATTTTCTCCTTGTCGTTGAATTTAGCTCATTCTAGCTCCCCTGCACCCAGACCGGCGCATGTGAGCGGAGCGTGTTAAATATAGTCGGAGCGCAGCGCAGGTTTTTATCCAAAGATCGGGGCGATCGCTCGTCTTGTTCCGGTTCTATTCTGATACCACTCACACCACGAGTCTAGGACATGAAGCGCACATTTGATGCACTCGGACCATAGACATGCCTGTTTTGAATTACACATATGCCTCCCACAGACAGCTTCCACACCGCTCGCCTGCTGTGCGGTGTGAATCTGGCCGTAGACTACAAGTTTCCATTGATAAATGACAATGAAAAATTTAGAAACGTAACGGTACCAGAGCACCGTCCATTCTGTCTATGCCTCCTCCTTGCTACAATAACTGCAGCCATTTGTGCCAAAGCTGTGCCAGTTAAGACACGTCTTCCAAACGTGCTAAATAAAGACGCAAAATTAGTGAATGCAGTCGGTGTCAGGTTTAGTAAATCACATTGCGTGCGCTATCTTAATCTATTTGCATCTACTCTTCCCAATATTTTGAGCCTTCTGACAGACACGCCCATATTTATTAAGGCAAACATGCTAAATGCATTACGCATGCTCTTTTCCTCATTGCATCAGTTTAGTAGGTCAGCTTCAACATGTGTTTGCACATGCAATCACGTTTGCACTCATTATTGCACACGTAAATCAGGGCTTTAGTCTCCTCTCAGGAACGAATCAGTGGTGTGGAAGGATTGAGGATTTCACAGAAAAGACGAGTCAACAGTTAACAAACAGCACCAGGTAAAATGTGATAACGCTAGTGTTAACGTGTAACCATACCTGCTTACCAGCCTTGAGCACTTATTTTCCACTAAAACTGAGCTACAAGTGTAAAAGAGCTCTGAGTGTCGGGCCAGGCCAGGGCCATTTGGAGCCACCTAGCTGCTAGTGTCCCAGGTCTAGCCCTGAGACTTTTGTTTTCAGATTGTCAGGCCACTAGCCTGTTTTGGGTTCTTTAGCCGACTGTAGCGCCCAGTGATCCAGCTCTCGAGCTCTCGGTGCTACGAACATGGAGGTCCAAAACAAAGTTCTCCGTACCCCTGACCCCACCGGCATTGTGGGAATTGGTAAAGAATTGCAGCGATAAGCAGAATCGATAATGGCATTAATATTGATCATTTCCCATCCCTAAATATAAATTCATTGTGTTAAATAGATATGATATCTTCTGATATCAATCTCAGGTCTTGTGAATCGAATCAAATCCAAATTGTAGTGTAACAGACTTTGTAATATTGACAAATATTGGATTGTTGTCCAAAGAATCAAGAATATAAGTATCATATTGTGATTACGCATGTTTTATGAGAAGTGTTGTTGAGTCTGATCAGTTGGCGTGGTAACACCACACTCCTGGGTTTGTGGTGAAAAGTGGTGCAGATGGTCGACGTGGTCACAGCGGTTGTTTTGACTGATCAGAGTCGATGTCTCACACAAACAATTGTTGATGGGACAGGGTGTTCCTGTGTGTGTGTGTGTGTGTGTCGCTCAGCAGCTGCTAAGCTGTACGTGTCTGGGGACGTTGTTGGCAGCAGCTGTGTGTGTGTGTGTGTGTGTGTGTGTGTGTGTGTGTGTGTTGTCGTTATTCCCAGTTGGAGTCTGTGTGTCCTCAGACTGACAGATGTGTGTGGCTCGTCTCCACAGACTTAGTGATACAGAGGAGAAGAGCTGAATCTCACCGTTTCCTCGTTCTTCTCTGCATCTGTCATTCACATATTTGTTTAATTGCTTCGTCCGGTCTTGAGCAGCTCCTCTGTTCCTTCATTATTCCTTCTGTTTTACCCCCCTCCCTCCCTACCTCTCCTTCAGATTTGATAGTGATGCTTTTATCAGGATTTATAAGACTTTTTTGAGGGTTTTTTTTTTTTTTTGAGCTCTTCTTGATTTGCGTCAGTGAAACATGTCTCTATCTTATCTGGACTCATCTTGATTCTTGTGTTTTTCTTGATGTTGTTGTGATTCCCAGGATAAAAGCCTGTGTCAGCAGCAGCAGCCTCCAGCCCTTATTTAGCATCATTTAGCCTGGTTATGCTACACTTCTCTAATGCAACCAGTCAGCAATAACACACACACACACACACACAATGGCTGAGTCATCATGACGAGGGTGGTGATGATGATGATGATGGGGATGAGGATGGTGATGTCCTCCAGCCCCAACTGGTGGAACAAACTGTTGGTTGAAAGGCTGCTGCTGGTTTTTAAGTAAAATTCAGTATTAACACTGAAACAACAGCCTCAGATAATTTTATAGCAACACATCATTTATATCTGGCTTCATTTAAACTGTGTCAGTGGTATACATCACAGGTGGTGACTAGCCTTCCCATGTCGAAGGCTGTAACAGTTGGATCCTTCACAGTCCAACACATCACAAAATTCATTGCCTATGTGGATATAAACTGTATATACCAGGCCTGTTGAAGTTAACGCAAAGATGACGCGTTATCGCAATCTCACTTTAACGAGATCAAGCAAAACAGGGTCGTTAACACATGTTCTGTTTGGCTCTGTGACTCAGTGGAGCCTGCAGGTGTGTGAACCCCGACCTCTGGTCTCGCCGCAATGATGCCTGATACTACAGTGTTCGCTGAGTCTGTTGTCTTCACACTTCAGCACATCGCACACACCTTACCAACTGTTCCCCTGTTGTTAATGTGTCCGTGACTGTGGCTGCGTGTTCGTTAAGTTTACACATGTACTTTACATCGATGTGTTGACCTCCGACAGATTATAATCTGATTACCTCAGATGATGTTAATGCAGGTGGAACTCTGTCTGTTGAGTGTAAACACCTCCACTGAGGAACATTTACTGTTTTCCTCAACAGGACTTCACTGGATGTTATTGCTTCTTAGTTGAGGAGTTTTGTTGCTTAAAATCCTCCAAACATGTTGTGTTGGACTTGTGCCTCTCTGGCCTCACTGGCCAAAACTTCTTTACGAAGTACGTTTAACATCTTAGTCATGTTGGAAAATTCCTCTCCTGGTAAACGTCTTCAGACTGGGCGTTTTCTTCTCATTCAGGACCCTTTGGGTGTGTGAACGGCAAACTTTAATAAGTTTCCTTCATTTTGCCCTCTGGTTATTAGTAGTAGTATGGTTGTTACTATATTTACTTTAATCTACTGTAGCAGGTTTTGGTGATGAGGTGATGTTTCCTGGAAATAAGAAATGTGCTGCGGAGGGTGAGGGTTGTAAACTTGCCGCCTAACTACAACTCTTAGATGTTTATGTTAGTCTTTAATTGGCTCCACCTGAAGGACAGTAGGATTCCCTCTCTCACACCACTGCTCAGTCAGAAATAGCAGCTTAATCAGTCTGTCGGCTTCGTAGAACTGCAGTGAGCCAGCGGCTTTGTCCGATTGATGGCTGATGATGTAAGATATGCTCACACAGATCCTCTAAGCAGATTGGCTCAGGTCAACGCGAATGGGCCAATTACAGATTGGTTTGTTTGTTCGTTGTGAGCATGGACTCGACTGGTTTCATTCACACAGACGTCACAGCTGATGGACACAACAAAGGAGCGTTTAAATGTGAAATGAAAGAACTTGATTATCAGTCGTCTCAGACTGATTTAACCTGCAGGTTAATTCTATGTCTCATCTGAGCTGTTTGAAACAGTCGTATTTTACAAATTCATCTGTCATCATCCTTGTGTGTCAGTCCTGTTCTTTAGTCACACACCTCCTGTTACAGTGGTGCCAACCAATCAGAGGAGCTGAGACGTCTGTGTGTCCACCCTTGAACAACAGGTGAAACTGAATGAAAACATGTGGAAACATGTTCCTTCCAAAGAACAACAGCACTGAGATAATTAGGAGATTTCAGCACAAAACAGATGGAGTTGCTACTTAAGCTAATGTGGCTACGTTAACTGACTTGTTAACTTTGCTACATTAGCAAATTTCCCTGTTAGCTACCTTTGCTACATCAGTAGCACCAGTAACAGTAACTGGGAGCTGTATGAGGAGTGACGGCTAACAACTTGTTCAATGTTCCTACTCATTAAAGGAAATAAACATTTCTATTAAGAGTACAGAGCAGTTTAGATGGAGGCTCGTGATAATGCTACATCACGGGTTTCACATTTAGTACCAAGTCAAAATTCAACTTTAGATGCAATTAAAATAATAGAAAATTGAATGGTGACCGTGATATCTGGTAGAACGAATCATGATGAGATTTTCTTTCCCAAATCATTGTGCCCCCATTAACGAACATGGTTGCATTGTGATTTACACCCTATGGTCTATTGTTGACAAATCTGCTAACAGTAGATAGAAGACAGACACTGAAAATAACTCTTATCAAGAATCACCACCTAACATAAAGATTTTGTCTGTTCATCCATGAAAACTCGCAGACAGGACGGACTTTGAATTGTGCCAGTTAGTTACAATATGAGAAAATGTTATGAACCCTTACTATTATTTAATGGTTAACTGTGTGTCAGTTCATTTTTTGTTATTTTTCAGTGGGGGATCAAGTCTCCTGTCTAAAATCACGCCATGTTTTATCTTAACACTAGTATTTCAGTAAAGTTGAATATTGTAAAATCCTTTCTGTGCTCATAATATGAAATGTTGACACAGGAGTTTCACTAATCCACTTAATCTGTGGTCATCCTGTGGATAAATATTTAAAACAAACGGAGAGTTGAAAGAGGGGAGGAGATAAGAACAGGGGTTTGGAGGTGAGGGGGGATTTGGGAAGAGGGATGAAAGAGGAGGGGGAGACACATTGTCCTTGACTTTGTCCTACTCCGACTATTCCCAGCGCTCGGCATCACACTGAACACAGCACGCTGCCTGATGGAGACAAACACCTGTTGTCTTTCTGCCAGAGACGCTTATAGACACAGAAACAGCAGCTGTAACTTCACCTTTGACCACATTTATCTGAGACATGGATTTATTAATCATTCATTCATTCAGGTCGGTCAGTCTGAGTTTTTATTCTCCACAGACAAAATGTAGGAGATCAGATGTGCCACATTTTCTCTTCTTCCCTTTAAACACAAAAAACATCTCTGTAACAAACAAATAATCACATTTCAGTTTTTCCTTTTTCTGACATGAACCACAGGAGTAGTATCACAACCTCCCAGTGTTTCATTTGTGTTTGTTTAAGATTTAATATTTTATATATTACAATATATTTGTAGTTTAGGGTGCAAGTGATGTAAATATATTAATTAAACTAAGTAAACCGTGACATTCACAGTTACGTCTCAGGATTTATTTTTTATTATATTCAGGTTGTTCAGGTTTTATATATATCTCAGCTTGTGTTTCTGTGTAAATACAGATTTTTTTCACACAGACTCGGTTTTGATGAGAATTAGCGTCAAAGCTCAGAGGAATTTCAGCAGCCACGGAACATCAGGGTGATTTGATCTGATCCTAGAACAGATGTGGCCTGATGTTTACTGTTTGTTGCTAACTTTAGCATCCACTACTCATGGGAAATGCTGTTTATATGCGCGCACGCGCGCGTGTGTGTGTCACGCTTGGTCAGCCTCGGATCGTGACACAGGCTCTGCAGGATGTTGAGTTTCCATGGTGGTTAAATAACAGCAGCGTGTGATGTGGCTGCAGGGTGACTGTGTGTTACTGTGCAGTTTCTTACCTTGATGACATGTTGGAGGTCGGTGGTTTTTAAACATGCGTCTGCTCCTGCAGATCCTCACGTCAGCAGCTCACGTCTTTCATCTTCCCCTCCAATGTTTACAACTAAATGCCAAAGGAAAAGTCAGACTTATGATGAAGTCGCATTAAAAGTCTTCTAAGGTGGAGGACGGTGTTTTTGAGACATTTTTATCAGCTGGTGACAAACAGGTTGTTGGTTGTTTGGTTACAGTTTTGTGTAATTCACTCTGTTTGTTGTGGACTGAAGTTCTTCAGCTCTCACACAGTGTAATTACTGCTCTGTTTAGTAGGTTTCTTTACTGGCACAGTCCAGGCCTCTGAAGCAAAATACCCTGATTCACTAACATTTCACTTTCTTCATTGACTGATCCATTGTTAAGTCTTTAACGCGAAAGAGCCCAGAGTCTTTAAATGGCCTACTCTGTGTGATTAGCATCATAAATGACAGTAACTGCAGTAACTGTTGATTTGAGCACGTCAACATTTTATTTATATCTGGTTTCACTTTAGCAGTGTCTCCATCCTCAGCTCATGCTCTGTCCTGAGTGGTGAAGGTACAATGGTTGGATCCTTCACTGCCCAACATATCCCAAGATTCATTGCAGCACAGGTGACGTTTGTGATGTGGACATGCAATTAAAGCTAAAGGTCACATCAGGTCACAAAGGTCACAGCAACGTTTCACTTATAATAATTGTTGTTGCTGTTGTTGCCACTGCCACTAGGCGTCAGGAGCAGCATGTAGCATATATATATAGCCGGGACGTAAACGTCATAAATGACTGCGTAGACTTGACCATCTCATTTCATTCAGATCTTCATGGAGTAGCTTCTCTGAATGTGCAATCCTCTGATCATTTCCTCCAGTTTCATTCATTAAAACAACAGTAAACAACAAATACTCTTCACCAGTGTTATTGACCTGGCTGTGGCAGAAACATCAGGTTTTTCTACTTTTACATTTTTACAGTTTTTATTGTGAAGCATCGAACCTCATCTGAAATAAATAGAGCTCATTAAGCTGTGGTTTAAAGAGCGTGGAGATTGTTTATACATGGTATAGTTTTAATAACCTCTGACTGAGCTCATCCATCCTGAGGATAAACCGATAGACATCCTGAACAAGTAGACTATATGTTTTCACTCTATGTGAGGAAACCGTTCAGAAAAGCTTGAAAAGGTCATTCCAACCACTGTACCACTAACTGTAGCATGTGACCCAGCTCTGCAGATGATTTAATGAACTGACTGATGATATATGTTGTGTTGATGGTAATGAAAGAGTCACAGTGTCAGAAAATAGATTTGCAAACTGGGAGATGCGATGGCCTGATCGCTCCCTGTCAGTGATTAAAACACCTGAGGTCAGTTAATAACCAGTTTCCATCAGACGTCCATGTTGTAACACCACATCACAAAAGAATTATTTTAATTAAATGTTTTTATAATATCAAAGACCAGAAGATGAGACTCGTGCATTTAAGCTGATCAGGATTAAAAATAACGTTGAGCTTATTACCGTTTGTTTGAAAAATGTTTGCACCTGAGGCTGTTTATCGCATCACAATGATACTGTTGGCCTCATCAGCCACACTACAGTTCTGACATTGACCAGATGATGTCTACACACACACACACACAGAGAGAGAGCAGGCTGACATCATCAGTGGGCCTGCTTCTTTCCTCCAATCACCTTCCTCCTTTCTGTTTACTCATTTCCTGCTCTCATTTTCATCTCTCGTCTTCAGGCAGGCGATGAGTCATTTTGGAGCAGCTTTGAGGTGCAGATGGGATACGATCAGTCGTGAGGGGGATTTGAGAAAAAGCAAGAGTAAAAATCAGTGAAATGTCTGTAGATGCAGGCGTCGTGTGCATCAACCTGCAGCTGGAAACAGAGAAACAGACACCACATCTCTGAACCTCAATCAGCTCTACGAGCTTTAATCAGATCAGAGCTGATGTTTGATGATAAGTGAGCTGAAGTCAGAGCTCTGTGCAGACCAGGACCGTTTTATATAAACATTACAATGAATGGGATCATACATGTATTCATATACACTATACTGTGTTTTTTCCTGCAGGACACATCAGTGAAAACTGAATTCGTCACCTGTTTGTTATTTAAAATGTCTCATTCAGGAGCTTTGAAAGCTGCATTTTCATGCTGTTTTTTCTTCATTTACATGATAATAAAGTTTAACATGCTGCTGCAATTTATTACAACACTAAACCAGAACATATTATTATTATTTTCAGAAAGCGATGCCTGAATTATTGGAACAATGAATCAAATCTAATGGTATTAGAAATGAGCTTTATTTTACATCTGTGTTGTTTGATGTGATAATTAGGAAAAAACTAAATACTGTTTTCCATTTTTGTCTGCAGTGTCATTTTTTCAAATGCTAATCTCTTCATTTTAGTTCGTATTCATCAGATCAACAGATGAGCTTTGATTTCATTCTGTCGTGTTTATGAAATTTAGTCCTCGTCCACTTGTTTATATTTCTCCATATTTAAAACATTTCATACCTGATATTAAACTCTGAGTTAACCAACGCTGTTTACACAGAGAAAGTGTCAAATATTTGGTTTTGTTCGTGTCAAAGAACAAACACAGTAAATAAACATAAATCAATATGTCACTTCCTGTCTCTGCAGGAAGTGGTGACCCTGCCAACCTGCTGCTGCTGCCCGCCCCCCGCCTCTCCTCCCCCGCCCCTTGTCCTCACCGGGTCTCCGTGCTGCCGGCGGTGGATTGGAGCGCTCTGATCAGCGGCTTTGCAAGGTGGTTTTTCGGTCTGGCGCCGCCTCCCCCCGGGGCCGGCGTGCGCTCCCAGCAGCCCGTGGTGCCCTGTGCCCCCCCCTCCCCGTCACTGCATACCAGAGCCCATGCCCAGGGTAAGACCAGGACCAGAACCAGAACCACCACTACCACTTTTTTTTCCTGTGTCAGAAAACACAAACTCAAACAAACTCAGAGCTGTGAACATAAAGTCTTACATAATTGTCTTTTACCTCTTCACACATATTCACAGTTTACATATAAAACTATAAAACTGTGACAGTAAAGAAGTGGAATTATGTCCCGACAGTGAGGTGTTGCTCTGCCACCTCCACACTTTGATGACATTTGGATGACATCACAAATATTCAATCAGCTAAAACTGAGCTGAACCAGCAGGTTCGAAGTTTGATACGCTCTTAACAACAGTCGTCTAAACCTGCTGCAAACATTTGTGTCTCGTTTCACTTCCTGCTGCCAACCAATCACAATGCACAACACAGACAGACACCACAAAGGTTAGATAAGCTACAGAGGAAAAATAAGACCTGAACACCTTAACAACAACTGAAATACGTCATGGAGCTGAGAGACTGGGGGTTGAGTATCGTGATTCATTTCACAGTTTTAGATTTTGTTTTCTGGGACAAAACGTCTACTGTGTTTATATGAAACCTGCTTATTATCTTTATAAACACTAAGATGACACAAACACACTCAACAAAGAATAAGAGATGAACTGACAGATGATGAATTTGTGATCTTTTGGACACTGACTGCAGCCTCAGTTTAAATCTCTGTGTTAAATCTCTTGCTCCTCTACAGGAGGAGGCGCAGTGCGTCCGCCAGGAGCCATGTGCCTCCCTCACACCAACAACATGGACAGCAAGCTACAGGGGGCAGGGCAGGGGGGAGGGGCTTCACTGCGACCACGAGGAGGAGGCGTTCCACTGGAGCCGTTCGTACATCAGGTGAGTGTTGGAGACGAGACGTGTTAGTGGCTGTGTCATCAGGTATTAAGTTTGATGATATTAAATTTGTTTTCGTGTGTGTGTGTAATGACAGGTGGGAGGTCACACCAGTATGATGCGTTACGACGACCACACGGTGTGTAAACCTCTGATCAGCAGAGAGCAGCGCTTCTACGAGTCTCTGCCTCCAGAGATGAAGGAGTTCACCCCCGAGTATAAAGGTCAGTCAGTCGCATCAATGGAGCTTAGATTATAAAATCCTCCCTTGATCTGTGATTAATGTCAGACCAGGTGCTACAGATAAAATTCAGTTTTTTCCATGATAACTATAGCTACATACAAAGGTTTAAACCATAACACTTGGAGATTTATTTAGTTTGTGATGATTTGTCAGTTTTTCTGTCATCCTACAGACCTGAGCTGTAGTTGCTTTCAGAGGAGCTCAGTTCTGTTTTAGGACATCAGACCTCAGTGCCCCCCCCAACATCATTTCAACTCCCCCTCCAGCTACAATATAACTCATCCACTGCTCTAGATACTGGTCCTCCAGAGACAGACAGAGAGGGAAGGAAGGACGGATGTTTAATGGAAGTAAAGTGGTTTATCTGCTCTGTTCTTTATCACCAGACACTGTTTTTACTCACTTTTGCTTTGGTAAAACACACACACAGCTCTCCTGCATGTGTGAGACCTGTTTACCATTAAGGAGGTAATGACGAAGATGAAGAGAGCGTTATGTTGGACAGGGCAGGTAAGACTAATAACATCAGTAATTTGTGTGACAGACAAACACAACACAAAGGAACGCAGCCCTTAGTGTGATATATCACCTCTGACGTCAACACGTGAGCTATGAGGAAGGTGAAACAGAAAAAGCTCGAGTTATTTTGTTCTAGATTCATTATTGAAAGGAAACAATAACAACACTTCCCCACAAACTAATGTTAAACCTGTTACAAACTGGGGAGCATCTGTCCTGTTAAAATAAATCCAACTTCCTGAGTCTGATTTTATTATTTCTTGGTTTGGTTTTACCCTAAAATTTCTTCCAACCATCCTCCGTCTCAGTGTCTTCACCCACAATAGCTCTGATGAGCAGTTACCCATTTGTGTGAATTCCCACAAGTCCACAGTGCTGGTGTTGTGGGTCCCAGTACCATGACAACAGCAGTCCATAAGGAGTCTATATTTAACCCTGGATCTGTGCTGCTCCACCATTGTCCTGCTGATTAAATAACAGCAGACAGGCAGCTGCCCAGTGACAACTTTCTCAATCTGTCAAGGTTGTTTCATCCACAAACTGTTGGACGTGATCACATCAGGTTTCAGTGTTTCAGTGTCTCAACATTTCTGAGGTTTCTCTTCTGCAGTTTCTCTGCTCACTCTTCGTGTGGTGTCAGATGTTTCTTTCATTGATCATTCATCTGTAAATTAGTGTCAGAGTAAGAAAGAGTGACACTTTTATATCCTACCTGGATGCTTGATCCATTGTTTTCTTTCGTTCCCACAAATTACACGTCAAGTTCATGATAAATAAATCAGACTTTTGCTTAGTTCGTTCAGTTTTAACAGACACATGCCGTCAGTCGGTTTGCCTGCAGACCAGATGAGACAGGACCTCACTCCAGCTGTAAATGTGAGAAGATCAGCTGTTGTTTGTTGTCTTCCCTCCTGTAGAAAAGGTGACATTAAGTTTCAGAGTCTGTCAGGAAATGGATCAAATTTCACTCATTTTAACTCACACTAGAGGTCAGCATGAGTCATTGACTGAATTAAAAAAACAACTCCTTATATGGAGGTCCTGCTGGTGTGTATTGAAAGGGGAAGGTTCAGACGTCAAATTGTGTACTTGGATGTTTGGGTGTGTGATGTAGAACTGCATCAGAGATCTACACAATCCGTGAACTCTACCATGACACCATGAATGTGGCAAGAACGTTGCAAAAATGTAGTTGTGGCAAAAAAAAAAAAAATCAGAAGACTCATCAGAACTATTTTTTGTATGGTTGACACCAATTTCTTAATTTAATTTGAATTGTTATTGCTCTTTGCACATGATTCATTGCTCATGTGTCATGTTTTCATAGTCCACATTAGACATTCTTGAAGCCTCTATACATTCATGAAAACACTGTAATACACAAATCACAAAAATGCTCTGCGTTCTGAATCGTTCTTAATTGTCCTGCTCTGTATTTGTGCTCCATCTTTCAGGTGTGGTGCTGGTTTGCTTTGAAGGCGACTCTGATGGTTACATCAACCTGGTGGCGTATCCATATGTGGAGAGCAACATGGAGGGTGGCACAGCGGAGCACGAGGAGCGAGACCCCCCCGAGAGGGAGCAGCCGAGGAGGAAACACTCCCGCCGCAGCCTCCACCGCTCCTCCTCCGCATCTGAACACAAGGAGGAGCGACCGGACAGAAGGGAGGCGCACGACAATGACTCCTCTGATAAGTACGAGCTGGTTAAAGATGAAGGAAAGCGACTGTGAACTGAACACGTTTGGGTTTTAGATTGATGGTCTTGAGAAAACAAACTATAGTGACACGAGTTTGTGATGTGCTCCGAGATGAACACAAAACTACACAGTTTGTGCAACAATAGGTTCATTTTACATCTTTACAGTGCAGTAATCTCAGATTCCACAGCCCAGCAGTCAGTGTCCAAAATTCATAACACAAACCTCTTGTCTCATCTCATCCTCCCACAGTCTAGCAGAGCTGAAGAGTCCCAGACTAGACCCAAAGATCCACTCAGATGTCCCCTTTCAGATGTTGGACTGGAACAGCGGTCTGACGTCGGAGAAGATCAGCCATAATCCGTGGAGCCTCCGCTGTCATAAACAGCAGCTCAGCCGCATGAGGTCTGAGTCCAAGGACCGGAAACTTTTTAGTATCCTCCTCTGATGTCACAGTCACACGGTTCACAGCTTCATCACTGATTCACTCCACTAATCAGAGTTTTGATTAAACCACTGTTTCCAAGGTGAAGAATAGTCTCAACCTAATTAGTGATAAGCAAGGTGAAAATATGCAAGAGCTGCTGTGTCACTTGGATTCATTTATCTCCGGCAAATATGTTAATTCACATATTGTTTTAACTGCAGCTCCAATATTTACCTGCAGAAGAAGGAATATAAATATGAAGACAGAGGAAATAAAAGGAAGCGTATGAGGTTATTGGGTTAAAGGTTGCGTTTTGATCAACAGCTTCAAAGAGAACAGCTGCCACACACACACACACACACACTCACACACACTCTCACACACTCTCCTCAACAAGCTCTGTCTGTGTTTGGTCAGAGCAGATTCACCATCAGCTCACATTCTCAGTTTTTGAACTGTGCAGATAACATGATACAAACTTACATCCTAAAGAGAGACAGTGAAGAGCAGGAGGGATTTTTATTATTCAGAATGATCCTTGGGAATATTCTGTCTCAGTGTATTTCACAACTCAGAATTAAGCTTAAACTAAACTTGGATAAACACTAGTATTGTATGGTTTACATATTTACATATTTACCTTTTATTTCCAACTGTTACTGTTTGTAATTTGTAATTATATTTCTGTATAAGTTGTCTCACAGGTTTCCACAGTTTGCTCCTTAACTGCAGCGTTTTCCCAGAGTTCCTGTTGTTGGAGAACGTGGTCCATCACTTCTCG